>OZ004708.1:48627235-49347924 GCA_963924515.1 Vespertilio murinus
CACCTTTTTCAGAATGCATCTAACTGAAGAATTCCAAAGCAGCTGTTTTTTTTCCTAGGACAGTGCTGTACAAGGGTCTCTAGTTAAAGCCTTTCCTAATGTACTAGGTGCATTCCTGAAATGTTGAATCATTACCATCCAAACAAAACTCAACCTTCAGAGATGTTTTTATTCTGTATTCCTCAACTCCTTTCACTCTTGACAATAATTTCATGGTTATCCTCAGCTTTGATTTCTTAGAGTTTTATTTCAGGGTACTATTAGAATTTTATGGGGGATGAGTCTTCGCTGTTCATAATAGTCTACAACATTGTAGGAAATTAAGATGCCTAGTCCTTGCTTACTAAATTTGGTAACATCTCCCAGTCATTCCGGCATCACAAATTCTCCCCCACATTTCCAATGACTACGAGGAGGTGATGCTCATGTAGTTAAGAACTGCTATGCCGCGCCCAGCCGGCATGATTCAGTGTTGAGCATCGACCTATGAACCAAGAGGTCATAGTTCAATTCCTGGTCAGGGCACATACCCAGGTTCAGGGCTTGATCCCCAGTGATCCAGTCATGCAGAAAGCAGACGATCAATGATTCTCTCTCATCATTGATGTTTCTCTCTCTCTCTCTCTCTCTCTCTCTCTCTCTCTCTCTCTCCCTCTCCTTTCCTCTTTTTTTTTTTTTTAAGAACTGTTATACCTTAAATGTATGCTATCTACTATTTCTCATGTCCCCAAAAGGACAAACTATACTTCTTGTGGCTGGGACACTAGCTTTTTTACACCTAATGCAGAGGTCTCTCTCCTGGGGTTTCTTCAACTCTGCTGAAGGTATGGTTCCTTCTAAATATGGGTCTATTCTGACCACCAAACATGATCATTGTTATTTAGTGTTATCTTATTTAAATACACAAATAAATATGGAAGTAGAATTTAGTGTGTGTGCTTCACCCAGGAGTTCATGCATAGGTTGTCTCAGCCCAGCCCACGTTCATCATATTCCTGCACTGTCTCATCTGAAAGAACAAATGAAAGTTTTTCTAGATGTTGCTATTGTATCATCTTTTCAAGAAAAGGCCCATTAAATTTAGTAGAAGGAACTACTTTTATTCATTGAGCTATTTTCCTGGCAACATATTCGGTGTGTTCTTGAACACAACCTCAGGCACACGAGTGAGCTTCAGAAGACCGAGGAGAGGACTTCGCGGGCTCTGAAAAACTTTGTAAAGACAAGAGATAAACAGCCTCCTACGATACAATGAGCAGAAGTTATGGGTTAGAAAGAATGAAGGCCACTCAGATGTTACTTAGACCATAGTTGGTCCATCTGCTAAGGCCTTGAAAAGCTTTGCTTTGAATATTTGTGTGTGCTCTCCATAGCTCACACTATTCGGCATAAGAATATTTTTTAAAAGCTACTTCTTAAGTCCACATGATTTTTGGAAAGAGGAAAAACTTTTCTGTTTTTTAAAAATTTTTTTATTGATTTCACAGACGAAGGGAGAGGGAAAGAGAGATAGAAACATCAATGATGAAAGAAAGAATCACTGATCAGCTGCTTCCTGCATGCTCTACATTGGAACTCAAACCCCAACCCATATGCTCTGACCAGGAATCAAGCTGTGACCTCCTGGTCCATAAGTCAATGTCAACCACCAAGTCACATCTATGTACAGGTGATGATCTTAGCATAATACAATGTTGGTATGAATAATAAAACGTATTGGAATAACATTGAAAAAAAAATGAAAGAAATCACCCTCAATTCCTAGCTCCAAAAACTATTTTTCATCTTTCATCTACCTTCCTGCTCTTATTTATAAATAACTGCAATCATAGTTTACATATCCTATATAATAAAGATGTAATATGCAAATTGATCATCACACCCTCATAAGATGGCTGTCTACAACCAGGCCAGCAGGGGGCTTAGTGAGAGATGACCAAATGATTGAACAGCAGGCTGCTGCATGGGGCAACCAGGTTGGCGAGGGTAGGTAGAGGGGAACTGTGAGGGGTGACCAGGTTGGCAGGGGTGGGGAGGAGTTGGGGGTGACCAGGCCAGCAGGGGGGGGGCAGTTGGAGGCAATCAGGCTGGCAGAGGGGGGCAGTTGGGGGTGACCAGGCCGGTGGGGGGGGGAGGTAGTTAGGAGTGACCAAACTGGCAGGGAGGGGACAGTTGGGGGCAACCTGGCCATCATTAGGGGGCAATTAGGGGAAACCAGGCCTGCAGGGGGGGGGGGCAGTGAGGGGCAATCAGACCAGCGGGGGGAGGGGCGGTTAGGGGCCACCAGGCAGGCAGGCAGGTGAGCGATCGAGGATTGTAAGAGGGATGTCTGTCTGCCAGTTTAGGCCCAATCCCCGTGATCCAGCCTAAACCGACAGATGGACATCCCTAGAGGGGTCCCGGATTGAACAGGATGCAGGCTGGGCTGAGGGGACCCATTTTCATGCACTGGGCCTCTAATCATTACATATTGTGGGGGTTTTTAAAGAAAAAAAAAACATATCACAAATGTTTTCTACAGTTTTACCTTGCTTATTCAATGATTGTATTTAATGGCTGTATTATAGTTTCTTTTATTGATAGACTGTAATTAACTCCATTATTCTCTTTTGTTGAGTACTTGATGTTTTTCTTTTTTAGTTTCTTCTCTCTATTACAGAAAGAAACATCTGTCCTACATCTGTCAAAATATTTCCTTAGGAAAAATTCTCTAGTGTAGGATTACTTCTTCAAAGGACATGAATGTCTTTATAGCTGTTGCTAAATGTTATCCCTTTAAAACTGAGATATGCTGATTTGAAACATATTTGTATCTAAACTTTCCTGTCACCTTAGGTGACATTCGAGGCTGTCTCTGAACTGCATTTCTCTGGCTAGCATATTTGTTAAGCTGCACTTGAACTCTCCCATCTCTCTTTTGTAATTCTTTCTCACAGCTGAGCTTGTAACAGCAACAGCAGTTTACGGACTTCTTGTTGCTTTCATCCAGAGCTGAGTCAAATTGCAGAAGAAAGTACTCATTGTACTTGAATAAACATTTTTCTGATTTCCTTCTGTGACATAAAGAAGAACCTCAAATATTTTGTAAACATTCTATTTAATAAGTTAATGTTTCCTTAGCTATACAAGAAAAAAAATTTACTCTAGTTATCCTAGGAGGGAAAAAATATCTGTAGGAAGTATATTAGTGAATCTGATAGAATATAAGGAATATCTAGGTTATATGGTCCTTTCTTAGGACCTTTATTCCAAGTAACCAAAAATCTGATTAAGAGTGACTGTAGAGATAAATAAACTTAATTATCTGGCAAAATAACATTTCAGATATTTCTGGGCAAGTTCTGCCACTTACCCATGTCATCAAGAAGCCGGACTCTCTCCATCCTTTCCTTTCACCAGCCTTGGTGGGAAGCCATTCCGGTGCTTGGCTACCTCATGCCCATGAGACAGCTGCCGGAAGCAGGCATTCCTTTCAAAGACAGGAAGCAGGCGGTGAGGGTGGTGGCTAACGCCGAGGGAAACGTATTATTCTTTCTCTTTTTCTCAAGGAACAATAAATATTTCTCATAAGTCCTCTGCACATGTCCTGTTACTACACTACATAGAACTAGGATTATGAATATGTTTAGGTAGAACTAGGTTATAGGTTTATGACCATCTATAGACTAGAAATCGGGCCATTTTCAATGAGATCAAGGAATCCTCAGTTGATCCTGGAGGGGAAAATTATGGTGTCTGATAGTGGGTAAGAATGGAAGCTATGCCTGTCAGTAGACAGCTGGAGTGAGTGCCACATATGAGGACAAGGGAGTTTGTGGACCTTCCTTTCTTCCATTAACCAGTTTTCATTATTAAGAAACTCAATATCTTTTTTCCCCTTTGATTAAGCTCCAAAGGCCTCTACAGTAAGAAAGAATCTTATTGGCTCCCTGTGGCCTATCAAAGAGAACTTGAATGTGGTGTCAGGGCTTCTGGTGCCTCCTCTGATGAGTCACAGGTGGGAAAAACGGGGGTCTCCGTCCTCAAAAACTGGGAATTGTCCTGAGTCAGAGCTGAACACAGCAGACATCCCTCACATCTATGTTGAGTGAAATACCAGTAAAAGGTTCTAGCTTGTAGGAGGAATTGTACCTGGTCCTGCGGGATACAATCTATAAACTTTGTTCCTCACCCCTAAAGACACTGTGATCTGCGTGAGGAGAAGCTGATATAAATAGCACAAATGGAGTAGATGAGAGCCAAGTATAAGGTACAGTAGGCAATCAATGCATTGGGCCTAACAAGTGTCATTAAAAATAATGAACTATTGCAGGAGTAAGAGGAAAGGCCTAGAAATGTTTAATTCATGCAAGCAACCTTCATGCAGTCAGTTATGCCACAGCTCTTTAATATATATATATATATATATATATATATATATATATATATATATATTTCTTTATTGATTTAAGAGGGAAAGGGAAAGGGAGAGCGATAGAAACATCAATGATGCAAGAGAATCGTTGATTGTCTGCCTCCTGCACACCCCCATAAGGGATTGAGCCCGCAACCTGGGCATGTGCCCTGACCGGGAATCGAACCATAACCTCCTGGTTCATAGGTTAATGCTCAAGCACTGAGCGACACTGGCCAAGGCACAGCTCTTTTCAGATCACCTCTCACCCCAGGTTCACGGTCTCTTATATAACACACCATTTGGGGGGCATGGGCCAATGGTATGACCTTAGAGATTGCCTCAGGGATCCTGCTTCCTTCAGGCAGCCTTCATTTTCCCCACCCTCTCTTGCTTTTTTTTTTTTTTTTAAGTACATTCTTTTTAACTCCTTCATCTCCACTCCACCCCCTCATTTTCTGAGTGGTTAGTAAAAACTCTATTATTAGGTACAAAGGTTTATTAAATCTTTTTTTATAGCCACACAACAAGCACATAATATAGTTTACAGTTAAGGATTCTGCCCCTGGTCTGCTGTGCAATAAACAAGTCACTTAACCTTTCTGTGCTGAAGGAATCATTTAAATATATATATATATATATATATATATATATATATATATTTATCTCTTTCCCACCTTTTCAACCAGGTTCCCAGTGAAAAATCAGTAAGATGGCCCCAAAATCCTGGGTAGCATTTCAGTAAACTATTTTATGAAAATGTGCAGTGTTTTTATAATAACAGAGTTCAAATGGATGCATCATGTACCCTCTCCCTCCTTGAGGGAGCTAATAGCCCTTCACTTGAAAAATCCAGTTACCGACGTCTTATAATTTCTCCTGTATGCCATCAGAGAATTCAGAAACACTACAAATCCATTTAAGAAAAAAGATGTTCACACCCTTAAATGAATTACAGTCAGCAGGACTAAGATCTAATTAAAAATGCTGCTACCATCTGAGATTACTTAGGAGCCAAAAACAAATTGCTTAAACCAAAACAGAGTGACTCCCAAAGGCCCTGGGGTAGTATTTTGGGTGCTGAACACGGTTAGCATTTTCCTTCCAGCTGTAAGCACCCAGACCTGGATCCATTATTAACACACAGGGGTTTTTGTTTTTAAAAAAAATCATTGAATGTTATTCAGAACTATCCCCAGGAAGCAGACCCTTCATAACAGGAAGACCTTGTAAAAATGTCTCCTTTCAGGAAAAAGAATAGAAGTCAGGAAAAGGAGCTGCACTCTAGACAAGGAATCCACCATATGCTAGATGGCATCACTTCCAGATGCAGTTGAAAATGTCTTCCTTGTTAAAGCCTTCCTTGATTCTATAAATTAGCTATTCACTCCTCCATGCTGGGAATTACCAGGGCTGATCATTGTAAGTCTTTTCCTAACACTTACTTTACTGACTTACATTACTGGTAGTTATTGCCCCATTAATCTTCCTCCCCTAAGTTGTAAGTTCTTTCACATTTTTGTCTCCTCCTCACCCCCACCAGTGTCTGGAATAGTTAATTATTTTTTTAATATATTTTTAATTGATTTTTTACAGAGAGGAAGAGAGAGGGATAGAGAGTTAGAAACATTGATGAGAGAGAATCATCAATCAGCTGCCTCTTGCACACCCCCTACTGGAGATGTGCCTGCAACCAAGGTACATGCCCTTGACCGGAATCGAACCCGGGACCCTTCAGTCCGCAGGCCGACGCTCTATCCACTGAGCCAAACCGGTTTCAGCTGGAATAGTTAATTATTAAATAATAACTCCTACTGTGTATCAAGCAGTTGTCTACTGGGGAGAAAATGGATAGCAAAATCAGCACCATTCTCTTCACTCATTCCTTAAAGTCTGAAATAGATAAGGGATACGACTGAATTAGCAATAACAACAAAGTGCCTTGCACTCTGTGAGAGGAGCTGAGGTGTTAAGGGTTTATTTTGAGGGCATGCCTGCGTTAGGAATCCCCCAAGGGCAGTATTTCCCAGGTAAAATAAAACGTGGGTTGTTGAGTAGCATTGCATTTGATGTTGAACGTGAATTCTTGGGAAGCTAAGCTCCCAGCATTTTGAGTTTTTTATAAGAGTCATGAGGCCCTCACCCCAGACGAGCTCCTCCAATTCCCTAGCTTTGCAGATTGTTCCTTTTAATGAATATCTTTCCATATATTCCTAGACCAATAGTTTTCCTGTGCTAACACATGTGTGAGCCTCGCCATTCATGAGAGGTTCAAGGAACTGGACGTCTAGATGTGGAGACATACAGCCAAAGCACACAACCTAGTTTCAGCACACAGTCCATTGGATGATGAATAAACAATTATGTAAACATTAGAGGCCCAGCATACGGAATTCACGCGTGGGTACGTACGATCCCTAGGCCTGGCCTGCGATCAGAGCCATCTTCCTTGGCTGCTTGCAGCCGGCCTCACCACCGGGGAATCAGAGCCTGACAGCCAGGGGAAGGGACGGAGAAGTGGGCCATTCCCACCCGCTCACTGGCCCCATCCCAGCAGCAGGGCACCCTCTGTGTGTGTGGGGCAACTGGTGGGGTGAGGGCCTTGGCCTGGCGACACCCATGGCCCCCTACCCCCACCCGGCTCCCTATTCGCCATTGGGCGATCAGAGCCCGATAGCTGAGGAAAGGGACCAAGGGGTGGTCAGTGCACCTCCTAGTGAGTGTTCAAGCGATTGTTCTGGGCATTCCACTGTTAGAGTCCATTTGCATATTACCCTTTTATTTTATAGGATTCAAGGACACTAAGAGAGTAAAAATCCAACTGATAGTGATTGCTGATCTATTACACGTATGTTATTTTACATCTATGTAGTTACTTGAGGGATTGGGGATTGTTAAGGGTTTATTTCGATGGTTGCTGTTGTTGCCTAAAAGCATTGCCTGCCCTTGGTGAGTATAGCTCCAGATGAAGTGAGACAAGATAGAAAAGCTGTTTCTCATTCTTTAGCACGTCCCGTGACTCCCAGCATAACGTGAGCAGGAGGCATACTCTGCCCATTGTACAAATCTGTGCAAGGGCAAGAAGTGCTGCTTGGGGGAAAAACAATGTTTTGAGGCAAATGAAGGGGAAGTCTTCAGGAAATAAACCTGTAAGAAGTAATGTACCGAACTCTAAGCCAATGGGAGTTAACTCTTCCCTTGCTTTAACTAATATATAGCTACTGCATCAAACAGCTTTGTGCTTCTCTAAACCCCAGCCTAGCATCTCACGGAAAAACAACAGAAGACATAGAACACATACACAGACTTCCAGAACGGACACCATGGCATAGGGTCAATCTTGTCCTGCTCCATTATAAACCCTGGAAATGACGGTGGAGAACTCTGAGAAGTGGTAAGAAAAGGGAGAGCTGATTGGGACCCTGCGAGGAGAGACCAGCAAGCACAGTGGCAGGACACCTTCTATCCCCCAACCAACCAACCAACAGAGGAAATATCGTGCTCCAACTGCTGACCTAGCAGTGGAAGCAGCATGGGTAGGTTCATCCCTCCCCCACATTGAGCAGGAGTTCCTCTGACAACATCAGGCAGCCCAAGTCCACAGGCATGAGGGGTCAATTGGGAATTGGGAGCCCTGAGCTCCAGAAGGCACTTACCCTCCCTGTGGGGCCTGAGAGTCCCCTTTTCTGCCTAGAGAAACCGAGGCAGGTGGGCAGAACTGGCAGGAGAGGCCTGGTTATAGACAGCAGCCAGGTCCAAGAGGCCTCTCTATTCCCATGGGCCCAAGGCTCTCCTTCGCCCAGAGACACTGAAGCAGCCAGGGGGCCGGGGGCTTCCTATCACATCCTCTTGGCCAAGTCACCCAGCATCCAGGGACTACACTTCCACCCTGTCTGCCAGCATCAGCAGGGAGCAGGGATCCCTCTCCCCGCCCCCCCCCTCTCTCCCCCAGGGATGATAATACAAGCCAACTAAAATAACACCACAAAAGTTCTAGGAATTAAACTGCCAGGGAAACCACAGACCACAACAGTAGGCCAGGACCTGCAGGCTAAACCTGCATAGGGTGAAGCCCGCTAAGATAAAAGATGTATATGGAACCCAGAGTGTCTAAACATAATTGGCGAAATTCCAGGATACAACTGAACATTGCCATCATACCGCCGAAACCAGTTCGGCTCAGTGGATAGAACGTCGGCCTGCGGACTGAAAGGTCCCGGGTTCGATTCCAGTCAAGGGCATGTACCTTGGTTGTGGGCACATGCCCAGCAGGGGGTGTGCAAGAGGCAGCTGATGGATGATTCTCTCTCGTCGATGTTTCTAACTCTCTATCCCTCTCTCTTCCTCTCTGTAATAAGTCAATAAAATATATTTTTAAAAAGAAGTATGGAAAAATGTTATTAAAAAAAAAAGAAAGAGAATCACCATCATACCAAGAACCAAGCAAATCACAACCTGAATAAGAAAAGGTCATCAATTGATGCTAACATCAGGACAAAGCAAAGGTAACACTTACTGGATGAGGATATATATATATATATATATATATATATATATATCTTTATTCTTGAAAGTATTACATAGGTCCTCTTCCCCCCCACCCCCACCCCCCCCCCCCCCGTCCAGGCCCTCACCACCCATTGTCTATGTCCATGTGTAATGCAAATATGCATACAAGTTCATTGATTGATCTCTTCCCAAGCACCCTCCCCTGCCTTCCCTCTGAGGCTCAACAGTCTGTTCATGCTTCTATGTCTCTGGGTCCTGAGGAGGTTTTTAAAGGAGACAGCATAAACATGCTTTATTAATAACAAATTCTCTTGAAACAAATGAAAAAATAGAAAATGTCAGCAAAGAAATATAAGTTGTAAATAAACAAACAAACAAACAAAAGCCAAATAGAAATTATAGAACTGAAAAAATGCAAATACAGGAATAAAAACTCACTGGATTGTTCAATAGCAGAGTGAAGATGATGGAATATTGAAGCAATGAACCCAAAACAACCATCTCATTAGGGGTAGAAAATATCTATGCATAAAGATTAACCGGTATTTCTAAATCCTAAGCTTATACTGAAAGCAAAATTAGCAAAAACAGTTAAAGAAATATGAGCAACTAAGTGCTTTCCTCAGAACTATTCTTCCGGGTTAGCAGTGACTGCTTGGTTGAAATCCGCTCACCCTCTCCAGGCCTGCTTTCTCTCTCACTTATCCTGAGTCTTCTTTCAATGGCCGGCCCTCCCAGGGCTTTTGTGTCAGGTTGGTGTCCAAAGCCACCGTGTTTTCCTCATTACCACGGACTCTTTCCCTTACCCAGTGCTGCAGGCTGGCGGGCCGGAGAAGGTGGCTGGTCTACCAGATGTTCCTTTTCAAATGGACGCTCTGCTCCTGTTTCCCCTGAGGTCCTTGGATGTGGTCAGGCAGAAAAACAAAAGAAAAAACAAGAGACCACTTGGCAGCAGGTAACCTGCATTCCAGACATTTCTTCCTGGCTTTTCCTCCCTTGACCCAGTCTGACAGTGGCTCTCTTCTAAACCTTCTCTGCTTTCCAATGCTCTGATTGGAGAGCAGTCTGCCATGGGGCTCCTTTCTTCCTTCTGCCCCTTTACAACTTAAGATGCAATGGGTCATCACACTGTTTCATCCTGTTTTTGAAATGTTTTTAAAAGCTAACTTAATTTGTTTTAGCAAAACTTCTTAACCTCACATTAAAATCTTATTTAAATAAGCACAGAGTTTTTAATTAGGGTGGCTATCAGTTTACATATGGAGGTGTAACATTTACAAAAAAAAATTTGTATTTATTTATTTATTATATTTATTTTTCTCCTTTATTTATTTATTTATTTATTTATTTATTTATTTTAAACTTATATTCTGAACACACTGGTTACATCCTTCTTTTTTTATAATATATTTTATTGATTTCTTTCACAGAGAGAAAGGGAGAGGGACAGACAGCCAGAAATATCAATGAGAGAGAAATATCAATCAGCTGCCCTCTCCCCCCCCTCCCCCCCGCAAACCCAAAACGGGGATGCGCCAGCAACCAAGGCACATGCCCCTGACCAGAACCAAACCTGGGACCCCTCAGTCCGCAGGCCGATGCTCCATCCACTGAGCCAAACCGGATTCTGCTCTCCTTTATTTTTAATTGATAAATACTTATTTCAATTTTTCTATAAAAGATTGAACTGTAGCATTTATCTCTAAATCCTCTGGAAATAATGTTGTTGTTAATCCATACCCAAGAATATTGTTTCAGAGAGAGTGGAAGGGAGGGAGGGTGGAGGAGAGAGAGAAAGAAAAGCATCAATGTGAGAGAGAGATATCAATTGGTTGCCTCCCACAGGTGCCCCAACCCAGGGCAAGGAGTGAATTTGCAACTGAAGTATATGCCCTTGACTGGGAATCTGAATCAAACACCAGACCCTTCAGTGTTCGGACCAACACTCGAACCACTGAGCAACACTGGCCAGGGCTAGAAATAACTGACATATGATATAATTTATTTTGATTTGACAAATCAAAGGAAAAGATGCCCTTAATTCTCAGGAGGTTCATGTTGAAGAGTTATGGTCACGATCTCAGAAACTGACTTTCAAATGGCCCAATGTGGCAAAATGGATCATTTTAAAAATCAAGATAGAGGGCATACAAGTGGGAGTAAAACTTTTAAATAGAACGTTGGAGAAGAAAGGGAATAAAACAGTGAAGCTTCAGATCTTGTGTAGACAATTGTATCTCATAAGGTCAGCTCCTCTGAGTAGAAAGAAATCCACATTGATTTAGGTCTTTAAGTTTATTTTCTTAAATCACCACTTCTGGTGTACTCAATACCAGGAAAATTAAGTTTGCGAGGGAGAATTTTTTTTTTCTTTTTGACCATGGGGCATGCCTCACAAATACATGGCATTTATCCCAAAGAGTGTTGACTTAAGAATGTGAAGAACTTAAGAGAAAATCTCTTCACTGTTAGAAAGACACCCAAGGCTCGTCCCTCAACAAGGGTGGGACACTCGGGCTCTCTTTGCAAAGAGAGGCAGTATGCTGTGACTTCTGACAACTACTGTAAATGTCTAACCTAACACCAAGGGCGTGGCATAGGCAGAGGATGACCTAGCCCATTGGTACCTACGCCCAAAGTATTAACTTTCCAGACTATTTTGAATGCCCATGTATTAGTGAATTTGATGAGCTGATGGTTGCATCCAGCCCTAGCTGAGTCAACCTTTATGGCTTTTCACACTTACTCAGGGAAATAGAGTAGGAAAGTTGCTCTTACAATAATACCCAAAAGCAACTTGCCACAAAATTAATAGCATTCTGTCATGAACCTAGGATTCAAAAACGATATAGAAACTTATAATTATACATATTATACACATTTATATTATATTGTGCCCTTGCTAGCTTTGACAATTATTTTTACTTTTAAAATATTTTTTTTCTATTTTTAGGTATCTAGTTCTTTCTTTTGAATATATGTTTATTGAGTTCAGAGAGAAAGGGAGAGGGGAAGAGAGATAGAAACATCAGTGATGAGAGAGAATTCTTAATCGGCTGCCTCCTGCATATTCACCACTGGGGATTGAACCTGCAACCTGTGCATGTGCCCTAACCAGGAATCAAATCATGACCTCCTGATTCATAGGTCAAGCTCACCATTAACCCGCACCGACCAGGCAAGTTCTTTCTTAATCATCTCAGTAATGAGAAAAGAGTCAGAAATATTCATACTCTTTAGTGGTGACATTTTGCATAGTACCTATTTTTAAAAAACATATATTTTTATTGATTTCAGAGAAGGGAGGGGGGGAGAGATAGAAGCATCAATGATAAGAGGACATTGATCTGTTGCCTCCTGCACACCCCCTACTGTAAGGGACCAAGCCCACAACGCAGGCATGTGCCCTGACTGGAAATCAAACTATGACCTCCTGGTTCATGGGCCAATGTTCAACCACTGAGCCACACTAGCAGGGCAGGTAGCTTTTTTATTATTCAGAAAAATTTTAATTAGCTTCTTTTTAAATATATATATATATATATATATATATATATATATATATATATAATTGATTGATTTTTTTCCAGAGTGGAAGGGAGAGGGATAGAGAGAAACATCAATGAGAGAAAAACATCCATCAGATGCCTCCTGCACACTCCTCACTGGAGATGTGCCCACAACCAAGGTACATGCCCTTGACCAAAATCGAACCTGGGACCCTTCAGTCCACAGGCTGACGCTCTATCCACTGAGCCAAACCAGTTAGGGATAATTAGCTTCTTTTCTTTAACCATCACTGAATTTGAACAAGTAATACAAGTTTTCAGCATTATTTGTAGACTTATCTATACCTAAGAACCCTAGGATGGCTAAGAAGAAAAATGATTTGCCCAAGAAAACTCTAGGGGAAGCCTAATCATCCAAAACAAACCTTAAAAACTCAGACAGCATTTGTCCACATGATAGGAAATAACCAAGTATGTAGACAAACACACACACACACACACACACACACACAAAAAAAAACTAACTGAATCCATTTCCTTAGCTGTTATATGAATCCACCATCATAGGGATACTAGGCTTTATTTATTATATATATTGCCTTCACCTAACAATTCAGGGTTCTGAATTCTCTTTAGTATTGTTTGATTTAAATTATACATGATTGACTCATAGGATATTTTTCTTGGGACCCATATTATGTTATTTTTAGAGAACTCTCTGCTATGAGTCTATTTCACAGAAAATAGAAGAAGTAATTATATCTTAAACACATTCTTGTCTAGTATCAAAACTTTACAGATGTCTGAATAGTATCATTAAGTAACAGTCCTCTCTTCAAAACTGGTCTCACAAGTAGAAAGAGTGGCCTTTGAGTCGTGAGCAACAGAAGGCAAGGCCTCTTCTACCTCCGTGTCTCCATTCAATATTGTATCTCTCTTTCAAAGCCCATGGCTTGACATCAGAGTAAGCTCTCACCAGCAGCTTTCAGAGTGAGCTGGCATCTTGTCTATAGCTCCACACAGCCAACCTCTCCACATATATAATTAATTTCATCTACAAAAAATAAAACGTCAGCTACTGAAAGGCAGCCTTCCAGAATGCTAAGGTTTTTATTTTATTTTATTTTATTTTTGTTAATCCTCATCGGAAAATATTTTTCCATTGATTTTTAGAGAGAGTGGAAGGGTGGGAGATAAATATTATCCCACATGTGCTCAGACCAGGGCCGGGGATGAGCCTGCAATCCAGGTACATGCCTTTGACCGGAATCAGACCTGGATCCTTCAGTCCACTGGCTGACGCTCTGTTCCCTGAGCCAAACCAGCTAGGGCCAGAATACTAAGGTTTTTAAAGTGGGTTTGAACCTGGAAGTAACTTTGACCCCCTCCATTCTCACACACATGCAAAATAATGATGAAACAGTAATCAAGGAACTGAACATCTAGTAAAACAAACAAAAAATTCCCTCAATCTGTGCCTCATACCTGCCACACCTGATAGTCTGATGCGCTGCATGGGATTTCTTCATTCATTCACTATTGATTTATTCAACAAACACTTAACTACCATCTATGAGTTCTATTCAAGTGGGTGAGGAGATGATAGGAAATTAGACAGACAAAGGCCCTGGCCAGTGATCTCAGTGGTTAGAGCATCAGCCCAGACACTGAAAGGTCGCAGGTTCAACTCTGATCAAGGGTACATACTTGGGTTGCATGTTCAATCCCCTGCCCTGGTAAGGACATGTTCGGAGGCAACCAATCAATGTGTCTCTTTCACATGGATGCGCCCCCAACAGCCTGCCTCCCACTCTCTCTAAAAGTCAAAATATCCTGAGGAAAAAATATCCTCAGGGGAGGATTCACAAAAAAAGAAAAAGAATAAGACAGACGAGGCCTCTGCTCTTACAGAATCTATGTTCTAGGGGTGGTGGAGAAGATTGATAATTCAACTAAGACAAAAAGATATTATGAAAAGGCTTTATGTGGATGGGAACAGGAAAGGTCTTAAGCTAACACCTGGAAGTGATGAAGAGTCCCCATGCCCAGATCCAAGGACACACAAGCCAGAGAGGGAAAATTTAAGAGCCATGGCTCGGGAGGTAAAAATAAGCTTAGAGTGTTGATGGGAAAAGGCTGCAGCATGGGAGCAAGAAAGAGTGGTGGGAGGTAAGATTAGAGAAGAGCCTCATAGCCACAGGAAGTAGTTTTGTTTTTATTCCATGTGCAATGGATGCCACTGGAAGATTGCAAGCAGAAAAGTAGCTCGTATTTTATTTATGTTTTTAAAAGATTGCTCTGACTCCTTTTACAAGAATGGACTGTAGGAGGCAAGATAGAAGCAGGGGACAAGTTAGAAGGCTATTACAGAGCTCAGCTTGGAGGAAGCCTTTATGGAATAAATGATGCATTTGGATTGCCTGTAATATTTATAAAAGACCGTGTCATCAGCACCATCACTGAAGTAAATGGGAGAAGCAGTGCAACAAGAGAAAGTAAGGAGAGAAGATGAGGGAAGAAATTGGAAAAGATCTGAATCTATGAGTGGGCAGTGTGTAATGAGCAGAGACAGAAGAGCCTTCAGTCTGCAGACCAACAAACACTCTAACCACTGATCTAAACCCAGCTAGGGCAAGGCACTTAATAGTACTTGTAAACTCTTTTTTAAAAATTGACTGCCTAGCCGAAACCGGTGCGGCTCAGTGGACAGAGCGTCGGCCTGCGGACTGGAAGGTCCCCGGTTCGATTCCGGTCAAGGGCATGTACCTTGGTTGTGGGCACACCACCCCCCGTAACGGGTGAGCAAGAGGCAGCTGATCGATGTTTCTCTCACATCGATGTTTCTAACTCTCTATCCCTCTCCCTTCCTCTCTGTAAAAAAATTAATAAAATCTTTTTTTTTAAATTGACTGCCTAAAGAAAAAAATTACAATAATGGTAAGACACATGACCAAAATTGTACGAAAAGTGAGAAGAACGAATTTGAAGTCTAGCGTTGTAAAATCTTACCCATGTAGGAAGTAAGATATTAGTTGAAGGTACTGTGGTAAGTTAGAGATGGGTATTGTAAATTCTAAAGCAACCACTAAAAGAATTAAAAAGAACTGTAATTAACAAAGCAAAGAGTGGTGATAAAATGAAATCAAAATGATGTGACTCAATACACAAGTAGGTGAGAAAAGGTGGGTGGGAGAGGGACAAAAAACAGATGAAAAACAATTAGCAAGATGTGAGCTTTTAATTTAATTATGTCAATAATTACATTAAATATAAATAATACAACACAAATAAAAGTCAAATTGACAGATTAAATAAGCAGTAAGATATAACTTTAGGCTATTTCCTTTAAATAAAAACAATATAAGACAATTATGAAAATGCTTGAATTGAAAAATAAACTCTTTAAAAAAACAGCATGTGTGAAAATGAATCAGACTTTCTACAAATTAAAAATATAATATTTTTTCTGAAAACAAAATGGATAGATTTAACATATACATAATAAAGGAGAATTAGCAAACAGGATTAGAATAATTATTCAGGAGTCATCATAAAGAAACAAGGTAATTATAAAAAAAGAAGTTATGACAAGTTATAAAAATAGAGTAAGAAGGACTGACATAAATCTAATTAGTGTTCCAAAAAAGAGACAAGAGAGTTTTTGGCAGAAAAAACTATTGATGACAGAACAGTTAAATTTTTCTTAAAATAAAGTGCTCAGTTTCAAGAAGTCTTATAAATCCAAGCAGGATAAAGCAAAAGAAAATATAACTAGATATTTCATAGTAAAATTGCAGAAGACTGCAAAATCAAAGAGGATTTTAAAGGTTGTTAGAGGAGTGAAAATTAGTTGGACAGATAGTGTTCAGCAGAAAAAAAATTAGAAAAAAAAAACAAAGCAAGCCAGCCAAACCCGTTTGCCTCAGTGGATAGAGCGTCGGTCTGCGGACTGGAAGGTCTCAGGTTCGATTCCGGTCAAGGGCTTGTACATTGGTTGCGGGCACATCTCCGGTAGAGGGCGTGCAGGAGGCAGCTGGCCGATGTTTCTCTCTCATTGATGTTTCTAACTCTCTATCCCTCTCTCTTCCTCTCTGTAAAAAATCGATAAAATTTATTTTTTAAAAAAAATAAATAACAAGTCTTCACTTCTATTCAAGATGGAATAACAGAGACCATTGCCTGAAACAACAGCCAAAAAAAGGTGGGGGGGGGGGACACAAAATATATGAAACAATAGTTTCAAAACACTGAATGTCAGTCACTGCGGGATAGTTGTCCCTGGGAACTAGGAAACAAAGGAGGTGAGCCCCACAATTAGCCCCTCTTATGGTTTGAGAGCGTTTCTAGCTGGAGGAGTAAGGGGGGAATTCACACAGAGCCTGGGAGACATCAACAAAAGTCCTGGAGACCAATGAAGCCCCAGTTCACAGGACCGAGGCTCAGAAGCAGGAAGGCTGCGTTGAGAGAGACCCGAGATCTCCAGAGAGCCCCCTTTGAGAACCCAGCAAAGTTCTGATGCACACGCAAACGGGGAAAGCATCCAAATCTGGGGAAAGAACCATGTGAAAGAATCCACCGGGACAGTATGGAGCCATGGGAAAAGATGCACCAGAGGATGGTTATTGACTGACATGTATATCTTACCTTTACAATGACCTGTAAGATAAAATAGGAAAATAACACCCTCATTTTACAGAAAAGGGGGCTGGGGCTCCAGAAGGTAGGACATGCAGGCTTACACAGGTAGTAAATGTCAACGCCAGGACTCAAGATTAAGTCTTCTAACCAAAACACACATGTCCTTTGTAGTTTTCTGTGCTCTCTCTCCTTACACCATAGCCTGTGAATTAGCTTTTCTTGACTTACTTGCTGGAAATCTCCTCCCTCCCTTACCAAACAACTGCTTGAAACTTGCACACGAAACTTAAAACGCACTCCATGTATCTTATGAATGCTGCAGCTTTCCTTCATCCTTTAATTCAAGGTCAACCTCCTTTAGAGGACGGTTATGGTTTTTGATTCATTGAAAAATGAATTGCATACCTATGGTACACCAGAGCAAACTTTGTAAAAAACATTTATACAGGTTTTAAATAGTTGGGGTTTTTTTTTAATTTAAAAATGTTATTGTTTAAAGTATGACATATGTCTCCTTTTCCTCCCATTTTGTTTGTTTGTTTGTTTGTTTGTTTGTTTTAAATGAATGTTCCCCCTACAAAACCTTTTCCATCTTCAGGAATGTAAGTGAAATCCAGGTGCCTTAATTGAGTCATCCCTGAAGTCAGCATCAGATAACATCCCACAAGGCTTGGTGGAATGAATGAATGAAGTCTCTCTTTGAAGAATCACCGAGCTGGGCCGTCTCAAATTGAGCAATACACAACGAGGTGTCCTTAATCTGCATCACTGGAATCCTGAATCTAGATCCAAAATCTCACATTTTTGTTTGTGCAGTCTTCCTGGGGGAACCTAACAGGTTTCTACAGATTTCAAAAGGAGTCTGTGACCCGGTGAAGATAAGAAACTTTTACTCAATACCAGTAGTTCTCAAAGCGTCGCCTCTGGGCCGCCGCCACCGCCAGCACCAGGAATCTTGTTCGAACTGCAAGCGCTGAGGAATCTGAGGCTCGGGCCCTGGGATGCTGGTTTCCAGGAACCCTCCAGGTAACTCTGATGCATGCTGAAGTTTGAGAACACTGCTCTAAGCTTCCCTGGGATTCACCTCAGAAAGCCACTGGTTCTCCTCTGGCGGACAAAGGCTTTCCTTTATCTTCATAGAACTCCTTCCCACCCTCCCATCCACCCACCCCCCTTTTTTTGTCTTGTTCAAGCTCATCTTTAATATCCTACTTAATTCAGGAAGCTTCCCAAGCCTGGTGGAATTCAATTTCGTTTCTCCCATCATCTGGAAAGGGCCACCTCCCCCAGCTCCCACCCTGTCTCAGCACAGGATATTCACATTGTTTCTTAAAAGAAAAATAAATAAATACAGAAAACCAGAATCAAAACTTCAAACCAGCCATAAAAAGCACTTGGTGTGTGTTTGGACAATATGTGCATAAACATGTGGCATGTTTGTTTTAGAGCTTAAACATCTGGATTAAAGGGACTATTATATACATACATACATACATACATATACATACTCATGGGCAACATAAGAGTCAAATATATTTTCAAATGCTGGATAATAGTAAAAAGTAACCCACATTATGATTCTGCTCTATATCTGCTATAGAATCACAGGTCTGAGTTTAATTAGCACTAAGGTACTTGCTTGCATTTAAACATGTTCATTGGAGGTTATGTCCTCATGGTGCTCTAGCCACTGCATGGACTATATAAAAGCCTCGACCGCTATTCCCATGGTCACTCCCCTGTGGCATTCTGTGCTTCTGGCTTGCCTTTCCCTGGGAAGAAAAACTGAAAACGTTCTTGGTACGGAGCCATGCTCCCATCTGGGATAAAGATTAAGAAAAGAGGGAGGGAGCTTTTGTTCAGGTTATAAATGCCAGATGCTGCCACATTAATAGTCCTACACATCCCAATGATGCTTATTTCAAACATTTGGTTTTCAAACTCTCCTCTCTAAAGAATGCGCTGGTAACTGCCAAGAGTCACAGAGGAGGGACCCACTACATTCATGAACACTTACTCCAAAACTGCCACTGATAGGATAAAGGGAAATCCCTAGACCGCATGGTGGTTTATCAGCTTTCACATAGCACAATGTTCCCCAGATTGGAGACTTCCATACTCCAGGGAATCATGAGAATTGTTAAAGAGGTCACCATGTCGGCTTTGAGCCAACAGAACATAAACCACCATCAGTGAAAGGCAATTTAGCCTTAGAGTCACTATTGACTTATAGGAAACCACTCAGTGGTTATAAATAAAAGAGCTCTTTAACTATTTTCCTTGCAGACTCTGAGGAACAGCAAATGGGTCAAAGCTGGTGTACAGAAGGGGGTGGGGGGGAGAACAGTGACAGATAACAAATTAAAGAGAGAAAAGAACAGTCAAAATAGAGAATGTGAAAAGAGTAAGCAGGGAAGAGGGGGAAATAGTGCAACAGAACCAACTCGGTTTTTACTTACAGTGATAATTTTAGGCACAGCCTCCAAGGGAGAAATAGTTATGAAGGAGTCTAACCAAACTCTATGAGATCAGCCCTGGCCAGCGTGGTTCAGTTGGCCGAGTACCATCCCATGCACGAAAAGAGTTCTCCATTTTGATTCCCCCTTAGGGCACATTGCAGGATTGTGGGCTCCATCCCCAGGAGGGGGCGTGCAGCTAGCTGATCCATGGTGCTTTCTCACTGGTGTTTCTCTCCCTTCCTTTCTCTCTCTAAAATCAATTAAAAACGTGTTTGTTTTTAAAAATCTATTAGATCAGTATTACTGATGTCTCCTTTTGCCTTAAGTTCCAATATGGGTTGCCCAGCGCTATTACTGATCCCGTCTTTATTTAAAATTTTGTTCATTATGGATTGTAATTTTTAAAAATATTGTGTTAAAATATCATGTATCTTGATTACTGAGTTTTGGGGCATCCCTTAAATTTCACAGCCAACTTGAATGCCTCACTTGCCTCATCCTAGTCCTGGCCCCACAGATGATACTGTTCCTCCGATTTTGTTGGATACTAGCAGAATAAGAGATGGAGAAACAGAGGTGTTTCTTTCAAATGGAGAGTCTAATTAAGTGTCTGGGCTCAGCTCAACATAGATTTTAAGGCTGGAAGCTCTCTTGGGAAGCTATTATGGGGTTGGAGAAATGCTTGCATCTTGAGAAATTAAGATGTGGAGACTTATTCTGAATAAAATTTCTTCCCAGTGTTCATTTACATCTTCTTGCCAAAGCCATGCAAGCAATATTCTCATGGTTCCCTCTTGCTCTGTCACAGACATAAGGCCCCAAGGTGAAACCAAAGAATTGTCCTGCCAACTCTGAGGAGAAGGGCAAGCCAGGAACACAGCAACTTCCGGGTTTAAGTTGTGATCTGAACCTGACAAGCTGCTCCCCGGAGCAAGTGTAAGATGATTCAGGAAATACATGCTTGGACTGTCAATCCATGTGGGAAAGGACACACGGATCACAGTTTATACTTATCATAGCTGGATTTAGAGACTCCATCAGGAGATTACATAACGTAATTTATTGTTAAATACATTTTTATTTATTTCAGAGAGGAAGGGAGAGGGAGAGAAATATCAATGAGAGAGAATCATTATTCAGCTGCTTTCTGCACGTCCCCTACTGGGGATCGAGCCCTCAACTTAGGCATGTGCCCTGACCAGGATCAAACAGTGACTTCTGTTCACAGGTCAACACTCAACCACTGAGATACACCAGCCAGTCCAGAAAAGCATTTAAATAAAGAAAATCCTTATGGAATAAGACTAAAGTGGCTGACAAAAAATTCTGATGTTACCTTTCAAAGAAATGTACAGTTTCAAATAAAATTTCAAAAGTGTGTGATTCCAATAGTTGGTACATGCTAACAATAATAGTTTTGATTATCTTGTCACCATTTGTTAAGGGAAAACAGAGTACTAGGCATTTTATTTATGTAACTTTTAAAATATTCATAATAACCATGAACAGGAGACTTTTCTGTCCCCATTTTCCGTATGAGGAAACTGAAAGTTAGAAAAGTGACTTGCCCCCAGCCAAATCAAGCAGTCCGTTAGTCGTGGGTGAGGCCAGATATTTAACCTTAGTCTATCTAATACCACAATCACTGTGCTTTTCCTCTAAAAGAGACTGCACACCATGTGCTAAGTCTGCTATGCCACCTCACGAACTGGAAACTAAAAACATTTTTACATCTTTAAGTGGTTGAAAAGAAAGAATGCTATTTTGACACATGAAATTTACATTTCAGTGCCCATAAATAAAGTTTTATTGGAAGCCAGCCACACCGGTTCATTTTCTTTTTGTCCCTGTTGCATTTGCACTACAATGGCTGAGTTGAGTAGTTGATACAGAGACCTTACAGTGTACTATCTATTATCTACTATTTACTATCAGGCCCTTTAAGATAACATTTGTAGACCCTCTCCTGTATGCCTTAATGTTCGTCAATTAGCTTAAACGACTTTCTTCTTAAATAACAGTCGCCATGGAAGAGAAAAACTAAACAAGCACGTCAAAGCGACTGCTGGTTTCTTGATAAGTCATGAAGTTCTGCCAAACCCATGACTGATTATAGGAATCATATGAAGCCAAGAGAGCTCACACTCAAGTCACAGCAAAAGAATATCATTCCAAGCTGTATAATTCTATGAATAAAGAATAACAAAATTATGGCAAGGTAAACACCACCACACCACAATGCAAACAAAATGAAAAGGCTATTGCAAAATTCCCTCTTTAAATACCTAGTTTTTAAATGTCTACTTCCAATGGATTTCTGCAGCCTGCATTTCCTCTGACAGCCACTCAGCTGACCTGGTATCCCAGACATCATTGCATAAAATGTTCTGGGAAGCCAACAGGCAGTTTCACTGCCCTAGGTCTTGCCCCCAAGCATTATTCATACTGCTAATGTCATCACAGGGAGCCAGCTGTATTCCCATCATCCCCTTCAATAGTGAAAGGAAGAAAGCTGGAGAAACCTCTATCCCAGGGACCTCCGGGGTAAGGCTGAGAGCAACATTTCAGTTCACAACAACCAGGGACAGCCTGCTTTTCTAGCTCTTGTTTCCCGAGCCTCAGAGCAGCCTGGATTTTCCTTCATGCTTTTCCAGTGGAACCTTCCACTCCAGCTCACAATATTTTTTTATGACTCTTGCCATCCACCAGAGGCATTCATTGAACGAATCTGAAATATCGTCAACAGGGCTCGTAGAATGCTTTTCCTTGGATAATGAGGTAGAGGTGTCTATGCCAAAATCAATGTTCTTGGGTAGTTCTTTTTTTTTTCTTCCTGATCTTTAGTCTTTTAACTTCTTTTTCCCATAATCTTTGGCCTTAGTTTAAATCATCTTTTCACAGGAAACACATTCCCAGCAACCTAAGTGCACAACCAACTTTCCGTGAAAATAAACTTTATTTCCCCATTCCCCTGGCCTCCCATTTTTTGACACATTCGATAGTCTCTAGAGCCTGCCAAAGTCAAAGTACTTGCAAAAACGCCTCATGCACCAGTCTGGTCTTCAGCCCAACTTGATACGAGGCAGTTGAAGTGTGACAGGCGAGCAGAAAGGAAATGGCTTAAATCAGAAGCAGGCTTGGTTTAAAATTGTCTTGTCTGTGTGGTTGTTTGCTTTTCTCCTGGACGGTTCCAGAAAAAATAAAATACGATTCTCGTGAGCGCCTGCTTTGGAAGTTGTTTTTTCCCTTCTTTGTCATTCTCTGTGTGACTCCCAAGGGTCCGTGGAAGAGAATTTTCCTGGAGCGAAAGGAAGAGGAGAGCCTGTGAAAGACTCGGTTTGCTCTCACTAACTTAACTCTTTTTCACCCGTGGGTGAGCTGTCTGGTCAGCCAGCCATGGAAGCATTGTTCAAAGCTCACCTGTCTCCTCGAGTACCCTTTAGTTTAGAACCAAGACCAGCATGAAAAGCTCTCTTTAAGAATCTTGATAATGAGGCCAGAAATGACTCAGAGAGCTAGATGGTGCAGGACATACCTTTAAATTTTAAAATACTTACGGAAGGAAAACCAGCTTAAAAATAAAGAAGACAAAGCCCAATGAGAGCAAAGATAACCCTTTAAAATGTGGGAAGGAGCTGAGTCAGACCCTGTCAGCAAGCTTCACTGAGGCCAGGGAACTTGTAGCAACATGATTTTTTTTTTAATCAAAAAAAAAACTACATAGCAACTTTTCTCCAAGGATCCCAAAGTAGTCTACAAAAGTAAAGTCATCTAACATTCCATCGGAGGGGGTCGGTTCAGGATATTACCATTGCCTCTCTCCTAGTAAATCAGGGTTTCTCAACCTTAGCACTATTGACAATCGGGGCTGGATGATTCTTAGTTGTGGGGGCCGTCCTGTGCAATGGAAGATGTTTGCCAGCATTTCTGACCTCTACCCATGAGGTGCCAGGAGCACTACCTTCCCTTCCCCCGGTTGTGACAACCAAAATTGTCCCCTGATATTACTATGTGTCCTTTGGGGAGCCCCTGGTTGGGCACCACTGTTCTAAATGAACAAACCAACACACAGAGCAGTCAAAAACTCACACAAGCTGGGCCAGTGTTGCTCAGTGGTTGAATGTCGCCCTATGAACCAAGAGGTCACGGTTTGATTCCAGGTCAGGGCACATGCCCAGGAGGCAGCCGATCAATGATTCTCTCTCTCTCCCTCTCCCTTCCTTTCTGAAATCAAGAAAAACATAAAAACATAAAAACAAACAAACAAACAACACTTCACACAAAAGTGACCAGCCAAAAGGCAGTTGTCAACTTGGAAGAAGAAAATGATGGCTCCCAAGTCCCAAGCACGTGACTCTTACCACCAACACTGCTTCCTACCTCCGTGGGAACTCATCTGAGTCCCTAGTTCATTCCTCAGGTTGATTATTTCTGAAAATGCATCCACTAAGAGTCATCAGTATCAGTTTTCCCTCACGCTATACTGAAGGCTTAACTGTGCTGAGTATGTCTGATTAGTGTTATTCTCCTGGGAGTCACTAAATGGGTTCTGAGACTGAAAGTCCGTATAGCATAAAATGGACCCAAAGCAACCCTGTCCTGTCCATGAGAATAACTCCTAGCTTAAGGCCTTTGCTAAGAGCAGAGCTGATTGTGGGCAGGATGGGGGAGATGAGGAGTACGCAGAGTGATTTAGCCAAGCAGGTGAATGCTCTCAGATTTGTTAAGTCCCTCAGCTACATTGATTTTTTTTTCCACAGCACTTCATGCACCTTTGTTAATTTATTTATTTAATCAAAACACATCATTCGCATGCAAATTTTTCAATGTGTCCATGCTTGTCTCCTGATAAACTATCAAATGCCTGTTCGCTCCCTCCCTCTTGTTTGTTCACATCAGTGGGTGAACTTGCTGATCTTTCCAAGTGAGTCAGCGAGGACAGGTACAGATTAATGAACCACATCAAGCATTTTGGGAACAGAGACAGGTGTGGAAACTTATTTTTATAACTTGAACTCTGGGAGACACAGAAGAGGAGGGAGATGGCATGCTGGTGTAAGTAACTATTGCACAAAACTGGACATGAACCCGCACCACTCTGCTCTATATTTATTCAATGGACATGTGTTGAGTTCCCACTGGCTCCAAGGCGCTGTGATGATACTTAGGAGAATACAAGAATGCCGAGAGTCGGGTTCTGCTTTGATTTTTTTTTTTTTTTTTGCACAGGCCAACAGAAAAACTATTACACATGCATAAGTAATTATACTGTGAGGCAGAAGGCAATCAGTGCTTAAAGAGGAATAGGCAAAGTGTGTGTTATGGCAGTCACAATTTTGGCTCCCACCATATCACAAACAATTCAGTTTTCATCTTGAAGGAAGAGCTTGTATGAAGTAAAAGGAGCCCTAGATTCAGTATAAAAAACTCTGGGCTGAATCATAGTTCTGTCATTCTCTAGATGCATACTTCTGAGCATGCTACTTAACCTCTCTGAGCCTTCATCCCTTTTCCTACAGAAAGAGAACTCGGTGACTGTGAACAGCATAATGTTGTTAAACTTTCAGACAAATGATACAATTTCTAAAGTTGGGATTTCAGCATAGCTATACTTTGCTTACTGCTTACTTTGTGCAAAGTCCCTTCAGTATATTATCTTTGACTGACACAATAATCCTATGGAATAGGCACCATTGTCCTCCTTTTATAGATAAGCAATTTGAAGGCCAGAGACTTGAAGTGATTCATCTGAAGTCACACAGCTGGCATTCAACAAACTGCTGAGTCTACTGAACCTAGGCCTATGGAACTCAAGAGCATGAGTAATTTCCATGTCTCTATGTTGCCATTTCACCATAGTCTCTATTTTTCATAAAAGAACTAGTTGGGTAAACAAGTTACTGATATGGGCACTCGTAGATATATGGGGATTGATAACCTAACCATCAAGAAAAATATTGATTTACCATATTTCAAGAAAAACAAACCAAAACAAATATAAGTTACTCTCCACAGTATTCTTAAATCAGACAAGGCAAGTTAGAATTTGAGACAAAAAGTATGAGAACCCTTGCAGAGGTCCTCATCCTACGCTTTCTTTGTTTAAACGCCCAAGCAGATTGAGGGCCTGCAAACCTTGGGAGCTTTCCCAGGTTTATGCGTGAGCTCGGAACATAGCAGGAACATAAAGGAAGAAAGGACCGGGCTATCACTGAATTCTGGAGGATGAAGAAGAGAAAGAATTAGGTAGCTATTTTCAAGAAATGAATACATTTTCCTAAAGGCAAATCATATAGTATGACATATCGGGTGAAAATAACCTACTTTTATGTATTACAGACTGAAAATGTTGCTCTTCTGGGAGAGAACAGGAATCCTGAAAAATATTCAAGGCCAATGAGGATTTTGAAAGACCTCTTTATAAAGTAGTCTGTTATGGGCTGGCTGCATACAGCTATCTTATTTAATCCCCAGGACAGGAATGTGAGCACATGCTGTACACTATTTTGCAGATGAGTGCAGATGAGAAAATTGAGGTGCAATGAGCCTTGCACTTTTCCCACGGTGTTTCTGGGGTAGTCATGTGCTGCTTTATGGGAAATGGCCAACTTCAACATAGAAGGGCCCTCTCTGTATATATATATATATATATATATATATATATATATATATATATATATATATAGTTTATTGATTTTTTTTACAGAGAGGAAGGGAGAGAGATAGTTAGAAATATCAATGAGTCATCGATCAGCTACCTCTTGCACGCCCCCTACTGGGGATGTGCCCACAACCAAGGTACATGCCCTTGGACCCTTCAGTCTGCAGGCTGACGCTCTATCCACTGAGCCAAACCGGTTTCAGCTGAAGGGGCCCTCTCTGGCTCCACCTAGCCGGCCTTGCTCCCTGAGCACAAAAGCACTTCCCACTCACCTGCTCTGCATTGCTCTGCTCCAGCTCCTTTAGGCACACACAGGGAACAACAGCTGGTAGCGTAAAGCAGCCCTTACTATTTCCAGTAGCCAATGACCTTTGAACTGACCAATGTTTGCAGCCAACACACAATTACCTGCTTGTACATCTCCTTGGAAAACTCCTGCCGCAGAGGTGTATTCCCACAATACCAGGGAATGATTTGCACAATGTAAGGGAATTTTCATCTCTGCCTAAGCAAAGAATTGGGAAGATAAATCTGTAAATGGAAAGGAATCCTATGAGGCCTCCAAAGCCAAAGAGAAGTTCATTTTCTTTGGATCATCTATTACTCCCCTCCAGTAGGGAAAATTATTGGGGTTGCCTGGAACCTCTAACCTTACTCCACTACTGAAAACTAGGTATTAGTCTATTTTTATAGATGATGAAAATAAGTCTCAGAGGTTAAGCAGGTTACACACTGCTGGGAGGTGCCAGCTTTCCAACCTCACTTACCTTTGGTAAGGCACGCCCCTCCCATTAAAACAAACAGCACAGTGAAATGAGGGGAAACACTCCTTCTCTTTAAATGCATGACTAAAAAGTTAAAACTCTGGCTCAATTATCCAGCCTTACACTTTGTCAGCTACCTATAACGAATATTACATGTTATTCTTGTTCTTTCTCTATATCTAGTAAGTTTCAGGCCCCTGTCAATGTAAGTGCTCATGAACTAAAGAATAATGTTAAGAGTTGCTCCAATATATAGCATTGCAAAAATAAAATCAAAGTGGGAAGACAATATCAAGACATAAGATTCAACCCTAGTTGGTTTGGCTCAGTGATAGAGCGTCAAACCTGTGGACTGAAAAGTCTGAGTTCGATTCTGGTCAAGGGCACATGCCCGGGTTGCAGGCTCGATCCCCAGTAGGGGGTGTGCAGGAGGCAGCTGATCAATGATTCTTTCTCATCATTGATGTTTCTAACTCTCTCTTTCTCCCTCTCTTCCTCTCTGAAATCAATAAAAAAAATTTTTTAAAGATACACAATGCATTTCAAGTCAAACAGAAAAGAGTTTTCAATTAAAAAAAGCAACAGCACACAACTTAGATAATTTATTAATACCAGCAATAAAAATTACCATTAGGATTAATTACATTTGCTCTAATTTAGAAAGTAAAAATTATTCTTTCTATATCAAGCTGACAAAACTAAAACCAAGCAATCTGTTCAAGACCAGTGGCCTAGTAAGTGCTAGAACCTGGATTCCAACTAGAACTTTCTTGCTTACAAACCTGTATTCTTCCTATTGCACTAACATCCGTAACATATACTGTTACATATACAACCTTCACATAATGACTTCTCAACTCCTCATAAACATTAGGTGGTGGAAAGTCACAAGACCGAGAAATCTGAACGGGTCCAGTGTCCTGAAGTTTTCACCACTGGACTGTCTTAGGTAGGCCTCGAAATTTTTACCCTGCCATCAGCCCACCAGGAAAAAATTAACAAGTATTCATTTCAAGAGCAAGCCAGATTGGACAGGATAACAACCAATTAACCTGGGGGAAAACATCCTGACAGACACTTCAGTCAAAAGAGTATACAAGTGGCAGCGTGAGGGCAATGGAGACCAGGAAGAACTGGGCTCATGGCAAAGGTCAAACCAACTGTTGGACCTGGATGCACTCCCCATCTGATGCATGGAGAATGGCTTATAAAAGATCTTTCAACAAAGCAGGGCTAAACTGATCATATGGCTCAGAGATCCCAGCTGCTAGTACAGAAAATATATTTGCAAGAGAGGGCTAGTATCTATATTGTGTCTTCAAGAAGTAAAATGAGTCAAAACCCTTATTCCTCGGCCACAAACTGTTGCTGTACCAAAAGGACATATAGCGTCATCGTATGCCCAGGTATTTTTTCACCCACTGACTGAGGTTCCCACCCGAAATCTCTCTTCTTTTGTTGAGCTGGGTAGGCACAGCGGCCTCCAGCTTAATTAAGGCTTAGCCTAGAAGTAGGCTGAACTTTCTGAGGCCAGGGTGCCAGCAAAAACCTTGAACTAGCAAAATCTTGAGTGCTTGTTAAGACCTGGATTGATTACTAGGCTCCACCCTCAGCAGTTCTTATTCAGTAGATCTGGGGTGGGGCTGAGAATCTTGAATTTCTGGGGTGGGTCCTGGGAATTTGCATGCCACATTCTCTGGTGATGCTGATGCAGCTGGTCTGGGAACCACATTTTGAGAATCGCTATCATAGATGCACACTCAGACTTTGTTCCCAGGGTCCCACGTCTCCAAACGCCGAAGGAGACGAGACAAATTCAAGAAAAGAGCACCAGGACAAGAACAGCTGGCTGATGGCCCCTTTCCCAGAGCGCTGCTCGGTCTTTTCCAGGACTCCTTCAGTCCCACTTTTCTTTGACCCAACAACAGGGGAAGAAAAACAAAATTAAGAAAACAATCTGGAGAGCAAAATCAGTTCCCCTCCCCTCTCAAAGGAATAGGGAAAAATGCTAACTTTGCTCCTGCCCAAGAAACACCACTCCTTATCGCAATGACCCAGCTATCGGTCTTTCTTTCCGGGGGGAGGGGGGTGGTGACCCACGTAAGCTTAGATGTACCACTAACAAGGTGAACTGTCACAGGCTGTATCAGATGAACTACATTTTGCAGACAATTACCCTAAAATAAAGGAATTGACACATCTACTAAAAATATCCCTCCAGAAATTGTTTTTGACCATTCCAGAGGAGCAGGCACTAAAATGAATCAAAACACCAACCACATAGTAACTCCTCAATTATTTTTTTCCTCTTTAGATCTATGGTTTTTTAAAGTGCTTTTAAATATATATATATATATATATATATATATATATATATATATATATATGTATATATACACACACACACACACACACACACACACACACAAATATTGATTTCTTACAGAGAGGAAGAGAGAGGGATAGAGAGTTAGAAACATCGATGAGAGAGAATCATCAATCAGCTGCCTCTTGCACACCCCCTACTGGGGATGTGCCCGCAACCAGATACATGCCCTTGACCGGAATTGAACCTAGGACCTTTCAGTCCGCAGGCCGACGCTCTCTCCACTGAGCCAAACCGGTTTTGGCTTAAAGTGCTTTAACCCAGCAAATCAGAGAGGCTGGAGTTAATTCGATAGTGTATTAGACCGTTGCTGAGATAACTGTTGATTTTTTTTTTCACCTCAAATGACTCAATTAAGGAACATGTACAAATAAATTTTCACGTCTTCCAGCTTGAATGGTAATTTATTAAGTTTCAGGGGTTAGGACCTGTAAAATATATTTAGCTTGGAAGATGTGTTACAGGCTGGAATGTTTGTGGGAAATATTCTCTACATGAAGAATTCCTGCTCCAAAATGCCTGGATTAATGACCATAAACAGCTTTGAGGAAAAAGGGAGCAGCATCTCACGTCTGGCAGGACCCTGGCAGGGTTCACTGGAAACTCTAATGCAAGCCAAGCACAGCGAAGCCAGGCCTCTTCCATTCAGGGCTGGTCCAGTTCCAGGGAAACGCCCTAGGCTTGGGACAGTTCTAGAAAGGCTCTGCTCTAGTTGGCAGTGAACCTAAGCCCATTTCTTCTGCTGCTCCCAGGTCCCCTGGCAGAATGAGTCAGCTTCAGGGCCCCGAAGGTGTGTGCTGCCGCAGAGGAGACCTGGAAGATGCTATCAAGAACAGCCCCTGTGACCTTCCTGCTCTTCACTGGGAGACTGCCCTTCCAGAATTCCAAAAAGAAATGAAGCATTATGGGAAAGAAATGTAGTATCCTATATAATAAAAGGCTAATGTGCAAATAGACTGAACAGCGGAACAACCAGAACAACTGAACAACCAGTTGCTATGATGTGTGCTGACCACTAGGGGGCATGCATGGAACATGGCGGGCGTTGGCCATGATGGGATGGTGGAGCAGGTGAGCGGGGGCACCAGACCAATGTGGGGCACTGGTGGCTGTCATCGGGGGAGCCTCTGGCAGTTACTGAAAATTCTTTGCTCCTATGTGCCTCAGTCCCTCCTAGCGCTTGCACCTACTACCAGCACCAGCCCCACTCACAACCACAGCCGGAGCCAGAACCACTGATTGGTGCCAGTGCCAATCACTCGGCAAGCAGTGGCTGCTGGCCCCAATCACCCCTGAGGGCTTCTCCATCTCCCCTGCTCCTGAGGGGTATTTGCTCACACCTACTGATGGCACCGACCCTACTCACACCCGCTGACAGAGCTGGACCAATTGCTCTGCACCATCAGTGGGTGTGAGCAGGGCTGGTGCCTTCATTGCGTGGGAGCAGCAGCTGCCAGCAGACAAGGGACTGGGGGGAGGGGGCTGCAGCAGGGGTTGCAGAGGATGTGCTGAGACCTGCCCCTGTGCCCACTGCAGTCTCGAGGTCCACCGTTCCTTTCAAGGTGCATGAATTTGTGCACTGGGACCCTAGAGTACTATAATTATCCCGCTGAGCTTTTAAAGTGAACATTATTCTATTTCGTTCTCATATTGATCCTGAAAGGCAGGAAGTATTGCCTCTTCTCTTATACACGGGGAAAGAGGAGGAGCTCAGAGATAATAAGTAATATGCCCAGCATCACACAGCACATTAGTGACAGAACAAAGATAAGGACCAGAACCTATTTCTTCCGAAATAACCATGCCTACCAGGTCCTTCTTCTTTTTTTAATATATTTTATTGATTTTTTACAGAGAGGAAGAGAGAGGGAGAGAGAGTTAGAAACATTGATGAGAAACATCGACCAGCTGCCTCTTGCACACCCCCCACTGGGGATGTGCCTGCAACCAAGGTACATGCCCCTGACCGGAATCAAACCCAGGACCCTTCAGTCCGCAGTCCGCAGTCCGACGCTCTATTCACTGAGCCAAACCGGTTCTGGCCCTACCAGGTCCTTCTAATTAACTATAGGAAGGAGAAATTTTCAGGACAGCTCTACAATATTCATTTTAAGCCATCCAGACAGAGTGGGGAACAAGGAATTTATAGGTGTTTATCAACGTCAAGGAGTAATTCCCACCACCAGGTCCTTGGGCAGCATTTTAAAGTAAGTAATGTTGGCTTTACAACTTTCCCTTATCCCGACGTCCGTTTCCCACCATGCAGGACTGCATCATCCTCTCTGTCAGAGATCTCCTCCAGCTCGTAAAGTTTTCCAAAATCCCGATGAGGCCCTCAGTCCTTGGACCTTTGCCGAAGCTGTTTCTTCCTTCAGGACACACTCATCCAACCCTCAGTCTTCCTCCCACTAATTAAATGTTATTCATTTCTTAAGGCCCATTTCAAACGTTATTTCCTTCTCTATGTCTTTCCCAGTCCTTCCCAACAGTTGCACATTTCTCCCTGTTGGAGCCTCTCAGGCACTATTTTTGTATTTACCAAAAGGGCTTTGTATTACAGTTGTTTGTGCTACATACTTGTCATATTTCCCCTACTAGAACTCTCATCAGAAAGGGTTGTTCATCCTCGTATTTTTACCAATGCCAGGGACACTGTCTTGAGCCCAGGAGATATTCAATTAATGTGTATTTTTTTTTATGGAAGTGAAAAGAAAATTGTAGAAGATAAATAATCCTAGAATAGTCCCTTCTTCCTCTCTTAGAAAAGCAAAGAAGGGCACTTCTTAAAGTCTTCCTGTCCTCTTGGAATCTTATGCTGTTTGCTTTGAATATGAGGTTATTGTTCTTGCACTTTTCCTTCAGGCAGCTGTGATCCAGCCCAGAGATGAGAATGCTTGTCTAGAGGGATGAGTGGGCATAGGTAGGCTAGTGCTCACCAATCAGAAAAGGAAGCAATAGGAGTAATTTCAGGTAAGCAAAATTATTTGCTCATCTTCCATACTGAACTTGCTTGCCAATGTCTATATTAAAGCTTTATATTAGTAAAAAAAATAAAAATTAAAATGTGTGTGTGTGTGTGTAGTTTGTTATTTTTTTCACGTTTGGGGCCTCCAACAACAGACTAGTAGGCTGTGGCTTTGTAGTCCTCTCCAAGCAACAGTGTAGACCAGCCTAATTTTTAAACCCCAATCAAAATGTTGGTTCAGGCCGAAACCGGTTTGGATAGAGCATCAGCCTGCGGACTGAAAGGTCCTCCATTCCAGTCAAGGGCATGTACCATGCCCTTGTGGGCACATCCCCATTAGGGGGTGTGCAAGAGGCAGCCAATTGATGATTCTCTCTCATCGGTGTTTCTAACTCTCTATCCCTCTCTTCCTCTCTGAAAAAATCAATAAAATATATTTTTTTATTTTTTTATTTTAAAATATATTTTATTGATATTTTACAGAGAGGAATGGGGAGAGATAGAGAGCTAGAAACGTCGATGAGAGAGGAACATCGACCAGCTGCCTCTTGTACACCCACTACCAGGGATGTGCCCACAACCAATGTACATGCCCCTGACCGGAATCGAACCCGGGACCCCTCAGTCTGCAGACCGACACTCTACCACTGAGCCAAACCGGTTTCAGCAAAATATATATATATATATTTAAATGTTGATCTATATAGCAATTAGGAAAGATTCTGTATGTTAAATTCTTTATTGTTGCTTGATTACCCTTAGAGCATTTTAATTCTACTAATTTAGTAGTTCATCTTACAGCAAGGGTAGCTTGCTGGGGAAGCTCTTTTCTCACACCACCACTGACCATCAGGGTCAGGGGCCCAGCCTTCTGTACAGAGGGATAGCGATCCCACATGGCCTGACCTGCTGACAAGGAGGAGACGTCCATCTGGGGCAGTGTGCACAGTGTCCAGGAGACTTTGGCCACTCTCCAGGGATGGTGTGAGGTGAAGGAGAGGCTTGCCCTTGGCTCCCATGCTTCTCTCCTGAAGATGTCTGTGAAGTATGTTCCCACACAGCCTCCCCCTCTTCCTTCCCATCTACCTGCTCACTCTGCCACCCTTGGTTCCAGCCAAGTAACTCTCTTCTAGTTCACCTTTGTTAAAGCATAAACTCCATGGCAATCTATTCCCTTTACCCAAGGTCCAGCTTGGAAGTATAAAACTGAATAGTACCTGTATCTTCTCTAGCTTCCTCATTAACTAGTCAGACTTTGGTTTTGCCCACAACCTCTTTTTTAAAAATATATTTTTATTGATTTCAGAGAGGAAGGGAGAGGGAGACAGAGATAGAAGTATCAATGATGAGAGAGAATCATTGATTGGATGCCTCTTGCATGACCTTCACTGGGGATCAAGCCCAGAACTCAGACATGTGCCCTTGACTGGAATCGAACCTTGGACCCTTCAGTCCACAGGCTGACACTCTATCCATTGAACCAAACCAGCTAGGGCTTGCCCACAACCTCTTGATTTTCCCAGGGAAGAGACCAATTAGAGGCTCAGGGAGCAGAGCTGAGACTCAAATGACATGATTAGTGCTGTTGGACCAGAGGATGAATCCTTCTCAACCGGGTGTCCCAGGGGCACCTCCTAGGTGAATCAGACCCGAGAAAAAAGAAATAGGTTTGTTTTTAGGTAGCTTGCACACCTGCCTCTCCTGCATACCTGCCACCCACCCTCCCATCCTCAACACACACCTGTATCAGGCTCTGAACCTCCCAGCCTCCTCTATGAGACCCTCTTCCTGTATGCCCCCACCTTTGTTACCTAGCCTCAAAAGCCTGTACAGCAAACTGCTGCCACTTGTCTACACATCAGTGAGAAGACACCCAAACCCCTCATGTCAATGTGCTTCCATCTATGAAAAGAGTGGAGCTACCCAAGTGGCAAGAGAGAATGAAAGAGAACTAACAATGTCCACCTGCTTTCTAGTTCTTCCCGGGGCCACCCTACATAATCCTCAACAATTCATCTTCCACTCTTACCCAATAAAAAAGCTGTTCCCAGACGTGCTATCCCAAGCACATCCCATCACAGGTCAGTGGGCACACTGGCGAGCATGCACGGGCTCCAATGTCTTGAAGACCCTCAGACACATCAGGGATTTTTCCCTAGGAGAGGGGGTAAGATCATGGATCGTTTCCCCATCCATTTTCTTTCTTTCTTTTTTAAAAAAATATATTTTATTGGTATTTTACAGAGAGGAAGAGAGAGGGACAGAGAGTTAGAAACATTGATGAGAGAGAATCATCGATCAGCTGCCTCTTGAACACCCCCTACTGGGGATGTGCCTGCAACCCAGGTACATGCCCTTGACCAGAATTGAACCCGGGACCTTTCAGTCCTCAGGCCGACGCTTTATCCACTGAGCCAAACTGGTTTCAGCTCCCCATCCATTTTCTAATCCTATTTTCTTTGGCAACTTCTCAAATCCATGGGAGAGGATAAGTGTAGTAGTGAAGTACAGGGTCTTGAAACCAGAATAGACTGGGTTCCAATTGTGACTGCAATTTGGGTTTTATGGCTTTTGAGCAGATTACGCTGGCTTTCTTGGCCTTTGTTTCCTCAAGTCAATACAGGAGACCACATTGAACTTGCCAGGTGCTGTGAAGATAACGCACTTCCTTAGCACAGTGAAGACGCGACAAAGGCAGGACTACCAGTGTTGCCCGAGCAGTCGGGGCCACTTGGGGACATGCATGAACGGCACGCCCTGGAACTGCTCAGTGTGACGCCCAGAGGGACATATCGTGTAGCTCTTGGAAAATGTAAGTACAAAGGAGGACCTTTCAAGTCCACATGAAGCAGAAGTGAGACAGCTAGTAGGAGGTTCTCAGCAGCAGCAATTGCATTTTCCATGTTTCCTAAGTGCAAAGCTGGACAATTCTGCAGCCAGAGAGAGAACTCTTTTTCAGTATTTTTTTTCTTTTCTGTAGTTCCTGTCAGGAAAGACTGGAATTTCTGAGTAAGTAATGGGGTATTAGGCTGGAACAAAAGGGATCCAATGCAGATTAGATTTAATTAGACATAACAATAAGACTTAATTGTTACCACTGAGGAGCTTCTAGTATTAAGAGCAGGGATTCTTAATCCTGAATGAGCCTTGGTGGACCCATGAACCTCCTAAAATTGTATACAACTATGTGTATGTTTGTGGCAATTTCTGGTCAGAAGGTGCAGAGCTTTGTTCAAATCCTCAAAGGGATCCACCAAAAAGTGTGTGTGATAGGGAATAGGGGGTGCTGGGGTGGGGGGTGGGGGGAAGAATCAAGACTAAAGAGTCATTTCATTGTAATTTTTCTATGGAATGCCACAAAAATAGACTATCCGCGGTCATCTAATTCTGGGTTTCTCACACTGGTTTAGATAAAGGACAAGCTTAATTCTTGGCCTGCTGGATTTAAAGATAACCTTGAGACTTTCATTCCTCTGTAAACACGTGATCTCTCAATACATTTGGATTTCTCAGAAACCGTTCACAAAACCTGTGCCAAGACCTACGGCCCCCTTGGTATTACATTCGGGCTGCCTTGAGCCACACAATCATTTATAACCAGCCCGCTGTGCTGAGCCCTCTTCCCTGTGTGACTAACAGGAAGAGAAGTTTGGCAGCAACACAGCCTTAATGAATGAAAAATGCAAACCTTGCAAATCGCTCTGCATTTAAGTCCCCAAGAGTCCTGAGGCAGACACATTTCCAAAAAGCCTGCCTTTCCAAGATGCAATTTACTGCCCTTAGAGGTTTGTTGTAGGCCTCCCCGCGAAGCACATTGGCCTTATTAAAACAGATTTTTAGCAGCCAAGCACATACAGTGATTTTTCTCCTGTAGGACAAGATGGGGAAATTTGTTGAAATGAGGAGCTTCAGTGAGACTGATAAGTCACATATTATCACTGCATAGTTCAGGCTGATCTGCACACAGGCCCGGAGAGAGAGAGCTGACCTCTGAGCCCGCACCGCTGCGCTGCATTCCACCATAGTATCTCGAAGCAGGAAGGTGACTCCCAGCTAGCTGTGCCTTTGTACAGGGTTTCCTCATAAAAACAAATGGGGCTGCCCTCGCCGGTTTGGCTCGGTGGATAGAGCATCGGCCTGCAGACTGAAGGATCCCAGGTTTGATTCTGGCTAAAGGCACATATCTAGGTTGCAGGCTTGATCCCCAGTAGTGGGGTTCGGGAAACAGCTAATCAATGATTCTCATCATTGATGTTTCTATCTCTCTAACCCTCTCCTTTCCTCTCTGAAATCAATAAAAATATATTTAAAAACAAAACGAAACAAAAACAAATGAGGCCTAGGAAGACGCTACCACAGAATTCTCACAGGTTGTAGCCAGCCATTTATTCTCTTTTGTGGCCTTGAATGTAGTGAGCTAAGGACTCTAGGGAGGTGCTGCATAGAGAAAGGCTGATTCCTTGTAAACATATGGAACACATGCTCTCCTGAGGTGTGGAGGCACTTCCACCCTAGGAATGGGATTTTATTACCCCAGACAGGATACAAATTATAGTACAGGTCCACGATCCATTATTCAAAACCCATCAGGCCAGGTGTATTTCAGAATTTGTAATCGTTCCAATTTTTAAAAATGTATTATTTTTGTTTTGCTTTGTTAATCCTCACCCGAAGCTATTTTTCCTTTGATTTTTTTTTTTTTTTACAGAAAGTAGAAGGAAGGGGGAGAGACACAGGAGAGAAACATCGATGTGAGAGAGACACATCAGATTGGTTGCCTCCTGCATGCGCCCCAACCAGAGCCAGGGATTGAGCCTGCAACCATGGTACATACTCTCGTTGGAATTGAACCTGGGACTCTTCAGTCCATTGGCTGACACTCTATCCATTGAGTCAAACCAGCTAGGTCTCTTTCAGATTTGTAAAAGGTTAACATGGAGCATGTACTGTACTTCTCAGAGAGGATGGAGTAGCACCCCATAATCAAACAGACTCCATTTTTTATTTTCCTCCAACATTAAAGTGTTGATCATGTCTCTCGTCATGGTCATGGTCACAAGAGCGTATAATAACTACATGAGTATTATTCTCATGCGATGACAATGAAGAACGGGGAGAGAGGGACATGGCTTTCTCCTAACGTCTCTCTTTGTTATCACAGAGAATGATTCTTTCCTAGAAGCCCCAAGGAGACTTTCCCCAGGTGCCATTACCCAGATATAATCTAATATGAATTCCAGGTGAAAAGTCATTCCCTACAGTGGGAGGGGTATGCCTTCCCAGAACACACCGCCGGATAGCTGAACAAAAAAGCAAGAGTTCTTATTCAAGGGATAAGGAAGGAATATTGTTAGTTAAGGTAACTAGTGGCAACTACCACCACTACCCTAAGATTGTATCAGAGAGTCAAGGCAGTGTCCTAGTTTGTAGGGAAGAAGCAGAAGAAATGGCCTAATGATGTCTGATTAAAATATGAACCGCCTGGGACCTTAATCTTTCTGCCTCCTCGAAGAAGCCCTGTGGACACTGAACCTTAGATGTGTTACTCAAGTACAGAGACTAAGTTCTATTGTTAGAGCCAGTGATAATTAGTGTCCTATCTCAGGATTTGATATCAAGGCACGTTGCTTTACTCTCAGCAATATAAGGGAAGGGGGTGAGAGAGGAGGAGATGGGGGTAAGAGAATGGAAGATTAAGCTATAAAGACACAAGTTATAGACTAGACCAGGGGTTATCATCAAGCTGTGGCCCATAAAGGTATACTGGTGCACAGTAATGCCCATTGGTTTACACTTAGTCTCCGGTTGCCTGCGTGTACAATAGTGGAGCGGAATGATTGCAACATAGACCATAGGACCTGCAAATTGTAAACATTTGTTACGTAGCCCTTTAAGGAAAGTTTGCTGATCCCTGAGCTGGACCAACTGGAAGGTGGTTCACTTATCACCAAGCAAGGTGATAAGTGAACAAATAAAAGATGACACTCTGTTCTCAGATCAATGGAAGATCCCAGAGGAAATAACCGGAATGCCAAAAGAGAGCAACAGGGAATCTAGGTTAAATGCCCCAACATCTAGGCACAAAGTGAAAGGCGTGTGGGAACTTGTATGGCCATGGCCCCCTAGGAAGGAGGAAATAGCCACACAAGACCAGATCCCAGAACTCACCGCAGGGCTACAGGATTAAGGAATGTGTTAGGTGGGAATTCAAAATGAAATCCAAAATAGATGCATGGTTCTTGCAAATGGGCTTTTATGGATCGGGGAGTGGGAGAGGATGTGTGTGTGCCTGTAAATTCAAAAATGTGAAGTAATTGGGGTGAGAGCCCCACACAGGAGCTAACTACAAATCATGAAACCTGGTGGTCAGCACAGCACAGATTTGTAGCACAGAGCCAAAGTTTGGGTATAGTATATGCGATAAACTTGCACTGGCTTGAGGGAATCCTGGGCTATTGGAATGATTCCTGCCTCAAGTCAGAATTGTTCTGGGAAGCAACTGGAACTGAGCTGCATGGGAAGGAGAGATCATCATCAGCTTATCTGAGTCCCTGAGGGCAGTAAAGGTAGGGACACTGGGTGGCTGAAAAATAACTACTATATTCATTGGGAGTAATTACTGGAGACTGTTGATCTAGAATCACCACCTTCTACCTTAAATAACATTCCCCCTCTCCCCCCCAAAAAAACGCACATTATTTTCCAATTCTCTTTTTTCAAGATTCCTTTCCATTTATTTAAGTACAAGTGCATCAGCTATCTCCCCCTTCCCCACTCTGTACTTTAATGATGTTGCTGTAACATGATGCCAGATTATACTTTTGGTTACTATTTCCTGGTGGCAGCTGGGAAGGACCCTTAACATCAATATTCAAAATACTTGAAAACTGAATTGTGAGATGGGCTTCCTGTAGGCAGTGAATCCACCCCACAGTGTGAGGATTCTTGCAGCTTCGTTAGAGAGGGTGTTTCCTTCCGGGAGGCAGTGCCCTTGCCTTTTCCTCTTCTTCTACAGCCCAGATCTTATGAACAAGTCTCCCTAACCCTTGGAGATTTAGGTAACCTTGGTTTGAATTCCCACAATTACAGCTTATATGAGCCCAGGGCCTCCTAACATTTTCCCAAGAATTATTGGTCTTTTGACCTCTTAATTCCTTCTATCTTTGCTCCTACATCTGTTTCTGTAATCTGGTTTCCATCCTGCTATGGGTTGAATTACATCTCCCAGGAACAATGTGTTGAAGTTCTCACCTCTAGAATCTCAGAATATGATCTTATTTGGATTTAGGGGTCTTTCCAGATGTAGTCAAGTTAAGATGAAGTCATAAAGATGGGCCACAATCCAGCATGACTGGATTACTTCTATAAAGGGGAAATTTGGATACCGAGAAAGACGTGCACAAAGGGAAGATGAAGAGGAGAGGCGAAAGGAGAAGATAGCCATCTACATAAAAGGAACGCTTAAGGTTACCGGAAGCTAAGAGAGACCCTTTCCTAGTGCCTTCAGAAGAAGACTAAACCTGCTGACACCTTAAATTTGGGTTTCTGGGCTCTGTACCTGTGAGAGGATAATTTTCTTTGAAGCCATCTAATTTGTGGTATTTTGTTACAGCCCTAGAAAATGAATACACAGCCCTACAGGCATGGACTCAAAATCCTGCCCCTTGTCCACAGGACACCAACAAATCTGCTCATGTCAGGCCTCTCCTGAGATGAGCATTGAGGGTTCACCACAGCAATGACTGCACAACTTCCACACCGCCGCCTCGGCCTGCTTCAGCCTCCTCCTCACACTCCACCTTCGGGGACAACTCACACTCCAGGAAGCCTCCTGGGAAGTACAGCTGGGCCCCTGACCGCCAGGCGCACCTGCCGTCTCAAAAGCTACTGCAGTTCTAGAAAACAAAATTTCTCCAATTCATTTTTTCTATCCTAATGGTTATTCCTGGGGTTCAGGTTGCTGCTGAGATTTGCACCTTCAGGCCTTTCTCCACTTTCATCACCAAAGAGCAGCAAGCAAGAAGTTAGAGTCACAAGGGGGACCTCAGAGACATAGCACATTGGCTTCAGCAAGGCAGATCCAGGGGCTGGTCCTCAGCTTGTCACACAGTAAACATTCAGCACGATCAGGTGGGTATAATCTTAAAACCACATTGCTAATACAAGGGGTCTACTTAATTCTCAATATGGAATATAATTTCCAGACCTACTGAACTACTCAGATCCTCTCTTTAAAAAAAGGTCTTTATTTTTCTCTCTCTAAAAAAAAAGTGCATTGAGACAGAGAAAACACTATAATGATTTGGACTACTGATAAATGTCAAATCAGGATGATAGCAGCTAGCATACCCTGGTGTGGAGATCAAAAAGCATGAGCTCCCCGAAACCGGTTTGGCTCAGTGGATAGAGCGTCGGCCTGCAGACTGAAAGGTCCTGGGTTCAATTCCGGTCAAGGGCATGTACCTTGGTTGCGGGCACATCCCCAGTGGGGAGTGTGCAGGAGGCAGCTGATCAGTGTTTCTGATGTTTCTCTCTCATCGATGTTTCTAACTCTCTATCCCTCTCTCTTCCTCTCTGTAAAAAAATCAATAAAATATATTTTTTTAAAAAGAAATGCTAAACTAGAATTAAAAAAAAAAAAGCATGAGCTCTAGCCCTACTTGGTTTGGCTCAGTGGACAGAGCATCGGCCTGTGGACCAAAGGTCCCGGGTTCTTTCTATTCTGGTCAAGGGCACATACCTCAGTTGCAGGCTCCTCCCTGGCCAGGGCTAAAAAAATAAAGTATGAACTCTAGAGGCAGACGAAATTGGATTTGAATCACAGCTCTACCACTTATTGGCTATATAACCTTGGGCAAGTTACATAGCCTCAGTTTCTTCATCTATAAAATAAAAATAATAATGGTTAACTCATGAGATTATTCTAAGAATTACATGAGTTGATATAAAGTGCTTAGCAGAAGCCTACCTAATTCTTCCATAAATTACCTATTTTTAAAAATATATATTTTCTTGATTTTTTTTTTTCAGAGAGGAAGGGAGAAGAAGAGAGAGAGGGATAGAGAGTTAGAAACATCAATGAGAGAGGTCAACCAAAGGACTTGTATGCATGCATATAAGCCTAACCAATGGACACAGACAACAGAGGGGTGAGGGCATGCATGGGAAGGTAATGGGGGAATAAGGACACATATGTAACCACCTTAATAAAAAAAAATTTTTTTTTTAAGAAACATCAATGAGAGAGATACATCAATCAGTTGTCTCCTGCACACTCCCTACTGGGGATATGCCTGCAACCAAGGTACATTCCCTTGACAGGAATTGAACCTGGGACCTTTCAATCCACAGGCCGATGCTCTATCCACTGAGCCAAACCAGTTAGGGCAAGTTGCCTATTTTTTTTAAAAAAAATTTTTGGTTAATCCTCACCCAAGGATATTTTCCATTGATTTTTAGGGAGAGTAGAAGAGAGAGGGAAAGATAGAGGGAAGCATCAATGTGAGAGAAACACTTCAGTTGGACTGCAGTGGAGCCTGCATCCAAGGTACATGCCCTTGACTGCACTGGAACCTGGAACCATTTGGTCTGCAGGCCAATGCTCTATTCACTGAGCCAAACTGGCTAAGGCCTTACGTCATCTATCCTATATAATAATGCTAAGTGTCAGGTCATCCATTCAACCAAACAAAGCATAATATGCTAATGATATGTTAAGGCCACTCAACCACTCGTTATGATGTGCATTGCGAGTGGTTGAGTGGCCTTATGCCATCTGCCTCCTGGTGGTTTATAATGTGCATTGACCACCAGGAGGCAGATGCTCTAACCAGTAGGTTAGCATGCTGCTGGGGTCCAGCCGATTGGGACTGAGTGAGATGGGCTGGACACAACCTAGAGCCCTCCCAAGGTCCCTCTCTGGTTGGTCAACCTACTACGTCCCTGACCAACCTCTCGAGTCCCTCCTCAGCCCCAATTGTGTACCAGTGAGGTCTTGGCCTACCCTGCACCCTCTCATAATCCTGGACCTCTTGGGGTGTCAGAGAGCTGGTTTTGTACCAACAGCAGAACTACTGGTCTTTATGATGAGCACTGACCACCAGGGGGCAGATGCTCCATTAAGGAGCTGCCCCCTGGTGGTCAGTGCACTCCCATGGGGGAGGGGGCGGGGGGGCAGAGTGCTGATCAGGGCAGATGAGCCCAGCGGCTGTGGCAGGAGCCTCTTCTACCTCCACAGCAGTGCCACCCACTCCCTGGGCGGAGCGGGCCTAAGCCGTCAGTTGGACATCCCCCAAGGGCTCCCAGACTGCAAGAGGGCTCAGGGCAGGCTGAGGGACCCCTCCCCCCATGAGTACATGAATTTCGTGTACTAGGCCTCTAGTTAGATGTATAAAAAGATCAGCTTTCTGGTTGAGGGGAGGGAGAGTGGCATCTGCAAGGTATTGCCAGGAAGTATGTTTGGTTGCTGATGATAGGGATTTGAAATACTACAGTTTAAACAAAATAGGATATATTTTCTCATCCTCTCTCTCCCTTCCTCCCCTTCTTCCTCTCCCCTCGGTTCCCCTCTCTAAAAAGCAATGGGTAGCCAGGACAGTATTATGACTCACGGTCTCAGGGACCCAGGATCCTTATTCCTCTTTGCTCAGGCCTCTATCATGTTGCTTCTTTCCTCAAGTTCACCTCATAATATAAGATGGAGCTCCAGCCCTTACATCTGAATCAGACCAGCTATCCATCTTGTTTAGAAATCTTCCCAGAAGAATCAACTAAAACCTCCTGTTGACATTTCACTAGCCAGAACATAATCATATGGCCACCTAACTGCAGAGTGGCCTGGGAAAGTAGCTTTTAGCCGGGCACTTTGCTTTTCCAGATAAAATTACAGTAGCACCCCGTTATCTCAGAGGGATACGTTCCAAGATCCCCAGTGGATGCCTGAAACCATGGATCGTACTGAACCATAGATATGCTGTTTTTTTCCCTACGCATGCATACCTACGATAAAGTTTAATTTAAAAATTAGGCACAGCGGGGGGTTAACGATAGCCGATAAATAAAATAGGGCAATTATAATAATATGCTGTAATAACAGTTATGTGAACTGTGGTCTCTCTCTGTCAAAATATCTAATGATACTGCACTCACCTTTTCACTTAAGAAAGCACTTTACGGTTTCTCTTTGGCAGATCCTGGTTGCCGGATTCAATCACTGCCATTGAATGTTGGGCCATTTAGTAAAATAACACAGGCATTGAACACAGGCACTGTGATACCAGGATAGTCACAGAAGGTTACAGAATGACTAATGGTAGGAGGTGTCTACAGTGTCCATAGTACAACTATGCTGGACAAAGGGAGATTCACATCCTGGGCAGGACTCAAGAGATTCGCCGCCTTACTCAAAACGGCGAGAAATTTAAAATTTATGAATTGTTTATTTCTGGAATTTCCCACGGAATATTTTTGGGCCCTGGTTGACTGTAGGTAAATCCCAGAAAGCAAAATGCAGGTAACGGGGGAGAGGAAACTACTATGGTGTTCTCTTACTGAGGAAGAAGAGGAGAATGGATTTTGGCAGGCACTTGGTTCTCTGAACAAGAGCCTTTGTTTTCTAACTTCATCTTCAAGTGGGCTTAGCGCTGTAAAGGACTTGAGATTCTGAGGTCCAGAGAGGAAAAAAAGGGGGTCAAACTGAAGGGCCAAAAAGAGCTGACTCTAGGAGACCAGCCAGGGTCTCTTTGGCCTCAGCAGGTTACTTCTAGAGACAGAAAAGGAGGAGGACCAGGATGAAATGAAGACACTGATTTGACAGAGGCTCTCAACATTTTAGAGAATAAAACTTGAACACGTTTCAGTTTGCTGCCCATTAGAAGCTGGTGCTTTTTTATATATTTTATTGATATTTTACAGAGAGGAAGGGAGAGAGATAGAGAGCTAGAAACGTAATGAGAGAGAAACATAGACCAGCCTCATCCAGCACACCCCCCCCACCAGGGATGTGCCCACAACCAATGTACATGCCCTTGACCTGAATCGAACATGGGACCCTTCAGTCCGCAGACCGATGCTCTACCACTGAGCCAAACCAGTTTTGGCAGTTGGTGCTTTTTTAATGCCTGTAAGGCAAATGCTGTAACATAAGCCCTGGACACGGAAACCTGGGCCTGAGAACCGGCGCCTTCAGTGTGGGGCTTTGACTAAGTCACTCTCCTCCTGCAGGGAGGCAGGAAAAGGAAGTTACATTTACAAAGTGCCCATTTTATTTTATTTTATTTTAATTTTTAAAAATATATTTTTTATTGATTTTTTTTTTTTTTTTACAGAGAGGAAGAGAGAGGGATAGAGAGTTAGAAATGTCGATGAGAGAGAAACATCAGAAACATCCATCAGTTGCCTCCTGCACACCCCTCACTGGGGATGTGCCCGCCACCAAGGTACATGCCCTTGATCGGAATCGAACCCAGGACCTTTCAGTCTGCAGGCCGACGCTCTATTCACTGAGCCAAACCGGTTTCCGGCAAAAGTGCCTATTTTAAAGAAGATTTTTATATACTGTATTTGCCGGCGTATAAGACGACTTTTTGGCCCTGAAAAATATGCCTCCAAGTGGGGGGTAGTCTTATACGGCGAGTATATAACAAACTCTGTATTTTTAGTGGAAATGTTAGGGGGTCTTCTTATACGCCCAGTCGTCTTATACACCAGCAAATACGTATTTTTCAGGGCAAAGAAATCGTCTTATACGCCGGCAAATACGGTACTATCTTAACAGTAGTGAGGTAGATATTCTGAACTGCAGGTATAGATGAATAAGCTGAGGATCAGAGAGGTTAGATAACTTACCCAGCCTCACTCAGCCAGGAAGTGGTAGAGCCAAGACCGAAGCCAAGGTCTACCTCACTCTGTAGCCTCAGCTCTTACCTGCGCCGTCCCCTTCAGCTGGTCCCTGGATGAGGCAAAAAGGAGCCTGATGCATCCAAGGGTGAGTGAATACCAAGGACGGAAAGCATCAACTAATTTGGTAACACCTGGGATTCTTTCTCTACCAGTTTTGCTCAGCATCCTCTCTATTTTCTGGTAGGTCTGTTGTCTTGCCACTATTTTAGTTCTTGTTGTTGTTGTTGATGATGATGATGTTGTTGATGATGATGATGATGGTAAGATACAGTGATGATGCCTTGCACCGTTGTTTATTCTCTTGAGAAAACAAAAAGGAGAGGGTTAATCCGCCTTTAGAAAACATTGCACATTATATCCACTTCCTTGATACTCTCAGTGCATAAAGTCTTGTAGTAAATAACTTAGTTTAATCTAGTTTAATCTTGCATGGTTTAAAATATTGCCTGTTTCAGTTAGTGGCATTATCTTATCTTCCATCCAATCACCCATATAAGAAACTGTCAGATACACCGCTCACTCTCCTCCTCCCCTCCCTCCCGCACACACATTGAAGGACCTAAAGGGCTTATGCAGATCTTTAAGAATGAAGGACATTTAGTGGCACTCTGTATAAAAAGAAAACAAAAACAGTGGATGCCACATGAACAAATGATTCAAGGATCTTTTCCCAACAACTTAGACGAACTAAAGATTAACCCTACTAGACTATAAGCTTCTTGATGGCAGAGATTTCACAAAATTTCCTTTCAGTACGGCCTCACACAGGGGTGTCTATTACAAGAAATGCAAATGAGGAACTGAGTAAGTCCTGTTTCCTAGGAGGAAATTCCAGTTCTCAAACTGAAATATCCAGACGGCCCTGGGCAGAAAAAAGGTTCCCCACCCTTGCAAGCCAACTGGTAATCTCCTAAACTCTATGTTACTGCACATAGCAAATAGGAACTGGGGAGAGGGAAGGGGAGAAACACAACACACTTCGTCCCACTGTGGAGGAAAAAAAGAATGGTTAACACCGAGAAGGCCCACTGTTTGCTGGTGAACAGGGGATGGTGAATGGGTTTATGGGGGGGCCACATCTCACCTTCTCATGGTTGTGCCTTCATCATGGTATCAACCATAAAACCAAAGACAACTAGGTATTCTACCACCAAAAGGGATTTTTATTTGGGAACAAGAAAGGATTGCAATCTGGTACATGCAGTCATAGCAAGCCTTCCGAACAAACTGAGCAAAGATAGAGGAAACACTTTATAGAGGGGAAGAGAAAGTCAGGGGAAGAGGCTGTTACAACCTTACAGGCTGAAAGTATAGAGTTCTTCTTGTAGGACCCTGGTGATGACAGAGCCTGAGAACTCCCACAAATCCTAGCTCCTCCCACAGGCCTTCCAGCTTCTGTCCTGGTTAAGGTCTCTGTTATAAGAGTTTTACAATGGACGGAGGCCACTGCTCTTTGCAGTGACAGGCATCTCCTGTAGGCCTCAGAGACCCTACTCCTCTTAGAGGTGTCTTTGTTAGACAGGTTCTCTCTCTTTCTATCCTGTTGGTATTCAGGCATCTGAATGCCAAGATTTTTTTTTTAAGGATCATTTTTGGAATACATAAGTGCTTAAGTTTAAATGACCTCAGAAAAAAATTTAAAAAGAAACTCTGAGAACATATGAACAGGTTATAATAGTTTTCTATTCCACTACAAAATATGATGTCTTTGTTTAACAATTGCATAAAAAATCTTTTGAGGTAATCAAAATTACACTAGAAAGCAATACCATTTTTTGGAAATCACAGTAGTGTACACATTTTAAACATATTAACTTCCTTTTTATTGAACCCAAATGGCTCGCAATTGTAATGAGATAATAACTATGGCTTTGGTTTTATTCTTTGCTCATTGCCAGCTTTAACTTTTTGTTATGCAACTTTCAATCTGAAAATAATTAATCACTTATCCAGGAATTCAAAGATGTAACTATTTCCAGTTAAATACATCAATGTTTCTCAATGAGGAAATCTCTGGATTTAACATTTTATAAAAAGAAAGACAAGAGAACCTGCAGTGAAACATGTGACTAAGTCATCAGCTACAAGTTGTGCAAAATAACTTTTACAATGAACACAGACATTGAATTCAGGAAAGCAGACTTTTTAAACCGGGAGCTGGGTGGTGAGGGTGTTGAAAGTCTGAGGTGGAAGAGCTGGCACTCAGTGTCTCCATGACAGCAAAACGCTCTCAGGGGCTCCTGTGCCCACTTCTCAGACTTGAACCTTGGATCCTCATTTCTATTTAGATTCAGCATCTCCTTTTCTCTCGTATTTCTCACCCTCTGCTCTTTGTAGATTTATAGGTCTTGAAATACCCAGGTTTTATCAAACAACTTGGGGGAATACCGAGATGAGGGAAAGGGCCAACTCAGTGTGGCCAATGAGGCAACGAAGGTCATTCACTCACATAGACAATGGCAGTTCTGGGCTGAGACCTCTATTAGCATAACTGGGCTCCCCCTCCTTCCCTGCTGGGTTATTGCAATTCATACCTGCAATGGTTTCCAAACGTATTATTCCATTTGGTTTCCAGATCAGCTTGTCCCTGGCTGCAGACTTCTGACACCTCCTAAAACCCATCTCAGAGTCTCTCACAAAAATACCTGTTGCCAGCTCAGCTGTCTGACCACAGTCCAGCCTTCTAGAGATTGGGCAACATCTAATACCCAGTTTGAGACTCCAGTCACTGACTGAGTATGCCCCCAGACTGGGTTTCAGACAAGCCTAGTCATGTTAGGGTGTAATCGAGTAAAGTTTTCGCATCTGTGGGTGACACAAAGCTAGGAGAGATGGCGAATATGATCTCAAAACTCTTGAGAGGTTAGAACGCTGATTCAAAATCAACAGAATGAGATTGAATAGCCCTAAATGTGGGTTCCAAATACCACCTCATAAATACAGGTGATGGAAAGAAATGGCTTCACTTTTATCTGAAAAGGCTGGGGTGGTTTTGTTGAGCGTAAGTTCAGTGTGATGTGACTTAGCTGCTTTAAAAGCTAATCCTCTTGTGGGCTGCATTGATAGGATCCTCTCCAAATCACGCAAGGCAATAATCTCAGTAGACTCACCTTCAATGGGCCAGGCAACAGCTGACTGCTCAGTTGTGACCTCCCCATTCTAGAAAAGGGTCATTCACAACCACAGGCAACTCAGGGCAAAGCAGAGTAAGATGAAGAGGTCTGGGCTCAGCACTGACACAGGGAGTGTTGGGGCATTGCTAACATTGCTGGGACAACTGTTTAGTGAGAGCAATTGAAACTCCTTTGGTTCAACAGAAAACTCAGCTAGTTTAGGCAAAGAGGGGGTTATGAATCCTAATGATATGGACAGGGTAGCCATTCAGATGAGGTGTATAGGTTTGGCCAAACTAGTTGTTTACCTCTGGCATCTTCTCTGATTCATTGGTTCTCATAGAGTGCTAGCTTTATCAATTTGTTTTTAAATAATATATCTTAAAATGTTTATTTATTTATTTTTAAAATTTTCTGAGGTAACATTGGTTAACAAAATTATATAGGTTTCAGGTGTACAATTCTATAATATATCATCTGTATATTGCACCCGAAGTCAAGTCTCCTTCCACCACCATTTATCCCCCCTTGATCCTCTTCCACAAACTCCCCCACCCCCAGTTCCTTCTGGTAATCACTATGCTATTGTCTGTGTCTATGAGTTTTGGGTTTGTTTGTTTTCCTTAATCCTTTCACCTTTTACACCCAGCCCTGCAATTCCCATCCCCTCTGACAGCTATCAATTTGTTCTCTACCTATGTGTCTGTTTCTATTTTCTCTGTTAGTTTATCGATTGCACATATGAGTGAACTCATATAGAGTACTGGCTTTAAATATTTTGAATATTTAAACTAGAAACAGGAGTGCCTCAGGATCAAGGTTTAGAGCGAGGATATGGACTGTCACTGGTATATATATATATCTGCTTTTTCCTTCTACTTCATTATTCTCTCTGTGTCAAGTGCCTACTATCCCTATGAACAGTGATCAAGTGAATGGAGAACTTTAGACAAATATGGCTTCTAGAAATCCACCCCTATGATTAAGATGGAGATGATTAATGAATCATTCTGTGGCAAACAAATACCTAAAAACTTTTGTATCAGTTTCTTAACTTTCTTTGATGTCACAGGCCTCTTTGAAAAGTTGGAGAAACTTATGCTTTTCCTTTTTTTATAATTTTTTATTTGCTAGAAACCCTTTATTTTATTTTTTTTTAAATATATTTTTATTGATTTCAGGGATGGAGGAAGAGGGAGAGATAGAAACATCAATGATGAGAGAGAATCAATGATCAGCTGCCTCCTGCAAGCCTCCTACTGGAGATTGAACTGGCAACCTGGGCATGTGCCCTGACCTGGTTCATAAGTCAGCACTCAACCACTGAATGATATTGCCTGGGTGAAACTTATGTTTTTCTTTACACAAAATCACACAATTTTGTTTATTTTTTCAAGAGGTTCCTAAAATCTTGGAATACACCCATGAATCCCTAAATAAGAAAGGCTGGCCTAGAAAATGAACTACTCATGGGAGAAAATACAAATACCTGCCTTCAAATAGCTAAAGAATTGTTGGAGAAGGGTATTAAAATATGTACTAGTAAATGCATGTATATTAAAAAGATTAGAATGCTATGTAAAACTAAAAATGTGTTTCTTTAGATGAGGTAGAATGGATGGTTCTTACTTTTTCCTGTATTTTTTAACTATCCTACCAGGAACATATGTGGCTAGTTTTATAATCAGATAAAGCATTTTCCAAAAGCAAAATAATTAAGTTTTCAAATACTTTAGACTGAATTTAGAATAATGTATGAAATTGACAAGAACACAGATTTTGGCTGAGTGGTGTGAGATAATCACAATGTCCCTGAATCTACCTTTTCTCACACTAGGAGCCAGCTGTGTTAAAGCATAGTATGTCTATCTGCTCAGAACCTCGAAATGGATCTTCAGCTCTCTGAGAGTAATGGCTACAGTCCTTGCATTGGCTTATGAGGCGCCATATGAACTGGCCCCTGTTATGCTTCCCACCTCATTATCTCCTACAACTTTCCCTCCAGCTTAGTCTGATTCCTCAGTTCCTTAAATTCCATCACCCCCTTAAGTCTCTGCAAAGGGCATGTTCTTAGTGAGGCCCACCCTTTTTTAATTGCATTTCTCCTGCCCCATCACCACTGTTACTCTTCACTCTCCTTACCCTACTTACTTTCTTTTTTCTCAGAGGACTTATCACCTTCTAACAGCCTATATAATAAAGAGGTAATATGCAAATTGACCCTCACACCCTCACAAGATGGCTGCCTACAACCAGGCCAGCAGGGTGGTTAGTGAGGGAATGACCAAATGACTGAACAAGCAGATTGCATGGGGTGACCAGGCCGACAGGGGGCAGACATTCAACAGAGGTGGTCAGTGTGCTCCCATGCCCAACCTTCCACGGTCCCTCCCCCCCATCCAGCCCCAGATCACTGTCCAGGCCTAGGGACCCCAGCCAAGCACGAATTCATGCAGTGAGCCTGTAGTACTATATAAACTACTTGTGCTCTTTTCTATTATCTGTTTCTCCTTACTTAAATATAAACTCCATGAGGGCAGAGGATTTTGCCTTTGATTTTTCTGTCTGGTTTGCTTAATTCTAAGCATCCAGAATAGTGCCTGTTTAATATATTTGTTGAAGGAAGAAAAGAAGAAAAGCAGGAAATATGGAAAAAAGATTTAAAATGGTCAAGCAAAGATGAAGTGGCTAACTCACAAAATAAATTTGTGAAATGTTTGGTTTGGAAACTTTCAAATTTTTATTGCAAACCTAAGATTCTACATGATAGGATTCTTCCCTTCTTCCACCATAACCAGATTTTTACTTTGATTTTTTTACTTGCCACTTTTTTTTTTTTTAAGACAGGAAACACTTGGATGCAAACAGTAGGAACCAAATAGGTTATATTAAATTAAAAGGGACATTTCACCTGGCGGGTGTTGCTCAGTGGTTGAGCATCAGTCTATAAACCCAGAGGTTACAATTCAATTCCTGGTCAGGGCACATGCCTGGGTTTCAGGCTCAATACCCAGTGTGGGGCATACAGGAGGCAGCCGATCAATGATTCTCTCTCATCATTGATGTTTCTCTCTCTGCCTCTCCCTTTCTCTCTAAAATCAATAAAAATGTTTTTTAAACAATAAAATAAAAAGGGAAGTTTTGACTTAATGCATGGGATTTCATGGATCCCAAGAACAAGAATTTCAGGGTGGCCATTTTAAAGGTTGAAACCAGTATTGTCTCTCTGCCTGTCTGGTATTTTTTGAACATTCAAGATTTTTCCCTTAGCAGACATCTCATTTCCTCTTATTGGATAAATTTAAGACCTCCCAGTTCCACGGCCCATCACTAACCAATTAGAGTCTCTGTCTCAAATTCTTTAAGAGTGAATCCAGTTGGCTTGGCAGAGCTTATCAATTGTTTTACCATATGTCAAGTGGTATCACCAGAGATAATAGCATTTAAGAATGCAACTATGACCAAAGAATCCACACTGGTGGGCTTGAGAAGGCAAGAAGCACATGAGCGAATCAGGCAAATTGGCTAGCACGCCAAGGCACCACCCCACTAGAATCTAACTGCTTTAACATTCTGAACAATCTAGTTTCATTTCCTTAGCAATTTCCTGTCTGGAAGAGGTTGCTGATTTCTTTGAAGCTAAAATAGGCACATCCCTCACTTATAAAAATAATAAACAGCTTTCTGAGAAACTTCTGAGAAAATTTTTTTACCACCTGGAAAAGCACAGTAAGAGAATTCATCTCCCAAAATAAAAGTGGTGGTGGAGTCTTTTTTTCTGAAACAGAGCCAAGATGTCACAAAATTCTGCACCATGACAAATGTGTGTGTATACATATATAATAAACTTTTTAAAAATTGAAGCATAACGTAAATGCAGAAATATGAACAAACCATAAATGTCCACATTTTCCTATTATTGTGTTCTGATAGTTCTTTATATTCCCTGGATACAAGTCTTATATCAAATATTATATTGGGAAATATGGCCTCCCAGTTTGTGGCTTCTCTTTTTCACCCCCCAACAGTGCCTTTCAAACAGTAGAGATTCTTAATTTTGATAAAGTCCAACTTATCTTTTTGTTTTCTTTCATGGGTTATACTTTGGGTGTCATATTCAAAAGATCTTTACCTATGTCAGAGTCACATAGATTTTCTCCTATTTTCTTCCAGAAGTTTTATTTCTATTGGGTTTTACACTTAGGTCTATGATCCATTATGAGTACATTTGTGCCTGTGCTGCAAGTGTTTTTTTGTTTGTTTTGTTTTGTATTGTATTGTTTTAGTGTTTTGATATCCAATTGTTGGCATCAATTATTGAAAAGAACATTCTTTCTTCTTCGAATTGCCTGTGTACCTCTGTTAAAAATCAATGGACCATATAAGTATGAGTCTATTTCTGGACTCTCTATTCTGTTCCATCAATCCATTTGTCTATCTTGATACCAATACTACACTGTCTTTATTATTGTGGCTTTATATACGTAAGTCTTGAAGTCAGATCATATAAGTTATTTAACTTTATTGTTTTTAGTTGTCTTAAGTCCTTTGCATGCATTTTCATATAACTTTTAGAATTAATTTACCAATTTTTTTTTAAAAAAAAAGCTTGCTTAGGAATTGATTGGAATTGTATCAAATTTATAGATCAAGCTGGGGGAAAACTGACAACTTAATGCTATTTTCTTGTGATTTATGAGCTCAGTATATTTTATCCAAGTAATGTTGTGTCTTGAATGTATAGATCTACAGTTGCAACAAATTTGGATAATTTCTGGTTATTATCTCTTCAAATACTTTTCTATGCCTCCTTTGGAGACTCCAGTTACATGAATATTTTTTTTAAGTTGCAATGTAAGCCATTTATTGAGGTACAGTTACATGAATATTGGGCCACTAAAAGTGAGCACATTTTTATTGATGCTCTATTCATAATTTTTAATCTTTTGTTCTCTGTTTTATATTGTTATATGTTCAAATTCAGTAATATTTTCTTTTGCACTGCCTAATTTGTTGTTAATTGCATATAGTAAATTTTTCATATCATTCCTTGGTTTTTAATCTCTAGAACTTTTATTCAGGCCTTTGTAATATCTTTCATATCTCTGCATAATATGTTGTCATTCCTCTAGCTTTTTGAACATGAGATAAGTTTGTTAACTAATTTTATGATCTGTGTAATTTCTGGGTTGATTTCAATTTATTTTTCTCCTCATTTTGGGTTATACTTACCTATTCCCTTTAAATTTCTGATTGGATGTCAAAAAATTGTACCTTTTTTTTTTTTTTTCTGGGCATTGGGTATTTTTGTTTCCCTGTAAATATATGAAGCTGTTGTTTAGGAAATGATTAAGTTACTTGGAAACAGCTTGATCCTTTGGGATGTTAAGTTTTCATAGGAAAGATCACAACAGCATTTAGTCTAGAGCTAATTTTGTTCCACTATTGAGACAAAATCCTTTAGAGTACAGTGCTTTGTGAATGATGATGTTTTCATTCTGGCTGGGAGAACAGGGACTATTTCTATCCTGTGTGATTCTCTGGTGATTTTTCCTTGTAATCCTTCCCAGTAGTTCTCTCCCCCCCCCCCCCCCCCCATTTTTAAGTAGTTTCTTCACCTGCTTCTGCTGATCAATATTTAGCTGAAGACTTGAAGGAACCACTTGAGGGGGGATCTCCAGAGTATTGATCTGAGAGCTGGGGAGGAGAGCCTGATTCTAATTTTGTTGATTTTATAGGTCCAAGTGGCATAAAAAGAGGGCAATTGGATTTATAAGTTAGTAGCTCAGAAGAGAAAACTAGGCTGGGGATGGAAATTAGTGAAGTGTCTATACTTTATAGATAAAGACAAGATCTCACTATATGTGAGAAAGTACAGAATGAGAAGAGAGTTGGGCTAGACATCAGAATGCTAAGGACCAGTAAAAGAAGAGTCTGCCAGGAAATCTTCAGGCTCAGATTTAGCATACTACAATGTCTAAGAGACCAAGAATAGAGAGTTTAAAAAAAATATGTTTTTATTTATTTATTTATTTATTTTTTCAGAGAAAGAAGGGGAGAGGGATAGAGATATAGAAACATTGATGTGAGAGAGCCCAACTGTGGGCTCAGTGATTGAGCGTCAACCTATGAACCAGGAAGTCACAACTCAATTCCCAGTCAGGGTACATACCCAGGTTGCGGGGCTTGATCCCCATTGTGGGGCGTGCAGGAGGCAGCTGACAATGATTCTCTCTCATCATTGATATCTCTATCTGTTTCTCTCTCCCTCTCCCTTTCACTCTGAAACCAATTAAAAAATAATTTTTTTTTTTTTTAATAAATCTTTATTGCTCAGATTATTACAATTGTTTCTCCTTTTTCTCCCCCATAGCTCACTTCCACCTGATTCCCACCCCACCCTCTACCCTTACTCCCTCCCCCCACTATTGTCCTCATCCATAGGTTATACAATTTTAATCCAGTCTCTTTCTGCACCCCACACCCCTTCACCCTGATAATTATCTATCCACTCCCTTTCTTTGCCCCTAATTCTATTATATTCACCAGTTTATTCTATTCCTGAAATTTTTAATTCACTTGACCTTCTTCCTCTTCTTAAGTAATACCTTTCAGCATTTCATATAATACTGGTTTGGTGGTGATGAACTCCTTTAGCTTTTTCTTATCTGTGAAGCTCTTTATCTGCCCTTCAATTCTGAATGATAACTTTGCTGGATACAGTAATCTTGGTTGTAGGTTCTCCCTATTCATCACTTTGAATATTTCTTGCCACTCCCTTCTGGCCTGCATGGTTTCTGTTGAGAAATCAGCTGATAGTCTTATGGGTGCTCCCTTATAGGTAACCAACTGCTTTTCTCTTGCTGCTTGTAAGATCCTCTTTTTGTCTTTTACCCTTGGCATATTGATGATGATGTGTCGAGAAGAATTTTTCTTTGGATTCCTCTTGTTTGGGGTTCTGTAGGCTTCCTGTACTTGTAAGTCTATTTCTTTCACCAGGTGAGGGAAGTTTTCTGATATTATTTCTTCAAATATGTTTTCAGTATTTTGCACTCCCTCTTCTTCTGGCACCCCCATAACTCTGATGTTGGTGCGCTTGCAGTTGTCCCAGAGGCTCCTTACACTATCTTCAACTTTCTGGATCCTCTTTTCTTCTTCCTTCTCCAGCGGAGTGTCTTTTGGCTCTTTGACCTGATTCTTGTGTTCTTCCATTCTGCTGTTGGATCTCTGCATAATATTTTCCAATTTAGTCAGTTTATCTATACTTTTTAGTTGGGTCTCATGAAGTTTATCGAGCTTTTCTAGGATATTGTTGCATAACCTTAGAACCGTAGTTCTGAACTCTATATCCTCCATCTCTTTTGTTTGAGATCTATTTTCTTGTCTCGGCATTATCACTATTTTTCAGAGTTGGTAGGATGGCTTTGTGTGTTTGGTGTCCTATATAGCACAGTGGATCAACCTCCTCAGTTACCTGAGGTAGACACTCTTGGTGGTCCCCTTTGTGGACTGCGTGCACAGCTTTGTTGTAGCTAAGTCTCTATTGTTGTGAATTGACCTTCAGGCCAATTGGATGTGGGTATCAGCTGTGTCTACTCTGGGATAACTTCTGTATTGGAGACAGTCTTATAGGATCAGACTTGAAAAACTGCAGAAGCCTCTGCTCACCTTGGATGGGGCGGAGTCTCAGGGCTGAACTGACAGTCTTGGCTTCTACCCTGCCCTTGTGCACTCGCCTGAGTTTCCGCCTGACCGGCCCAGTTTCCCCAAGCAAGAGCGTGGGTGCCCCAGGGGCTCACCCGGACTTGGGCTGGTCTCTGTAGTCTGGAGCTTCTGACTCCTTCCGCTACAGAGAGGCCGCCATCTTGTACATAGAGGCAGCGGCAGCCTCCGTGGTCAGACCTGGAGCTTCTGACTCCTTCCGCTACAGAGAGGCCGCCACCTTGTACAGAGAGGCGGCAGCAGCCTCCGCGGTCAGACCTGGAGCTTCTGACTCCTTCCGCTCCGGAGAGGCCGCCACCTTGTACAGAGAGGCGGCGGCAGCCTCCGCGGTCAGACCTGGAGCTTCTGGCTCCTTCCGCTCCGGAGAGGCGGCGGGCAGACCTCAGCGCGTACTTGCTCACGCGCGTGAGTCTGTAGACCCTGCCGGCTGCGACTGCGGCTCCCGGTCCCCGGTCTCTGAGTCTCTGAGTCTCTGAGTCTCTGGGTGCCTTTCTCTACAGTCCAGACGCCACCCGTATGAGCCTGGGACCACGGAATTTCAGCCGGGGTTGGGTTCAGTACAGTCCGAAAGGGTTCCGTGCAATCGGGGATTCCTCCCCTCCCACCGCCAGGCAGGTATTCGGCGGCCGCGTGAGCGAGCGTCTCCCTACCTCAGTGCTTTTCGGCTCCCAGTCCGATCCGTGAGCCTCTCTCTTTCTTTCTAGTTGTAGCTATTCCACTCCGCCAGCTTTCCTGACGTTTTGGTGAAGTCCTTTTTGATTTTAGTTGTTTTTTTAATTAAATTGTTGATGAGGCGGCAGCTTAGGAGACTGCCTAGGCCGCCATCTTGGATGTTCTCCTAAAAAATAATTTTAGAAAGAGAAACATTGATATGAGAGAAACATCAATCAACTGTCTTCTACAGGATCCCTGCTGTGGATGGAGCCACAACCCACCCAGTGACCTCTGGTTTATGGGTCCACGCTCAAACACTGAGCCATACCAGCTAGGCAGAGTACAGAGAGTTTTGACCTTGGAAAGTATAGAGAGAAATTGGGATGATATCCAGAATGAAACAGATTGAGGAGGGATGGAAGATGAACTAGAAATAGAAACTATAGTTTGGATATGAAAGAAAAGTAAAAAAGCTGATAGCTGAAAAGGAATATAAAATGTCCTCTATTTGCTGTAAGAAGGAAGGAGAGAAGGAGTGTACATAATATGTAGGTTTGCATGTTTGATTTTTTTTTTTTTTGCACGTTTGATGTTTGAAGGCTAAAGGTCAAAGGAGTTTCCATTGGAGCACATTAGTTTTTCTGGTGAAGCTTTAAGAAAGGTGATCAGTTGATGGGGAAGGTGAAGAGTTTGAAAATTTGAGAACTATGAAGAAGGTTTAAGAGTTATTGTAAGCAGCCAAAACCGGTTTGGCTCAGTGGTAGAGCGTCGGTCTGTGGACTGAAAGGTCCCGGGTTCGATTCCGGTCAAGGGCATGTACATTGGTTGTGGGCACATCCCCAGTAGGGGGTGTGCAGGAGGCGGCTGGTCGATGTTTCTCTCTCATCGACGTTTCTAGCTCTCTATCTCTCTCTCCCTTCCTCTCTGTAAAATATCAATAAAATATATATATTTCTAAAAAAAGAGTTATTGTAAGCAGCCTATCTAATAAAAGAGTAATATGCAAATTGACCGTCACTCCAACACACAAGATGGCTGCACCCATGTGCACACAAGATGGCCACCACAAGATGGCCAGCAGGGGAGGAAAGTTGGGAGGGATCAGACCAGCAGGGGAGGGCAGCTGTGGGTGATCAGGCCAGTAGGGGAAGACAGTTGGGGGGGGGGGCAGGACTGCAAGGGAGGGAAGTTGGGGGCAATCAAGTCTGCAGGGGAGCAGTTAGGCATCTATCAGGCTGGCATGGGAGTGGTTAGGGGGTGATCAGGGTGGCAGGCAGAAGCGTTTAGGGGCAATCAGGAAGGCAGGAAGGCAAACAGTTGGGAGCCAGCAGTCCTGGATTGTGTGATGGATGTCCAACTGCCCATTTAGGCCCGATCTTACTGGGATTCAGCCTAAACAGGCAGTTGGACATCCCTCAAGGGGTCCCAGATTGGAGAGGGTGCAGACTGGGCTAAGGGACACACTCCCCACCCCCAGTGCACGAATTTTCTGAACCGGACCTCTAGTTAGTCCTAACAGCCAAAAAGTCACATACCAAATCCAAATGTTAATCAATAGATGAATAAACAAAATATGATATATCCACACAATGGAATATTCTTTAACGCTAGAAATGGAGTATTGATACTTGCCACAACATGAATAAACCTTGACAAAAAGTGAAAAAACTAGTCTCAAAAGGTCACAAATTGTATGATTCTATTATGAAGTGATCAGAAGAGGCAAATCTTAAAAAAATTAGTGGTTGTCAGAGGCTGAGGGGGATGGGGAAAAGGGGAGTGACTGCAAATGGGAATGGGGATTCTATTTGGGACAATGAAATATTCTAATATTAACTAGTGGTGAAGATGAAGAATATTGTAAATATACTAAAACCATAAAATTGTGCACTTAAAAATGTGCGAATTTTATGGTATGTGAATTAAATCTCAATAAAGCTGTTTTTGTTTTTTTAAGTTACTGCAGAGGGTAGACTGTCTAGATAAAGTAGACTGTCCAGATATCTCCAAGCCTCCACTAATTTGTTTATTTTCTCATTCTAAATACATATTCTCCCTGTTACATCTGTGATTGTATATTCTTTTTCAAACCATATAAGCTCCAGAAAGCCAAGATCGGCCCTTGCAGATAGCTGAGGATCTAATTGAAGACATTAAACAAGAATATTTAGTGGGACACTCATCCTTTTGTATAACTTGCTCCAACATCACTTTGCTGCTGGGATGCAGAAGAACATAAGAGTTGGGTTCATTCAGATTTGGGGTTTTGCGAATTGGGAGCATGTAGTAAAAATGTGGACCATAAAATTTAAAGTGGAAAAAGGGGAGAATAAAGGAAAAAGAGGTCTGATAGATCATGAGAAAAATGGAAGTATCAACAGGCTACAAAAGCTGTTGAGAAGAAAGATTACTTAAGAAGGACCAGAAAGATCAAGGTAGAAGACACATAAAGTAGGATGCTAGAGGTAAATGATAAAGGCCATACGGGTGATTATTTGATCTGATTCTAAAGTCACTGGAGATAACATAGCCATTTGCTCTAAGGAAATATCTGAACTCTGAGATTATCTTCAAGGATCTGCACAACCTTTCCCTGGCCTGCCTCTGGAATCTCACCCTGTCACCCAGTGTCCCTCTTACTGACCTGGCTGCTGCCTTCATTCAGTACTTGGTTGCTGCTTCTGAGGAGACAGGAGAAAGCTAGGTAGGTAGGGGCGGGATCATGGGAAGGGAAAGTAAAACCCAAGAACCCAACTAGGTGGAATTACTAAGACACCCCAACTAGTCAGAGAAGGAAGGGTGCGCACAAGAGACATGAACTTTAAAAGGTATGGATCATGCTAAGACAGACAGCATGCAGATAACCAATCAGGAGCTAGCAAGGCTGTCTCCACCCGCGGAGTTAACAGGCTAGCGCTTCCTTTCGCCCTTCCTCCTCTTCCCCCTCAACACGCAATGGGTTCCTGATGTTTCTTCCTGGGGGGGGAGGGGGCGTCGTCCACATGGCTTGTGGCCATGTGGCCCTCCACACATGGACTAATAGCTACTTTAATTGGCTTGGATGCTCAACTACTGCTGACTGTAACATGAAAGGGAAGATCTGGGCCCGGGGCTGCTCCTGGAAACCCAGCTACACCTTTTCCAAGACTGGCTTCTCCAAAAAAACCTCGGTTCCGCTGTTTTAGTCCGTGACTTCATTCGGATTCAACAACCCATATTTTGGGTTTCACTTCCAGCCTGAGGACTTGTATAGTTTCTCTTCCGTCTGAAATATTCTTCTCCACTCTTTGGCCAGGCCTGAGGATCTCAATGTAAGGTCTTTCCTAAAGGAAGTCTTTCCCAACCTAACCATTCTCCTTCGAGGGGGACCCAGAGTCCCTCCCACCGCCTTGGCGAAACCCATCACTGCACCTCCTGGTGAGGGGTCATTTGGTCGTTCTGGTGTTCTGGCCACCGGCCTTTTATAATGTAGATAGCTTTTTTCAGCATACCTTAATTTTTTAAAAAAAAATTGATGTCAGAAAGTGAGAGGGAGAGATAGAAACATCAATGATGAGAGAGAATCATTGATCGGCTGCCTCCTGCATGCCCCCCATTGGGGATTGAGCCCGCAACCTGGGCGTGTGCCCTGACTGCAATCGAACCATGACCTCCAAGTTCATAGGTTGACATGCAACCACTGAGCCACACCGGCCGGGCACCAGCATCCTTTTACAGTATAAAGATATAAAATCTAAAATGGCATGTAATGTAAAAATAATGCAAATTTCCTTTCTAAAATACATACATAGAAACATATCTATTTTCATCCTCTCCTCAAGTTTTATTTGAGCTCTAGAAATACTGATCTACAACAACAGTCAATGGGAAAAATACTTAAAGATTTCTTATATAGGAATGAGATGATTGAATCGCTTATTTGAAATATTAAAAAATATACTGGCACTTCCAAAAGCTAAACATATAAGACATATTACAATTTTTCATTAAAATGAATTTTATAACAGGAGTGAGAGAGTAATACATTTTTGAAAGTCAACAGTGGACTAATCTTAGTAATGCTAATTATAAATACTTTTGACTCCGTGTGCTGACCCATTACTTACGGGGTAAGTAAAAAACAAATTTGACATCTTCATTTGAACAACTTGTGGCAAATTTATATTCACATCTTAAAAAGAATTGCTTTGGTTTATCAGCTACCATGAAAATTACCCTCACTTGTTTTCTAAAAAGCCTTTACAAGTCCCCTTGCTTCTTCTCTCTTTCGCAGTCATCCCTGTGGCTATGCCTTTTAATTCTTCCTCAAAGCAAGTCCGCTTCTTCACCCTTATATCTTTCAAATATCTAGCTAAATGCCTCCTCGAGGAATACTTCCCTCTTCCCTATCTAACCTAGTCCTACTTCTTTATCTTTCCATTTACTGGGTTTATTTCCCCAGGGCATATTTTTCACAATCTGTACTGTGTAGACCTTATATTTGTTTACCGTCCTCAGTCACCATCGGAATGTTATCTCAGTTAGCGCGGGCACCTGTGTCTGACACCGGCCCCAGCCTCTGATTTCTTGCTATAATTGTGCATTTTCAAACTCAGAGGAACTCCTGGATATGAACGTGTTCATAAGAACATGCCTAAGGTAATTGTTTCCAGAAATATTCATTTATTTCCTAATACTTTTAGCACCTTTATCTATTACCTCCTACATTTCCTTTTAGGGCTTTGTCTTTCATAAGTACGTTTGAAAAGTCATTTCTATTACAGGATCAGGTTAAACCCAGGGTCAGGTATCACAGCTGTAAAACACCTAAGTAGGCACACAGAACGTCCAGTAAGTTTCCCTTTCCTCGTCCAACATCTCAAGAGTCGATTTTAAACGAATACAGCCCAGTAGGAGAAACCGGGAACAAAGAGACAGAGTGAGGCTTTCAGCTGTCCCAAAGATAAATCCAAATCAAATCCTTTGGAGACGCCCCCTTCCCCCCCCCCCCCCCCCCCCAATCCTAAGCGCTCCCACCACACGGGCAGGGCTGCCCCGGGGACCATCCAACTGGAGCCCGGGTGGTTCGTTCGCCCCTCCAGGCTGGCTGGTATCAATGGCGCTGATCCCGGCGCCCTGCCCTTCGGTTTCCGGGGCAGCCTCCCTCCAGGCCGGTTTGCCGGGCAGGCTGTCAAGGAGAGAAAACTCTGCAAACTTCAGGTCTCATGCACAAGTACCGACTCGGAGCAAACCCTATGCTCCAAAGACTGCAAACCCGACAGACCCTTCCAACGCTCCTCACTCCACCAAGCGCCCAAGCCCTGGCCGCGATGCCCTCGCCTCGGCCTCCGCAGCCTCCCCCATCCCCAAACCCCGACCCCCAGGAGCCGGCTGGGGGCTCAGCCGCCGCGGCCGAGGACCCCGCTCCGGCTTCCCGAACTACAAATCCCAGGGTGCCCCGAGGACTCCTGCTCCCTCCTCCCTCCCTCCCTCCCTCCCTCCCTCCCTCCCTCCCTCCCTCCCTCCCTCCCTCCCTCCCTCCCTCCCTCGATCCCTCCTCCGCCAGGGCCCGCCTCCCAGCCCTTGTTGTTTTGGCTGGGAGCGCTCGGGCGGAGTTTCAGAGAAAGTCTGGGCTGAAACGGGAGCCGGCCCGAACGAACGTGGGAAGGGGAGGAGGCAAGGGAGGAAGAGGGAGCCCGGAGGCCGGGGGAGAGGGAGGGACCGGGCCGGGGGCCGGGCGGCTCAGAACCTGCCGCGCGCCCCGGGTGGGGGAGGCGGCGGCGGCGCGGGCGGAGAGAGGGAGGGCGCGGGACGGCGGGACCCATTCCCCCGGGAGCCGAGCCGCGGAGCGCCCGGTGCCAACGCCGCTGCCCGCGCTCCGCCGCGGCCGCGAGCACGCGCCCCCCCTTCGGCCGGACCCGCTCCCCGCCCGGCGCCCGCCGCGGACCCGGGACCTGCCCCGTGCCCGCGGTCCGCGGGACCCTCGCGGCTTCTTCCCCTTTCCTCCCGGCTTCCCGGGCGGGCGTGCGGGGAAGTGATCCACCCTCCCCCGGGGAGGGCGGAGGGCGGGGAGGGGGAGGAAGGGACAGGATCGCCCCGGGGCGCACCCGAAACCGGGAGCGGGAGAGCCGGAGTGGGCGCCGCGCTGGGCATTGTGTGTGTCAGACAGTGAGTGTGAGACAGTGAGTGTGAGACAGTGTGTGTGTGTGTGTGTTGGTGTGTGTGTGTGCGCGCGCGCGTGCAGCGAGCGGGGTGTCCGTTTGGGAAAACGCTCTGCTCTGGGGAGGTCCCGTCTTCAGGGGGCGGAGCGCGGGGGACCCCGAGGCCCCGGCTCGGCGGGCGCCGGGGCAGAGTCCCGCGGAGCGCCCGATCGCTCGGTAGGGCCGGCGGGACCGGGCGCCTGGCGGCGAGGCGGGCGCCCTGAGAGGGAGGGAGGCCGGAGTGCCCCGGACGGGCGGCGGCCCCCGCCCCGAGGGGTGTGGGCCTCGGGGGCGCAGCCCGCTTCTGTTCACGCCCGCCGGCCTGCGCCCGCGGAGGGGAGAGGAGAGGAGAGGCTCGGACGCGGAGCCCGCCCACCCCGCCCACCCCGCCGGCCTGGGGTGCGGAGCCGGAGCGCGAGGGCCCCATCGCTGCCCCGCCGGCCGGCGTCGGCGGCGTCCGGAGCGCGCCCGCCTGCCCGCCCGCCCCCCGGCTGCCCGGGCCGGAGCCCGCGGAGCGCGCACCATGAGCGGCGGCGAAGTGGTCTGCTCGGGATGGCTCCGCAAGTCGCCCCCGGAGAAAAAGTTGAAGCGTTATGTAAGTACGGCTTCAGGGGGCTTCGGGGGGCTTCGGGGGGCTCCGGGGGCTCCGCGAGCCCGAGCGCAGGCACCTCTCCGGGGCCGGCCGCGCGCGGGACCGGTTGGTGTCCATCTCTTTCCCCTCGGCCCCTTGGGGACCCATCTGCACACTCCCGCCCGGACCTCCTTCCTCCACTTTGCTGGGTGTATAACTTTCTTCGTCCGGGCTCCAGACGCCTGCTTGGCGCCCGGGCCCCCGCGGCCCGGGAGAGGGCCCGGGGTTTCCAGCTAAGCGCCCGCGGACTTTTACTGCTTCTCGGAGCAGGGCCGGGAGGGGAGCGTGCGTTCTCCCTCCTGTGTGTGTGTGTGCACGGAGTCGCCGTGGGGCTGCTGTGCGCCACATGCCCCGCAGTAGGAAAACCGCAGAGGGTGTATCAGTCAACCAGCAACCTCTCTCTCTCTCTCTCTCTCTCTCTCTCTCTCTCTCTCTCTCTCTCTCTCTCTCGTCTGCACACCCTCTTGCTTTCTCCTGATGTGGGTTTTGGGAAAAGGGCTGTGTGGACCTGGGAAGTTGGCCTTAGACAGACACCAGTATCTCAAATCTGCAAGAGGAGAAAGGATGAGGGAAGTTAGTACGCGCCCTACCGTTTGCTTAGCAAGGGCTCACATTTTCGCGGTTTGAATCCAGCGACTTTGGAGTTTGGCCCGAGAGGCTCGCCCGGCCGTTTTGCTGCGAGAGGAAGGCGCTGGGGGGAGCCTGGCGGCCGGTGTCGGGGCGCCTGGGACGCGCTGTCAAGCCCCGCGGGGAGGGACGGCGGAGGCTCGGAAGGGTTTCTGGGGTCTTTTCCCCCCGGGCCACCCGAGTTGCCGAGATGGTGTTTGTGTAATTGGTACGAGGTGCCGATGATGTGTTCAACCGTTTTCACTGTTGGGGGAAAAATATTCCTTGAAAGAACCAACCTACTTTGGTGGACATTTGTGTCTTCTTTCAGGGGTCTGGGGTCTTATTCGCTTCTCACTCCTCGTTTCTTTTTGGTTGTTGCACACACACACACACACACACACACACAGGCACACACCGCAAAGGAAAGAAATGTCTTTTGCCCTGGCATATGGAGCAAAATTTTCCTAGTAAAATACATTTCAAGAGCAAAATGTATGCCCCCCTTTAATATATAAATTTACCCAAGGGGCCAACGCTTCTACGGGAACGTGTTTCTTATTGAAGGATATCTATACCCAGTATCAGAATCAAGTTAATCCTTTTAGTAACTGCTTGCTTGCACATAACGGAGTGAAGAGCAGTGCTTACTAGAAGCTTCACTGACAGCTGGCCCAGTGAGTTTCTTACTCTGCCGGAATTTGTTCTCGACAAGTAATTCTCATGTAAGGACTTGATGCCACAATATCCTAAGAAAATCCTCCAGATATTTAAAAAATATATATTTTATTGATTTTTCACAGAGAGGAAGAGAGAGGGATTGAGAGTTAGAAACATCCATCAGCTGCCTCCTGCACCCCCCCCTGCCCCCCACTGGGGATATGCCCGCAACCAAGGCACATGCCCTTGACTGGAATCGAACCCGGGACCTTCCAGTTTGCAGGCCGAGGCTCTATCCACTGAGCCAAACCGGTTTCCGCAATTCTCCAGATATTTTGAATCCTTCTAAATTCTGTCTCTTCACTCACCTATCGCAGTTTGCCTTAATATCCTGGTATAGATTCTAACTTTATTCCAAAAATTAAGGGAGGCAGTGAGTGGGTTCTCGGGGGGAACTAGTGAACCATACATGTGCTGAGATTGGTAGTGATAATAGAAGTTTGATGCATTCTTTCACATGGTTGGTCTGTGGCTCTCTCAGAAGATGCTGTGCCCTGGATTAGGCACAAGACCAGTGAGCACAGCAAAAGGGCTTTTATACTACATTCCATTGCAAGCTGCCTTTTGGGCTTGCATTGGAATGTAGTATACACCAGGAAGAAAGTCGTCTAAAAAGAGTGTCTTCACAGGAACCCCCCCCCCAAAAAAAGGAAAGTCCAAAAATTTTTAAAGTTATTATTTCACTTGATCATTCCAACAGTTCTAGGAGGTACTAGCTTTATTTCTGTTTTACAGATAAGAAACCAGTCTACATGACTAGAATGTGCCAGAGGTAGACTTTGAACCTGGTTCTGCCCGACTGATTGGTTAATTCAGACTTGACCATCTCTGAAGGTCCTTTCAGGTTATGATTTTCAAGGAGTCCATATGAATTAGGAGCTCAGAATGCAATGAAGAGGTGGCATGTGGCTTAGGCGAGTATTGCTAAAGGAACAAGACCCTTCAAGTGACTCTCCGAGGCTATGGGGAGAGGAGACAAAGTGTAGTGAGCAGAGTGGTTTTTGAATGTGTGCCCAAGCTGAGTGCTGCTGCTGCTGCTGTTGTTTTTTTAAATAATAATAAATAAAAAACCTCAGTGTAGTCTGACACCCTGGGAATACTTTAGTGACAGTGAGCTCTCTAATTTGTGATTTCAACAAGGGGGAACAATCTGCCTAACAGCTAGAGGGAGGCTGAGTTCTTCCTGCCTGGGTAGAATGTTATTGTTTTTGTTGTTGTTGTTTTAACATAGTTTTAATGATTTCTGAGGGGAAAGGAGAGGGAGTGAGAGAGAGAAATATCAATGATGACTGAGAATCATGGATCAGCTGCCTCTTGCACGCCCCCTACTGGGGATCAAGTCCGCAACCTGAACCCTGGCATGTGCCCTTCATGGGAATCAAACCTGGGACCGACCCCTCAGTCCACAGGCTGGTGCTCTGTCCATTGAGCCAAACCGGCTGGGCTGTTAGTGTTTCTTTACGCACTAGTGAGGAACACAGAGATGGCCCAGGAAGACAGTGGGCAGGCTGGCTCAGAATCCAGGGGTCCAAGAGGGCAACTGGGGTGTGACAAGTTAAAATGGAGCTTGGGTGTGTGTTTTAGCCGTCATGTTGGTTGCCCAGAATATTTAGAAAATCTCAATAAAAAAAATATTTAGAAAATCTCAATCAATAAAATATATATATTTTATTGATTTTATTGAAATCTCAGACTATTGATCTTTTGGCTTTGGTATCCAGTTTAGATTGCTTTTGCTAAAGTAGCTTTGATCCTCAGAAGATATAGGCATGCATTTATACCTTTCCTGTGCTTGTGTTCTTTTCATGTGAAATCCTTGTTTTCTGGATAGAAGGAAACTTTGTTGGTCACCAAACAGGCAAATAGTTGCTTAATAATTTTATTTCTCTTTTACTCCTCAGCCAATGATATGTTTATTGATTTTGAGAGAGAGAGAGCGAGAGAGAGAGAGAGTTGAGAAACATGATTGATTGCTGGGATTGAACCCTCAACCTAGGTATGTGCCCTGACCTGGAATCAAACCTGCAACCTTTTTGCTGTTCTGAACAAAGCTCCAACCAACTGAGCTACCCAGCTGCAGCTTGATAATAATGGTTTTGAATGAGTGGATTTGCTGTGAAAAGATACTTGGATGTATGGTAATGTAATTGATAAATAGGACTTTAGGGAGTTAGAGTTTGAGCATTGATTTTAAAAAATATATATATATTATTGATTTTTTTTTACAGGAGGAAGAGAGAGGGATAGAGAGCTAGAAACGTTGATGAGAGAGAAACATCGACCAGCTGCCTCCTGCACACCCCCCCCCCCCCACTGGGGATGTGCCCGCAACTAAGGTACATGCCCTTGACTGGAATCGAACCCGGGACTTTTCAGTCCACAGGTCGACGCTCTACCACTGAGCCAAACCGGTTTCGGCGGGCATTAATTCTTTTGGGAAACGTTTGGCCCATGGGACTTTGACAGTTGTCTATTGTTTACAGTATTTATAGGATAGTCCCAACATTAAGATGACCCGAAAGGGCTATTAAGTGACAGTTTTATCTTTAAAGTAATCTCAAGTTATGGCCCCAATACATTCCATTTACAACTTCATTTTATGTTCACTGTTGACACTCAAGCAGTATTATTTTTGCATGCTGGTGTGTTCATCTGATAAGAAAGCTTCTCTTGAATTTCCTAAACTAAGTGAAAGTGGCATAAAAGAAAGTGAATGTAAGCCTGGAGTCCTTAGCGGATTCCTTAGCCTTTTGTCTCTTTGTAACCTTTTCTGCCTTTACTTGAAAAAGGGTAAGAATCTCATGTGTGTTTTATTCCCTCTGGATTTTTTAAAAGTCTACTAAGATGGAGGTGAAATTGTGCATGCTTTTTTTCAGTTTTGCTGCTACGGTTTTTTGTGTTTTTTTTTGTCCTGCATTATATATTAAACAGCTGCTTTTTTACTTTTAAGGACCTGAGTGCAATCATATATAGATCACCACCACTAAGGGATACAGAAAACAAACTCTTTGGTAGTATGCATTCAACAGATGTGCTCAGATTTTTATTAAATATATCTTATTGATATTTTATAGAGAGGAAGGGAGAGAGAGAGATAGAGAGAGAAACACCGACCAGCTGCCTCTTGCACACCCCCTACTGGGGATGTGCCCGCAACCAAGGTACATGCCCTTGACGGGAATCTAATCAGGGACCTTTCAGTCCGAAGGCCAACGCTCTATCCGCTAAGCCAAACCGGTTTCGGCTGTGCTCAGATTTTTAAAGAGTTATTTAAAGACAAATCAGCCATTTGCCTGGCTGGTGTAGTTCAGTGGTTAAGCATGGACCCATGAACCCCAGGAGGTCACAGTTTGATTCTCAGTCAGGACTCATGCCTGGGTGATGGGCTCAGTCCCCAGTAGAGGGTGTGCGGGAGGCAGCTGATCCATGATTCTCTCTCATCATTGATATTTCTGTCTCTCCCTCTCTCTTTCCCTCTGAAATCAATAAAAATATATATATTTTTTTAATTTAAAAAAGTAATAAATAAATATATAAAGACAAATCAGCCACTTGAAATGACGGTGGACTTTTCCTCAGAACTTGAAATTTTAGCTGAGATGAAATGTAAGTCTGGAGACAAAGGACTGGCTCACGCCAGCTGGCTGTCACCAGCTCTGCAGGAGGAGCCGCCCTCTGGCCTGCCTTACGCCTGGACACCAAGTTTGGGCTCCTCCGCGGCCCAGCTGTCAGCGTTGGGCAGGTGTGCGATCTCAGCAGGAGAACCCGCTTCTGAGGCCTGGGCAAGGTGGCCTGGGAGCTGCCAGCCAGCCTGGGAGCAAGAACCCAGCCAGTTCTTGAGTGTATAATCTGCACTGAGCTTGGCTTCTGCTGCTCTTCAGCTGTCATTGAAGAGGATGGTTCTTGTCTGGTCTTCCAGAACACATATCCTACTGCTTCCCTCTTATCCCCCACCCCCACCCCCATACTGGAAATGGGCCTAGAAACAAGATAGCCTCTTCCTCCGGGTGGGCACCTGGCATCTTACACGGAGAGGGGCACGGGCAGCCAGAGTAGCAGCATCTCCTTGGTTCAAGGACAACCTGGGACCTGTGCTAAGCCTTAAGTCTCTGTGGGTCATGTCACTGCCACAAAGATGTCTGGAAGCTCTTCCTGCCCCTTTTGGCAAATAACAGAAGCGATCAATGGATTCTGGAGCTTTTGCTTACAGTGAATGAGTCACAAAATTATTCTGTCGACGAAAATTTTTTTTTCTTGCGATCCCCATGTTAGTAAACATTCCATTAAAATTCCAAATGTGTATTTTTGTGTTTTGCTTTTGTTTTTTTTACCTTTTCCATTGTGGCCTGAACATTGTTTCTATTAACAAAGATCAACAACTACCACTTGCATTAAGCCTTTAGGACAGTTAATGACAGCTAATTCTTCCATTGTGCCCGGGCTTAACCACGAGGACAGAACTCCGTGTGAAACTGGCTGAGCTCCCAAGTCTGCTTGCCTTTCGGGATTCAGAATTACTACCACGAGGAAGGTCTATCTGTTTGGAAGGTAGTTTTAGAGTTCTGCTGTTCTAAAGATTTGTTTTTAAATTTTTTAAAAAAAGATCCTCTTTGAACAAAAACATAATATGTCAAGAGACTGGGATAATCTGGCTGACAGCTGAATTGGTTCTTTCAGGGTTTTGTTATTACAAGTCTGCCTTAAAAATCTGAAGGAAATATGATAACAGAGCACTTTTAAAGGCTAACTAAAATTCCGCCTTTTTGGAGGCCACATGAAAAATATAGATGGGGTCTTGACAATTTGCAGATTGAGGGATTTTAAGAGGTGATAGATGCAAAACATGAAGTGCCAGCACTCTGCTTTTCTTAGCAGGTACTAACACAGGAAAAAGGAGGCAACGGGCAGACTTTATTTTCAACGGTCTTGGGTGAATTGTGCCGCCGTGTAAGAAACCCCGGACTGAGTGTCAGGGCCCAGAGTCTGACTTGCCTTTGCCACTGCCCAGGTGGTCTTTTGCCCCATCGAGTCCTCAGTTTCCTTTTCTGTGAAATGGGGCGGGGGGGGGGGGGGTTGGAGGGGGTAATAGACCTACATCCTGAATTCTTGCAGGTTTTACATTCATCCTGTCAGACATTTCCTTGGAAGACAGAGGCAGATGAGGAGCTTCCCAACAGGCCTTTCGGGGAAATAAGTATTATTTATTGTTGCCTTTTAAATAGTTTCGTAGCCCTATTGGGGACCGCTCGAGCAGAGGTTCTTCGGGGACTCGGGGTGTTTTGCTTACTAGAAACGCAGGCTCACCGAGCACCAGGCAGGCAGTTTCTGTGCTGGGCGCCGAGCTCCAGGTAAGCGCCGCCAATCTCTGCTGACTGAATAAATAGGTGAACAGGTATTTCTGGAGCTTTTGCCCGGTGCCACGCGGGGAATACAATGGAGGGAAAGGCCCACGCCCTGCCCTGAGGGAGTTTCTAATCTATTTTGTGAAGACAAACTGTAATTACTGCACGTACCTATAAATGGTTTTATAAGACATGTTATAAGGCCCTATATGATTAGCCGCCAAGTGAAATGATACAGACAATGATTGCTTAACAGGGGGGTAGGGGGTGGGAGGCTGCCGGGGAAACTTCAGAAATGAATGCCAGGCTCAGCTCTCGGGAGGACTGAGACACTGCTGGTAGAAACAGCCAAGTCTTTTTTTTTTTTTTTAAATATATATTTTATTGATATTTTACAGAGAGGAAGGGAGAGAGATAGAGAGCTAGAAACGTCGATGAGAGAGAAACATCGACCAGCTGCCTCTTGCACACCCCCTACTGGGGATGTGCCCCCAACCAAGGCACATGCCCTTGACCGGAATCGAACCCGGGACCTTTCCGTTTGCAGTCCGATGCTCTATCTACCACTGAGCCAAACCGGTTTCGGCAGAAACAGCCAAGTCTTAAGGGAAGTCTGATTTTCAAGGAAGAACGAAGAGTTCGTGTGGAGATCAGATACCCTCACGGGGATAATGTCTGCCAGCACCTCAGGTTCACACACGGAGTTTGGGTGGGGGCTGTACTTGTGGCTCCAGAAGTTTCTGTCTTTGCGGTGACCCAAAGCTCCTGATGGAATTCCGGACCGCAAGCGAATTTTGTGTGTCGGACCAGAAACAAACAGAGCGCCGTGTTTGGTCACCTGAACTCATTAACATTCCAAGGGACATGTGTTAGGGAAGATTTCTTTATGTCTGTCTCGAGCTAAATAATTCATTCTGGCAAGCGCTCAGCTTGCGACAGAGAGGGAGCATGTTCTGGTGGGAGGGAGAATAAAAGGGCCTTTGATTCATTTGCTTCTGGGCTCCAGCGGGAGGGCCCGCGGCCGTCGTGGGCTAGCCTCTTAGTTTGGACTTGGGAAGCCATCTTAGCCCAGCTGTGGGAGTGCCAGCCAGCCAGCGCCGGAGGAAAGAGAATAACCCCATTGGATCGCATGAAACCCCCGGCTGACTGTGGATGGAGGGGTTTCTCTCATTTCACATTCCTTGCATTAACGGGGTAGCCGATTTCCACGAAGTGAGAGCTCCATTTGAATTTGCCATTTGAACTTGCATCGCAGTCCCCACATTCCCGTGGCTCCTTTTTATCTCTGTCCACTAGAAGAGAAGGAAACTTATCAAGTCCCAGGTCCCCTTCCACTCCCCTCCCTCCCCCCCTCTTCTGCTACAATCACCAATAGCGTTAGCATTCTTTTCTTCTTTCCATCACTCCTGGGGGAAAGTGGCTCTTTGTACTGATTTCTGCATCCATTACATGAAGAGCCTCCTCAGTTGCCAACTTAGTGGCTGCAGAACCTTAACGCGTTGTAGGTGGAAGTGCAGCCTGTGGAATTATTGGGAAAAGTCACTCTAGGAAATGGAAGTTTTTTTGACCGTTCCAGGCTTGTATGTATATAACACGAGAATGCCTTACCTGGGGGTGGGAGGAAAGGCTCTTTTACATTTTAAGCAATTGTTTTACTCATAGGAGCAGGATGCTCCCTACCTGAGGGGGAAATTCTCGTGGCTGAACGCGTATGAAGTTGGACATAGCTGTGTACAAAAAGCAGTTGAGCCCGTGCACCGAAATGCATGTGAGGTCGTTATCTCTGTTACATTAGCTCTCGAAGCATTCTGATTGCAACTTGTAGCTGCCAAGCCCCGTCCTGCAGCGTTATCTGGAGCAAAAATTTTCCATGTGGTTGTTTTTAGCAGAGCTACTCTATGCAAACTGCACACGAAGCTGCAAGTTGCAAAGAAAAGAGCTTCTGGAAGAGGAAATGTGAGTTATCTTAATTTTTTTTTCCTACCGTTTAATTGTCCTTTCCCGAGTGCACGTTTGAGACATTTTTATCATCTTTCTCAGCTGAGTTTTATCTTTACATATTGGAAAGAATGCCAAACTTATCATGAGTTTTTCGTACGGCGGCGTTTTTGGTTTTGTTTTGTTTTCTCCCAGCTTTTTACTTTGAATTCATACTTGCTCTAAGCTTAGAGCACTCGTTAAGTATACAATTTTACCTATATGTTCCCAAAAATTCTAGTTTAGCACTCCTTAGTCGGGATTCAGGAATCTGTAGTTTAACAACTCCACCAGGTGATTCTCATCATGAGAGAGGTTAGGGAAACACTGCTAGGCCGGTGAAGGTAATGTTAGTCCAGAGGTTCGCTTTCGTGAAATGAAAATGTAGGACCACGTGCCTCAGGAGGAGGCTGAGAATTCAATCTGTTCCTGTTGCCATCTTTATTATTTCACGCACCAGCTGGCCACTTGCCATCAAGTTCCGATCGCCACCTTTTTTAAAGTGGGTGAAAGGTAAAAGCATTCTTTGTCCCCCCGGGTCCCTCCCCTCTGGCTCTTTTCCTCTTTGTTTCCGCGTCTTCCTCTGTGACATGAGCCTGGCCACCCGCACCACAAAGTACCCGCGCGTCAGAATCTTGACACACACACACACATTCTTTCACCTCTTCTCTAAAAGGGGGAGGCCTCTCTAGCCCGCTAGCGTGGTAATCGAGACGGGGAATAACACTGTGCCATAGCCATGGAGATTGTTTTTCTCTCCCGAAGTTCAGTCTTAAGTTACTGCTGTATTGGGAAATGTGGTCAGGCCACTTTCTGAGGAGCAGAACTCCTCCCTGAGATGACTACCTGATTAAAGAATTAAGTACCCGGTTTGCTTTCTCTCAAGCTCCAGCCCATCACTCCCATCAGGGCCTCGGCCAGAGTCTCCCAGTGGCCAGGATGAAGGTGCTTCTGGTTGGGGGGCTGACCCACTTGATTGGCAGGAGGGACGTGCTTGAATCGTTGACCCTGGGAAGAGAAACACCTGGGAAAGGGTTACCTCCTGTGTTTTGAATTCCAGTGCTGTTAGTTGAGTTTCTTTATATATATATATATATATATATATATATATATATATATATATATTATTGATATTTTACAGAGAGGAAGGGAGAGAGATAGAGAGCTAGAAACATCGAAGAGAGAGAAACATCGACCAGCTGCCTCTTGCACACCCCCCACCGGGGATGTGCCCGCAACCAAGGTACATGCCCTTGACCGGAATCGAACCCGAGACCTTTCAGTCCGCAGACCGGCGCTCTACCACTGAGCCAAACTGGTTTCGGCTGTTAGTTGAGTTTGATGAGGAGTGATCCCCTCGTTTCGCCGAGGGAAGTATTACCTGAACCCCCTTCCCTTTGGCAAAGTTATAATTGACCCTGGAGTTGTGGGAGAGTATTGGATTTTACATGTTCTCCCTGACAATTCCAGGTGTAAATGCTTGAAGTAAAGATAAAGGGAAATACTGAACTAGCAAGAATGCAAAGTATCTGGGAAGCTAATTTGCTCCTGGTGATGCTGCTTCATATAGCCAAAGCTTTCTGAGTACCCTTCACTGGGTATAGGAGGTCATTCATTTCCAAAGAAAGTGGCGCAAAATCAAATGGGTGCTGTTGAAAGTATTTTTCCTCCCGGTCTCTTCATTTAAACAAGCAGTCAAAACAGGAAAAGCAATATTTAAAAATATATTTTTGTAGATGAATTTTATAATGACCCACCGTTTACAAAGTAGAAAGTGTACCAGTATACACATGCTTTGTTTACAGAGAAAATTGGGGCTTCATTTATCAATCCTTGGTGTTTGTAATAGGGTTTTAATTTCCAGAGGACAAAGATGGCATTTGTCCTCCGTGTCAGAATGTACCGCAGGGTTCCTTGCCCAATCTCTTGGGTCACATGAACAAATAATTATAGAAGTTTAAACCTAAAAGCATAAATCATGTTGTCCAATGATTCTCAATCTTTTGTAACCCATTTCTCTCCAAGGTACTGTGTGAAAGTCCTTTGACTTTTTTTTTTAATAATTTATTATTATTATTATTTTTTAATTACTTGAGGATGTTTTTTCATCGATATTTAGAGTAGAAGTGAGGGAGTATACAGAGAGAAATATCGATGTGAGAGAAACACATGGATTGGTTGCTTCCTACATGTGCCACAACCAGGGCCCGGCTGGGGAGGAGCCTGCAACCAAGGTACCAAGCCCTTAAACAGAATCGAACCTGGGACCCTTCGGTCCGCAGGCCTACACTCTACCCACTGAACCAAACCAACTAGGGCTGAATGTTCTTTTTAAAAAAATTTCTTTATTGATTAAGGTATTACATATTTGTCCTCAACCCCCCATTTCAATCCCCCACCCCTCCCCACTCATGCTCCCCCCCCCCCCTATTGTCCTTGACCACTGGTTAGGCTCATATGTGTGCACAAAAGTCCTTTGGTTGATCTCTCCCTTTTATCCCCACCCTCCCTTTGAGGTCCAACAGTCTGACCCATGGCTCCTTATCTCTGGGTCTGTTCTTGTTCCTCAGTCTGTGTTGTTCACCATTTCCCCCAGATGAGTGAGATCATGTCCTACTGGAGATATAAGAATCAAAAATGAGACAAGCGATAATGGTTATGTTGAAAGGCATCTGAATCAGTCTGTAGTGAGTTTCTTTCCGGGCCAACAGTTCTTTTGAGACCCCATTTCAATGTCAAACAGCTCCTTATGTGTACATGTCAGCCATGATACTTCAGTTCTGGATGGTGGACAAATGGTGGTAGTGCAGGTCTGACCTTCTCTGGTGCTGAATGTTCTTTGACTTTTAACCCAGTTTTTACTTTCTATGATTTGTATCACCAAAACAATAGCTATATTACATATCTTTCCCAGTTATACGTATCTCCTCCTGCCCTGGCGGAGTCCAGCCTCCTTGTTTCACAGGGAATAAAACTTGGCCTCTGGGAGACAAATTGATTTGTCGGAGGTCACACAAGGTGACCCAGCGCCCTGGCAGGGCCACATGTCTCACCCACTCAGGCCAGATCCTTCAGTCACTGAGGGGATGTCTGTGGAGAAGAGTTGGGAAGAAGAGGACCAAGAGGGCACTGTCCCCACGCTTCAGGAGTTTATGTGCTGCATCCTAGGCACTTAGGAGGCATTCAGTGCTGCCGATTACGTTATGGTCAGGAGTGTGCGAGACAAAGCTCCAGAAGACTTCAGCAGAGGGAGGAGAAGTCAGGGACTCTCCGGGGGCTTAATGAAGATGGTAGGAGAGATTTCACTGGGACCTTAAAAGTGAGATTCAGTTTTCAAAGGTGGGGTTGGAGGGAGACTCTGTCCCTCCCTTTTCCAGCCGGGCTCTCGAGTGAGTTTTGTGCACTGGGCTGTCCCTTCTTCCTCACCTGCCACTCATTTCATAACAGAATATAGCCTGAGTCCTTTACCACCACTCTTTTATTTTTAATATATTTTATTGATTTTTTACAGAGAGGAAGAGAGAGGGATAGAGAGTTAGAAACATTGATGAGAGAGAATCACCGACCAGTTGCCTCTTGCACACCCCCTCCTGGGGATGTGCCCGCAACCAATGTACATGCCCTTGACCGGAATCGAACCCAGGACTTTTCAGTCCGCAGGCCGATGCTCTATCCACTGAACCAAACCAGTTTCAGCCTTTTCCACCACTCTTGTTGCCAAATTGAACAGAGCTAGATTTGAACTTTCCGGTTCTTATTTTTTATGAGACTCCTGATGGAAAGGACCAACCCCTCGTCTCGAAATGTGTTCTTTCCTGCGCCTCCCGGCTGCGGGGATCTGGTTTCCTTCAGTGTTGGCGTTCCTGCGGGTTCTAGTGTTCTCCCTGGATGGTCCCTTCTCCCCTCTCCCACTGTTAGTGGTTCTTCATCTGTTAGGAGTTCACGAACTCTGAAGACTTGATAGAAGCTCTGGGCGCTCAGTTTCTGTGGAATCCTTACAGACCTGGGTGCAAATGTCGTTATAACCTTGCACGTCTTCTAACCTTTAAACCCGTCTCTGGGTCGGAAATGCCTCTGGATTTATAGATAGGCTGATGGTTCGAAGATTCTATCTCTTCCCCTTTCTCACCCCATCACTGGGGATCGGCCGACATCCATGTAACGGCTTAGAGAGCCTACAGCAACTCCGTCAGCTTGTCCACAGCGGGTCTTCCCAACCTGTCCCTGGCCTGGCCCTCTTACTGCGCCCTCTGTGGGTCGCACCGCCACCTCTTGTCTTGTGGCTTCAGCCAGAAGGTTTTCTTTGTTGTCCCTAACTCATTCTCCACACTCAGTGATCAGGTTCCGCCAGTTCACCTCCCAAACATCTCTATACTTATTGGCCCTCCTGCTGCCAAAGCTATGTTGCCTTTCTTCTGGATTGCTGCAATAGCCAGTTGGTCTTCCTACTTCTATTCTTGCCCCTTCCCACAGCCTGCCCTTATCAAGGCATCCAGATTGGCCTTTCTGAACACAAATCAGATAATACCATTCCTCAGTCCGAAGCTGTTCTGCCCTCAAGAAAGCCCAGTGACCCTCCCCTGAACTCCTGCCACCGCCTTCAGTCTCACACATACACCCACAGTGGGCGGGAGCATCTGTATTGTCCTCCTTTGATTCTCAGCACAACCCCCGTCACACCTGATTATACTTGCTTCTTTTAATTGCTTATTTCCCCCAGAGATGGGGGGGAGGGTGTGCACTTTGTGATGTTTTCCAACCTCTGGTACGTTTGCCTTCACGCCCTCCCCCCCACCGCTAAAACGATAGAATAAACATTATATTTTGCAACGGCACCAGTATGAGGATGCATATGTTCTAAGCTGGTTTTATTATTATATCTTTATTATTATTATTATTATTAAACAGATGTGTAATAAATCAGGTTGAAAATGTATTTACCGTATTTGCCAGCGTATAAGACGATTTTTTGGCCCTGAAAAATACCGTATTTGCCGGCGTATAAGAGACTGGGCGTATAAGACGACCCCCTAACATTTCCACCCAAAATACAGAGTTTGTTATATACTCGCTGTATAAGACTACCCCCCACTTGGAGGCATATTTTTCAGGGCCAAAAAATCGTCTTATACGCCGGCAAATACGGTAATTCATTTAACCTCCTGAGCACCATAGCTTGGCCTAGCCTCCCCGAAACGTGCTCAGAACACCATCTCCGGAATCACGGGCAGCACAGCCCCCTGCCGAGCGAGGGTGTTCACCCTGCTGATCGCCCGGGTGACGGGTCGCTGCGTGCGCTGTTGCTGTCCAGCATCTTGGGGAGTGTATTTTACCGATTATCGCTGGACTGGGGAAATATCAAAATTGGAAGTACGAAAAAGGTGACATATGTAAAACTTCAGACAATAGAAAAGAGAAAAGGAAAGAAAAAATATTTCTTAGTTTTGGCTTGCTGGCACAGCAAACACCTTTACTGATAAAAGATGTTTTTTTCAATAAAGTGCCAAAAGTAATCAATGGGGGAGAAAAAAATTTGAAGTAGTGGTTTTCCTGAAGGTGGGTGGCTTTTGCACCATCATAAAGTTGAGACATTCGGAGTTAAACCATCATAAATTTTGGACTCCCTGTACTCATTATTAATTCTGATTTTAAAAGAAATTAATATTAAAACTTTTTTTTTGTGTGTGTGTGTGGGCTCCTATCAGCCTCGTGGGCCCTGGCACTGCGCCTCCTGTTAAGTGGACATAAACACTTTGGAGAATCAACTGACTGACTGTGAGCAGAAAGGGAGAGGAGCCCACTCGGTTGTTTTGGAATGTGGCCCTTCTGTAATGGCGTGGATAGCTTACTACAACAGTAGTAAGATTTTGCATTTTAATCCCTGGAAATGGAAAATAGGGTGATGAAAAGATAAATTTTTGTGTGCGGGTGCGCGCGTGCACGCGCGCGCACACACACACACATATCTATATATATATAGGCAAAAATCATGATGTGAAAAATATGTTCTATGAGCTGTTCATGATGTTTCTGTGTGTTTTTATTTTTATTTTAAATCTTTATTGTTGAAAGTATTACATAGGTCCTCCTTTTCTCCCCCATTAACCTCTTCCAGCCCTTTCCGGTCCTGTCTCCCCCCCGCCCCGCCCCCCCCCCCCCCCCCCAGGCCCTCACCACCCCATCGTCTGTGTCCGCGTTCTGTGCTTTTTAATGGGAGTGGGAAGGTGATTTTGCCCCTATTGGGGATGTTTGGCAATGTCTGGAGGCATTTTCAGTTGTCACAAATAGGGGTACTACTGTCAGTTAGTGGGTAAAGGTCAGGGAAGCTACTAAACCGGCCCCCACAACAAACCACTCACTGCCAGGGCAGAGTGCCCAAGGTGCTGAAGTTGCGGGACGTTTCGGTAGGGGGATCCTTCACAACGCTTGGCTCCTGGATCTGTACTGTGTATTTAGTTTATTCCTCCGGGTTGCCTTTGAAAGCCAGAATCCAGGTGTAGGATTGTGCTCTAACACTGGGACCGAACATTTTCTTTTCTGACTTTGACAAGGTTGCAAAAAGCAGCCGTCGAGGTGGCTGAGCTTTTGAACAGCGGAGGTTAGTGCTGTGTGACCCCTTCACACGGGCTTAGATGATGGGCAAAATCTCTCTCAAACCGTCTGTTGTCATTGTAAGCCATCACCCAAACACTCATTTTGCCCTTGCTAATTCTAGCTGGAGTACAACCAATTGTTGTCTGGGTCGGGGGGTGGAGGGGGGATGCTGAGTCATTTCTTCATGTTTTTTATTACCTCTTGGCTTGAATATCACCATTCATTGTTCACAAGCCGTCCAGCTTGTTTACTTTTTATAAATTACATGTATTCACTCCTCTCGCAGGGCTGGCTACTGTAATTGGCAGTAGCCACAGAGCAGGGCTGACGGGTCTGCATTTATGCTGATGTCTCACTTTCAGTTCCTGATGCACCCTCTCTGCTTTCCTTGCTTCTTCTGTCTGTGTTTTACAAGGAAAGTGAAGAGCGAACCACCGCCATGCTCTCTCTCTTCAGATGCTCTGAGGGCACTTAATTTATAGCTGGTCAGAGTCCCTTATGTCCTTTGGTCTGGGGAGAGTCAAGGGTTTTTGGGTCAGTAGTCCTCAAAACTTCAGCGTGTCTGACAATCACCTGGGTAACGTCTAAAATGAAGGTTCTGCCACCGCCACCACCCCCCGCCCCCCAGTTCTTTTCATTTATTTCTCTTTTTAAAAATTAAAGTATCCTTGGCATGTAATAGTAAATGAGTTTCTGGTGTGCACATAGTTATTCAACATTTATAACCCTTTGAAGTGATCACTGCAATAAATCTAGTAACCGGCTGTCACTGTACAAAGTTACTACAATACTATTGATTATCGTCCCTAATCTGTACGTAAAACGAAGGTTCATGAGCCCTACCCACCCACTGATATTTTTAGTAAATCTCGGTAGAAGCCCAGAAACTACATTTTCTAATCCACCCCTCTGCTGATTCTGATGTAAGTGGTCCTTAAATTATACTTGGAGAAATCCTGAGTTGAGCGTGGAGAGAAAAAGAGAGAAGGAAGCAAATAATTACAAAGAGTGGAAGAAGGAGATAAAAACCAAAATTCAGAAAGTAATGTAGCCTCTCTTCTGTGAGATAAGGGAAATATGCTATAATGATTAAAAAGATATGTGCTTAATGTTTTCTAGCAGTGATTTAAATCAAACTGTCTCCTAATGACATATTTAGAGGATGACAAAAGTGAAAGGGAATTTTTAACAAGTTTAGACTATGGGAAAGTACCTAACTACTGGTAAGAAACTCAAAGGCTTTATTAAATAAGGAAGATATTATGTAGGTATTGATTTTTAAAAGAGTGTATGTTCCTGGAGTGAGCTTATGATTGACTTAAAAATGAAGAGGAGAAATGAAAGCAAGTTGATTAGCTCTTTACCAGATTTCTGGTTACTGGATCTGAAAACATATTATTGAAATACAGTCCAGATTTCCTGGACTAGTTATGCTTTTAAACATTCTTTCCCCATTGTCTTTATATTGCATGTCTGGTTGGCCCAAGTTTTTGGTTGGTTGAGATGTTTTTGATTGGTAAGAGTACCTAAGTACTTGACTAAAGAAGTTCTCTTGCACTCCCCCCTCTTCCCCCCTTTCTCTGTCTTACTTATTTCATTTAGCATAACTTCTTCTAGGTCAATCCATGTTGTCGAAGATGGCAAGATTTTCTTCTCTTTTATGGCTCAGTAATATCCCATCTCTATATATAAAAGCCAAAATGACCTTCTGACTGTTGGGAGCATTTGACCGGTAGCTATGACGTGCACTGACCACCTGGGGGCAGACACTCAACACACACAGGCATGGAAACATGGAACAGACTGAGGAATCTCAGAGGGAGGGGGGGGGGAGGGAGGGCAGAAAGAGATTAATCAAAGATTTTATATGCATACTAGAGGCCCAGTGCACAGATTCGTGCACAGGTGGGGTCCCTCAGCCTAGCCCGCAGGAATCAAGCAGAAATCAGCAGTCCTGAGGGATCCTGGATTGGGAGAGGGCACAGGCCAGGCCGAGGGACCCCATCGATGCATGAATCTGTGCACTGGACCTCTAGTTTTATATCCTACCACCTCTTCTTTATCTCTTTTAACCTAAACTTTGATTTTTAAGTCCATTTTAGAGGAGGACAGCAAAAGAGAGAGGCAAAACAGACACTTGTTTAGGAAGTTGGTCAAGACATGAAACCACATCTTAATCCCTTCCCTATTTTCACCCATCCCCCCAGCTCCTCCTCCCATTTGGGAAGTGGAAATGGTTGCTTAATTCCAGCAGAGGACTATAAAGTATAGGGTTTGATATCGAACTATCCACTGAACTTTGTTTCTAGAATGCTATCGAATTTTTCGACATATTTTTTCATTATGGGTACTTTATGGTTTTTTCCAGTTACCTTGCAGAAATATCTTGACACACTCCTCACCTAAAGTAAGAGGAATTTGGGGAGTTACTTATAAAAATGACTATCATTAGCTTTCATTAAATCATTCACTAACTGCTGTGCCTCTTCAACAAAGTGTCCATTTTTACATTTACTCTACCCTCGCCATCTCTGTGTCAAAGTGTTGCTTTTCCATGCTAGGAACCTAGGTTATACTGCAGACCATTTCATCACTAGTTTGCTAATCTTTCTTCCCTCCCTTTCCTTTTGCAATCCTCCATGCTCTCTCTCTCTTCTCCATTTCTTTTACTTGAGCCTCTTAGATACTGTGCTATGCCCATCTGCCCACAAGCTCTTATAGGATCTTCCTATCTCCTTTGTAAGTGGTGAGTATCATTATTGATATTACTTTTTGATAGCTGTTTATTTCTCAATTACAGTTGATATACAATATTATATTAGTTTCAGGTATACAACATAGTGATTAGTATTTATATAAGTTACGCAGTCTTATATAAGTCTAGAACCCATCTGACACCATACATAGTTATTATAATACTAGAGGCCCAGTGCATGAAATTGTGCAGGGTGGGGAGGGGGTCGGGGTCCCCTTAGCCCAACTTGCACCCTCTCCAATCCAGGACCCCTGGGATTGGGCCTAAACTGCCAGTCAGACATCCCTCTCACAATCAGGGACTACTGGCTCCTAACTGCTCACCTGCCTGCCTGCCTGATTGCCTCTAACTGCCCCCCCCCCCACCATCCTGATCACCCCTAACCACCTCTGCCTGCTGGCCTGATCAACTCTAACTGACCCCCCCCTCCATTGGCCTGGTTGCCCCTAACTGCCCCCCTCTGCTAGCCTGGTTGCCCCTAACTTTCCCCTCCTCCACTCCCTCCCCCCCTCCAGCCTGTTGCCCCTCACTGCCCCCCTGCCAGCCTGGTCGCCCCCAACTGCCCTTCCCGCCAGCCTGGTCACACCCAACAGCCCCCCTGCCAGCCTGGTTGCCCCCAACTGCTCCCTCTCCCCCCGGCCTGGTTGCCACACGTAGCCTGCTGTTCAATCGTTTGGTTGTCCCTCACTAATCCCCCTGCCAGTCTTGTCACCCCATGCAGTCTGCTTTTGGTTGTCCATTGTTTCGGTCATGACAGCCCCTGGCTTTTTATATATTAGGATTATTGACTATACCCCGTATGCTGTACTTGACAGCCCTATGACTGTTTTTATAACTGACAGTTTGCACATATTAATCCCTTCCCTATTTTCACCATCCCCCCAGCTCCTCCCAGCTGGGAAACATTAAAGTGTTCTCTGTATCTATGAGTTTATTTCTGTTTTGTTTGTTCCTTTATTTTGTTTCTTGGTTTCCACATATAAGTGAAATCATGGTATTTGTCTTTCTCTGTCTCACTTATTTCACTTAGATTACTTTCTCTAGGTCAATCCATGTTGATGCAAATAGCAAGATTTTATTCTCTTTTATAGCTCAGTAATATTCCATTTTATACTAATATATGTTTCACCTCTTCTTTATCCAGTCCTCTGTCAATGGACCTTTAGTTTGCCACCACTTCTTGCTACATTGAATATAAGGTTGTACACGTCTTTTGAATTGGGTTTCTTTGAATACATACCCAGAAGTGGAATTGCCAGTTCCTTTTGGTCTCTTGTTATAGCCTTTGTTTTAAAGGTGATTTCATCTGATAGAAGTATTTTGTTTGCTTTTCATTTACATGAAATATCTTTTTCCATCCTTTACTTTCAGGCTGTGTGTCCTTCGATCAAAGTGGGTCTCTTATAGACAGATATGTAAGGGTCTTGCTTTCTTATCAAGTTAGCTACCCTAAATCTTTTGATCACAGCATTTAATTCATTTATATTTAAGGTAATTATTGATAGGTATGTAGTTAATTGCCATTTTATTATTCGTATTTTAAAATTTTTTCTCCTCCTTCTTAAATAAGTCCCTTTAACATTTCTTTTTCATTATTGCTTTTATTTTTTTAAATGTATTTTTATTGATTTCAGAGAGGAAGAGAGGGAAGGAGAGAGAGTCAAACATGAATGATGAGAGAGAATCATTGATGGGCTGCCTCTTGCACACCCCACACTGGGGACCAAGCCCGCAATCCAGGCATGTGCCCTGACCAGGAATCAAACTGTGGCCTCCTGGTTCACAGGTCAATGCTCAACCACTGAGCCACGCAAGCTGGGCAACATTTCTTGTAATACTGGTTTGGTAGTGATGAACTCCTTTAGCTTTTTCTTGTCCGGGAAGCTCTTTATCTGTTTTTCCCTACTTCGCCATCTTGACCGGAAGTCCCTCATTATTGTTACTATATGAAGTCTCTACCACACCCTTTTATTACACTGACAGTCCAAGTACGTTTGGTGAGTAGATCACTTCGCTCCTGAAGTGAATAATAGAAGGGCTGTTGCTGATGGTGGTGGAGACCCAGAACCAGCTGCAACCATTTACTCTGGCAACCAGGAATGGCTAGATTCCCGCGACTTCTCTCCTGAACAAAGAATGAAGGCTAGGCTCGCGATGAACTCTCTTCATTTCTGGTAACCTTATTTTCTTGCTTGCATAGGTTTTCTAACCCATACACTTGGAAACCTCTTCTTAATACTTTTAGTTATTCTTTTTCAGGTTTTTCCCTATAATTTATTCTAACCCATATGTTGTTCAAAATGGTGGTAGATGTTTCCAATGAGTATTTATATTGGCTAACAACAAGTATAAATGCTTTGATGGAGAACCGTATGTGAAGTAGTTATCCAAATGCAGCATAAATAATATAGCTTATAAATTTTCAGTGGGAATATTTTAACATATTCTGGTTTGGGTTTAGCATACGGAAAAAAGTTATAAAATAAGTGAGCAGATTTATTGATCTTTGCATAAGTTAATAAAGGGAAATGTTTATTTAATAATTATATATGGTTTGTCATTAAAGTTAATACACATATTTAGCTTTATAATAATTGTATTTTTACTTATATTTGAATAGAAAATAGACCCAGGTTCACTTTAAATGCAATGCATAGAATTTGGTTCTTTGATTATTCCTATGTTTCAAGGTATCATTATTAATGTTCAGAACATATAAATGTTTAATATCTCCCAACTACTTATTTCAGTGGTTCTTAAACAACTAAAAGTTAGTCTTTTATGATAGGTTGTCTGCATACTAAATTTTTTTTTAGCAAATGTGGCTTTTATTCCCAAGTTGGAGAAATAGTTGTATGTTGAGAAACCCATGTGTTTTACTAAGGGAAAATGTAGCATGGCTATTGAAATACTTTCATCTCTCCAATAAGGTTCTAGCCTTGAAAAGCATCCATGTCTGTTTTCAAATAGAATCTGTTGTGTTTCTAAACCATCTATTTCCAAAGCAGAATAAATTTTCATAATTTCGAGATTTTTATTGAAATCGTTAAAGAAGATGACTTGAGGAAGATGAAGGCCAGTTTTTCTTAAAGGAATGAAAAGAGAAAAACTTTCTTTACTGTTCCTACTCTTTTTTACTTAGTTTTTTTTTCCTGTTCCTATTCTTAATAGCGCAATGAGGCCCTAGGGACTGGAGGCCTTGGGAATACCCTGAGTCCAGGACCAGCTGTTTTCGCAGGCAGATGTAGATGAGAACACAAGCTGCCTGCTGCCCAGCCCTATGCCGGTGGTCGGCAAACTGAGGCTGGAGAGCCACATGTGGCCCTTTGGCCCCTTGAGTGTGGCTCTTCCACAAAATACCACGGCCTGGACGAGTCTGTTTTGAAGAAGTGGTGCTAGAAGACGTTTAAGTTTAAAAAAAATTGGCTCTCAAAAAGAAATTTCAGTCGTTGTGCTGTTGATACTTGGCTCTGTGGACTAATGAGCTTGCCGACCACTGCCCTGTGCCGTTCCCAATTTGCCACACCCCCCTCCTTCTGCAGTGGGTTGGTGTCATTTCTAAAATTTAAACATCTGACATTCTAAGAACATTTTTAACTGCCACTATGGTAACTTCACGCCAATCTCTCTCTCTTTTTTAAAAAAATTTTTAATTGTGGATAGAAACACATAACATGACATTTACCAGCACTTTAATTGGGAAGGTATGCACCTCACCTGTTTTTGCTTCTGCCTGGTAGTAGGAAGTTAATTATGTGGGATTTGCTCACCTGATCCGCACAGAAGATCTCGCTTTAGTGCACCTTTAGAAATCCCACACCCCTTTCTGGCCCTGAGGAAAAATTCTTTCCTGCTCTTAGGTTCAGCGCTCAGTTTAATCTTGAGCATATGAGAATGAGTCACCGTGGGTAAGCGTGCGGTCCCATTTATACCTTCCTTCCAACCCTCCCTCTAACTTTTAAACTTCAGGTACTGGGTCCTGATTTCCTCTGTAAGGTCTGGTGATCTGGGGGCTAATTTAGGAACTGGAAGATACTGTACTAACTGGGAGACGTTGAGGGTTTTTTGGGGGGACCAGCACTTGCTGTTCCACTTTGAAAGTGAAGCTGCAGAGCCTGAGTTTTAAAATTCAGACTATGCGTGGAATGTCTGTGTGGATGAAGAAACAAGCAAATGCTTGGGGGGTGGGGGGCGGGCGCAGGCAGAGAGAGGAAGGAAAATTTTTAAATAGTCTGATTTTGTGGGAGATTTTTTTAGAATATGTACCAAAAATGAGTAACGAGTTGCCTGGTGATTTCTCTGTGGTTCCCAAAAGACGTACTTGACATTGTGCTAAAGAGATAATTGTTGAATAGTTGTGTTAAGTGATTAGATATCCGAGTTCTGCTTTTGATTCCAGTTATCTACGCCGTGTATAACTACTACTTCTGCGTCTTCATCTGTAGACTGAAAAGTATTTCACTAAGGAATTATTTTAGAGAGAATGCTTGCAAAGGGGCTTGGAATTTTAAAGTACTTTGAATATAGTACTTTAAAAAAATGTAAATCGCCAACACTGACGCTTTTTTACACCCATAGAGTAATATGGGAGTGGGAGTGTTGACCATCACAACGTTCGTTTCCGAAGACAGCGAACATTTGAGCAAAGCCCTTCTCCGTAAATGCTTATTTAACATCGGGCGGTGTTTGCGCCAACAGCCAGTAATCTCACCTAGCAAGTGCTTGGCACACCTGTTTTAACCTGCACAGGTTCAGCTCACACAAAGAAAGGGAGGGTGGGGCTACGTGATGGGAGCACCCTGTCAGCCTTATTAACATATTTTGAATAATAGTATTTGAATATTCGCCAGCTAAGCTAGGCTGCGAGGAGTGAGCAGTGGGAACTTCTGAGAGGAGTGTAGAGATGTGAGCCTATGAAATGCTTACTTTTTCTTCTCGGAGGGGAAACCTGTTAAAAGATCCTGTGTAGGGTATTTTCCTTCCTCTCCCAACATTTTAAAAAATTCTGCAGAGTTCTTGGATCTTCCCTTTTCACCACCTTTTTGTGTGTGTGTGTGTGTGTGTGTGTGTGTGTGTTTTAAAGAATATGTACCAGAAGACTTGTCTCCAGAATAGCTTTTGGTAATCGCTCCTGGATGAGTGTGAGTTCCTACTCGGCCGGTTTTCTGTCTTTGCAGAATTAGTCCTGAAGCTCTTTGTGGGAGCCTGGCTTGGGAACCTTTTCTGCAAGCCTATCTGGTGAACGCAGATGGTTGGAACAGGACAGACAGGCTGAACCAGGGTGCCTGTAGAGTCAACTCTTACCTGGTAGATGCTCAGATCATAAAGATGCCAGCCCAGCTCGACTCTGTAGAAATGTTCTTGACAGGGTTCTAGTTTACGGCCCGTCTCTGCGTCTGTCAGAAATATTCTTTTGATTTTGCATTGACACCTGTCGGGATGAAAACCACAACTTTAGATTCTACAGCTAGTGAAAGGAGTAGCCAGTAGAAACCAGGGCTTCTCCGATACTCTGGTGTTAATCAGGTGTTAGGAGTGAGACGATGAAACAGTGAATATGCTTGGTTCTCTAGTTCTTATTTGAAGGCAGGTCAGGGGAATATCAGAGTGTCACCAGGAGCTTTCTAAAAAAACCACTCACCTTGATTCCCCCTCCCCCACTTACCTATGGCGGTGAGGTGAGGTGGGGGGGTGGGCATGGCAGAAAATGTAATGAGGTGGCATTTGAATCTAGAACCTGTGGAAGCCTTGGGAGCTTGCCCCCCTGAAGTAGTTTCCATAGTTAACCCTGTCTCGTACTTAGTTTTTGGAATGGAAAGGTACAGCTTGATGATACCAGTTCTCACTCCTCCTATCAAAGATTTTTAAAGTGATGTTAAATATGCATTTAATAAGATTGCCAAAAGAGGGTTTTCCCCACCTGATTGGAGTTTTGTTTTTTTGCCTGTGTCTTTAAAGGTAGTTCTTAAGACTGACTATTTAAAATATATATATTTTATTGACTTTTTACAGAGAGGAAGGGAGAGGGACAGAGAGCCAGAAACATCGATGAGAGAGAAACATCAACCAGCTGCCTCTCTCGCAAAGCCCCCACCGGGGATGTGTCCGCAACCAATGTACATGCCCCTGACCGGAATCGAACCTGGGACCCTCCAGTCCGCTGGCTGACTGAGGGTCCCGGGTTTATCCACTGAGCCAAACCGGTTTTGGCAAGACCGACTATTTTTAAAAAATTAGAAAAATGGGAGTATCAAAACCAGGAAAGCACAAATTTGATCATAGCTGTTAAAAACTTATTTTTAAATGTGAACCTAGGAAAGAGCTCTGGCACATTAAACCAAACCCTACATTTTTTAACAGGTATTGTAATGAGCATATACTTATATTTTATATGCCAATCACATGTGTATAGAAGTAAATATGCTTTTAAATTTCCAGACTGAAGTTATTACATTTCAGCTAGCTTTTGTTCAACTTCACTGATTAACTTATAATTTTATGTGTGATTATTATATTTACACAATCATTATCAGCTCTTAACTAATTACAACAGATTCTTCATAACTTCCCCCCCCCCCCCCCAGTTAATTCATAGCAGCCTGTATATAAGAAAAAAATATACGGGTGATTATTATCATATAATTCATGAAGCATTGTAGGGTTAATGAATAGCTTTGACTATCATTTTAGTATTTTCCATTTTTATCATAAAATGTTAAATATTGTATTTGTGGCGCTTCTCTGTTGTATCAGTTTATTGTATTATAGGAATATTTACAAAATATTGACCAGTTTCACTATTTAGTACATTTGTAACATTTCTGAGGGTGGTAGATACAAAATCTGTTTCTCAAACAAGTACATACAGGAAACGAAAACAACTTGAATTCAAGTCATACAACCACACTAGCAAAACTTGAATTCTGGCACTAGGCCCACATTTTAGCTGATAGCGTGTTTGTGTGGGGAAGATGATACTAATAATCTCTTTATACTGCATTAATATTTTTAGGTCCAAATATGGGTTATTTAGCTGATAGCGTGTTTGTGTGGGAAGATGTTTAGGTCCAAATATGAGTTATTCAATAGGTATACCAGATTAAAGAAAAACTAAATCAAGTGTAAATATTGACTTTTGTGTCCCTTTTAATGAACTTTCAGGCCTTCGTAAGTTGGTATGTGTGGAACTATGCATAATAAGAACTTCTTTATTGTGTGCCTTGTTGTGTGTGCGTTCTCCACATTTTATTCATAAAGTGCTAGGAGGTAGAGTGAATGAAGAGGCTGCCGTAGGTGTAGTGAGGTTTAACTCCTCGTACCATTGTTCCGGCGTGTCTGCCTGTCAGCTGGCTCCCTCGCTGCCCGGCTTATTTACATATTATTCAATCCAGACTGGCCTGTCCAGTTTGCTGGGTTTGTTATAAACTGCAGAGCGGAGAAAATGTGTGATAACATTTTCAATGGCATTAGGCCTTCGACAGTACTTGAGGAACGATGTAACACAGGGCCCCCGCTGTCAGGTGGCCCGGGGTCCGTTTTGGGGTCATTTCCCTCTTCTCTGAGTAACAGGAAATAAACGTGAAACTGTAGTAATGTCTGGCCAGAGGACCTCTCCTTTATCCAGATGATATCAGCACGCCACGTCGGATGCTGCTGAGAATGTTTGATACTAAACGTAGATGTTAAGGATATGTTAGTGAGTTCTGTACACACTCAGAAATCAGCACACCGAACCATCTTCATCCGTCTGTGCCCAACGCGAGAACAGCGAAGGTAGCTAGATGAATCCAGCTGCCCTCCTACCTCAGGATGTCACGAGAGAGTGTTCCCACGTGCTTTGTGATGAGCATTTCTGTGAGCTGCACAGTGCCAGGGTAAGCGGACAGACAGGGCCTTAACCCTGCCCAGCTCCTGGGTTGTTGGCTTTTCCAACGCATTCTCATTCTGATCTGCTAACTTTGTGGAGGGTGTGCGAAAACCTCTGAGGGCTGTGTGTCCCCTTCAGTGTGGAGTATGTCCTTCTCAGATTCTCTTTCTTTCTTTCTTTCTTTCTTTCTTTCTTTCTTTCTTTCTTTCTTTCTTTCTTTCTTTCTTTCTTTCTTTCTTTCTTTCTTTCCTTCCTTCCTTCCTCCCTTCCTTCCTTCCTTCCTTCCTTCCTTCCTTCCTTCCTTCCTTCCTTCCTTTCTTTCTTTCTTTCTAAACATTGAATGGTTGTTTCTTTTTAAAAAATATATATATACCGGTATAAATTTTATTGATTTTTTACAGAGAGGAAGGGAGAGAGATAGAGAGCTAGAAACATCGATGAGAGAGAAACATCGACCAGCCGCCTCTTGCACACCCCCTACTGGGGATGTGCCCCCAACCAATGTACATGCCCTTGACCGGAATCGAACCCAGGACCCTTCAGTCCACAGACCGAGGCTCTCTACCACTGAGCCAAATCGGTTTCGGCAGATTCACTTTCGTCAGGCCCCCAGCGGGCAATTGAATCTCATGGTGGGTGTGGAAGCCTTTCCTGGAAAGCCTCCCCCACCTGGTCTTGGGCATTACAGCAGCGGTTCTCAACCTGTGGGTCGTGACCCTTGAGAACCGCTAGCAGGGTCAACTAAGACCATCGGAAAACACAGATATTTATATTACGATTCATAGCAGTAGCAAAATTACAGTGATGAAGTAGCAATGAAAATAATTTTATGGTTGGGGGTCTGTGTTAAAGGGTCACGCACGGCATTAGAAAGGTTGAGAACCATTGACCTAGAGCAGGGGTGGGCAAACTTTTGGACTCGAGGGCCACAATGGGTTCTTAATCTGGACCGGAGGGCCGGAACAAAAGCAACCTGACCATGCTGGCACTCTCACCTTGGGCTGCTGGTAAAGGAGCAGAGGGGAGAGCAAGAGAACCCTCCGCTTTTTCGGCTCCGCGGAGCGGATAGAACAGCCGAACGGGCCGGATCCGGCCCGCGGGCCGTAGTTTGCCCACGACTGACCTAGAGGGATGGCCATGACCTGCTACTGCCGTGTGATGCTCTGCAGTCTCTCACTTGTTCAATCTCAGGGCTTCTCTTTGAGAAAAAAGACTGGGGAGCCTTAACTTAGAAGATGTCAGTTTAGCAGCAACCTACTTTTTCTCCACGAGTCACTCTTAATTTGAAACATCCTAAAAGAGGTTGTCATTTCAGTAGGTCAGGCAGGTTGTAGCCTGCTCACTTTTTTATGTATGTATGTATGTATGTATTTTAGTATCTTGGGTTAATAATGATTTTAGAGGGTAGACGAGGAAATGGCTGTCTTATGAAAAATGATATGGCCTTCAAGCTCTCCCTCCCGGGAGCACACCCACGCCTTTCCCCTTCCCCTTCTTCTTCACCCACCGGCACGCATCTCCTAAACTCTGAGGGGCCCCAAGGAGACTCACAACCAGGGAGCAATGGGCGGTGGCATTTCGTCCTGGGCTAACCCATGAACTATTGGAATTTATAATCAGAAGATTGTGAGACCTTGAGAGGACAAAAATGGAAAATGAAATTAGGTTTAGGACAAGGAATTCTACTTGGATATTGCAAAAATAGAAAAAAATTTAAAAATATATATATTTTATTGATATTTTTACAGAGAGGAAGAGAGAGGGATAGAGTTAGAAACATCGATGAGAGAGAATCATCAATCAGCTGCCTCTTGCACACCCCCTACTGGGGATGTGCCCACAACCAACGTACATGCCCTTGACCGGAATCGAACCCGGGACCTTTCAGTCTGCAGGCTGACTGACGCTCTATCCACTGAGCCAAACCAGTTTCGGCGAAAATAAATTTTTAAGTGAATGAATAACTGGCAACACAGACTCTTTTTCCTGTAAGTTCCCTTTCCCTAAACCCTTGCCCTCATACTAAAAAAAGTTTTCTTGTGAGTTGATTTTTCTCAGAATCCTTTTGCTTACTGGTAGTAAGAATTCTCTCATGTGCCAACGTTTTGTTTTGCATGGGATTTCTGCAGCCATTTGGTCTTACTGAGAATATGTTTTAAAGTACAGAGGTAAACGTTAATGATAATAGGGCAAAGGGAAAATTTGATACCTATTTCTATACAGTTTATTTATAGTGCCGAGGGGAAATTAAATGCATTTCCCCAAGGTGAATTAGATTATTAGAAGGGAAATACAAATTCTAACTAAAGATCAAGTATGAGGACTTATTTCCACTTTTAAAAGTTACATTTTTCAATTCCTATCTGGTCTTTCCCCCCAGGATATGTACTATATTTAAGATTTTTCTATCAGGCTAGCACAAGGTGATGATGCTACTGACTGAGCCAGCTTAATGGAAAGACATTACAGTTCCTTTAGGAATAATTAAGAAGGGAGATAAAAACTCAAGTTTTCTGAAGGGAGCAATTAGACCTCTTACGCAAGAAAGTAACTGAATGCTTTTTTAGGGGATAGTTAGTGTTCTGCATTTCTCAGTCTGATGGGGAAGAAACGAAATCACGCTGCTAGAGACTACGATTAAAACAGCACAGTGATGTAGTCATCCTATCGTTCTGGTTAAGAAATGATTTCAGAAATGCTCACTAACATCTTGGCAGCGCGCTCTGGCTCTCTGACTTACTGGGAGGATCTCGCGCTAGTTGTTTGCACTGTAAATCTTACCGTGGCCTTTGACCAAAAGTAATAAAATGTTACCTGACTTGGTAGGTCAGTCAGGATTCACAGTTGTAAGCAACAGAAACCTTTGGCTAATTCCATCAGAAAGGAATTTTTTAAGGACCTGTTAGTGAGCTCACAGTCACTTGCATACACACTTTTGGATTACCACCTTCCTATTGCTTGGGGGCTGCCATTGCATCCCCATTAGCTTCCTCGCTGCCAAGCTCCAAGGGTCCTTCCTTTGCCTCTATAATTTGTATCCTCAGCCCCTTTCTTCTACGAATTACTTCTTCTACCTCTGTGATTTTCTAAGTAAATGTTCTCTTATTTAAAAAGCAAACAAACAAAAAACTTTGCTAAGGTGTTGTTTTTTTTAAGAAGAGGAAACAGCAAAAGACACGAGTGATTCTTACTTGGTAGGAGGAGATCTACGGTAGGGCCCTCTGAGGGGAGCCAAAGATCATAGTGAAGAAAGAAGGTGTGGTTGGGAGTGAGGTGCTGTGGGAATCAAAATAAGATGGGATGGAAAAATGGCCATTGCAGTGGGCTGGCCAAGCAGGAGGTTATGGTGGCCTTTTGCAATTTGCAAGACTATTCTCTGAGTCTTACCCTTCTCTGGATCTACCATGAAGTGCAGTGATACAGCACCACCCGGTATTTTAGATTTACATACTCAATGGATACATACAATACAATTTGTCAATTTGCTTTTAAATTTTTAATTCTTTAAATATATATATACATACACACACACACACACACACACACATATATATATATATATATATATATATATATATATATATATAAAATTGAATTTAGAGTGGAAAGGAGAGGGAGAAAGAGATAGAAACATCATTGATGAAAAAGAATCATTGATCAGCTGCCTCCTGCATGCCTCCCACTGGGGATCGAGCCCACAGCCCAGGCATGTGCCCTGAGGGGGAAGTGAACCATGACCTCTTGGTTCATAGGTGGACACTCCACCACTGAGCCACGCCATCTGGGCTTAATTCCTTTTTTAATGATGCTTTGGTTTGGGGGGCTACCCCCATACAGTGAACAGTAAAGATGGGTTAGAGTGTTTCCTACTTCTCATTCTGGAGTCACATTTGCTGATTTTGATGCCATCGTCCCTCAGAAATGACTTAGATTGATCCCCACTCAGCCAGTTATTTTATGCCTACCCACATGGACGCTAATCTTCCACTTTCCTTGTGAAATCTTCTAACCTATTTGTCTTTATGCAAATCAAGAGCCTAATGTCATCTTAAAGCATCCTTGTAATTAAACTTCAGGAAGCATGAGTGATTAAAGTGTGGCTTTTTTACAGTTTAATTTCTCCTTCTCCCTCTTCCAAGTACCTAGGCATGGGAGTAAAAGTAAAAGTATTCCTGGGTAGATTATAGGAAACTAGTGCACGGATTCATGCACATTGAAAGGAAATTAATAGGAAGAAAGATTCATGCAGTTATTATGTTACTGCAAAAAATTACATGTCAAAATAGTATGTATAATATACTATTATAAAATTAAAACACGTGTGCGATTGGCACCAGTGAGAGCTTTATATGTTTCATGCATGCGTGACTCAATGTTTATTTATTTTTATTTTTATTTTTTTAATATATATATTTTTTATTGATATTTTACAGAGAGAAAGGGAAAGAGATACAGAGCTAGAAATGTAGATGAGAGAGAAACATCGACCAGCTGCCTCCTGCACACCCCCTACAGGGGATGTGCCCGCAACCAAGGTACATGCCCTCTACCGGAATCGAACCTGGGACCTCTCAGTCCGCAGACCGATGCTCTACCACTGAGCCAAACCAGTTTCGGCTCAATGTTTATTTTTAAACTGTCATTGCACATCATACGGACCAGCCGGTCGGTCAGTTGGACGGACAGTTGGTCACTTAGCCTTTTATATACAGAGATGATGTGGGAAACTGGAGGGGTGTCAGAGCAGATTTTAGTGTCTGTGAGGTTGTATGTCCAGAGCAGCCTTTCTTGGTTGGGCTGGAGCAGGATGACCGTCTGTGATTTAGGTGCAGCCTTGTGCTGCTTGCTCCTGCTCACAGCATGATTTCTCTTCTCCTCTGGGGGTGATGGGATTCCTCTCAGTCCTTCCTCCTCATCCCTGCAGTCCCAGCGTCTGCTAGTGTACTCCCCCTGTCCGCATCAACGCCAGTCACCTCTGCCCTGCACTAGTTGGCATTGGGGTGGAAGTAGGGAAGATGAACGCGCAAGCTCTCCATGCATCTGCTTTTTAGTTATTTGTTTCTGTCACTCATCGCCTTTCACCCCAATGATGAAATGAATGCAAGTGGAGGGGGAAATGTTCTTTCCCTTTTCTGCTCATGAAACCTCCCTCCCCCACTCCCACTCCCCCTCACCGCATTCTTCTCTCTAACCCTTCAATGTCTGCCTTCCTTGTTGGACAATGAGCTCCAGAAGGAGAAAAATCATGTTGATTGTTGTGTCTGCTGTGTCCCCCAGTGCTTAGTACAGGGCCTAATGTGTAGACATCAAAATACGCTTGCTTGGTGAATGAGTGAGGAACAGAGGCCAGTAGAGAGGGAGTAAGCTGTGATTTCTCCCTGTATCATTCTTTTTTATTTATTTTATTTTATTGTTATATTACAGAGAGGAAGGGAGAGATAGAGAGCTAGAAACGTTGATGAGAGAGAAACATCAACCAGCTGCCTCTTGCACACCCCCTACTGGGGAATGTGCCCACAACCAAGGTACATGTCCTTGACTGGAATTGAACCCGGGACCTTACAGTCCGCAGACCGACGCTCTACCACTGAGCCAAACCGGTTTCGGCTCCCTGCATCATTCTTGACAATTTTATGATTTCCTATCCATCCCCCCCATTCTCTAACTTTGAAGGAGCCTGCTTCCTGGGCAGCATTAAGAAGATGTTTGCCATCATGGGGTGCTGGACACAGGGTCCCAGGGTGCAATTTCTGCATGGTGGTTAGTCTGTTGGAACTATATACTTAAGGAGGATTTTGTGGGCTGGCCAGAGAAGTGAAACATTATGTACAACATTGTTTCTATGGGAAAATGCATTCTGAGTTCAAGTAAGTCTACTTGAGCACAAACTTTTGGAATACGACCTTTCTATTAGTTGAGGATTGCCATGATCTCTCGTTCAGGCTTTTATTCATTACTAATATATAACTGGACAATAAGCTGTTTCTTTGTAGAAGGAGCAGAGCCAAAAATCTTTCCTTCTGAGATTGTAAACTATTACATTAAAATGAATTTCATTCATCCAACAAGACACGGTGGCTTACTTCAAATGTATTTATAGAATGCCTGGCTTAGGCTGGGGTTCATAGAAGGACTCGCACGTGAATAAAATAGGGTCTCTCTCTTGGCAAGGTCACACCCAGGTTTTTGGTTAAATAGGAATCGGACTCATATATTACACAAGGTCACTTCTAGCTCTAAAATTCAGTAATTCTGTGGTTCTGAATTGCTCTATTCATCTGCTCATTTTCCTTATCATATGTGATTCTGTTATAAAATGTATTTTTAGACAATACAAGAGGCATATTCACATTCATGAGTAATAATAGTAACAACCTCACTTTTACCGCTTTTAAGTAATTCTGTATTTGATCTGTTGTTGTTGTTGGTGGTGGTGGTGGTGGTGTGTGTGTGTGTGTGTGTGTGTGTGTGTGTTTAGTAAGAATGCATAATCCAGGAACAATAATTTATTTAAAAATTTTCATATTGAATTTATTGGGGTGACTGGTTAATAGAATTATATAGGTTTCAAGGATACAATTTTATAATACATCATCTGTATATTGTATTGTGTGTACAACCACTTACTTTTATTGTGGCTTTTTTTTTTATCATAAAAAGAATGAAGCCAGACATGTCATGAACTAGACATAAATATGCAGTGATGGGGCTTTTACTTTGGAAGGAAAAGTATTCCACAAAGGTAATATATACGGGTGTTGGATTAACAAATAATCTTGTTTGTTTGTCTTTTCCCTGCATGCCTTTCAGTAATTTTCCAACTTTTTTACAGCAAGCATGTGTCACTGGCATCATCACACACACACACACACACACACACACACACACACACACACACATGCACGTGCCCAACGTTTCTTCAGGTCAGTAAAACCATGTCAGGGAGGCTCCCTTCTCCCCCCCCAGATTATTTACCCCTGTGTCTTAATAAATACCCAATGAACAAAACCTACTTTCTGGGAGTTGGAACATGGACAATCTGGATGTTTATATAAAAGATTCTACAGACATTTATGAAATATACCTAGCACTCCCTGGAATAAAACGTCTTTCCTGCACTCTCTGAGATGTGGCTTAGGTTGTGTGGAAGTAGTCTTGCTCTGCCCTTAAACTTGCAAAAGTCACCTGGTAGTTCATTTCAAATCTGTTTCGAACCACAAACTTCTTGACTGGTGGATTGCTTTCCTTTCTAATAAAGTTATACATTAGCTGTTTCTGTCAAGCAAATTAATGGCTGTTTCCTCCCAGGATCTAGAGAGGAGCAGGTACTGTGTCCAGCTTCTAACATCCCATACAGTGATCAGGACAACTTTTGTTTTTTGTACTTAAGTTAGAATTTGTAAATATACGTTAGAGTGTCATTTTTCTTTACAGTAACTCCCAATAAACTGCATATTTTATTGCTTTGTTGGTTTCTTACTCATCATTTTAGCAGTTTCTTTCAATATAAAGATTGATCTGTAGCTGGAACCAGCTTTCCCGTAATTATGGGAAATTGAAAGCCCACATTTGAGGAGTAGTTCAGCTGCAGGGGAAGAAGAGTTCATAAATTATTCAGTAATTTGCTTTGGTGATCCTGTGAGTATTCTTACTGTTCTGTTTAATATGGAATGATAACTCATACAGGTATCCATCACAGTGCTTCTACTGATAAGAGCTCATGAGCTAGAGTTGGCAAGTATCTTGACTTATTCAAACAAACTGGACTATCATATTAACTTGGTTTAATCCATACTTACTGTTTCACTATTATAGAAATTAGAAGTAGAGATGTTTTGGCAAGTTTAATTGGAAGATTGTCTTGGGGTTTTTAAAAATTTTATTTATCTTTATTGTTGAAAGTATCACAGATGCCCTCTTTGTTTTTTCTTTTTTTCCCCATTGACCCCTTTCACCTGCACCTACCCCTCCCATTGTTTTTAACTAAAGTTTCCATTTTTTAGGAGAAAATCACATTATTGTAAAGTAATGAATCAAATTTAAAATGAGGAAAAGGCTTGATAGCTGGCACATGATAGGCACATGATAAGCACTAATAACTTCTGACAGAGACATCCATATTTGGATTTAGAAGCTAAGGCCACCTCACAATCCACAGATCTGCACGTTGGGAGGCATTTTCCTTCTGTTTTGCCTCAAGTATGGGCACATGGTGCAGAATTGGTGAGTTTCTTAAGGTTTTATGAGCAGTTAGTTGTATTACCTTTTCCGGTTTCATTTGCTCTTACTCCTAAAGTGAACATTTACTTAAATTATATTTTTGCTTGTGATGAGCCAAGTTTTGCTTATACTTGCATTTTTATAAGTTGATGTGTAAAGCAAAATGCAAAACCAGAAATGTATGGTGAATATAACCCAGAAGATGACACTATTAGCTTCTTAAGTCTTTGACCCTTTCTTAGTGAAGACACAATAAATCAAGTACTAATAGCAGGCCCACTTTGTATAATTAAGAATAGGTAAGTGAACCACCAACACAAAACAAAACCCAATATCTGAAAATGTGTGATTATTGGTTTTTATATCATCTTAGAAAACATATACAATGACATATAGCCTCATATTTAAAAAAAAAGCCATTTGAAAATTAAACTTGATGCCATATAGTAAAGAACATTAATCACTTACACTAATGACTTTGTTTTGTGTTCAGATATTAAGCTTTACATGACGTGTGCTTATTTGTCATTTATTTTTAATACTTGAAGTGAACCTGTTTTGGGGGTTAAGAAGATAGCAGATTCATTGCTTTTTTTTTTCTTTTTCTTCATTTTACAGATTCATTTATTTTAGGATAGTTCTAAGGCAGTGAACCTTAAACTCTTAAAAAAAAGATGTCAGTCTGCTTGTTGGTCCTGTGTTCTGTACATATGTGGTATTCTCTCTACATAGTTAATATCTGTGTCTAAGTGAAAAAATATGTATAGGACACTAGGCTAGCTATTCACATTCTTTATAAACATAAATATTAAAAAAGGATTAATTGTATTTTTTGTAATAGTTTTATTGAGCTATAACTCACATACTATAACGTTCACCCTTTTGTAGTTTGCAGTTCAGTGGTTTTCAGTGTATTCACAGAACTAGGCATCCATCACCACCATCTAATTCCAGAGCATTTTTATCACCCCCGGAAGAAACCCCATATACATTAGCTGTCACTCCTCTTACCGCCTAATCAGCCCTCTACCAGCCTTAGGCATCCCTACGTGTACTTTCTGACTATATGAATTCGTCTATTCTGGATATTCTATCTAATGAGGGAATATGCTAATGGACTGCCCCACCTTCAAAGATGGTGGCGCCCTGTCCCCTCAGCCCCGCTGAGGTGGCAGGCACGTGGCAGTTCGCAGTTCTTTGTCTTTCCACACTTTCAGCTTGAGCATTTGGCTATCTCTCATTTCATTTTTGAATACATGAGACAGGGACATTTCTGTTGCTATCAGAAGTAGCTTTGCAAATAGCCAAAAATCAATGTGTCATTTTTAAAGGAATAAATGAAATCATTGGAGGTCACCTAGCTGTCATAAGGAGAAGGCTGTACTTTATATCTAGTCTTAGGAATTAAGGGAAAATAACTCCATTTTTTTTTTTTTTTTTTTTTTTGGAAAAAACCTACCTCCTCGTTATTAATGCAGTGACCTACCGTTTGGAGCATAGCTTGAACTCAATAAATGTTTGTTGAACTGGACCCAGTATTCGGTAGCAGGACTGGGGAAATTTTCAATGTCTCTAGAAAGGAATTTCTATAGTATTTCTTTATAAATATACTAAGAAGTCACCAAGTTTTAAAGGGAGAGAGTGAGAGCGTGTTTGGAGAGTGCCTCTTCGTAGGAGAGCCCATGGCAGTTGCTTTTCACTTTTATTTTTTTCTTTTATTTTTTTAACTTAGTACTTTATATTTTATATTTATTTTTTTTAAGTAAACATTTTAAAAAATTTATTAAGGTATTATATGTGTACATAGCTTACCATTGCCCCCTGCTTTTCACTTTTATATTAGATGTGTCATGTTTGGGTATGTCAGCAAATGTTTGCTTTTTTTCTTTTCTCTTCCAAAAGAATAAATTTCAGTTACGCTGGAGCCTGTATAAAGCAAACGAGAATAAGTTCCTCTCTAAGTGCAAGGGCTTGAGGGTGCAGCCCGTCTTTTTTGTAGCTGCGTTTGGACCAGCCTTCACTCCGAAGCAGAGTTGCAAATTCGGATGAGGGTCTCTAAGTTCTGGTGTTGGGTCTTTCCTAGAGTGCTCCTCTTGGGTGCAGCGTGGACTTTGGCTCTGGGCTAGTGTTTTTAGTCACATCCACAGGGCTTTGAGAAGGATGAAAGAGGTATTGGTTAGCCCTATTTTTTGGAGAAAAAAGCGAACAGGGGTTCTGCTAGCATGACAAAGAATTTCTTATTTATATGGTCAAATATCAGAAAGGGCAGGTTAGCTGCCCAGTGTTGGAAGAGGTAAGCATCAGAATCTTGGGGTTCTCTTAAGTTTCTGTTTTTTCTCTTAATAGTTGTCCCCCAAACAGGACTGTGTTGTTTTGAGGACAGGTGATGCTACTCCATCATCTTGAGATTGTCTAAAACAGGCGTGGGCAAACTACGGCCCGCAGGCCGGATCCGGCCCTTTCGGCTGTTCTATCCGGCCCTCGGAGACGAAAGAGCAGAGGGTTCTCTTGCTCTCCCCTCCGCTCCTTCTCCAGCAGCCCAAGATGAGAGTGCCAGCATGGTCAGGTTGCTTTTGTTCCGGCCCTCCGGTCCAGTTTAACAACCCATTGTGGCCCTGGAGTCAAAAAGTTTGTCCACCCCTGGTCTAAAACTTAGAGATTTAAACAGTTTGAAAATTTCTTGCAGTAGGAATTAATAAAAGTCTTATGATTTTTACTTTTATTGTCTCCATTCTCACCTAAGTTACTAAAGATATGACACATTTCTATAAATATATGCAATTAAAGTATTTTAATTATAGCCCCAAAGTAGTTGTTCTTGGCAGTAGATTCCTATGGAAGTTTTTCTTCATATTTTGTGCAGTTCTCAAATTCTCTTCATGTTATAATTTATAAAGCGTTCTCTTCTGTGTCTGAATTCATCTGGTTTTATGTCAACTTTTCACACCCGATCTTTGTTTGCTTAATACTTGGTATGTCCTTAGGCCATATAAAGAAATACTGACCCTTACCAAGCATTTTTATTCATTCTTTACCACTCTGATGGCAATGAGAAACAGTATTTTTTTTAAACATGATACGTTCTTTTAATCTTTTATGAGATAAAAATCAATGCACAGTGAAAATACCTTATTGCTCTAGTACCAAGGTCGGCAAACTGCGGTTCGCGAGCCACATGAGGCTCTTTGGCCCCTTGAGTGTGGCTCTTCCACAAAATACCACAGCCTGGGCGAGTCTATTTTGAAGAAGTGGCATTAGAAGAAGTTTAAGTTTAAAAAAAAATTTGGCTCTCGAAAGAAATTTCCATCGTTGTCCTGTTGATATTTGGCTCTGTTGACTAATACGTTTGCTGACTACTGCTCTAGTACTTTCCACAAAAGGTCAGCCTCAATAATAAAAGATGGAAAAGAGAAGTTTGGTGGTGTTTGTTCCTTCACAAACTCGCATCTGGAGAAAGAGCGTAACGTAGACATGATTTCCTGATAACCGCCGTTGGTGTTCAAAATCTGATATTGTTGCAAGATAACCTGACATTGCTTCCTGTTTCTGAAGAAATGATGGGATGTGAAGCCAAATTGCTTGCTAAACCGGGAACTGCTCTTGCAGAAGCACAGGAAACCCAGCTGCTTAAGCCGTTGTGCGGAGACACAAGACTAACTGTAAACTATACGAGCAGCACGTCTTCCACTAGCATGCCTAGTTTTGAAAACGCCTCAAATAAGTGAAAGGTCGTGTTATTGTCTTAGTCACACTAAAACTTGTGTATAAGAGTGATAGAGTTGACTGCCTATGAAGGAGACACGTGTAACCACTAACGCTGTGCGACAGAGCTCTCTAAAATCTAGGATGCTCCCTCCCTGACCAGGAAGTGTTCGAACAGAAACCGGGTGAGTACCCGCTTAGATGGGGCATTGGCCAGGGGGACCCGGTGGGAAGCAGGTGGCAACACTCAAGTTGGGTATTTTGAGGAACATTTAATAAAAAGACGACTTACCAAAATATAGAATCTAGTGAGCATATAAAGACAAGAAAGAAGGGTGGGCAAGGGCCAGTACCTACAGCTGGAGAGGAAAAAAAGAGTTGCCTTTCCCATTTCATTACCAAATGCCAAGAGAGAGGCGCTGTGTAGAAATGGCTGCCTTGCAGAAGCTGAGGTCTTCAGTCAAGGGGAACGACCACCTATGGAAAACACAGAGGGGTGCAGCCAGGGCATCAGTCACTTGATCCTGGGCTCCTCGTCCTCTAGTCCCTACAGCCAAACCCAATCAAAAGCCAAACAAAGAGTGAGAGTTTGGTGCAGTCCTTAACAATTCAGCCTCCCCAAGCTCAGAGCGGAATGGGACTGGGTGGAGAGTGGATCTGGAGTGGGTTGTGGCAGCTGTCCAGGACGGATGCTATAGAAGAGATTCCTGAATTGATTGGGACATCCCTGTCATCCCCAATGATACTACAGAACTTGTTCCTGTGAGTCTCAAAAATACTTGGTTACCTAGTTCAGGCATCCAGAAAAGGCAGACTTCCTATTCATCCAACATTTAATATTTTCAGTTAAGGAGAACAGTGTTACTTCAAGAAGCAGCTGCTTCTGCTTTGAACAGCTCTAATCTTGGGAAGGTTTCTCTTGCATTGATATTGGCCTTCCTCTAACTTGGAGTGGTTACCAGTTCTCTCTTTTGGAGCCATACAAAAAAAAAACAAAACAAAAAGGCTGCTCTTTTTCCCTTTGGCTGTTACCTCCATTATAGCCTTTTTGTTGTTTGATGGTCATGCGTTTATTCAGTATGTATTTACTGAAGGTCTGCTATGGATCAAAACTTCTTGGTGCTGGATATTCAGCTATGAACAAGATAAGACCATTGCATTCATGGAGCTTCCAGTCTAGTGGGGAGAGACAGACATTGAGCAAGCAAATATATACTATTAGTATGATGTCCAGGGGTGATAACTGCTGAGACCAACAGCTTTGACCACCTTCGTAAGAGATGGTTTTAGCTTGGTTGAAATTCATTATGAGTCATCTGTGGCATGCAGTTACCAAAAGGCCTACTTCCATGTTGGGCTGTGCAAGTAGAATGCCCAACACTAGAGAGGTCATGTTTCCTCTGCTTCCTATTGTACAGCAAGTCCCGGAGGGTCGCCTTTACATTCTAGAGGGACAATGACAGGGGATGTTTCTTCGGGGGGTGTCCTCATTATGGCCTTGTAAATAGTTGGAAAGAGGCATTTCCATCCCCCGCAGAGTGTTATGTAGGCCAGACCTTCAACAGTTTCTCTTGTGGTGTGATTTCTGTACTCTTTAATCGACTGGATCTTTCTGAAAATAATTAATTTTCTCTTAAAATGCTGCTCTCAGAATTTAACTTGTTTCTCTGGGTGTGGTTTCAACCTGGGCAATGCCTCGTGGACTGTTTTCTTCCATTGGCTTGGTTATTTAATTTTAGTAATGCAGCTGAAGATGGCATTTTTTTAGCAGCTGTTACTTCTCACTCTAGAGTACTGTTAAGCCAGATCTCCGGCATTTCTCCTTGTACAGTTTATGCTTATACTTAAATATGGGACTCAAAATCTGTCCCTATTAGAATGCCATCTCACTGCTGTCCGTGCAGAATTCTACATTCTACAGTAAGATTCTTTTCAATGTTGTCTTTCATCTAACTTTGTGTCATTTAAAAAGTTAATAAGCATATGCTCAGACTTCATCTATGTGATTATTATAATCAGCTAAAAAAATAATGACACCAGACCTTTCCTTCAGATTATAGGCCCTTACTAATTAATACTCTTCTAGGATGGCCTTTCAAAAAACTGGGCACATTTAAACTTATCTCATCCATCTCACATTTCTTCATTTCATCCAGACTGTGTTGAGGGATGATGATATGTTCTATTTATGGCATTTCTCTGATACCAGGCTTATTGAAAAACATGTTAGGGTAATTGACATGAAATTGGAAAATACAGTAAGCCATTGCTGCTCCCTCCTACCCCCAAGCCTTCATAGACCATGGCCTCGAAACACTGCAAGGTAGAATTTCGTTTTAATTGATCGTAGCTGACCTGTTTGGTTTACCCTTTTTGTATGTATCCTTCTCTTCTATGGAACCTCCTCCTTCATGGGTAGAGAGCAGATCAGCTGTCGCTCCCTTGGTTCCTGAGGATGAGATGCGGCTAAAATTTAAAAGTGGCCTTTGTTCCCTCTTTTTAGGATGGGCTACCATTTCCCGTTTTAAATCTCTTTCTTGATCAAATCTAGAACACTGAGCTAAAATAGTAGCTGCATCAACTGGCCTTCTGACTTCTGTGAAGGTTGTGTCATCTCCCTCAGGATTTTTCCCCTTGCTTCTCATAAGCTCAAAAGAAAGGGAGAGAATGGCTGTGTTGCCACTGCTGCTGGCTGTTCCTGGGGTCTTCCCGGGCCCCTTCCGCCTCCTAATGCGCATGCAGGCACGGAACTCTTGCCTTCAGCCTTCGGTAGTTGCCCAAAACAGTAGCATGTGATTTTGGTTTGGTTTTTCATCTGCGAGCTCCCTGACTGCAGTGTTTGCTTTAGAGACCTCCTTATTTGTGGGTTGAGGGGGAAAAAAGAGAATGTTGACTTCATTCTTCCTGGAAATATTTTTGTTTTCGAAAGAGGTTGGTATCCTGTCTTCTAGGATTCTCTAGATTAAATGTCCAACATCTTGGCTCCGCTCAAATGCCCATGAACCCCTACTTCTTGCCGATAGTGTGACATGAGAGGGAAGGGTTACTGAGGCCGTCTCTTGACTGGTACCGACAAGGGTCCGTGGCCCGGGATGGGGGTAAACATGACAACCCTGTAAAGTCAAATGACGTTTAACTGAGGGTTTGCGTTGACTTGCGGGTTCCAGAAATGTGTTTGTGCTGAGTGGAGGAGCAGTGTCTTAGGAGGGTCAGCAAATCAGCTCAACTTCCAAGACCAGAAGCTGTTGAACAGTTGTTCTGACTCCCACCTGGTGTCCACTGCTGTGGGAATCTCATACTTGAGATTCACAAACGGAGCATGTTCAGGCTTTTCAGATTTGGCACTTGCTTGGGTGTGTTCTGTGTTGATTTTATACCGAGTATCAAGTTTCTTTCCTTTGGATTGTAACAGATTTTTAGTTGACTGAAAAAGTTGAAGTCACACTTACGTCGGGTACCTGCAGCTATGCTCAGGCTCATGTGGGCATCAGTGTCCACCTGCCGTTATGTTACTTCAGAAATGCTGCCGCAGCTGTGAGGGCTTTGGTGAGCACTTGTCTTGGTTCGTACCGTCGTCCCCGTATAACTCACTCTCAGAAGTGTCTTGGTTCGAAAGAAAACTTGTACAGTTCCCTTGGCCACATCCCAGAATATCCTAGAAAGCAGGTGGTTCCCACTGTGCGGTCGTTGCTCTGCCCTCTGGGCCTTCTTGACTAACCTCTCCCTACAAAGAAGAATCCAGTGACTTGCAGGACCAGAAAGCACAAGAATCCTCCGAGGGCTGTTGTCTTCTAGGAGGGACGTTTGATTACATAATCCCTTAGAAGGACAGAGATGGTATGCGTGGCTCGGGAACCATTTCTAGTGGGATGGATCTACGTAAAAACTTGGCCCGTGAAGGCTTCTTGGCGATACATAACCGAAAAAAAATGAAGTGTTGATATCTAATGGGTCTTTTAAAGAACCCATGGACCTTTTGCAAACTGCATTGCATCTTTCTCTATCCACGTTCCGGTCACTTGGATTTTTCTGTCTCCCTCACAAGATGGAAGGCAGAGAGACCATGGCTCATTCATCTTGCGTGCCACCATTGATTCTTCAGGAGTATGGGTAAGCGAAAAAGGGAGCTAGTGCAAGAAAGGGAACCGTGATTAAGTTCTGATGCTTTCTGCTTCCCTTTTAGGAACTGAAGCATTTGAACTGCCTGTCTAGGAAAAGGAAGCGGGGGAGTAAATCTTTGAGGAAATGGCCTCCACAGTTTTCTGGATGTGACACATGATTTAGTTCCCCAGGTTTGTTACCCGGCAGCGGGACTTCTCAAGCTCAGCACATTCGGCAGTGCTGACAGGGACGATCCTTGGTCATGGGGCTGCCCTGTGCATTGTAGCATGTGTAGTTAACAGCATCCTCAGTGTCTACCCACCAGATGCCAGCAACACAGCTCACCTTCAGCTGTGACAACCACAAGTATCTCCAGACATTGCCAAATGTCTAGGGAAGAGGGGGGGGGGGGAATAGTCCCCTTTCCCTCCTTAAGAACCCTTGCTCTACAGGAGTTCATGTCTGGGATAGAGGCAGACCAGAGAGACCAGCAGATGATAGAACTGGGGGGTTGGAAGGGAAGTTCGAGATCTTGGAGCACGTTGTTTCTCCTGGTGCTTCTTGCCCACTTCCACTCCAACACACATCGCCATGTTGTACCTGAAGACACTATGGCCCCGGGGGGGATTCGTGAATACGAAAAGGAAAACATACAGGTATTTGAGGTAGTCTTTATTTTGGACTGTAGGCTTCTTTGTTTTAAGTTTATTCACAGACAGGGCAAGTCAGTCTACTTTCTTTTAAAAAAATATATTTTGTTGATTTTTTACAGGGAGGAAGAAAGAGGGATAGAGAGTTAGAAACATCGATGAGAGAGAATCATCGACCAGCTGCCTCTTGCACACCCCCTACTGGAGATGTGCCCGCAACCAAGGTACATGCCCTTGACCAGAATCGAACCTGGGACCTTTCAGTCCGCAGGCCGACGCTCTATCCACTGAGCCAAACCGGTTTCGGGAAGTCAGTCTACTTTCAAACAACTCAAAATAAGAAAACTGGCTTATGGAAACAGATGGGGCGGAGACTGAGGATGATATCACAGAAAAGGTAAAGGCTAGCACCACTTTAAAAAAAATTTTAGTAAGTGTATTACCTGTTTTTCAGATTTCAAAGATTAGAGCAAACTCACTAGACTATGGCTGGATTTCTGGCCCAGCTCCGCAGAGCTATAGGGCTTTGGTGAGCCTCACATTAGACTATTTTAAGTGCTTGTGTCTAAAAAAGAAACAGAAAAGAGTATTTAAAGAAAAATAATTTGCCTTTTCTTAAAAAAAAAAATGACTTGCTTTTGCTATCTAGATAATTGAGATAATGGTCTCCCTGATATTTCTACTGTGTGTTATGTTTTTTAAGGGCATTTTGTATCTTCCTGAGAATTCTCACGGAGAGAGAAGAACACCAAATTAAATAGTAGCTGCCTTGTGGTTATTTTAAGACTCATCTCAATAACTGAGGGAATTTGGTTCTCACACTTTGTACCTTTTGATTACAAACAGCTTTAAACAGGTTTATGTTGTCCTTCCATCAGAAATTATAGAGGATCGGCAGACTGAGACGCTTTGGGGTTGAAATTAGGCCATTCCGAGCTCCTCAAGCGTGGAGGCTGCCTTTTGTTTTGATCCCTATCGTTCCTAGTCTGTCTTTTTCAAGAATCTCCTGGGAGGACTACTCCTGAGTGAGGGCCCAAGCGAAAACAGCAGGATACTGAGCCACCGGGTCCGCACAGATGCCTGCTCTTTGAGGTAGGGGCAACGCAGCCAGCGGGTTGTTGTCAGAACTGTGTTCTGGTCACCAGTGTCCTTTAATAGCCACGGTGATCACAGCTCTTGTCTTACTTATCTCTTCATATGTCTGTCAGCTGGAATTTTTATCTTCTCCAACCTGGCACCTCAGCTCTCCGTGAAACAACTTTTAACCATGGATATGGATGACTTTGTTGGAAATTCGTAACTGAACGCATGCCCTTCTGCTCTTAGTGTTTGAAATCCCTTGGCCGGGAGACAATATTCTGAAAACAAGTCTTCTGGAGGGAGGGCCTCAAAAAGTTAATTATTCTGGCCGAAACCGGTTTGGCTCAGTGGATAGAGCGTCGGTCTTCGGACTGAAAGGTCCCAGGTTCGATTCCGGTCAAGGGCATGTACATTGGTTGCGGGCACATCTCTGGTAGGGGGTGTGCAGGAGGCAGCTGGTTGATGATTCTCTCTCATTGATGTTTCTAACTCTCTATCCCTTTCTCTTCCTCTCTGTGAAAAACCAATAAAATATATTTTTTAAAAAAGTTAATTATTCTGGCAAGACGTGCTTTCTTGGGTTTTTTGAATCATTACAACATTATGCTGATTTATCTAAAAGTGGGTTCTGAACTTGACTAACTGTGGAGTCCTGGCAGACACGGACATGTCAGATGTCTTGGCAGAGTTTGGGGCCTGCAGGGGACTTTCCCACTTCTTTATGTTATCCACAATCGTAACGCGTGGGAGTTTTATGAAATTCCTTCTGTTATACTGAAATGCTTAGCTTTTCATACTGCCCGTGCAGCTCGGTGAAAACAGGCTCTGTGTGTGTGCACGCGCGTCTGTATATATTTAAATGAAATGAAAAAGAAAAGTGAAATCCAAGAAATTCCTGAAGTGGTGATTGTTTTTAGGCCATGTGCATGTGTTTCAAAAGATCTCTTTCAAGTCAATTGATTGGAACTTGGAACAGAGCTGCCTATGGAAACAATAGTATAGCACATGTGGTGGAAGAGTTTCCAGACTAGCCCTCAAAGTGTATTTAACCCGTCAGGTGCTAACTTGCTTTGCAGTACAAGGGGCAGTGATGAACAGCCTGTCCAAACACTGTTAGATAACATTCAGCTTGCAACGTGTTTCAGTGCTAGAGATTAAAGAAAATTGCAATTTAAAAAAAAATGTATAAGGAATAAATTGATTTCTTTTAAAGGGGATGGGGTGCTAAAACCAGTTTGGTTCAGTGGGTAGAGCCTCGGCCTGCAGACTGAAAGGTCCCAGGTTCCATTCCGGTCAAGGGCATGCACCTTGGTTGCGGGCATATCTCCAGTGGGGGTTGTGCAAGAGGCAGCTGATCGATGTTTCTCTCTCATCGATGTTTCTAACTCTCCATCCCTCTCCCTTCCTCTCTGTAAAAAAATCAATAAAATATATTTTTAAAAATAAATAAAGGGGGTAGGGTGGGGTGGGGTTGGAGAGAAAGTAGTTTTAGGACATGGGGGTGGGGTTGAAGGGCCCCAGGCAGACCTAAAGAGGTGCTATTAGCAGTTGGAGCATCTTGGACAATTGCATCCACCTCTCAACGCTCAGTTTCTCCAAATGTCACAAAGTCGTTTTGAGAATCAGAGCAGAAGATGCACATGAAGGTGATTTGTAATCTGTGGAGTTCTATACACATATATAGTGCATGTTCTGGTTCTTTCCTTAATATATGAGGATTCTGTCATGGCCTTTCTTTTGACATTAGTATTAGTAGCAAAACTCTTTATGCTTAACAGCAATAATAAGGTCCCGCTTAGACACAATATATGCTTGCTGTTTTGACTCCCTTGGAAGACAGTAACATTTGCTTCTTAGAGACGGTTGGAATTTCCAAGGTAATCTCTCACTCTCCTCTCACTCATGCTCTCGCTTTTCTAGTCTCCAAATCCCTTCTGTGCTTTGCTTGTCTGAGTATTTCTTTCTTAACCACCTCCTCGAGTTTTAGATTACACACCAGGGCTCACACTCCCGGCTGGCCTCCCAGTGGCCCTGGCCTCTCTCTGACCTGTGCCTCTGGCCTCAGACCAGCTCCGCGGTCCTGGCCGACCCTGACGAGGGGCCCTCTCCTGCCCAAGGTCTCACCAGATACCAGACAGAGGCGGCCTGTCTGGGGGGAGCGCAGCCGGTGTGTGGAGAGCGCAGCCCGGCAGCAGTATTTCTGCAGGGGGCCTGATCCCCCAAACCCGAGGCTCTTCCCTGGTAGAAATGTTAGGGAAGGAAATGAGGACTCGGTGGCCATCGCGGAGAAAAGCTTTCCCATTCCCTGCCTCATGCGTTGGGGCAGGTGGGGGTGAGGACTGCTTGTCTACCCCCTAAGATTCACAGTAACCCACCAGACAGGCAGATAGATTGAAAGGGGCCTACTAAAATATTTGTGTGTGTAAAAGTTATAACTTTAAGGACTAAACAGAATAATGACATTTAATATTGGAAGAGGCCTCCTTAGAGGTCAGGAAGTGCAATGTATTGCTTTTAGAGCAGAGGAATCTTAACCTAGACAGGTGAATGATTTGCAAGTGTCGTGTGCCTTCCGATCATGAATCCTTTCATAGCAGGTTCTACGACACTACATCTGGGTCTTGTGCCCCCTCTTTTCTTGTCTAATTTGGCACTGATCTTGTACAGCTATGTACTGAGATCCTAGAATCTGCTAAAAAGACCAGAAATGAGGTAGGGGGTAGCATACTATTACCATCTCTGACTTCTTCCTTCCCAAACAGGGAGCAGTATTAATATTTATTCATCAAGGCAGTTTGTAGGATCTCAGAAACAATAAATGTGACACCGTTCCGACTCTTTTAGAGCTTACCAGTACTGTGCTATCTTAGTCATTAGAGGGAACCAGTTCTGGACTATGAAGCCCTCACCGAATTGCATATTGTTCCTGGGTTCTAGTTTTGTTTCCTCTACTGGTTCTGGTTAAGACTTAGAAAAGATTGTGTACTTCTTGGAGCTTAATTTTCTTATCCATCAAACGAAGAGATTGAATCCTAAAGCCCTATGATTGTTCATTTTGTGAGTCATGGTTTCATGATACTTTTTTTTTTCTTTCTGTTTTCATCACCGGGCTTTTGATCCCTATCACTCTTTTTATTTCAAGAAATTCTTGGCCAAGACATAGACACTAATTAATTTGTTCGTGTGATGGGCAACTTAGCAATTTATTGATCCACAGGCTAGAAAAAAAAGAGTCTGAAAATGTGTAATGGTCCATTTCTTCAATTCTAAGGCAGAACTAGATCCCAAGCCTGTGTAATGTGTAAGATCATTTGGATTATTATATACCTCATTAGGTTTGTAAAATAGAACATGCCTGCCTTTTTGGAATATTCAGAATCTTAGGAAGTACATTAGAGGATGGTTATTATAAAGGAACTTTTGACTTTACAAAGGGATTGGGCCACAGAGTTCTTTTTAATAGTGAGTTCCCCCAGTGCATTTAAAACTAGTAGTATGATTAGTATGATTAGTATGATGTAGTATGATTAACAGAAGCTTAGTTTTCGTATATCAGAAATACACAGTTATAGTTAGAGCTCATAATTTTCTGCAGCTCTACTGAGCATGTATACACCAAATATGCCTTCTGTTACCTAACTGGGAAATTTTGACCGTTTGAGAGGGTTTGGTGGGATTTTGTCTGTTTATTGTTTTGTTTTTTTGCTGTTGTGTTGGAATTTCACTGACCTCTCTTCCCTCACTGTCCATGTTCTTGCCAGCTGTTCAGGCGGCTCAAATAGGGGAAGCCATGTCTGGCTGTTGGCTGGGTTGCCCATGGAGGGGAGGAGCCTGTGACTGGGGCATAGGATGCTTTCTTCAAGGGCAGGAACAGGGACTCTTATAAACGGAAGTAGGTTCAGATACCTCTCACCAGCGTTCAGCAGGGTGCCTAACCCCTTTCCACAGCCTCGGTTTTTCATCTGTAAAATGGGAATAATCATAAAAATGCTGAGAGCACACGAGAAACGAGAGCGTTTATCTTTTATGAAGGGGCCGATATAAAACAAGGACTTAATGCAAGGCAGCTCTCTGCCCTTCCCCTTCAATCCAGGGAGCAGCCGAAACCGGTTTGGCTCAGTGGTAGAGCGTTGGCCTGTAGACTGAAAGGTCCCAGGTTTGATTCCAGTCAAGGGCATGTACCTTGGTTGCGGGCACATCCCCGGTAGGGGGTGTGCAGGAGGCAGCTGGTTGATGTTTCTCTCTCATCGATGTTTCTAGCTCTCTATCTCTCTCCCTTCTTCTCTGTAAAATATCAATAAAATATATATATATTTTTTAAATCCAGGGAGCAGTCCCTAAACGTGGGCCTGGGAGTAGCGGTGGCTGAGGCCTCCCTAAGGTTTAGGGTGAGGCAGACGGGGCTGGGGGCACAAACAGGATCTAACGTGGGGTAGTCTGGGTTCCACTGTACGGGCTCCATGACCTTGGAAAACGAACTTGCATGTTCAGTACCTCAGTTCCTGAACTGTAAACCGAGGCGAATAGCACTTAATCTCCTCGGGTTGCCGGAGACCCTCTGTTTCAATGTGTGTCAAGTGCTCAGGAGGGTTCCTGGCACATACATCTCTGTGTTCACTACAGTTCATTACCGTGAAAACGTTTTTTTGTTGTTGTTAGAACCTAATGCAAACTTGAAACACATGGCATGGCCCTGGCCAGCCGGCTCAGTGGGTTGGAGTATTGTCCCGTACACCAAAGATTGGGGGTTCAATTCCCGTCAGGGCACATCCCTACGTTTCGGGTTCAGTCCCCAGTGGGGGCATGTACTGGGAGGCAAGTGATAGATGTTTTTCTCTCTCTAAAAATCAATCGAGCCAAAACCGGTTTGGCTCAGTGGATAGAGTATCGGTCTGCGAACTGGAGGGTCCCAGGTTCGATCCGGTCAAGGGCATATTCATTGGTTGCGGGCACATCCCCGGTAGGGGGCGTGCCGGAGGCAGCTGGTTGATGTTTCTGTCTCATCGACGTTTCTATCTCTCTATCCCTCTCCCTTCCTCTCTCTAAAAAATCAATAAAATATATTAAAAAAATAAATAAATAAAAATCCATCGATAATTTCTTTTAATTGGCCTGGGAAAGCGGTAGGCTTTCCAAAGAGTTCTGATCTTTTCCCATCGAGGAGGCTGTTGTTCCTGAGCAGCCCTCCGCCAGTTTCTTTCACGGGAGATAGATTTGTTTGCCCTTGGAAGCCTGCACCAGTCTTTCATCTCTTCCTCTCTCCCTGCCCGTCCACTCTGTGCAGCTTTTGTTATTAATGTGGAGCAGTTGAAGTCACTGACTTGGGTGCAGGCCAAGGCCAGCGTTGCTGTGGGCATACCCTTCCCTTCCCTTCCCTAGACTCTGGTCCTGAGCCGGATGATGGAAGGCAGAGGTGCGGGGACGCCGTCCTTGTAGGCAGCCTGCGAGAAAGGTGTGTTCCTTGTCTTCATCACATTGCTGCTGATAGATCAGAATCTTATACTTTGTGTCTTAGCAGTGCTTTTCTTCGCTTACCCTACAACCTTTATCTCTTGGGACTGTCATTTTGCTTGCTCTCTGGTTACATAGACGAACGCTGTTTTGTTATGTCTTTCTGCATTGTTGTTTCATCGTGGAAACGCTTTTCTTCAGTTAACTAAATATTTAAGGCAGGCCAGTTTTCTCCATGAGACTGTATATTTCTGTAGGATACACCCTTCCCCCCCTCCCCCCACCCCCCCACGCACCTCCTCTCCCCCACACATATACTTGGGGATTATTCAGTCTATATTGTCTTTTTCCCCCCCTCTGTAAATAAACTAAACCTATGGAGTTGTTCATTGAACTAGCAAGTGAAGTGTGTTTCCCTTAGGAATAGTGTAATTTGAGAACCCACTTTGGTTTTCTGCTCCGCTTTTGTATTAGAGGCTTGGGAAACTAGTTTTTGTTGTTTTGGAAAAGCAATGGAATTTTATCACACGTTTTTCCTGAAACTCCCTAGCTTCACCTTTTCCTGAAATATTTCTTTCAGAGGTCTGTTTTCCTCTGTTAAGAGGTCCCATCATTTAAAAAGTAAAGGAGCTTGATTAGCTTAGGCCTTTTTACAAGCTCCGGCTTTACAAAAGAAGAGACTGTTTGTCTGAGAAACAGTACTTGGGGGATCATATGACCATTAGTGTGAAACTTGGGCCAGTGATATGTTAGCTTGAGCCATTACGATTCTTACCCTCTCTCGTCTCCCCCCACCTCCTTATCTGCAAATAAACACGTGGCCTCGGACCCTGTTGTGCCTCGTGACTGGTGGTAGGATACACTTGGACCTGTTTTAGACTTTATTCTGACCCCTGTTCCCAAATTGTGGGGTTGTTGATGTTTTTAGAGATCTTATTGTGAAATAACTGATTTCTAGTTGATTTTAGCCATTGCTAATTTGTGACGTGCGCATATTTCTTTATAATTTAACAGTTGTTGTTGTTTTTCTTGCTCTTCTATCAGTTTGAAAGCAGTAATGTGAATTAGAATTCCTGGAAATATTTGTCCATAATGATATGTCACCAGATGTTTGAGTGCTCTGCACACTCCCCACTCCATTTAGTGTCAATTTAGTGAAGATAAAACGTGGATAATAGCTGTGTGTTGTAGTGAGTCTGCACCCTCTCCCCAGTGGCTCTGCTGCTCCATATGTTATGGTCCCTCTCTGATCTTTCTGAAATGGGCCCCATCAGACACTGAGATTTGAGCCATTTAATATACGAGTGTCTGAGATTTTTATATGATTTGGACATAAAATAGCTCGCGCCAGTTCCCAAACCATATTCTACATCCTCTTACAGAACACAGGGAAAGGAGAAAACTGCCTTCGGTGTCATGATGGTCTTTATAGAGTCTAGTGCTTTTAAAAACGTATACTGTTGTGATATGTTATAGGACATTTTGAAAATTCTGGGAAGAAAGGTCACTTGTAATTTTGCCACTCAGAGGAATACTGCTGCTGAAATGTTAACATGTTTATTTCCAGACTAATTTTCAATGCACATCTATATAGATACATAGTCATCCCTTTATAAGAATGTCTATGAACCTTTTTGAAACCTGCTTTTTTTTTTTATTTAACAAAACAGTGTATGTGAGAACATTTTCCATGTTCCAGTTTATTCTTTGACAATATGATTTTAAATGGCTGCATAGTTTGGCATCCGTTATAGTTTGGCTCTGGAAATACTTAGAGATGTTCCAAATAAAAAGTCCATTTTGGGAGTAAGGTCTTCCTAATTTTCTTTGTTCTTTTTATTGTTTAAAATATTATATGTAGTAGTACATATATCTCCTCTCCCCCCCCCCCCATGACTTTCCCCCAGCCTTTCCTTCCTAATTTTAATATCAACAACCAACGTATTAATTTTGTGCTTTACCCCAGGAAGACTTACCTGTTCTTTGCTATGTTTCTGTAACAAAAAATTTTCTTTTTTAAAAAAAATATATTTTTTATTGATTTTTTTTTTTTTACAGAGGAAGGGAGAGGGATAGAGAGTCAGAAACATCGATGAGAGAGAAACATCAATTAGCTGCCTACTGCCCCCCCACCCCCACTGGGGATGCGCCAGTATCCAAGGCACATGCCCCCGACTGGAACTGAACCTGTGACCCCTCCCAGTGCACAGGCCGAAGCTCCATCCACTGAGCCAAACCAGCCAGGGCACCAACACATTTTCTTGAAATAAATACACTAGAGTCTTTGGTATAGCAATCACTAATTGTAATTAATGTTTAATTAGCCATTTATAGCAGATTCAACAAATGAAGGTTTCACAAATCAACAATACTATTTCAAGAAATCAGACTAATTTTGAAGTACCGTATTTGCCGGCGTATAAGACGACTTTTTGGCCCTGAAAAATATGCCTCCAAGTGGGGGGTAGTCTTATACGGCGAGTATATAACAAACTCTGTATTTTTAGTGGAAATGTTAGGGGGTCTTCTTATACGCCCAGTCGTCTTATACGCCGGCAAATACGTATTTTTTTCAGGGCCAAAAAATCGTCTTATACGCCGGCAAATACGGTAGGTTAAAATTTTCACAACTGAATTTGGGGTTGATCCGCCATGACCAGTTGGTGCCATTGGCTGTGCTGTATAATTTCGGGGCGAACCTGACTTTCCTTGAGCCTCCAGGCCGTAGAGGACAGGAAGGGCCATTGCGGTCAGGGAAGTGGAGCCAGATGGTCCCCTGGCGGGTGCCAAGCTCCCCGCAGAGACGGACGCTACACCTGACAGCCCGGGGTAAACAGCACATGTTGGTGGCATTGCTCACCCTTTCCTGGAGAGAAAAGAAGCTAAGCTCTTCGCCTCTGCTGGCATGATGGGAAGCTGCTCTGCGGGCTCTGTTCAGCCTAGAGTAGCAGGTGTCCAGGCGGTGAGCTTCTAATGGGCAGCGGAGGAGGAGGAGGAGGTGGAGGCCAAGCCGGGGCGGAGTTGGCAGCCCCCGTGGCTGTCTCATGAAATGCACTTTCTGGCATTCTCAGAGCCTTTCAAAGGAATCTGGGTAAGTCATTTAACCTTGTGTCGCTTTGGTTTACTTGGCTTTCAGAAGGGAGTGGTAATTAAACCAAATGGAGCCGTCAATCAGTGGATCTTAGTGGTACTTTTCAGCTTGAAAAGCCCAGAGCCATCTGGAGTCACAGAGTCATCTCCCAGTTTCACCCCAGAATTGACCACTGTGGCTTGTCTGAGCTGATTTGGGGGGAAGACCATGCTTGAGAGTCATGGGTCCCCGCGTTAATACCTCTGGGCAGTAGCTTAGGAGCAGGACGTGGGGCACATTGATCTCTCTGGGCCTCATCTGTAAAGAATGGTCATCGCGGTAACTGCTTTCAAGGTAAGTGAGCGCTTGTCCTTTGTAAGTGCATGGCGCAGAATAAGCTCTCCGATATCAGTTCCCACGATGAAGATATAGATTCGTGCCGAGCCATCTGACCACACTGTGGGTTTGTGATTGATCATCGATCATCGGATAGCCCTATGCAGCACAGTGCTTTCCCGTTCTGAAGACAGCTGCGTGCACTGAGATAAACTGGAAAATGCGAAGCTTTATAAAAAGTTCCTCCAAAATATATTGACCTAAGCAAAAGTGTTGGGATCTCTCTCTCTCTCTCTCTCTCTCTCTCTCTCTCTCTCTCTCTCTTTCTCTCTCTCTATCTATCTATCTATCTCTCTCTCCCCCTGTCTCACAACAGTCCATCTGGCCCCCAACTAGGACAGGGCCCCAATGGACAGATCCCTTCCATCTTGTTTCTATGCCATCCTGAGGGTGTTGCCCACCTAAACAGTCTAAGGCAGTGGTTCTCAACCTTTCTAGTGCCACGGCCCCTTAATACACTTCCTCATGTTGTGATGACCCCCCAGCCATAACATTATTTTCGTTGCTACTTCATAACTGTAATTCTGCTGCTGTTAATGAATCGTGATGTACATATCTGTGTTTAGGAATTGTCTGTGGGTTGCTCTCACAGTGGGCGGAGTTGCGTGGTTGTGAAGGAGGAGACCATCGTGCCTGCAAAGCCTACAGTAGTTACTCCCTTTCCCTTTCCAGAAGCTTTCCGAGAGAAAATGGGGAAATGAGTATCAGGGAAGCAGCAGGCAGTCTCTGCCACGGTCAGGGACCTGGGAAGCAGGCGAGTCACCCGCTGCCTTGGAAATGCAGCCTGAGGAGGTTGTCCCTGTGAGGACCCGTGTCCCATGGGGGAGTGAGCTGGTGTGCTAGCGGTTGTTGAAGGAGTCCCGTTGCAGGAAGATTTAAGGAGCCAGGCGTGCAGTGGCCGGGTAGAGATGAAGGAGGAGGGAGAGAGCTGCTTCCTGAAGAGAGTTTCCATCTTTAACGTGGAGCATCACAGTGGCAGTGCTTCTGTCCCGCTCTGTCCCCTTTGACACTTGGCTGCTGTCCTGCTGTGGCCAAAGCTCTTAGCTGATGGCCTTCTCCCCGGCCTCCCTGCACAGAGCCTCCGCTTCCCCCAGACCCCCTGGGGTAACCCCTGTAACCTCACAGAGGACTCCTAGCACCTACTCGGGAAAGGCCCAGCCAGCACCGCGGTTTGCCCCTCCAGGTCTCCTCCCTCGTGATTTCTGTTTAACTGCCCAGCCTGATGCACACTCTGGCTCCTGCCTCACGGGGACACCTGTCCTCCCTGCACTTGGCCATCTCCGTGCACTGGCTCCCGTTGTCTCCCGAGCCTCGCTCTGGCAAGGCGTGGGGGACCCAGGACTGAACTGGCACAGGATAGACACACTCAAGCAGGGCACGTGGGGACGCTGACTTCCTGTTGGCACTGCCCCCATTTATAGTCCTCTTCCAGCTGGCCCCTCTCTCCCCACCTCTGGCTGAGCTCTCCCCCCTTGAATGTTTACAGGGTGTTGTTCGTACCATTGGTGGCCCCCGTGGCTTTCTGGGGTGTTAGAGCAGTTCCGTGCATGTTTCCAGTCTTAGGGAGATTGGAAGGTCTCGGAGGCCGGGTCCAGATCTGACTGAGCTGCTCAGCCTACGCTCGCATCCAGTAAGTGCGGCCGGTGTTACCGCGATGCTGCCTACCGCCATCGCCGTCTGCAAAGGAATGCCTCTCAACTAAAATGTAATTTACCACCTGGAGGAATTTAAGGGAAAATGAAAATATAGTGCTTGTAATTGTGCTGAACATGGGTGTGTCATGCAAAGGCTTCACCTGGAGCAGTTTTTAGCTAGTTTTCAGTGAAAGAACACTACATTTAAAAATATTTTCCTGTGATCTGAAGCAATATATATATATATATATATATATATATATATATATATATATATATATTTCACAGAGAGGAAGGGAGAGAGATAGAGAGCTAGAAACGTGGATGAGAGAGAAACATTGACTAGCGCCTCTTGCACACCCCCTACCGGGGATGTGCCCGCAACCAATGTACATACCCTTGACCGGAATCGAACCCGGGACCTTTCAGTCTGCAGACAGATACTCTACCACTGAGCCAAACCGGTTTGGCTGAAGCAGGTTTTTTTTTTTTAATACAGTTCTATTTGGGAATGTTAAACAGTTCCTTGTACAGGAGAAGATTTGACTTTGGGTGGCGGGCACACAGTGCAATATGTAGATCTTATAATATATTAGAAACCCACACGTGTAATCTATGTGTTCACGTTGACCAGTGTCACCCCAATAAACTGAATAAGCAAACAGTTCCTTGAAAAACCAAGACTGAGTCAGAAATCATCACTTTTGTGGGGCAGAAGTAGGGGCACGTGAGCGGAACTCCGTGAGTGCAGAGATGGGCCCCCTGCAGAAAAGCCAGGATTGGAGCATTTTCTAAAAGCTACTGACCGCCAGAGACATCACTACCTACCTAGAACAGTGATTATTCCAACGATGTGGAGAAAGAGGCACACTGGTGTGCTGCAAGAATGTTTAAAACATGCAATACCTGACTGCTTAGGGGCACTGACTTCTTTTCCCTCAGATTGTCAAATAAAAAAAATGACAACTGCCAACACAATAGCTGTCCTGTGTGAATGAATCAAAATTATGCCTATTCTTTTTTTCAGAGCGGCAACAAATATAACATCTTAGTAATTTGTCTGCGCCTGCCTTGAGATGAAAAGGGTTGAAAATCGTTGACCTAGGAGATCCGCCTAAAATTACTCACATTATACTTTCAAAGGTGGTATTTTCACAGCTCCGTCTTTTCCGAAATCGGTAATCAAATGTAAGAAGAGCTTTTATTTTTATAGAAAAGTTACCCGACGGAGTGCCAGGGTTTTTTTTTCACCGAGGAGACCCATCTAAATAACGAAATGCTTGCTTACGCTGGCAAAGAATTCCCAGTGTTCACTCGTCTCTTGTTAATTAATACCCGGCGAAGTTGGCGACGATGTCGGGAAGCAGACGGGCGCACATGAGTTTTCCTGGTGATCCATTCAGACCTGCTGGAAGGGTGGAAGGAGAGACGCCACCTGGACGGGCGCTGTAACGCTTCCCCTTTGCGTTCACTAGCTGATGTTGGGAACTTATAGTGCTTAGAGCAGGGGTGGGCAAACTTTTTGACTCGAGGGCCACCATGGGTTCTTAAACTGGACCGGAGGGCCGGAACCAAAGCAACCTGACCATGCTGGCACTCTCATCTTGGGCTGCTGGTGAAGGAGCGGAGGGGAGAGCAAGAGAACCCTCCGCTCTTTCGGCTCCACGGGCCGGATAGAACAGCCGAACGGGCCGGATCCGGCCCGCGGGCCGTAGTTTGCCCACGGCTGGCTTATAGCTTCCTCCTCCCCACTCCCCTGGCAGAGGGCTGTCTGACAGGTAAGCACAGAAAGGAAAGGTTTTCTTTCCTTGCAATCTATATGTGTTTTGCGGTTATTAAAGAGTAAGGCAGTTCTGGAATTTTTATGCAAGCGTCAAGTTGGATAAAAGTCATTACCTACCATTACGTGCTTTACCCCGGATCCTTACCTCTGCTTGTGCATACTGCTCTGTGTCCAGTGTCTGGCGTGGTACTCAGCCAACAGCAAAGGCTCAGTTCATGTTTGCTGAATGAATAAGTAAACGGACTCTGGCGCTCTGGAAGAGTAAATGGATTCCTAAGCAAAATGATTTCTTTAAGGGGTGAAATGTGCAGACAAAAGCAGCTCATGTTTCAACCCCCCCTCACCCTGCCAAGCCCCCCGGTACTGCACCCTGGCAGCTCTCCGGGTGCGAGTGTGAAACATTAGGGAGGAGTGAAGGTGTGTGGCCTCATGTTACTGAAAGGAAAACCCCAAGGTTGTGTAAGTGTCTCTTGGCCCTTTCATAATAAACATCATAGGAAACACAGCCAAAATGAGTTCCTTTTGAATTAATCCTGTGTCTTACAGTGCTTGATTGAGGCGCAGACCTGGGCTTTGTGTGTAACATGATAGAATTTTGGAAAGAGAGTAGAAGTTTCATCCAGAAGGCTGTTTCAACTTGGCGCACTGTCTTTTATTCCATTGAAGTTTGGGGGTATTTATACAAATTTAGATCTTCCATAAGCAGATTAAGGCTATTTACGGACAAGCCCAATATCATTTAGATCCCTTAATGTGAGCTCCTAATTTCTACTTTTGGTAGATAATCAATAACACAGAAGAAAAATCTCATGTAGGGTGAGATTAGACAATTGCAAAGTGACTAGGCTTCCTTCTAAGAAACACCGCCTGTGATAGGCCTTTTGAATTTTGCATCGTCCAAATCTGAATTGAAGAATTGTTCTGCCACTCTTTGTCCTTGGGGGTAAAAACTGCATTCTCCAGATCTGTGTGTCTGATTCTGGAAAATGGGAATAGAGGCACATTAATGAGACAATGCAATGTAAGGCACTCAGAACATTACTACATGTAGTGCTTGAACGAGTTATGCTAAAGAGCCCATCCTGCTGGAGCAGCGATCCCAAAATACAGTGAGTTAAGGGAGACACCGCTTCACTTACTGTCACAAGGCAAGCATTCTAAGCTTGCCAGGCAGTCATGCTCCTTGCAGAAATTCAGGGACCCAGCTTCCATCTACCTTCTTATTTTCCACCCTTTCAACATTGAAGCGTCCATCTACACAGTCAAAGCAAGGTCATGGGCACTCCTGTGCCCCAGCCTGAGGGGAGGGAAAGAGCACAGAGGCGTCATGCCCGGTGTCCTCAGGCCTCGGCCCAGGAAAGGTATCCATCCCTGTCACTCACGCTCCTTTGGGGAGAATTAAGTCCCTTGGCCACGTCTGTCTGTCGGAGGGGCTGGGACGTGGGGTTTCTAGCTGGACGCCATGTCCGCAGTTACAAAGCCCTCACTGTGGAAGATGGGAAGAATAGATTTCAGTGAGCCTCGAAGGGCCTGCAGCACCGTGCTTAGTTAATGCAACCGTTATGCACGTATCAGAAAGCGGTAGTTCAAGTGAGGGTTTAAGTGTCCTTGTTCTAGGGATAGAGGAATTAAAGAGCAGCTGCAACTCAGAAGTTGTGTCTCCAGTGAGTTGATCATTATTTGGGGGGGGGGGGGGATGGGGCCCCTTAAGTATTGAATCACAAATCTCAGTAAGCCCCGAGGGAGAGAGGAAAGGGTGGCCGGGAGAAGCAGGGGAAGGGGTGGGAATGACCCTGATTAGCTATGCTCTTCCTGCCTCTCAGGCTGCCCGCTCTGTAAATGAAACTTAACCCCTTATCTGACCCGGTGAGGACAAAGTACACCAGCTTCTAAAGAAACTTTTCCAGGAGCAGGGTTTTTGTTTCCAAGCACAGAAGAGAAGGCAGAGAAGAGGGGACTCGTGCAGGGTAACGTCCACCTTGAGTTTTCTCTTTGAAAGACACGCTTTGTGCTATGGAAAGAAGAAAATCATGTGAGTACTCATTGAGACGGTCTCTGCCTTGACACCATGGCCAAAGAAAAAAACAAAGGCTAAATATACGAGTCTCTGCACGTAGACGTACCCCAGGTAAAAATTAACTATTAAGTAAGCAACTTTTCTCCGCAGGAGAAATGCACGAATTCTTAAGGACATCCAAGTTGGGGGTAAAAGATCTAGGGTTACAGGAAATGCTTTTAGCCGCTTATAAAATTACTCCTCACGGTTGCTTTATTCTCCTGTATTTAGCAATCGCTAAGAAACAATAAGAGGGAATTAAATGAGGTCCCGAGTTGCTCCATAGTGTATGAAAAAATTTATAATTTCAGGCCTGGCGAGGAATAGATACTGGACTTGTTTGTATGCAAGTCATGCTCATATGTTTGATGACAGCATCTGTTTTGGTTTTTATAAGTAACCCATTGCCTAACTGCTGAAAATAGCTGCATTTATTTTAAACAGGTGGTCCAAAAGTGATAGGAGAAAGTAGAAGTGAGTCTGTTTCCCAATTTTGGTTCCCCCCCCCCCACACACATTGAAAATCATACTTAACAATCTATACTCTGAACCAAATGTCGTCTAAATGTTTACCTCTAAGGAGTAAATTGCCTAAGAGATGGGATTGTAGATTGAGCTGTTTGACTTGTGGAGTCAAAAGCCAAAATAAAGTGCTTCACTTCTTATTTTCTGATTGGGTTTATCAAAAACGATCAAGGCATTGTTGAAACAGAGCTTTTGGTTCTTAGAAGAAAATTAAGTTGTGGTGAAATATACTGAGCCTAGGAAATTTATGTCAAGAAATTCAGGTGGTAAGTGGTGATGACTTGTTCAGGTTTGTTGTAAGTAGGGCCTGGCCAGACGACCAGGAAGAACACACATAGAAAGTTCATATTTTCTTGATTTCTAAGTTCCACGGAAGTCGTGAGCCAGTAATTAATTAGCTTCTTTCTCTCCTTTGGTTTCTGACATTGACGATAATGAGTATTTTGGTAATGCAACAATGAATTCATATTAATGAAGGGCACTGGAAAATAAAGCATTTCTTTAATATGCAGATGCTGTTTTTAGACATCAGTGAGCAGGTTATGATAGTAATTCTGTCCACTGATAATGTAAGGAACACAAAAATCTATAGAGTTTCCTATCTGTGAAATATTAGGTTGCTGAAGTTCACTTAGATTTTTTTGTGTGTGTGTGTTTTTTTTAATTAATTTCCATTTGTGATAATTACATCTGGGTCCTATCTATAAACTCTATGCCTGTGCATGTCCACAAAGCACCTATACTTCTTTGGTTTGATGTTTGCATTTTCTTCACTGTTTCCACAAGATTGAGAGCTCTTGGGCGCTCATGGACTATGGATTGTCAATTCACCTATCATCTTTCGCTTTTTCTTCTATCTCAGTTTGTCTAAATGAAACATAGTGCACGGCTCATATTAAATAATAAAATCATAGCCTAGCAGTCAGCAAACTACAGCCTGTGTAGGCCTGGTTATGTCTAAGATAGTTCTTTACCTTTTTAAAATATTGTAACAAGAAGAAGAAGAATATGAGATGGAGACCACTGTAGCCCACAAGACTTAAAATATTTCTTATCTGGCCCTTTATAAAAAAGTTTGCCACCTCCTGTCATAGACAGATAATATAATGGTAAGTGGTGAAGGGCACTGGTCTTAGGGCCAGACAGCATTGGTTCAAATCTTGTCTTTACCGCGTGTGACCTTGGGCAAAGTGACTTAATCTCTCTGTGACCCATTTTCTCATCTATAAATGGGCATAATTATAGTGCCTACCTCACAGGGTTGTGGTGAGAACTTGTTAATATATAAAGTGCTTAGAACAATGCCTGGCACTTAGTGAGTACTCAATAAATGTTAATGATTATTGTGATGATGGTGGTTGAAAGCTTTGAAAGACAATTTGAACCAGTCCTCACTTTCAACAAACAGGTGGACGTCCACCTTATCAAAGACTGTTTTCTGATTCTTCCATCCAGAATGAAGGCCCGTTTTTCTTTTCACTAGTGCCTGCTTGACTGAAAAAAGTCAAGACAGACCTATACTCAAATGTAAAAAGATATCTATGTTTCAAAGTATAAAAGGAAATGATGAAGATAAGTTAAGAAGCAGACATTAAATGTGGCACTAAAAAAGCAAATTCTTTGGTGTTCTTATGATAACGTGCAAGAAGAAATAAAGTGGAAATGAGAGATCTAGAAGAGGGATAATGGTTAGAGAGAGAAAGAAGAGGAAGCAAGAATAAGAAAGTCAGCAGAGCAGGAGAAAGATTTTGATAGAGAGGGAGGCTGGCGGTCACTCCAGAATGTCCAGTGTTAGCGTCTCTCCTTCCCTCGGGAGCCCGCCTCAGTATTGTGTCCAATAAAATTGCTCCCATTGCAAAGAAAGCACGGCTCCTTTTGTGTGATTATTTTCCATTGCAGAAATAATTTTTCGGCATCAAGTGTTTGTTGGACACGTATTGTGCGTAAGATGTGTTTTCTAAGAAAACCCGTCACATAGTATATATACACAAAACCATCTTCTTTTGTGTATTTTTTTAGGTCAAATAATTTTCTTACCGTTAGCCACTTGCCTTAACCATCATAAACCTTTTGTTGATCCCTAAATACCTTTGTCTTCTTTGATACCTCTTTGTTTGCTCCGTGTGCTCTTTTAAGTAGGGGAAGAATAGACGTAGTTGCTTACAAAATGTAGAAAATGTTTTATAAACCAGAAAGTGTAATGAAGTGTAATTTTCTCTCTCTCTCTCTCTCTCTCTCTCTCTCTCTCTCTCTCTCTCTCTCTCTCTTCTTCACTTGAGTTGTTGATTCTGTATGTACACTGGACTAGAGATGAATGTTCCAGGACTGGCATTTGATGATGTCCAGGGGCCGAAGTAATGGCCTCACATGGCACTTACACGGTGAAGCCACACACTGATTATGCGTCTTATTAGCTGATGGAGACCCTTTGAGGGGACAAGATTACAGACCTTTCAAGCCTGCTGCTCCTAGAGTCTGATCCTAGGAGCTTGATAATTGTCACTGCCTAGTGGGAGTGTGCTGAGAATAGTGGTGACTTCATGTTGAAATGCCTTTTATGAAAGTGTCTTATGGGAGTGTGACCATACTTCCCTACGTTCTTTGGAGTATTTAGATAAAGTTGGACTTTCAGACCAATGTGAGCAATTACAGGTTTTTTTAAATCGATCCTACTTGTTTACTGGTTTTAGTTTTCCTCCACTAGGATTTACGTTCGCTGAGGTTGCTGAATTTTTGTTTCTTGAACTGCTGTTCCTCCGGCAGCTATAACAGTGGTACATGTAGGTGCTCAAGAAACAGTTTTGGAGGAGTGGATGAATGAGTGAACCAGTGAATGAAATATACCTACTCATTATTTCCATTAAAATATCTTCCCCAGGTGCATATAGCTTGCCAGTTGATATCATCGTGGATGTCTTTATGCAAAAGAATTATTTTAAGAATGAATTCTGTTTAATAAACATGTAATTGAGTGCCTGAAAGGGAAATTGAATATGAAACCCATGTCTTCGTGGATTAATATTAAATTAAATGGTAAACAGCAATGTTATTAGATGCACATGACTCAGACAGTTAAGGCCTCAAGGGGAACTCTCAACATTTTTGAGAAGGCTTTAAAAAATATTGTTCCCTTTATTCTAAGAGAATAGTATCATCGATACTAATTGTTAAAAACAATGTTCTTTTGAATAGGAATGAATTCTAACCTCTCTTCTACCTACTTTAAAGTACGCCTCCCATGTACTCTTTCTTAGGATATGGATGTAACAAAATGAGGAGTAAATTAAGACAGAGGGAGGCATGGCACGCAGGGGTTGGGGGGCCCAGCTGGGAAAGCAGTGTAGGAGGTGCGTGGATGTCAAAGCCTGAACCAGGCCTGTCGGCAGCCGTTCCGAGGAAAGGGGCAGGGCAGGGCAGGGCGGGACCCAGGAGAGCGCACCTAGAAAGGGGGGAAGGAACGATGACCTAGGAGGCTTGGGGAAAGCTGACGATCTAATCCAGGTAATTGATGAGATAGAAAGCGGAATCCATTCATCGTCACGTGACCTGGGAGGTCGGGGGTCCTGGCACTGGACAAATAGAGACGTAAATACAGTCCTCGCCTCTACTTGGGATTGGAGGGAACAGCACATCCATGGTCATGCTAGTGTCTGTTCACCCCCTTTATTGATTTTAGGGTCTTAGACTCAACCTTTAGGGTAAAAAAAAATAAAAATAAAAATAAAATAGAACATTGAGGTGCTTATAGCACAGAATGTAAATGTGATTAATCTGGACAGTGTGAAAGTATATGCACAACAGATGAAAACTAGCCAATGGAAAGGGTGTGAGGGAAGGTGAAGGGAGAGAATAGAAAATAATTGTTCCAAGAAAGTTATACTCTGTGACTGACCAACTAAAACAGCGGCTTAGCTATGAGGCCTGAAGTCCCTCTGGGTGAGGGGCCGGTGCTGTCACTGCCTTGGGAAGAAGTGGGGAGAGGCATTGGGAAAGAGAGCCCGCCGTTAAGGCTGAACTTCAACAGTGAATGTCTAAAAATGATGTCATGTGTAAGCATAGAATTTGGAAATATGAGTTGTCCTTTTTAGTGTCCTGGTAAGAAATGCTGATTTTAATGAAGAGGCTATGTATGGTGCTTTGGGCTGGGTTTAGATTAGGGTCCTTACACCTTTAGGGCTGGAGCGACTGGAGGAAATTTAAAAGGGTAATTTAAAAAGCTGGGTCCACTCGACCAGTGGTCCCTGGAACAGTGGAGGAGTGACGACCAAGGGCGCTGTGGTCAGGACATTGGCAGCCATTGCTGGGAACTGGGAGGTAAAGCCGGGAGGAGGGAATACAGTCACCTCTCCCCAAACACAGAGAACGGGTGGGGCTGGGGTGAGCGGTGGGGGTGGGGGTGGGGGGGAGGGTAAACCACAAAGAGGAGCCCAAACTAGGACTTGCTTCTCTTTGGAGTAGAACCAGGGGCAGGGATATACCCAGAGTAGGTTTATTGTGTTGCCTATACAATTTGATGCTTTAACCTCCTGCAGGTATGAATTTAATAGGGTTTTAATGTAAATACCCGTTACTTCATCCAGTGGGCTGGGAGCTTGGTGGACCAGAGTGACTCAAACAGAGAGAATCTCTATCCTGAAAATGCTTCCAGTCTCCTTGGAGAGAGAGGATGCTAAACACACCGGCAAAAACATAATAGGTGTGATTACAAGCAGTGATTAATGCTTAAGTTTAATGTCATAGCACACAAGAAGAGTCAGTGTTGCCTGCATAAACTTAGTAAGTCTTTAGTAATGATGTAACACAAGTTTTTAAAATATCATTCTTTGGGAGTAGAAACGATTCTTTCTTGAGTAGCCTATTTCATTCTATTTAACTATAAATACACTACGTGCTTAAATCAGATAGAGTGATGAAACAGCTGCCTCTTCATTGTTCTGTTCCTTTGTTACTCTATTTAATGAATAATTTGAACAGATTCCAAAACATTAAATTAGATGTATGCACATGCTTTAAGAATTATATCATGCCGTTAGTGTATTTAAAACTCAGTGATATCACTGTCTAAATATAGTAAATAAGAAAGTTAATTATTTGAGCCACTTTTACCCTCTATAAATAATCTGGCAGTACAACAGACGAGAGATAAAAATTAACCCAATAATCCATATCTAAGTATAGAGTCGGGGAAATTCCCCCCACCTTCCTTCTTCCTGACATATGAACCTTGATGATTGCAATAAATCTTTTGAGGCCCTCGATTGAAATTTGCCCTTCCTTGCTTTTCTAGTAAGAGATCTGAGCAGCGACAGACATTGGGGGGAAACATTAAAAGCACAAGAATTTCATTCTGTCTTCCTTGATACTTCCTGTGGCTGACCGTTTTGTCCAAAGGGAGCAGATAAATGGACAGAGGAAGCTGGTTGTCAACTGCCTCCTTATCCCTCCCACCGTTCACAGCCCTCACAATGGTCTGAGAACAGAAAACGTTAAATCCTGGGTTCCTATATCCTGAGCATTTTCTTGTTAAAATAAACCTGTGAACACTTCATCTCCCTTGATTTAGATTACTCTGTTTCCTTCATGAAAAAGTTGCTGAAGGTGTTTCAAGCTGATACTGCACACATGTAAGGTGTTGTCATAAATTACTGGAAGCTGCCAGAATGATCATACTAACGCACTTCCACAAATGGTGTTAAAAATAGTAATTAAGTAAATTCTATTTATCTTAGTCCCTTTTTTATCTCCACTTTTCTTTTTTTTTTTTTTTTTTTTTTTTGTAAACAGAGTTCCTGCCAATGCGGGAGGAGTTTTATATGTTCAAGTACTCACACGTAGGAGAAAATCTAGAATTGCCCCCTCTAGAAATCATTTTGTTTGCAATAAGCATGGCTTATTATGCATTCTGATTGCCCCAGAAGTTAAGACATGAAACCCCTGAGTCACTGAAGCCCAGAAACTATGCCTAATTCTTTTATTTCTCCTTCAGGGATAACTGTCTGGTGTTTTATTCAGTTGGTGTAGTTTGTATAACCCTGGCCGACTGTCTTGCAGATGTGTGTCACCAGTCACAAGGGGAGGAGGTGTCACGTGGTTGGTTGTTTACATAAGTCACAGTAGCCATGCCAGTCATCTTCATATTTAAAGAACTGTGCATGTTGGTGCATTTAAACTGTGGTTTAAAAATGGGCAGCCGGTTTAGAGAGTCGGCTGCTGCCGATGATGAGATCATAGACAAAACCCACACCCCTTTCTGGACCGAAAGATCCCCATGGAGATAGGCGTGCTTTCTGAGAGGAGTCACTCGGCCACGCCTGCCACCCCTGAACCACTGTCTCTGTTTCGCTTTACCTGTTCCTTCACTTGGGAGTATTGTGGAAATTAATCCATAGGTATCCAGAATCTTCTTCATGGAAATGATTTTGTTTTTGCTATTTATACACTTGAAAGCCAAAAATAAAATGGCCAGACTACATCAGCTTACTAGCAGTCAATAAATATTTGTCTTCTTAAATATTAAGAAAGGAATATACTGCCAAAACCGGTTTGGCTCAGTGGATAGAGCGTCGGTCTGCGGACTGAAAGGTCCCAGGTTCGATTCCGGTCAAGGGCATGTACCTTTGGTTGCAAGCACATCCCCAGTGGGGGGTATGCAGGAGGCAGCTGATCCATGTTTCTCTCTCTCTTCAATGTTTCTAACTATCCCTTTCCCTTCCTCTCTGTAAAAAATCAATAAAAAAATTTTTTTTAAAAAAAGAAAGGAATATACTACCTAGATGCAATATAGAGGTGCATACTTTTCTTTAAAAGGCAATGATTTAAAGTCCAAAGGGGCACAAGGAAATGAGGAACCTAAGTTGACACAAAGTTTTGTCTTTTGGACAAAAATGTTAAATAGGAATTCGTAAGTTAACTTTTCTATTCTTGAGTGACTGCTTTATAGAAGTCCAAAGTTAGCTCTTTGTGCTTTGTGTTCTGTTCTGTTCTTTTTGTTTTTCCTGATTTCTATAGTGCCTATCTTATGTTTTCTCTATTCGTACGCACTCCACTAGGGGGCAGACAGAAGAGATGAAAGGAAACCCACATCAATGCATTGCATTTACTTCACTTGATGCCTTATGTTTGCTGCTCCTTTTGCATACCTTGTGGAAAAGTTTTTCTGTTTAGTTGTAGTTCATATACCGTATTTGCCAGTGTATAAGACGATTTTTTGGCCCTGAAAAATATGCCTCCAAGTGGGGGGTAGTCTTATACGGCGAGTATATAACAAACTCTGTATTTTTAGTGGAAATGTTAGGGGGTCGTCTTATACGCCCAGTCGTCTTATATGCCGGCAAATACGTATTTTTCAGGGCCAAAAAATCGTCTTATACGCCGGAAAATACGATAATAACATCTAAAGTAGTTTTTAGTATGCTTATTTCAACATCTACAGCGTAAACACTTATACTGATTTAATGGTAATTTTTCAGTTAATTGATTGTCACAATATTTCTTTTGCTTTTCTGGCATGTGTCCACCATCAAACCACTTAATAACAAACACTTACTCAATAATTGCGGTTGGCTGTAATGCGGATCCCCACAGGGTTCACCTCACACCGTGCATCAAGACTTAGTCATTTGTCCACTCTCTTAGTCACCACTTGCTGAGTCTCTACTTTTTGTCCCGACATTGTGTGTGTGAAGTTTTGAGAACAGAGGCTTGATGAGAAAGACCCTAAACAATTGAGTATAAACACATGCTTAGTTATAGTTGCCCTTTAAGCCATTTGGTGAGAGACCAGACGAAAAGGAGCCGAAGGGATTCTTAATGGCTACGGTGCTGGACAGTTTTTATTTCTGATTATTCTTTTCAGACTGCTCATGAAGATTAAAATGTCATATAGGGATGGCTTAGGGACTGCAACTGGAAGTGAGAGAACCAGTGTCTCCCTTAATCTGGGAGGCTAGCTAAAGAGGTGGGGTTTTTTGTTTTAATTGTTTTCTTAATTTTACAATTATAGTTGACATTTTGTATTGTATCACTCTCTCATCATGTACAGCATAGTAGTTAGACATTTATGTAACTTATGAAATGATCCCCCCAATAAGTGTAGTACCCCCTGACACCATACATAGTTACTATAATATTATTAATAATCTCTACACTGTACTTTATATTCTTGTGACTGTCAATTTATTCTTCTTAATCCCTTTGCCTTTTTCATCTAGTCCCCCAATCACCCTCCTACATAGCAACCTTCAGTTTATTCTTTGTATTGGTGCGTTTGTTCTTTTTGTTCTTTAGATTCCACATATAAATGAAATTATATGGTATTGTCTCTGTCTGACTTATTTATCTTGGCATAATATCCTCTAGGTTCATCCATGTTGCAAATGATAAAATAGCATTCTTTTCTTTAAGGCTGAGTTGTATTTCATTGTATATATTTACCACATTTTCTCTCTCTTTTTTTTTTGCATCTTCTGTTTTTATTGATGGTTGTGCCTTTCTACGTGTTGAGGTACCTATTCTTTTTAAAAATATATATTTTATTGATTTTACACAGAGAGGAATTGAGAGGGATAGATAGTTAGAAACGTCGATGAGAGAGAAACATCGATCAGCTGCCTCTTGCACACCCCCACTGGGGATGTGCCCGCAACCAAGGTACGTGCCCTTGACCGGAATTGAACCTGGGACCTTTCAGTCCCCAGGCCGACGCTCTATCCACTGAGCCAAACCGGTTTTGGCCCACATTTTCTTTATTCAGTCATCCATTGATGGACACTGAAGTTTTGATTTCTTGTTCATTTAGCCACTCTGTCTTGTATAAAGCATTTAGTCCATTTACATTTAAAGTAATTATTGATAGTTATCTAGTTACTGATTTTTTTCCCCTTCTTCCTCCTTTTTCTCCTTCATTCCTTTAACATTTCTTGTAATACTGGTTTGGTAGTGATGAACTCCTTTAGCTGCTTTTTTTTTTTTTTTTTTTTTTTTTTGTCTGGGAAGCTCTTTATCTCTTCCTTGATTATTTCTTCCTTGATTTTAAATGATAGCCTTGCTGGGCAGAGTAATCTTGATTGTAGTTCTTTGATTTTCATCACTTTGAATATTTTGTATCAGTCCCCTCTGGCCTTCAAAGTATTCTTCTGCAAAATTAGTTGGCAGTCTTATGGAAGCTCGCTTGCTTTTCTCTTGCTGCTTTTAAAATTCTCTTTGTCTTTAACCTTTTGCATTTTAATTATGATGTGTCTTGGTATGGTCCTCCTTGGGTTCACTTGTTTGGGATTCTGGGCTTCCTGGACTTAAATACCTATTTCTTTCATCAGATTAGGGAAGTTTTTCATCATTATTTTTTCAAATATGTTTTCAATCCTTACTCCCTCTTAATTCTCCCTTTGGTACACTTATGATGCCAATGTTGGTATGTTTGTTGTTGTCCCAGAGGTCCCTTAAACTATCCTATTTATTTTATTTTATTTATGTCCTGATTTGGTGATTTCTACTACCTTATCTTCCAAATCACTGATTTGATCCTCTGCTTTATCTGTTATACTGTTCATTCCCTTTAATGTAGTCTTCATTTTGGTTACTGTATCCTTCATTTCTAACTGGTTCATTTTTATGTTTTCTATATCTTTGTTAAAGTTTTCACTCAGTTCATCTATTCTTCCCCCAAGTTCATTGAGCATCCTTTGAGTCCGTGTTTTAACTCTGCATCTGGTAAATTGGTTATCTCCATTTTGTTTAGTTCTTTTTCTGGAGTTTTGTTCTGGTTTTTTGTTTGTTGTTTGTTTGTTTTTCATTTGGGACTTGTTTCTTTGTCTCCCAATTTTGGCAGCCTCTTTGTATTTGTTTCTATGTATTTCAGATAGATCTGCGACATCTCCCAGACTTGGCAGGGTGGCCTTATATAGTAGGTGTCCCGTGGGACCTAACAGTGCAATCTCCTGGTCACCTGAGCCAGGCATTCCAAGGGTGTGGGTTGTGTGTGCCCTTTAGTCATAGTTGAGCCTTGACTGCTGTTGGCATGTCTGTGGGTGGCATTAACGCTCAGGCTGGCTGGCTTTGGGAAGTGGTCATGACTACAACCGATGATGAGTTGCGTGTGGGCTGACCCCACAGATTGGGATTCGCTGTAGTGGGGGCTCTGTTGCCTGCTGACTCCACCCTTTTGTAAAACTGATTGGGTGGTGTTCTGATATGGTCTGAAGCAGGTCACCGGGTGTGTTGGGTCACGGGGTATGTTGGGTCACCAGGTTTGTTGACTCCGGGGTCTCTTTTGGAGGGACTCTTCTGCAGGCCCTGGGCAGCCACCTCCTGTGCCCTACCCAGGGCCACCTAGGAGGAGCTACAGTGAATCTGTGGTTGGGAGCTGCCTATGCTGGGGTTCAAGGTGCCTAAGAGTGGCTATAGTCCAAACCAAGGTTGGCTGCCACAAATGCTGGGCTGGGAGCTGCTTAGGAAGAGCTACAGGGCACCCTGAGGCCACCTGCTGCTTGTTCAGAGATCTTGGGGTAGCCATGGTCAGCCACTTGTGAGCAATAGCTGCTGAAAGAGGTTAGGGCCAGTGGACAAGTTGGGTGGGACTAGTTCTCAGGGAATCACCAAGGTGGGGCAAGTTTGATGGAGACTCAGACGTGGTGCCTACCACCTGAAGCCAGGCGTTTCAGTTCTTCCCCATATGTCCCTGGTTCTTAGGAGCAGTTGCCCAGCGCTGGAGCTCAGAGCAAGTGAATCTGTCAGCGATACATGGGTCCTTTAAGAGGGATGCCTGGGGAGCCCAGTGTGGAGATGGGCTCGCTTGCTTCTCAGCTGGGACCTCTCACTTCTCTGTGTTTAGGGAATATTATTTCAAGGGATATATTACAAGACGAATGCCTGAACAGGTGGCAAACCTGTGTGTATATATATACACCCTATGATTTTTTATATACATATCTTTTCACTTAAAGGAACTACTTTATGGGTTATCTCTAGCATATCAGAATGGCCAGCATCTCTCTTGCATTTAGGGAACATTATTAAGTAAGATAAGGATTATTTGAACCCTTAGTTATAGGTACTGTGATACCAGCTGCAGCTGAGACATCCCTTCTGATTCTTTACCACCACATATGTGTGTGTGTGTGGAACCAGCCTATTTCCAGTCTCCACCTTTCCTACTAGTCCCTGTGTGACTTCTTCTTTATATCCTTAGTTATAAGAGTTCCGTTCAGCTAGTCTTCAGGTGGTTGTTTTATAATTTAGTTGTGCTTTTGACGTGTTCATGGAAGGAGGCGAGTATAGTGTTTCCTCACTCTCCCATCTTGTCCAGAAGTCTCTAAAGATGTGATTTTTATTGTCTTTGTGCTCCACCAAGAATTGGATCTAGTTACCAGAAAGTCATTTATCTCAGTCAGCCTAGGGTTATATAATCTTATTCTTTAAATGAATATCTCATTGCTTTGCCTTTTCATGGTCAATTATTCAACAAAGTGTGCTTTTATTTCTTTTTTAAAACACAGTCAATTTTTAACTTGCGTTATTTTGTTTCTCTTCAACTTTTTCTTTATTTTTGGAACAAACCATCATGTGTTTATTGTAGATAATCTACCAATAGATTGCCTAATATTTTAATTTTGAAGGCATAAATACCTCACTGGCCAAAAGCAGAGATATTTATTCTAAGAATGTCTTCAGGTTACAATGCCTAACATAAGTTGGAATATGACATGTTTTCTTTGTAATACATTCTTTTTTAAAATATATTTTATTGATTTTTTTTTTACAGAGAGGAAGGGAGAAGGATAGAGAGCTAGAAACATCGATGAAAGAGAAACATCGACCAGCTGCCTCCTGTACACCCCCTACCGGGGATGTGCCCGCAACCAATGTACATGCCCCTGATCGGAATCGAACCTATCCACTGAGCCAAACCAGTTTCAGCTGTAATACATTCTTTATAGATTTGATAAATTACTTTATATCATGTTAGATTGTAATTATTGGTAAACATGTATTTCTGTTGAGAGGATTATATGCACAGTAGTTCCCCTTATTTTCAGGGGATATGTTACAAGAGGGATGCCTGAACAGGTGGCAACCCATATATATACCGTATTTGCCGGCGTATAAGACGATTTTTTGGCCCTGAAAAATATGTATTTGCCGGCGTATAAGACGACTGGGCGTATAAGACGGCCCCCTAACATTTCCACTAAAAATACAGAGTTTGTTATATACTCGCTGTATAAGACTACCCCCCACTTGGAGGCATATTTTTCAGGGCAAAAAATCGTCTTATACGCTGGCAAATACGGTGAGTGTATATATATATATATATATATATATATATATATATATAGAGAGAGAGAGAGAGAGAGAGAGAGAGATACTATGTTTTTTTTTATATACATACAGATCTTTTCACTTAAAGGAAGTACTTTACGGCTTATCTCTAGCACATCAGAATGGCCAGCATCTCTCTTGCGTTTAGGGAACATTATTAAGTAACACAAGGGTTACTTGAACGCTTAGTTATAGGCGCTGTGATACCATCTGATGACCAAGACAGTGACTAAAGTGACTAACGGGAGGGGACAGATACAGCATGGAGACTGGACAAAGGGATGACTCACGTCCTAGGCAGGACAGAGTGGGATGGCTCAAGATTTCATCTCACTATTCAGAAAAGCATACAATTTAAAACGTATGAATTGTTTATTTCTGGAATTTTCCATTTAATATTTTTCAGACCATGGTGGACTATGGGTAACTGAAACCATGGCAAGTGAGACCAGGGACAAGGGGAAGACTGCTATACTTGCTTCTGTCATTAGTTGCTTAGACCCATCAGCTGCATACACAGGACCGTCCTTGAGTTAATTAAGTATTTTAATTGTTAGAATGTATCTGGGATACTGTGCTACGTAAGAAATCCCATGGTGAATAAATGCCTTGTGTTTTTACAGTCATCAAATGTACCTTCTTCATTGGGTTTCAGAACGCATAAAAGTGAGGTCTTCATCGTTATTTGTGTAATTTTAGCATGATAAGCAATACGTGGAAAAATTCACAGTGTGAAATATTAATGAATTACAATTTTAAATCTGAGAATTTTAAACCTCAGAAAGTTAGAAATGTGGCTCACGAAACCGAAGATACCTTTACTATATATGATACATTTAATTCATGTATATACATTATATATATATATGAATAAAAATTAGATGAAGATATTAAAAACTATTTTTATGGTAGTGGGGTTATATATAATTTTCCATGACTTTTCAGTTGAATTTGCTCTTAGTAGTTTATTAAAAAATAAATTTCTTAAGAAAATGCCCATAAGACGTACATGATTTTATTCTGGAGAACACTTCACTTGGGTATATTGAATAGCCTTCAGAAATACAGATTTCATCACAATACTATAAATGAAGAGGCACAGACTTTTGATGTTTCTGGGACCTTTCAGTCCGCAGGCCGACGCTCTATCCACTGAGCCAAACCGGTTTTGGCCTCCTTTGAATTCTTAATGGTCTTAGTACAAGCGCCCAAAGAGTTCCAATTGCTATGAGAATTATGGTTTTTAGTTGGAAAGTTTTCCCTGTGTGTGATTTACATTTATCTCACTCTTCAGGAACAGGACAACAATTAGAATTATTGTTTTCAAAATGCATACACCCATATAGCTGTTGGGATGTGGGGAAGTTACATCTATGTACATGTCCCACCTAAACTTCCTGTCTACAGTTATCTGTTGCAGCAGTGTCTACAGGTTTGAGAGTGAGGAAAGGGAAAGGCCACACTGGGAAGTGGATGTATGGAGTGGAAAACACGGGCAGGATATCCCCTTTCAGGCCGTGAGGAAGGTCTGGTCCCACCACAAAGAGTTAGGGGTTTGTGATATTCTGGGCGCCCCTCTTATGAATGGGGGAAGGGTACCATCTGTTCCTTTCCTGCTCGCCTTCCCCACTCCAAACCCACCCCTTCTTCACTGTAGTTAAATACCACCAACTGTGTATTTAAAGTAAAACACTGAAATGTGGCTTTCTGTGGTGAAGTGTAGGATGTCCCGATGACGCTTCTGAAAAACCCCAAGCCAATCCCTGCCCTCCGAACTCACGGTTTATATTTGGAAGACAGTGCGGATCCTGTATTTTTAAATGCTGTAAACATGTTTGTGTGGCTATTTTTAGCTTTCACAGACTTTCGTGAATGTCCAAGTGGGCAAGTCAGACACAGTCAGTTGTCTGTTACCTCAGAGGCCAGCACCCTGAATGACTGATTGTCTCACGGGGTTTCTACCCTGAGTGACGCAGAGAAGTGTGTGTAAATGATCAGTGTCAACTGCATGTGGGTATGTGTACATATCTTGTTATCATACATCCTGTACTAGTCCTTTTAGCCCTTTTAGTCCTTTTATGGATTGTATGACTTGGATAACAGTTTCGTCTGGAGTTCAAGATGAGCTGGGTTCTGCCAAATGGCCCTGTTATTCCTCCTGCAGAAATTGTCCTTTTCTCTCCCCCATCTCCGCAGCCCTAATCTCCCAGTCCTCAAGCATTAAATTATGCATACACAAATCCTTACTGTTGCTGTTATCTACAGGCCGCTGTCTCTGCTTCCTGTGGGTCAGAGGATATGAGGCTTGGGTGCCGTAGAGGGAGGTGGAAAGTGTCTGCCCTCAAATTAGGGCAGACGCACCGTAGAATGGACAAGGTAGCACTCCATGTGCTGAGGACAAAAAGAGGTACTGGACAGCAGCTTTCCTTGGAGGATGAGGTTAGTATTTGTATATTACACGGATGAAAAAGCATTTTCTCCCCAAAGAATCATGAGTTGTATGGCGGGATCGGGAGGTTATTAGCATCAGTGCTTGAGCTAAGGCTTCCCTATGCACATCGGAGCTCTTCTTGATGTCCTATCGGCGGAGTAATTTTTGTATCAGGTTCAGCTGTGTACTCAGGTCTTCTCTTTGGATGAGGTTATTCTTCCTTGCATGTTGAACATAATGTGTGCTGTAGTCATTGGAAGTATGGGTGTGTGTGTTTTTTTTAAGGAGACCTTTTATTGCCACACATCTTTTGTTCTAGAAGCTTTAGACTGAGTTTTATGTTGAGCAGAAAATAATACTTAGGCATTATTTTGGCTTATTGCCTATAATTATGTAATTATGCAAATTTGTATTTTATTTTTGTAGCACTTCAGTGTTTTTCCTTCAGTTCCTAATGTGTAAGTGTTGTTTTTGAAATGTGACCCAGATCTTAATGTATCGTTGTTTTACTTTATTGTAAATTGTGAATGTTCAATAAGAAACTTAGAGGATAAAATGAGAATGTCTTTATATGTTTTGCTGGAAACTTAAAACACTATTTCTACTCCAGAATTATTTTGGATTAGGTAGCTGAACAACAAGTAGAGTTTAGAAATCTGTGGGTTTTATGAAAGATAAATTTTTATTTTAAAAAATCTAGATTGTTATGGGTGTTATGTGTGTGTTTTTTAAATCACTATTTAAGCAACCGTGTTTTTTGTTTTTTCAAAAAAAATAATAACAACAACCCATGTGACATGTATTTTGGGGGCAAAGTAAGTTTGTGGAACACAGGAAATAGGCTCCCATAATTGTTAGCATCTTAGACACAACAGCTTACAGTAGCAGTACACAATTTAAACATCAATTTTATTTTGTTTTATTGTCATTTAGAACTACAGTTCTTCAGTGATTAGCATTGCTTTTCCCTCAATTCAAATAAGTGGCCTTTAAAATTGCACTGTCCATATGATAGCTCAAATAGACAAAATTAAATTAAATTAGACAATTGATTCTAGCCACTTTTCAAGTTCTCTGTAGTCACATGTGCCTAGTGGTTGCTGTGACGATCAGCACAGCCACTTTCATCATCGAGAATGTTCTGTTGGACAGTACTGCTTTCAAATTGCAATTAGAACTGGAATTTGCATCTGTGCTGGAAAATTGTGTGACTTTAATTTGAGATATGATATCAGTTTCCTATCACTTAAAACAACAATGTTTAAGTAAACTTCTCACACCTTGTTCTCTAGTTAAACATTTACACTGATACCATAGTTCATAGCACATAGCATTTGCCCTTATTCTCTCCAATGGTATTTCATTCTACCCGCAAAGACTGGAGTGTCCTTACACACACACACACACACACACACACACAACAATGTTGAATATATGTATTTGTCTCAGAATCTATATACACATAGAGAGAATGTATCACTATGTATATAGTATAAATAAATATGCTAACTAACATAATGTTATATAACTAAAATATGTAGACATTCTCATAGTACTGTAGGCACTGTCTGAACTTGTAGGATCTTAATATTAGCATACTAGAGGCCTGATTCACGGATTCGTGCACCAGGCCAGTTTCAGCCCGATCCCGCAGGCCGAGGGACCCCACCAGTGCACAAATCCATGCACCAGGCCTCTAGTATGCATATAAGATCTTTCGTTAATCTCTTCCTGCCCTCCATCCTTCCCTCTGAAATTCATCAATCCGTTCCGTGTTTCCATGCCTGTGTGTTGAGTGTCTGCCCTCTGGTGGTCATTGCATGTCATAGCTACCGGTAAGACTGTCGCTTAGGCATATATATATATATATATATATATATATATATATATATATTGGCATGGTATCATGTTGGCTTGTTCCTTAAGTTTCACTTTCTTTTGACTGAGCATTGTGGAGTTAGAGATTTGGCAGGGTTTGTGGCTGAATTCTTACAGCAGTAAGAAGCTCCACTATTGGTTTGGTGTATCATCCATTTATTAAAAACTAAGTTAGTGAAGAACAGAGATGACATCATCAAGATCAACAGGAGTCATTCATTGGCTCATTTATTCAATTGATACACATGCCTTTTAAACAGCCAAGTCCTTTTGCTTACTCTACACTATACTCCGCATCTAAAATGGAAAAAGACAGGGTCTTGGGGAGGAAAGCAACTATACAAAGGATTGATTGACATACAGGAGGGGAGTACTTTGATGGAGGTGCTGTGGACACCTGAGCAGTCAGCTCTATCTGGCACAGGGGACGGGAGAGCCAGGAAAGATAGAAAGGAAGGTGTGGCCAGTATTCCTCCACACCAGATTCCATTAACTCCAAATGGAAGATTAGTTCATTGCCCAGATCTCGGTATTTTGGAAATTTTGCAAACCATGGAGACCTATAGGAAAGGGATATTTTTTAAAAAACCATACAAATGTGTGTTTTTTGCCTAGCTGGTCTGGCTTAGTGGCTAGCTAGAGTGTTGGCCTGCAGACTGAAGGGTCCTGGGTTTGATTCCAGTCAAGGGCACTACCTTGATTGCAGGTTCCTCCCCGTCTTGCAGGAGCCAACCAATCGATGTTAGGCTTCTCTCACATCAATATTTTTGTCTTTCCCTCTTCCTTCCACTCTCTCTAAAAATCAATGGAAGTCAAAACCAGTTTAGCTCAGTGGTAGAGCATCAATCTGTAGACTGAAAGGTCCCGGGTTCGATTCCGGTCAAGGGCATGTACATTAATTGCGGGCACATCCCCGGTAGGGGGTGTGCAAGAGGCAGCTGGTCAATGTTTCTCTCTCATTGACGTTTCTAGCTCTCTATCTCTATCCCTTCCTCTCTGTGAAGTATCAATAAAATATATATTTTTTAAATCAATGGAAGAATATCGTTGATTAAGGAGGAAAAGAAAAACAAAAGTGTGGTTTTAATGACTGTGCAAGACTCCCTTTTGGAGGTGTATCATAATTTATTTACTCAGCCCCGGTTTGCCCAGGACTAAGGGGTTTCTCGTGATGGGGAACTCAGTGCTAAAATCAGGACGACTGGGAAAACTGAGATGGTTGGACGGCCTACCCACTATCGAATCTTTAGATTGTGCCACACTGAGTTGAAGCCTACATGTGTAGCTGCATTTTGCATTATTTCCTTAGGTGAGATTCCTAGAAATGGAATTAATGGCCCAATGACCCCGAGCCCGCAGGAGAATGCTCTTGGTAATGCTCACAGCCCTTTGTTGTGCTTGTACTGTTTACCTCTAGACGGGTGGGGGTCTGCCTGGACATTCATGCCGCCTCTGCTTCCACAGGTTCCTAGCGAGATATACAGAAGATAGGGCCAGGTACATCCTTGTCTGTCACTAGCAGTGGCTCCCAATCTCCTAACTGGCCAGAGTACATGTGACTAACTCTCCTTTTGTCTAGGCCAGAGGCAAGCTGACTCTGACTCCAAAAGACAGAGTGGACCCCCTGACTCCATTTTCCTCTGGCCACACGCTGACGTGAGCTCACTGACTGTGACTGCACGTGGTAGGAAGGAAAGGCTGATATTAGATCAGGGTTGGGCAACCTTTTTGACTCGAGGGCCACAATGGCTTCTTAAACTGGACCGGAGGGCCGGAACAAAAGCAACCTGACCAGGCTGGCACTCTCATCTTGGGCTGCTGGTGAAGGAGCGGAGGGGAGAGCAAGAGAACCCTCCGCTCTTTCGGCTCCGCGGGCCGGATAGAACAGCCGAACAGGCCGGAACCAGCCCGAGGGCCGTAGTTCGCCCACGGCTGTATTAGATGGAGCACAAGGCGGGCGGTCTTTCTTCCCAGTACAGCTTCAGCTGTGCGTCACCATAGGTCTCCTTTCCACTCACACAGGACTGTGCAAGCCGGGCTCCTGCCTCCCGCCAGCCTCGTCCTGGGCAGAGTGAACCTGGAATTAAGACCCTGGAATTAAGAGTGTGTCCCTCCAAAACCGGTTTGGCTCAGTGGTAGAGCATCTGTCTGCGGACTGAAAGGTCCCGGGTTCGATTCCGGTCAAGGGCATGTACTTTGGTTGCGGGCACATCCCCGGTAGGGGGTGTGCATGAGGCAGCTGGTCGATGTTTCTCTCTCATCGACGTTTCTAGCTCTCTATCCCTCTCTTCCTCTCTGTAAAAAATCAATAAAATATTTTTTTTTTTAAAGAGTGTGTCCCCATAGCCCTGACCGTTGGTAATGCTGATGAGATAGGAACTAGTATTTGCAAGACCTGTACTTAGCATGTCCACAGTGCTCCGCTGAGAGTTAGTTCCATGAGGTGACCTACTTTCCTATGGACGTTCAGTAACTAAACTTCCCCGGGTGGGCGTCCGAGGTCTCAAACCACACTGTTCTTTGCAGGAAGAAGTATTAAAAGCATGGTCTTGTTTCAACTGTCCTTAGCGTGTGTGCCGTAGGGGTCCTGTGATTCCCCTGAAACTGCGATCTCAAAACCGTGCCCTTTTTTCTAATGAAAAGTTTCACTGCTTTTATCAGACGTTCAGAGCAGTTCTATGACCCAGAAAAAGTGTGAGAACTGTGTACTTTGTATATACCCGTGGTCAGCAAACTGCGGCTCAAAGAGCCACATGCGGCTCTTCGGCCCCTTGAGTGTGGCTCTTCCACAAAACACCACGGCCTGGGCGAGTCTATTTTGAAGAAGTGGCGTTAGAAGAAGTTTAACTTAAAAAAATTTGGCTGTCAAAAGAAATTTCCGTCGTCGTACTGTTGATGTTTGGCTCTGTTGACTAATGAGTTCGCCGACCACTGGGCTATACGAAATGCTAAGGAGTGTTTGCCATTACATTTTGTTTGTTTGTTTCCTGCAGGACTTAGGCGGATGGAGCTTTGGGGTGGGCATCAGTTTAGCAATGATTTCAACAAGTGAATTATAGGCACTATTAAATAATCATTTAAAATTCCCAAAGGTTTCCCCCTCGCTGCTGTAATATTTCTGTTGAATTGGATGTTTTGGTTAACTTTGCTGTTAATGACATAGTTTCAGGTGCAGCTAATTTGTTTTTGTCCAGGCCATGGATGTAAACTCCTATTGAAAAGGTCTGTGAATCGGTTGTTAGCTTCCATCTAGGCATTGTTCTGCATTATTTTTGGTGTATTCTTTTGTTTATATTACTAAGCTAAAGTTAGCACAGATAACACTAGGCTAGAAAATGGTGACAATCGTTTGAAAACAGGAAATTTTAGGCTTGTGTGTGTTTGGAACAGATGATCATAATGATAGAGCCAGTGGAGTGGAAACTTCCACCTAGCCTGTTTTTTCCTTATTTTGCTCTATGAGAAAAGATGGTGCTTCCTGGAAAACAACTCAAGTGTTTGAAAGCAAATGGTTTTCTTTTGTCCCTGCTGCATGGCTAATTTGTTTTTCTTTATAGCATTTACCCTGATAGTATTATTTTGGAAATTTAACATTTTTAATAGGTAATTCCCAAAGTGCTTGTTTTAGATATTTAAATAGCTACTAAGTATGTGACCATGTACTGACATGGTTTGTAAAGAAAATTAAAACAGTATATGTAGTATAACCACTAGACTTTATGGGGAAAAAGAGGAGAAATTTGTTCCTCTATTTTAAGTGTTCCCAACTTTCCTTTTTTTTTTAACCCCCAAAATTTCAAGTCTTTAAAACAAAGTCATTCTGCTTTATTTGTCTAAGCTATTTCCTGACTGAGACTCCTTCCAGATGTATCCTGGAATTCTATATTTAAAAGAAAGGTTAAATTCATTCATTAGTTGCCGAGTAAGAAGAGTGTGCATTTCCATATGTATATGAACATTGTTGTTTTGTGGACATCATTTCTAGATTTTAAAAAACTTTCTTTTTTAGAGCATTTCTAGGCATGCGCTTTGGTTTTTGTTAATCCTCACTGGAGCATGTTTTTTTTTTCCATTGATTTTTAGAGAGTGGAAGGGAGGGGGGAAGGGGAGAAGAGAGAGAGAGAGAGAGAGAAATATCAGTGTGAGCGGCACAGCATGCAATCTGAAATCCGACCTGAGCTGGGATTAAACCTGCAGCCTAGGTACCTGGGCTTGATTGGGAATGGGACTACAACACTTCCCCTTGCTGCAGGGCCAACGCTCTAACCCCTGAGCCACATCCACCAAGTCTAGGTATAAGCTTTTAAACATGTGAGTCTTTGTGTGTGTGTGTGTGTGTGTGTGTGTGTGTGTGTGTGTGTTTAAATTACAAGAGTAATAAATGGAAATTCTTGAAAACTCAGACTATAGAAAATATATAAGTAAAAAATATGAAACGTCTGACCTACCTTCCTGGAATTACCACAGTTACCATTTCTGGTATGTCTCCTTCCAGATGTGTCCTCTAAGCATAGCTTGGGTTTGTTGTGTGTATAGAAAAGCACAATCATTCAGACAGAGGCAATTATGTATGCACAATTCCGCAACATGCTTTTTTTCTTATTCAATAGTTATCTTGTGGACATTTGTCATATATAGAGATCAGTCTTGGTTTTTTAAAGGTTTTGTGCCCATTTATTATTATATAGATGTCTCATAATTTATTTAAATTTAAGCTTATCCTGCTGATGGAATTTACGGTAAAACCTATCTTACTAAAAACATCATTTTCATCTAGCAATCTAATTTTGTCAGTTGATTGGATAGTTGTTCTCAGTCTCGGTGACACATTAGAATTACCTATTGAGCATTTAAAGGTACCTGCGTCTGGGCCAAGGTGATGCACAGTTACGGTTGAAAACCACTGGACCACCCTGACCTCTCTTTGCCCGCACAAATATTGGCTATTTCTTCAATGATTAGCTCTTCCCGTAAAGATACAGGAGAGAGATTAGGGGGGCCTTGGCAAGTGTCACACCAGACATGCGCTCCCTCGGCAACACCACAGAGCACTCAGAAAACAAGTACAAAGAACCACGTATCTTCAACCCTAACATTCTTCGAATTTCTGAGATGACACATACATTTTGGATTCTACCAAAGAATTCACAGTAATGATCTTCTTTCCTGAAATATCAGTTGTGAAATACCGTTTAGGAGATTTCAAAATAAGAAAGTCCCACTGTCCTCTTCCTCCCCCCCCCCCCCCCCCCCCCAGTTCTCTGGGATAATGTAGGGTTATTAAGATTACAGTGCTGATGTTTCATAATGGAAGGGCTGTTGGCTCAAGAATGTAGAAAATGCTGTTCTCTCTCAGATTATCAGGTCAAAACTCCACTATATAGGGTTGGGCAACGGAAGACCTAAACGTAGTAGTCATCAGAGTTCTTTGTGAAGTGCGTAAGGGGATTGGTTGCTAACGAGCTCCTGGGAGCCTGGGTGCTGAGAGCTCCGAGGAGCAGCCAGCAGGTAGGTGCCTTGACTCGGAGGGGGCAGTTAAGGGGGGAAGCTGCAGTTAAGGGGGGAAGCTTCCAAGACGAGTCCTTGGGCGAGGTCTTAAAAGAGTGAGTAGGAGCTCATTGGATGAGAGAGAGGATGGGTTAGCTTAAAAATAAGTATTAAAAATTAAATGAGCTCTAAAGCCATGGAGAAAGGAAGAAACCGTGCGTGTGTTTGCTGCGGTGGAGGTGGGAGAAGGGGGAGGGGAGGCAGGTAAGGATGATTTTGAGAACCTGGTATGTCGTCCTATGGAAGGAGTTTGAACTTTACCCTAATAGCCACTCTAGACTTCACTCTCTTTTCCCTGAGATCCTTTCAGGTAAGATCTCTGGCTTCCCATGATCGCTCGGATGTACGGGGAAACTTTAAAAGCATTCCACCCGGGCTTCGAGGGCTTCACCCTGGGTGAAGCTCTGTCACAGATACAAAAAAAAAAAAAAAAAAAAAGAGTAAGGAATGATCTGGACTTTCAAGGAACTTAAAGTCTTAGTTGGGGAAATAATTCACAGGCACTTGGAACTTTGGGAAATGTGTTTAGTAAAAAATAACAGATGGTTCCCAACTTGTCCACAGCAATGCAAGAGGCATTTCAGGGCGGTAGCTGGTGGATTGCCAGGAGCCCGGAGGGAAGGTGTGGTGAGGAAAAGAGAAGGTGTGAGGTTTCCGATGGCAGAAAGGAGTTTAAACATTCGCTAATGGGATACATATTGTGAACAAAAACAGGGCGGGGGATATAAACCACCCTGGGAAGAGCTGAGGGCAAGAGAAGATAATCAGGAATTAGCTATGTGCTTAAAAGGACCTCTGATCTATTTTTTTTTTTTAATTCTATTTTAAGGAGCAATCTAATTCTGTCTGTTGATTGGATGGTGGTTCTCAGTCTTGGTGGCACATTAGAATGACGGGCTCAGCATTTAGAACTACCCATGCCTGGGTCAGGGCTTGAGCCCCCAGGAGAGGCCCCAGGCATCAAATTTTTTTCTTCTAGTTCTCCAGCTATTTGTTGTGTTCAGTGAGGGCTGGGAATCACTGGACTACACGGGCCTCTTCTCTTTTGCCCACCCGTCTACTCCCGGCATGTCCTCTGTCAGTTATACCACAGAGAGCTCAGAAAATAAGTATGTAGCAGTTCCCGAGTTTTCTTTATAACTGAGCCCGTTTGCCACGTAGGCAAGCGAGGCGTATTTTGTGAATGTGTTAATATTATTGCAGACAATGGCTTGAGACTAATGCAGATTGAATTTATTTATTTGTTTGTTTTTACCATTAGGGAACATCTGGGTAGGGAGGATGCAACTCCGTCTGTACTTTCTTGCCGATATGTATGTACACATCCATTCTCTGTGGAGTGTGTGATAACCCTATCTTAAGATCTCGTTTCAATGGGACAAGTCTATCTTCAAATTTTAATATGTTCAATTTGCTTAAATGCAGAAAGTATTTAAAAGAAATGTTTTTTTAATGAAGTTTAAAAATACCCTTCATATCTGTATAGATCTATTTTATTTTTATTATTAATTTATGGCCTGTACGCCTCTGCCTTGCCTGCCAGTTCTTGTCAGCTCAGTTGCAAATGGGCTGGGCTGGTGGCAGTCGGGTCAGTACCCCATGAAGCCTGGCTAGTGTGAGAACTTCCCTATGTTATCCGGGCCTCTTTGGCTGGCATGCTCAGCGGACTGAGTACCTACTTGGGACCAGGCAAGGGGGGAAATGTATCTAGTAAAATACGTAGTAGTCATCGGAGTGTGGAAGAGGAAAGAGGAAAGGTGAAGACACGCAGATCCAGTCTTCTTTTTTAGGGGAGTCAAACTCCACAAACGAGGAACAAGGCAGAAATGGAGAGCTTGGAGGGGCCCGCCAAGGAACGGTACCCCAAAGAGGTTGAGCTGAATCCAGGGCCTGGGTTATGTGCTGAGGGGGAGCAGGTGTCAGGGCCAGAGGCAACACAGAAGCTGAATGTTAGGGGGACTGCAGGCCTTTCCCATGTGGTGGGAGGAGAGAGAGGCGAGAAGTGAGGTGGGAAGGGGTAGGGAAGACTTGGGGCCCCTGTGACCTCCCCGAGTTTGGGCTTTACCCTACAGACACTAGTACCCACTGAGCTTAGGGGATGTATAAATTGCAATGCATATACTCCAAACATTGTGGGTATTTATTTAGTTTGGCAGCCGGATCTAAGTATATTTCCACTGGGATCCGTGGACTACGCATGCTGTTTTCTTTGACTGTTAACGTCGTAGCCAAAGTTAATCCTAAAATCCTGGGATGCGGCACTGATGTTAGAGTATGGTGCTTTTAAAATGCAAACTAGCTGATGAGGTCTTTCTTAAAATTGCAGTGGCTAGTACATGTAAAAAACGACAATGAACATTTTTGCACACTTCCACTCAAGCAAACCTGCTTGTGATGGGAGCCCAGTGGTTAACATGATTTTTTTCCCCCACATGAACTTTGCGGAAAATTGCACGGAGGTCTTGATTTTGAAAGTTTCTAGAAAACGTGTCCCCTTTTGTCCGTTACTGCTCTGCAGCCTTGGTGAGGCAACGTACAGTTTCCTCTGGGGCTACCAAGGCAGCAAGGATAAAAATAGGGCAAACTGTAAGAATCCCAGATATTTTCGGATAACAAAGACCGGTTTATAGGGACCCATTCTGTGCTCTGACAAAACACAGAGAAGCTTTTGTGCTGTGATTAGCAAGGGTGCTGATGTCAGTGCTCTCATCGGGCACCCAGCTTTATTCCGCGGCTAAATCGTGCTTTGTGCCGCGGTCCAGAGAACCTTTGTATCTGCCTTATTAAAGTGTGTAGTTTATGTAATTGCTTTTGTTTTCCAGTCTAATCCGTGCCAGATTCGATGAGAGTGACTCATTTTGTGACTGAGACAAACATTCCCATTTGGGCCGTGTTAAAAATAAATAAATAACTGGCAGGTGCTGCCTGGCTGAATTCTGTGTGTTAATGCTGCAACTTCCTGCTGTAAAGAGTTCCTCTCTCCCATAATGTCGACCCGGGCCCCTGTAATCACTAGTCCGATCTGTCTGGTGCACCTCGATTCATGGCTTCTCATTTCTTGGCAGTTTGTTTTCGTTTCCAGGGGCCTTGTATGTTCTAACAATATTGCTTCAGCAGAGAAGCAGTGAAATGAATGGGAAGCGACAGTTCACCGGAAGACAAAAGAGTGACACATAAGCCATAGCAAAAGGACACATTTCCTTCTTTTCTCTTCTTGTCATTTTCCCAAGGTTTGATCCCCGGTCGGGGCACATGCCTGCATAGTGGGTTCCATCCCCAGCCAGGGTGCATGCAGAAGGCAACGGATCCATGTTTCTCTCTCTCTCTTTCTCTCTCTCTCTCTCTCTCTCTCTCTCTCTCTCTCTCTCTCTCTCTCTCATCAATTTTTAAATATATTCTCAGGTGAGGATTTGAAAAAAAATACAGCTCTTATACATGTAGTCTGAACAGCAGCCTAGCCAAAAGGAAGACATAGTTCATTTATTTACTTACTTTCCAGGTCAAAAACTAGGAAAATTTTGCACCCATTTTTATCCTCTCTACTTCTTACTTGAGCATACCATACCCCCCCCCCACACACACACACACATACACATACACACAGAGACAGAGAGACCTAATAGCTTGAAATATGATGTGCTGTGAAGAAGTACCTTTATGTATACTTTTTATGGCATGATATTAATACATAAAAAATTGCTGTTTTAAAAAAATTGTGAGATATACATAACAAAATTTATCATTTTAACCATTTTTAAGTACATTAAGTAATTCACGTTGATGTGCAGCCATCGCTGCCATCCATCTTCAGAATTTTATCACCATCCCAAACGGAAATCTAACCATTAAGCCCTGACTCCTCCTCCTCTCCCTACAACCCCTGGCTTTCTGTCTTTATGAGTTTGGTTACTATAGGTACCTCATATAAGTGGAATTGTACATTGTTTGTCCTTTTGTGACTGGTTTATTTCACTTACCATAACATCTCAAGGTTCATCCATGTTATATAGCATGTGCCACAATTTTCTTCCCTGTTAAGGCTGAAAAATATTCATTCATATATATCATTGTATTTATTTCATCATTCATCAATAGACACTTACTTGGGTTGCTTCCAATGTTTGACTGTTGTGAATAATGCTGCTATACATATAGGTGTACAAATACCCGTTTGAAACTTTTATTGCAATGAATTTGGTTATATACCTACAACTGAAATTTTTTGAGGACCTGCCATACTGGGTTTTTTGGTGTGTTTTTTTTTTATAACAGTTAGGCTGTTTTGTTTATCTACCAGGAATATAAAACATTTCCACTTTTTCAGTAGTAGTTATTCTAATATGTATGAAGTGGTGTTTCCTTATGGTTTTGATTTGCATTTCTGTAATGATAGTGACATTGAACATCCTTCATGTATTGGCGAATTGTGTGTCTTCTTTGGAGAGTCTATTCAAACAAACACTGTTCATTTTTTAATTGGGTGATTTATTTTTATTGTTATTGAGTTATAGGTGTTCTTTGTGTATTCCGGACATTAATCTCTTCTCAGATATATGGTTTGCAAATATGTTCTCTAGTTCTTTGAGTTGCCTTTTTACTCTGTTGATCATATCCTTCAATATGTAAAACTTACAAATTTTGAAGTAGTTCAGTTTACTCTTATTTTTTTCTTGTTTCCTGTGCTCGTAGTGTCATATCCAGGAAATTATTGCCAAATCCAATGCCATGAACTTTTTGTCATGTTTTGTAGTTTTAGCTCTTACAGTTAAATGTTTGATCCATTTTGAGGTTATTTTTATATGAAGTAAGACAAGACTCTAAGTCCAATATTTCGCATGTGGCTATCCAGTTTTTCTAGCATCATTTGTTGAAGCCACTGCTTTTTTAGTTAGTAATACCTAAATCTTCCTTGTTTTGTTGACTTGATATTGCATATTGGTGTGATATCTTTTAATATCAATCAATATCTTCCCATATTCTATTAGAAACCCTAATGGAAAAATAATAAACATGTACGATATAGATACACATTATTAAGTTAATTTGGGTATCAGTAAACTCTACTGTAGTGGCAGATAAGTCTATGGAAACAAGGAAAGCATTGTACGTGACTTTCTCTAGACAGAGCCCTTGTAAGACTGATTTGCTAAATGCGCATCTTCTTGAAAACGTTCTCAGGTTAACACGAGGTGGATATTTTTTGTTTGTTTCTAGGCGTGGAAGAGGAGATGGTTTGTGTTACGCAGTGGCCGTTTGACTGGAGATCCCGACGTGTTGGAATATTACAAAAACGATCATGCCAAGAAGCCTATCCGCATTATTGATTTAAATTTATGTCAGCAAGTTGATGCTGGGTTGACATTCAACAAAAAAGAGTTTGAAAACAGCTACATTTTTGACATCAACACCATTGACCGGATTTTCTACTTGGTAGCCGACAGCGAGGAAGAGATGAATAAGTGGGTTCGCTGTATTTGCGACATCTGCGGGTTTAACCCTACAGAGGAAGGTAAGTTCCGGACTCTCCTATTCAGCCTCTTTCCTTCGTTGTTGCATTTTTTTTTTGAATGGGTATAAAATTTTTTGTTATTTCAGGTATACAATGTAATATTTGGGATTTTTTTTTATGTGAGTAATAACATTTGGAAAAAGCAACTCAACCCTTTCATCAGTTTGGGCAGCAACTTTTTGTAGGTTTGAGAAAGAGAAATTTGACTATTGTGGGGCAGCGTCTAAATAAGTGTCCTGTAGAAGAAGGTGACAGGAAGGCATACTATTTCAGAGCCTTTCTTGAGTTCCTGCATGAATATTACCTTAAACTTATAACATTGCTGATATTTGACTATTTTTGACCAATTAAAAGCAGCGTTTTCATGTGGCACATAATTCTTTAGTTATTTTTAAAATGGTGTTGCTACGGCAGGTGTCAACAACTAAGAAGAGCAAATGAGAGTTAATCACAAAACATGATGAAAAGTAACATGAATTCACTTACTCCAGAGGTAAGAGGGGACGTAAGGTTTGGATGAGAGGTAGTGAAGAAAGCTCAGAGGGAAACACAGGACTTTTGGAGGAAGTAGTATTTCTACATAAGGGAAGGGAGGGCTGCAAACCCCTCCAGCCTTGGGGGGCTAGAAAGAGGAGGAATGGAATTCTCTTTGACTCCAAAAGGCCAGGGGGGAGTTGCTTGAGGATCCGAAGTTTGGGGTGCTTGTCCTCGGAAGAGGCCTCAGGAAGAGTTTTACAAATGGAATTCCTCTCCAGGTGCGTGCCTGTGGCCGTCCTGACCACGTGTCCCCTGTCCACTTCTCTTCCTTGTTAAACAAACCCGAAGAACCTATGCAGGGTTTGCCGAGTCAAGAATCAGGGAATAGTGTCTTTGACCCTATTGTCTTCATGCTTATACTCAAGTTCACAAGTGTGCATTTCCAAATGTCTATATTTAGGAGTGCTGGAGATTCAGTGAGGGGTGGAAAAAAAATTGTGTTAACAATCAACAACAAGTTTGGGATTGAAATGAAACAGTAATCATCTCTAATTAGCTTAGGTCAGCATGCTGTTTCCTCTCTGGCCCAGTCCGCAGGCCAAGAGAAGGGCCTTCCAGGGCTGGGGTTGGCCCAGCAGGGCTGGGGAAACCCCTTGGTAAGGATTCCGGAATGCCCAGGGGAGCAGCGCAGAGAGAGGGAAGGCGGGAGGCATCCAGCTGAGCCAGGAGGCGGCTGACGAACGAGAGCTCTTCCCCAGAGCTCTGGTGATTAAAAGCCTCAAGACCGTGCTCCACGCGGGGAATTAAGGCTTCGGTTGTTTCTGTGAAGTGACTAAATGTGTGCACATTTTAAGTAGGCCAGGGGTGTCATTTCTAACTCCAGTTAAACGCCTTTCCTGTCTTGTGTGCATATACAGACTATGTTTGAGGGTAGTGGAGGATTTTAAAGTTAAAGGCACAAATGAGATAGCTTTATATTTAATGGTTACCTAACAACCACTCTGTAATGGTAATTATTGGATTTGGATACCACATTAGTTTGGTTATGGGATGGATTTTTAGTTAAGATAATCTAAGTCATTGTATAATCTTTTTGCTGATGTTCTTTTTGCCTGCTGCCTTCCAATTTAGAATTTATTTGGGGGTCATAAAGGCAGACTTCTATCCGCATTGGTTGTCTTTTTTTTAAAATAGATTCGACTGATCTGAAAGACTGAGTAGGTGTTTTTCCAGCTCTCTTTGTTTTCTTTATAATTCTCCTAAATATATTTAACAAAAGAAATGAGATGCCCCTCTTAGAGGAGCCACATTTTTCAGTTAAGGACTATGGGTGTCTAACTTTTGGAAGCCCATTTAGGGTAAGTAGAATTGAGAACCTCCAAATAAGAATTTCTAATGCTCACCTTGGCTGGTGTGGCTCAGTGGGTTGAGTATCATCCTGTGCACTTAAGAGTTTGCTGGTTTCAATTCCAGGTCAGGGCACGGTCATGGGAGGCAACCAATCAATGTGACTCTCTCACATTGTTTCTCTCTCTAGCTCTTCTCCTCCCTTCCACTCTCTCCAAAAACCAATGGGAAAATATCCTTGGGTGAGGATTAGCAACAACAAAAGAAATGTCTGACTATATGATGTTAAAGACATGAGTTTCTCGGAAGAAATCAGTAAAAGAGGAACAATTCTTCGTTGTGTAGTATCAGGGAGCCACAAAAATATTTCACTCTATATGGTGTGTTTTTTAATATATATATATATGTATATATATATATATATATATATATATATATATATATATATATTATTGATTTTACACAGAGAGGAATTGAGAGGGATAGATAGTTAGAAACGTCGATGAGAGAGAAACATCGACCAGCTGCCTCTTGCACCTTCCCACTGGGGATGTGCTCATAACCAAGGTACATGCCTCTAACCGGAATCGAACCTGGGACCTTTCAGTCTGCAGGCTGAAGCTCTATCCACTGAGCCAAACCGGTTTCGGCTCACCCTATATGATTTTAAAGTCAGCCACTGAGTTCCCTTATTATTTTGGAGCTGACTTTGCTAGGTTCTGGTTTAAAAACATCTACACACTTAAAAGATTTGTATCAAAATAAACCTCCAAGAACTGCTATTATCCTTTGTGATCACACTCATACAGTTTAATGTGACAAGGTAGATATCAATGCCATTATTACTCGCTTCATAGTCTCTTGCTTTCAAATAGATCCCCCCCCCTCCAATCCCTAAATAGGTATTTTTGTTTTTACCTACATCTGCCCCCCCGAGAGTGGAAGATGCCCCCACGCATGGCTTAAAACTGATAACACAAACATGGTATTTCATTTTACTAGTTTCAGGCTAGACGTGGGAAGACATAGACTCTGCTTAGGTATTATAGTCTGAGAAAATAACAGCCCCCAGTCCCTCGGAGAGTAACTAATTTTCTCCTGAAAACAAAGGGAAAGGGGAAAACTCTGACCTGTGTTTTGATTCCAGGAACCTCTCAAAATATCGTTCCCGTGTTATTTCCGCTGCCCCAGGTGACCACTGCTATTATTGAATACTCAGAAAGCTGGCGTGCTGGGGCTGTTTTTGAATTCTAAGCCAGTTGAACTGTGTGTGGTTCCTATGAGTGCTTTTATTTAGTAGATTTGAGGAGAGAAACTAATTTCTTTTGTTTTTCTTGGAAATGGGCAGATTTATTTTTGTTTCTACACCGACGTGGAAGCTGGCAAATGTGCTGAGCAAGTGCCGGGAAACGCAGCCTCAGGGTTGTACGCAGCAAACTAACTTGACGCAAAGGCTCCGGCTCTAATTTCGGCATGCACCATAAGAAAGTTGCCTCTTATCAGTTGAGATACTTTGCTCAAAATGCCCAGATAATAGTAGCTTAAAAAAAAAAAAGTATGATTCTCTGTTTGATTTTCTTCTTTTGGGGAAAGTAGGTTAGTGATTGTCTGATGACTGTGTTGTACACCTGGAACTAAAAACAAAAAAATATGTAAAAAATGATAATAAAATTACTAATAAAACAGTAATACTAATAGTAGGTTAAACTAACATATAAGAATACACATTGGCCGAAACCGGTTTGGCTCAGTGGATAGAGCATTGGCCTGCGGACTGAAAGGTCTCAGGTTCGATTCCATTCAAGGGCATGTACCTTGGTTGCGGGCACATCCCCAGTGGGAGGTGTGCAAGAGGCAAGTGATCGATGTTTCTCTCTCATCAGTGTTTCTAGCTTTCTATCCCTCTCTCTTCCTCTCTGTAAAAAATCAATAAAATATATTAAATAAATAAATAAATAATAAAGATATTAAAAAAGAAAAAGAATACAATATGCTTCCTCTCCTGATTCTTAATTAGGGAACTTTCAAATTTCTTTTTATTCACTTTGTATTTGGGTATCACTTACTACTATAAATAGCATAGAACTTAAGTGTACAGTTAATATAGTTTTATATATTCATCTATATCTATATATAGAAATCTGTGTAATTGGCACACTCAGATCAAGAAATGGAAATTTCCAGACCCCAAAAGGTTTTCTCATGCTTCTTCCCAGTAACTTCCCCCACCCCAGAATAAAAGCCCAAATAACCATTATTTTGCATTTATAACCACAAATTAGTTTTGCCTGTAGTTGAAATTCATATAAATAAAACCTTTGAGCCTGGCTTGTTTTTCCCAATCTTAAGTCTGTGGGAATCATTCTTGTGGCAGCTAGCAGTTCTCCATCCTATGTAGCATTACACTGTGTGACTGTATAACAAACTTTTGACCAATTTGAAAGTTGATGGACATTTGGGTCCTTTATAGTTTTTAGTTAATATAAGTAAAGCTGTTGTGAACATTATTACACATTTCTTTTGATGGACATGACACTTAGTTTTGGGGGTACATACCCATGAGTGGAATTGCAACATCATAGGATATATATATATAGTGTTAGAAGATTTAGTAGCTTCAGTTTCCAAAATTATTGTATTAATTGCTTTTTTACCAGCAGTGTAGGAGACTTTCAGTTAGTCTGCATTCTAACCAACACTTGGTATTGTCAGTCATTAATTTTAGCCATCCTAGGGAATGTGTAGTGGTATCTTACAATGGTTTTCATTTGCGTTTTCCTGGGGACCAAGTCAACAGAGTTGATTTTGTTTTATTATACATTTTCAAACTACTGCCTCTGAAATCTTGATTCATTGAGTCTCCTGAGATGGAGCACAGGCACCTAGATTTCTAAAACACCCCACAAGTGATTCTGATGTCATGACACCTCTGGGATAAGAATTAGGCATTTATCACCACTTCCTAAAGGTTTATTTTCAGCATCTCCAACGATGTTTTCACAATCTGTGAAGGAGATGGTTATGACAAGCAGGATTAAAAATTTTTCTACTTCAAACACCTGAAATAGATGGGGCTTTGATTAGAGGTCTTCAGTATTTGACTAAACAAACTGAAGAAACTGCAGGTTGCTTCACTGGAAATCGCCACTATTGTTGTTTCTTGTTTGTATCCATTTTTTGAGAATTACGTTTATAAAATGTGCTTTCATAAAAAAAAATGGTCTGTTCAGAAGTGAGCATATGATTTTAGCATTAATGATAATGCATACCCTTTGTGGGCTTTTATCTGCTAAGTTATCTAGACTTAGATCTATTCCAATGCTTCTCTTTAGAGGAAAAAATATTTATTCAACAGACCAGAGAAGTCAGTAATCAATAGAAACCGTGTAACCTTGACCTTTTTCCCTTTAACTGTGAGCATCAAGATAACACTTTTGCAATGGAAACTCAGAGCATATTCTATCAGCAAGTGTCCCCCATCTTCAGAGGAAAGGAGCTCCTCTGGCCCCACAAGGACATGAGCCGCACCAGTTGTATTGCCACATGCTCAGATAGAGCATGTTTGTGTCACAAAATCCCAAGACCCATGACACCAACTTTTAAATATCCTCCTTACCAATAAGAAAGGGTAGAATTGCTCCCCTGGGTTTCAACTCTTGAGCCATTTGATTAGGAAAACATGTATATTCTTTTGAATATTTAGAGGCATTATCAGGGCAACCCAACTTCTGTGACGCCATTAGGGTTTCAAATAGGATAAAACTGGGCATTAAGCTAGGGGCAGTTGCAGGCCAGTTTATTATTTACAGTTTTCCTCACACGAGTCTGCTTCTCTCCACTGAAAGCTGGTTAAGACTTTCCTTACGGTGTTCATTCGTTTTCTAAGTAAAATTCTGTTAGGAGTTTGCTCCAACAGCTAATTAGCCCCTTAATGGATACTAATTATACTCTTCATGCCTTCTGAATTAAGAAATAACACAGGAAATAATTTTACACACATAAGCAAACCCTAAACTGATATTTGATTCTCAGAAACTTGATCCCAACCTTACTTGGGAAGGGCAGTAAGCTAGAAACCTAGGTGAGGCAAAAAAGCAACAAACGTTGTCCATTCAACTGCTTGTAGAGTTGAATGGAGGCAAATGACATGTTTTTCTAAGACAGAAGTTTCTTTTTTTTTAGGTCAGTTGATTAACTTTGGCCAGTAATTTAATTTAGAGGATCCTATTTAGAGAATATTCAGACAATGCAGTGCTTACAGCAAAATATGAAGAGCCGAGTATGATGGTCAGATTAACAGGAGTAAAATAGTCCGGAAGACTTAACTTTGAAAATAGTACATTTTCTGGGCAAAAGTGGTAGGGCAGCGTCCCTTCCCTTTTAAAGGACGGTGCACATCATGTTGTTTGGGGTGGTTGGGCTTGCTTTTTATGGCTATTGGAAGGCCTTTTCTTTCGTGAGCTTGCTAATGAACATAACGGAAGTTTCTTTCTAGTTCCTGGCCCTTAGTTGAGTGCTTAATAGATTACTTCTTTATTTGCTGACAACCTTTTGCATGAAAACCCTACATAAATTCGGTAAATGGCAAATGAGATGATGAGCTGAGGCAAGAGGTGGTGCCTTAAAGAAAAGCTCTTTCCCTGAACGTGAATCCCCCAGTTAAACTAGTTCTCCCTAGTCAGCTGAGAAGTAGAACGGACGGACAGCAGAATAAAGATCGGGTCAAGAGCTGACCCTGGTACCCGCAGCACCGTGGACCTGCAGGCGCCACGCAATAACATGGGCCACCGTGGAGGGTTGGGTTGGCATAGGAAGCACTGTATTATCATGGAAAAAAGTCTGCCTTTTGTGCTAAAGACGGTAGCATATGGTAGATCAACTTCCTTTCCAGGAACCTCAAAGACTGTTAAAGGCAAGATTAACCATGGCTCTTTTACAGCCTCTGGAAGAAAGATCCCTACTCTTCAGGTCTCTTGAATATGAAACGATTACCTTCTGTATAAACGTTGTCATTTAGGTCGTATTTGTTTTAACTGACAGGGTCATGGTTTAGCCTGGTCCCGTGTATTTAAACAACTTACCTCCAAACTTTCAAGTGGCTTTGCTTAAGAAAACAAACAAACAAAAAAAACTCTTAACATGGGATAGAGAATGACAAACCCACTTTGGTGTCACAGATCCTGTGAAGCCCCCTGGCAGCTCCTTGCAAGTGGACTTGCCATCCGCTGTCATTACAACACCGCCGTCCGCTCAGGTGGACTCGTCCTCTGCTGCCCACCCTCCTCCATATCAGCTCATTAACCTGCCGCCACATCTGGAGACTCTTGGCATCCAGGAGGATCCTCAAGACTACCTCTTGCTAACCAACTGTCAAAGCAAGATGCCTGAACCCACCAGGTAAACCACCTATGCCTGTGTGTGTGTGTGTGTGTCTCATTTAGTAATCTTATCTGTAAACTTTTAAGGTTTAAAAGAAACCATCCATATAGGCTTCTATTTTATGCATATATCTCAAGTTTATATTCCCCCACTAATGATCTCTGTTCTTCATGAGGTTTTGTTGAAGAAACACATTCTCTAGCATCTTTGGCAAGGAACACTTTTGCTGGAAGCTCTTCTGGAAACCTGTCTTCCATTTCATAGTCTTTGTTGCAGACTCACAGTATTACTTGCTTAACAGATTTCACTGATTTATAAATGGTGATCTTGCTCCATTTCTTATGTGATTGTAAACCAGCCAAGGGTCATCTTTTGTTTCTGAAGAAGGAGAGGAGTACCTACTACTAGAAGATTTTGAAAGCAAAACGATTCCATTGCAGTGAGTGTGTTGTGGTTGCTTTGGATCTATGTGAGAAATCATACAGGTAAAATCCCAATATAGCAAAGCATATGGAAAATACAAATTGAGCTTTAGTGAAATTGGATGAAATTAAATATATTGCTAAAAGCTATGAAAGGTGGATTTTCCTACGTAGCAACGAAGTGGAGCTTACCCAAGCCTTCACTTCACAAATTTTAAGTAGAAAGAGGTATGTGGATTTCGGTGCTGGACCAGAGGTATCATAAAGACCTTCCCAAATCCTGCTTTTCCCGTTATCTCCTTCCCTGCTCCACAACCCCTCTCTTCTGAGCTGTAAGATAGTTGAATTTGATATTAAGTAATTGGAAGGCTTGAGTCATGGTAAGTGTTGGAGCTAAAAAAATAATAATCAGGCCTGTCAATGCCATTTACAGCTGTGACAACTAATAATATTGGGTATATTTATTATCTGAATTTGTAGTATAAATGTGGGCATGAATTGCATAGTAGATGTGAAATATTTTTAAACAGAATTATTGGATACTAAGCATTTTTTTATAACAAAAAGTTTTTTTTTGTATGTAAAAAGTGACTGTTACTGGGATAGGAATACACAAAGCACTTGTTCAAAAAATTTTATATAGAATTTTTAAGGTCCACAAATTCATTTCTGTGACCTGTTCCCTAAGATAATGGAATCAAACACTCCAAAATGCATTTCTATATATTTGTTGTAATGGGATTTTACCTGTAAGAGAAAATGAAATAATTTATAAATCAACACTAGTTAATAATACAAAATTCTAACTTGATTTTTGCTTGTTTGCCGTGAGTATTTAAAATTACACACTCGCAACTTTGTTACCTATGCTACTAACTAAGATTTTATTTTACGGAGAGTCACAATTATTTTTCAGTAATCAACTTTTTAAAAGCCAACAGCTAAGTGCCAGTTTTCAGTACATTATCTTTTTATATAAAATCTTTCATTGAACTCACTGTTAACACAGCTTTCCTGTTGTGGTCAAAATTATGCTCGAATATATTTTGCATCAATTTTTTTTTGCAAAAATGGCAATTAACAAATATTTATGCTGTGCCCACTATTTTGTTAGATGCTCTGAAGGTACAAGCTAATTACATAGGATACAGCCTCCTCAGATACAGTCACCTTCACAGTTTACAAGTAAACCTTGTGAAGAAGTCAAAACATGTAAACATTTTAAGCATATATAGATGGAGGCAAGATAGGAGAATCGCCTTGTAAACCCTTGTTCAGGCTACAAGTCTCAGCTCAGAGGCATGTAGGAAACATTTCCCCGAACTCCCGGGCTGGATTAAATGCCTCTGTGGGTCTTTATAGCATCCTGGCTATACCTTCATATCTCTGTTTTATCATAGATTTGGAAATAGATTTTGATATTTTTATTCTCTCTCCACTAAACTATAAACTGGTCAAAGGCAGGAAGTTTATCGTTCTTGTGCTTCTGGCACCTTATAACTCACATGTCTGAATTCCCTGACAGTGCACATTTTTAGAATATGTGTAAATATGTTGGAAATTACTACCCAGGGAGGAGCAGAATTTGAACTACACCTGGTTGGTAAGAGAAAGGGAGGCTATCATTAGGAATTTGCATAAAAATGCTTGAGGGATAGGAGAGGTGAAAATGAGAGTGCTGGGTTGAAGATTAGGAGGAGGAAAACCTGCTTGGAGGAAAGGCTTTGATTTGCGGGATAGTAGGACATAAAAAGGTAAGCCTCAATGCTAAGGGGAGTCGTTTGTGGGCTTTTTGTAGTTCCCACACCCACAGAGGATTTTCTCTGGGTGTATAAGTGATCTGAAAACCATGTTTGATCAAACAAATTTTTTAATTCTCACCTGAGGTTATTTTTTCCATTGACTTTTAGAGAGAGTGGAAGAAAGGAGGAAAAGACAGAGAAATAGTGTGAAATGAGAGAAACACATCGATTGGTTGCCTCCTGCACGCGCTCTGACCATGAGTGCCGGGGAGGAGTCTACAGTCGAGGTACATGCACTTGACTGGAATCGAGCATAACAATATGATTCCATGCACAGATTGGCAGAAGCAAGAATCCAGGGTACAGAAGTTTACTTAGGAGGGTTCAGTAGTATAGAACTTAGCAGAGACCTGAACTTGGGTTGGTGACAGTGGGACCAGGGCGAGGGATGGACACTTGAATAGGAAGAAAGACTTTGTGCCTGAGTGATGGTGGAGATCACAGAGAATGAATCTAAGCTGATTGGGTTTTGAGCCTGGAGAACCTAAACGAGGACATTTCTTTTAAGGGTAAATCGGAAAGGACTGTCAAAGTTGGGTTTTGTTTGATGCACATAAGCTACTGGGATAACCAAGTAGAAACAGGAACAGATGGAAAAGATGGGACTCGTAGATGGGAGTTGCCAGCATTCCCTGGAAGGTGACACTGTGAAACAGGATAACTTTTTAACACTGTGTGTGCTCACGAATGAGAGGATTGAATTCTGTTGGCCATTCCTAGGCAGAGAGACAGAAAGAGGGCACCTGTCAATGAACAAGGGGATGATCAGTGAGGGACGAGGAAAATTAGGATATCACGATATGGATTCTTTATAATAACAGAGGAGAATGCCAAAACATAAATGGAGTACAAAGAGCCAGGTGTTACTAAAATATCAGGGAAGCTGAAACCAGTTTGGCTCAGTGGATAGGGCCTCGGCCTTCGGACTGAAAGGTCCCAGATTCGATTCCGGTCAAGGGCATGTACCTTGGTTGCAGGTACATCTCCAGTTTGGGGGGGGGGGGGGGGGGAGGCGAGTTCAGGAGGCAGCTGATCGATGATTCTCTCTCATCGATGTTTCTAGCTCTCTATCCCTCTCTCTTTCTCTCTGTGAAAAATCAATAAAATAATAAATAAATAAATAAATAAAATATCAGGGAAGATAAGCCCTTAAAAAAATCTCTCACAAGTTCATTTGTAAAACTGGTGCGTTCAAGTTCCTACAGGACTTTGGACAGCGTGCATGGGTAGCTAAGGGGCCCTGTTTAACATTACAGAGTGTGCTGGTGTCCAGATTGTAGCTTCATTTTGCCTTATACCCAAATTTTGTGATATGACAAAATGCAGAGACTGAAAAAATGGACCCAAAAGCATAAAATATACTCTAAGTGAGATTCCTCAAGGTTACGGTAACTGGTTTGGAATTGGCCCGCTCTGTGACGTGTGTTTTGGCCCTCATTACAGTATCGGCTAGAGGCTTGCTAAAGAAAATCAATAGAAAGGAGGATATACCACGCCTTTCCAATTGCCCCCTCCTTGTAGGTCACACTGAACCTATGCAGTACCTGGCAATCGTAGACTTCCAGCGGTACAGAGCCATACATTGGCCGCAGGCGGGCTAAGGAGCAAAGGGACCACCTTGATACATTGCGTTGGCACCACGTTTTTGCATGCTCTTCGGAGGAAAAGCTTTTCCTTGCGTCTGTGCCTTAATCATTTACCTTTCTAATTCCAGTGCGTCTGGGGTTGTGGCTTTGTGTGTGGATTTGATAGGCGGAGTTGGGGGGGGGGGGTGTGGGCAGGTCCAGGGCTAAAATTAGGAAGAATGCTTTTGGTGGTTTTGTGGTGGCGGTGTTGTTGTCTGGTGTGTAATTTAAAAAAAAAAAAAAAATGAGCAGCATTCGTGCTTTCAATCTCATAGATCACACCCCCCAAAAAAAAATCTACCGTATTTGCCGGCGTATAAGACGATTTTTTGGCCCTGAAAAATATGCCTCCAAGTGGGGGGTAGTCTTATACGGCGAGTATATAACAAGCTCTGTATTTTGGGTGGAAATGTTAGGGGGTCGTCTTATACGCCCAGTCGTCTTATACGCCGGCAAATACGGTATTTTTCAGGGCCAAAAAATCGTCTTCTACGCAGGCAAATACGGTAATGGGGAAAAAAAAGCCAAAAAGCCATGAATTTTGATCGCTAAGCTATCACTATATGCATTTCAAACGCATGCCGCCGCGCGTCCTCACCGTGTCTTATCTTCTGCCCCTGGCCATTGTTATGCAGAGCGCACGCGGACTCGGCGAGGTCCACCTCTTCGGACACGGACTGCAACGACCACGCGCCCAAAGGGCCGGCGGGCCCCGCGCCGGGCCGGCCGCGCGTGAACGGCTTCTTCCCGCAGCAGCACCTGGTCTACGACTCCCCGCCGCCCCGCGCCGCCGCCTCTGTGCCCGCCGACGCCGCCGGCCTCTACAGCCTGCCCCGCAGCTACTCCCACGACGTCCTGCCCCGGGCCTCCCCGTCCGCCACCGGCTCCGGCACCGGCTCCGGCACCGAGGCGGACGGCGGCGAGCTCTACGTGTTCAACACCCCGCTGGGCACCGCCGGCCTGGAGGCCCCGCCGCCGAGGCACGCGCCCGTCAGCTACGACATCCCCCCCGCGCCCGGCAACGCCTACCAGGTCCCACGGACGTTCCCGGAGGGGGCCTTGGGGCAGGCGCCGAAGCTGGACCCCATTCCCGACGTCCCCCCGCCCCGGCCGCCCAAGCCGCACCCGGCCCACGACCGCTCCCCCGGGGACGCGGGCGGCCTGGCGCGCGCCGCCTCCGACACCGACGCCAGCTACTGCGTGCCCGCCGCCGCGGGCGGCACCACGCCGGCCTCGCGCAGCAGCACCGTCTCCACCGGGGATCTGAACAAGCTGCGGAAAGGTCAGCCTGGCTCCTTGGCCTCCACCCTGTTCTTGGAGGTGCACGATGGAAGATAGGTTGTTCTGAATATGTGTTCTTTCAAACAAACAAACAAACAAACAAACAAAAAACATTCTTAACTGATTTCAGAGAGGAAGGGAGAGGAAGAGAGAGAGAAAAACATCAGTGATGAGAGAGAATCATCGGTGGGCAGCCTCCTGCACACCCCCACTGGGGATGGAGCCCACAACCTCGGCATGTGCCCTGACTGGGAATTGAACTGGTGACCTCCTGGTTCATAAGTCTTATGCTCAACCACTGAGCCACGCCTGCCGGGCTGAATATTTGTTCTGTTAAGCATAATAGGATAGTGTGTGTGTGTGTGTGTGTGTGTGTGTGAGAGAGAGAGAGGGGGGGGGGGCTTGTGTGCATGTTCTGCCAGAAGGGACAAAGAATTGGAGTTTTTCTTTTTCTTTTCTTTTTTTTAAATTTTATTAAGATATTATATGTGTACATAGCTTACCATCCCCCCCCACCACCACCACCACCACCACCCTGGAGTTTTTCATTCCTGAAGAAGTATAGCCTTAGGAATTCCTTCCTGCCTCAGGAAGTCTGCACCCCTCACTCCCTCTTTCTATATATCATGAGGGATGGGGGAAGAGATAGACCCTGATGGGACAGAGGAACAGGAAATGGGCCAGTCACACAGCTTCCAGCTTCCGAGACTCATACCCTTTCCTGTATTTGTGCCCTTAGGGCCACTTCTATGTGTCACATCTGTGGGGCTCCATTTCCTTCCTTGGTAGATAAGCCGTGTTTGCGTTGTGTCTGCCAGGTAATCATCAGTCCCAATCAAGCCACTCTGATTTTTGTTTGCTGTTTTTTATTTTTAAAAGCTCTGAGTCCTCTCTCCTTATTCCTCATCACTTCATTTATTCCTACTTTGTCTCCTCAAGCCTTCCTATACCCTGAGATTCTTAATATCCTAAAAATAGGAAGTCAAAGTGTAAAATTCCGTGCCCTAAAAATGGTGGTGGAGCTATCCAGCTGTCTTAAAGAAGATAAAGGTTTAATGTATCTAACTCCCTTGAAGTGTTTGTGTGATCTGGGTGTAAGTTAGTGAGATACAATGGAGGCCCGAGGTGGTGCGATGGGTAAGAACATAGAAGTCTATCTTTCTCCACTTTTAGATAACCCACCACCACCGCAGCCAAGACAGACACTCACTGTCATCATCAAACACTGTTAACTGATTAGCATGTGACCAGTGCCTGCATTCTCTAGTGGCTTACCATGCCAATTCCAGATACTATCCTGTGAGCATCCTTTTTAAGGTCTGTGTGTATATGTACCTGCGTGTGTGTGTGTGTGTGTGTGTGTGTGTGTGTTTAAAGAGAGAGAGGGGGAAAAAATAGGTCATTCCTTATTAACCCTGAGAACTGGCCAATGTGGGAAGAAATGTTTATAGTTTGTTCTTTATTTTAGATGCTAGTTCTCAAGACTGCTACGATATTCCACGAACATTTCCAAGTGATAGATCTAGTTCCCTTGAAGGCTTCCATAACCACTTTGTAAGTATAACTGACCTCGGCGTGATCGAGTGCATGCTTTCATTGTCAAAAAAAACCTAGATGCCTGTTCCCCCTGAGACTAAATGAGATCATGACATAGAGGCCCCTGCAGATCCGTATGAAAGAGGCGTGACGTGCAATTATGTTTTCCTGCTTGACCGCAGTCTTTGTTTATTAAGAGAAATGTATGTGTGTTTTAGAAAACCAAAAATGTATTGACAGTGGGAAGTGTATCAAGTGAGGAGCTGGATGAGAATTACGTGCCGATGAATCCCAACTCTCCGCCGAGACAGCATTCCAGCAGCTTCACGGAGCCCATTCAGGAGGCAAACTATGTGCCCATGACCCCGGGGACGTTTGATTTCTCCTCCTTTGGAATGCAAGTGCCTCCTCCTGCTCATATGGGCTTCCGGTCCAGCCCAAAGACCCCTCCCAGACGGCCCGTCCCCGTTGCAGACTGTGAACCACCCCCTGTGGATAGGAACCTCAAGCCGGACAGAAAAGGTAACCAGAGCAGGGCATGGGAGAAGGGTCTGGCTCTGCCTTGAACTGTCACTCAATCCAGAACAGGATTGGGACTAAAACTTATGAAGTAATTCCTATTACCTTAGTTAATAACTTGTTTAAGGGATATTGCTGTTATAGATTAATAATTATATGTTGATGCCTACATGAGATTTTTATTTTTTAATTTTTTTAAATTTATTTCTTTATTGATTTCAGAGAGGAAGGAAGAGGTAGAGAGAGAGAGAAACATCAATGATGAGAGAGAACCATTGATTGGCTGCCCCCTGCACACACCCCATTGGGGATCGAGCCCGCAACTCAGGCATGTGCCCTTGGCCAGAATAGAACCTGGAACCCTTCAGTCCTCAGGCCGATGCTCTATCCACTGAGCCAAACTGGCGAAGGCGCCTACATGAGATTTTTAAATCTCCTGTCTCGACAGCAGAGGTTACAAACTAAAGCACTCACAAGGATTGGCAGGGAAGAGGAGGAGAAAATTGGGAAAAACTCGAGTGCCCCAATTGGAGTAGCTAACTGCTCTGGGACCACAAGCCTTTGTTGACTTGAGAAAGTAATATAGAGCCGTACATGCAAATCCTCTAATATAGCAGGAGAAGCCAGAAACTTCACCTCTTATGTGTATTATCTTTTGACTTTTAAGTTCTAAGAACTAATTTGATTATTTTAAAAGAACAAAACCTTGCAGATCAAACCAGAGTATACAGTATCAAGTCAAACTTGAGATTATTAATGTGCCTGACAGCGAGATTGCTCGTTTAATCTTTCCATTCTGTTGTATAACAACTTCTTTAAAATTATTCTTCCTTGCTGGGGAATAAATAAATGCCCCTAGTCTTTTCTTTCATACTGGCCTTCATAAGTAACATTAGTTTTCAAGAAGCATGGATTGTCAAGAACTCCATGGAAAAGAAACTTTTCGGCCAAATTGGTGATAATGTATTAAAGGTTTAAAATTTGGGTTTGAGTGGTTAAGACCCTCATCGCTAGCTGTGTTGCAGCATTGCTGTTAATGTGACTTAATCTGGACCACCGAGTAAGTTATTATATCGGCTGTGACCAGTGGCACAACTTCTGCGGTATTCACATTTGAAAAGTCTCAGGTGCTGTAAATAGCTTTTAGCTTTAAAAAAAAAAAATATATATATATATATATATATATTATTGATTTCAGAGAGGAAGGGAGAAAGAGAAAGAAACATCAATGATGAGAGAGAATCATTGATTGGCTGCCTCCGGCATGCCCCCCACTGGGGATCGAGCCTACCACCCGGGCATGTGCTCTTGACCAGAATCAGACCCGGGACGCTCAGTCCGCAGGCCAGCGCTCTATCCACTGAGCCAAACCGGCTAAGGCTATACGTAGCTTTTTAAGAGCATGTAATGTCTGTGTAAATTTCTCATTAGCATGGGCTTAGATCATTAATATTAATTCTAATTAAGTACCAGTTGTGGGGAAGGGAGACAAACTCACTCAGAGTAACTTAAGAAAGTGAGTTTTGCTGAAACAGGTTTGGCTCAGTGGATAGAGTGTCAGCCTGTAGACTGAAGGGTCCCAGGTTAGATTCCGGTCAAGGGCATGTACCTTGATTGTGGGCACATCCCCATTGGGGGTTGGGGGTGCAGGAAGCAGCTGATCGATGTTTCTCTCTCACCAATGTTTCTAACTATCTCCTTTCCTTTCTGTAAAAAATCAATAAAATATATGTGTTTTTTTAAAAAGTGAGTTCTGTTTCCTTTTGCTGTGAGGAAGCTCCTGTGCTGAAGTGAGAAAGTGATTGGGAGCCGAGGCACCCCTAGGGGACTGCCACTTGGTCCTGCTCTCTGCCTGTCTGTCCTGTGGGAAGTCTTTGCGTCTGCTGTGTTCTCTCACATTCTTTCCTTCTTTGTGTTCCTCTACTCTGTATCCTCTGCTTGACTTGGTTTTCTGCTTTCCCAGAGCTCGGCCCACAGTGCCCTCGGTGGCCGGGGTGCTGCCTCGTGGCCCCTTGGTACAGGCCCTTGCAGCTTCCACACCTGCTGGCTGCCTCCTCCATCATTTCCTCACTGCAGGTCACTCAGAGAGACTGGGCTCACTTGTCGTTCACACCAGACCACATGGTGGGTTGTAGGCCAGCCCATAGTTTGGCTGCTGTCGGGTCCAGGGTCCACCTTTGGTCCACCAGCTGGGAAGACGGGCGCGTCTAACACCCATGCCACCCAGGCAGCCGTGATCCGGATGGTTACCTTAGGAAGGGTGTAAGCATCACTGGCTTTTTATTTGATAGCGTTTCCTTCTGTTCCTCTTTGTCCTCAGTTGTCTTTAAGTTTATTTAGACAGTATTGGCCGTTTTCTTATTTGCCTGCAACATGTGGAAGTATTTTTGGACATGCGTATATTTAGCATGGAGCTCGAGGTTGCCGAGGGATTAAAAATACAAGTGTCATGAACTCTTTGCAGTTATGAAATGTTCATATCAATGCTACACGGGTTCTTTTCTTATTTTTCTGTAATCAGTGCATGGTAGCGGCAGAGCTATACTTTTTAACGACAAATGTCACAGTTGTATACCTTGAGGTCTCCCATAAATGTGGAGGTGGTACGGGTTGGATGAGGTACAGGCTCCAACCCCCAGCTCTTTTACCCCCCCCACCTGCTCCTTCCTCCCCTCTGTGTGGAATACAGTTTGAATATTCCTGGTCAATTTCACATTTAATAATTCTATGTGGTAAGCTTAATGCAGAATCAGAAAAGATCCTTATTTATATGTTAGAAAAGTTGTAAAGTAATGCTTTTAGTATCATCTAGATCTAACAGAGTTCATGTACCCCCTATTGTAATAGCATATATAACAATATGGCATGTACTAGTATACTATAATATATATATATATATATATATATATAATATATTTGTATAATTACACTTCCCTATAGGTATAGTGACAGTGTATTCTAGCACATGGCAGAGTAATTAACCTCCATAAAGTGACTTCACATTAGAACAGAACAAAGCAGGTTCTTGGTGACCTCTGGAGACTATGTTCAGTCTTTTACAAAATTAGCTGAAGTGTTAAGAGACAGTTCTGAGCTCATGGGCCAGAATATTTATTTGGAATCTTTTCTGAGATGCAAAATGAACTGAGAAAGCACCCAGAATAAATACCCACATAGGTTTTGGCAAAATCAAGAATGGCTTTTGCAAAATAGTAGTTATTAAAATCATATTAATAAAGAAAATGTTGCCCTAGCCAGTTTGGCTCAGTGGATAGAGCATCGACCTGTGGACTGAAGGGTCCCAGGTTTGATTCCGGCCAAGGGCACATACCAGTACCTCAGTTGCAGGCTGGGTCCCTGGCCCTGGTCAGGGCGCATATGGAAGGCAACCAATCGATGTGTCTCTCTCACATTGATGTTTCTCTCTCTGTGTCTCTCCCCCTCCCTTCTACTCTCTCTAAAAATCACTGGAAAAATATCCTTGGGGGAGGATTAACAAAAATAAAAATAAATAAATACGAAAATATTTTTGCTTTTCTTTAGTACTATCCTACTTTTTCAGTAAATATGATACAAGAGAGGATGCATGAGAAGGTATTTAATATTGCAGGACAAACATTGTCAACAAGAAAAACACATTTTAAACCTAAATTCAGGTCTTGAAACAAAGTTTCTTCTTCAGAACTAAAATTGTAAAACAGATGTCTTATTTGGTCATGAAATTCTTTTCATTATCATAGCATCAGATGAGTCTGTTGTAAATTTCTCATTCTGTGACATCAGATACATGACTCAATCTATTATTCTAGTATCTCTCATTAGCTAAACATCATAATAAACAAACCTAATTCCATCAAATGTGGCTTGATTAGTTTCAGAGCCTGGTTCAACATCCACCACAGCCAGTTTCTGGAGTATCTTTGGAAGGATCTACAATAAATGAGTGACATTCTAGCCTTATTTATACCCCCAATTATAGACATCAGCTGCTGTAGTTACTAGTACAGATGAGTTTTTCAAATACTTCTGAGTAACTGAAGCTGCAGAAATACAAGGATATTCTAAACTCGTATGTTTAATGTATTTTCATGGATCCTTTGCCAATCCCCTCACCCGTGCCATTTCTGTCATTGTTTTGAACCAAGTTTTGTGTTTATTACTAGAGGAAAAGACATCATCCCATGTGTTGTATTAAATATTAGGAAAGCAGATGAGGCTTTGGAAATGCAGCACAAATTATGTTTTGTTTTCACTGAAACATCTAATTTCCATAGAAAAGCTATTTCGAAGTTTGAGAGATTTCTGTAAGGTAATCTATTGTGGCTTCTCTGAAAGTCAGTCTTTACATAAATCTACCGTATGTAATCACAGCACTTGTCTAGACCCCTTCCCCCGTACATTCTCCTTCTAACTCGATGGAGCAGCTGTTTGAGGCTCAGAGGCTATCTTTTTCGTTTGTTTTGTTTGGCTTTGTCCATGCGTGGCTTTCTGCAGTGGCTCTGACCATTAGTTAGGGTGTTGGGTTGGGAAAAGCGGTGTTTCTGTACACGGGTTTGGTTACAGTGTCAGCAGGCCTGGCTCGTCCTTTGGTGCAGGAGGCATCCTGAGGAGCGTCCTTGGGTGGGTCCTTCTGGGCGCAGGGATACATTTGCTCTAAACATTTTTATCAAGACACCTTCTAAAGAAGTTTTTGAATGTAATTGAAAAGTAACATGCTTTCTCAAAATGGCTTTTATGCTATAATAAGTGGAAGATGGGTGCATGACACTGGTAGAAATAATTAGGTTTTAACAAACAAGCATTAAGGTTGGACTTTCAGTTGGGTTTTTGTTTGGTTTTTACAGTGTAAAGGAAGTGAATATGGAGTGTATCTTTACGGCAGAGCCTTTACACGCGGGGTTTTCCCCGCCTAAACATTCTGGACCTTCCAATATAATTATTATTCTCTACACAGTGAGACCATTAATACAAGTGGGAAAGTTTTTCATATGCTACCTTGACCAGTTTTTGGAATTTAGCAGAGAATAATAGCGTAAATTATTTTTCTTTCCTGAATTTTGAGGTGCCTACTAGAACTAGCATAGTCTGTAAACGTTCAGAGGAGCACAAACAATTCCACTCTGAGTTGCACGCATGTAGGCAGTACCTGTTAAAATAATATTCGACAGCTCGTGGACTTTGCAAAAAAGATTGCATCTGCTTGTTTGAAATGACCTCGTGTGACTGCCGTGACCGTATTCGGGGATGACCAGCTTTTAAGACAACATTCATTCGCTCTTTTTTTCTCTCAAGGACAAACAAAAAATTATGACATTGATCATATTGCACACCGCAGCTTTTCAATATGGTAGGTTTCGGTGCCTACCAGCTTTCCCATGCCCTCTGCTAGGTCTTGCGGGGAGAGAAAGATGGCTTCCCTGAAGAAGCTCACCTTCCGTGGAGGAGGGAGAAAAGTAAACACATTATCATAATTAGCATGGAAGGGGCTGTGGTTGAGGTAAGCTCTTGGCACTGTTAGCTCAGCTCCCCCGAGGAAAGTCTGAGTGGGTGAGTGGCAATTACATGATGGCAGAGGAGGAGAGGGTGGCGGAGGATCTTCTAGTCGGAATGAGCGGCCGTGCCCAGCTCCTTTAAAAAGAGGGGAGATGGGGCTGGCCCGGTCGTGGGCGGGAGGGAGAGAGGAAACGGTGGATGGAGGAATGCACGCCAAATGCCTTGCAGGTGCCTGAACCTGAGACTATTAAAATCCACGCTAATGAGTTTGGGCTTTATTCTGAGTACATCATGAAAGGGTTTTAACCAGGCAAATCATACAGTCAGGTTGGCCTCTAGAAAGCGCCTTCTAAGATGTAATGATCTCATAGAAAACATTTTTATTTGATTTTCACATCATACCCCTCTTCAGCATCTTTCTCAGAGAGTGCTTTGCCTTCGTTTTCCAAAAATCCGGGGTTCTTGAAGCCTTGCTTTAGAGATGATCACGTTAAGAAAGGCCTTTCCTTGCTCTCGGTGCTCCCTCCACTTGGGGGTGTACAGTGATTTTTAAAGTTTGAGGGCACATGCAATATAGGTGGAGGTCATTCAGCCACACAGTGTGAGTTCCACTCCCAAAAAGCCAGCTCACTGACGTGCACATTCGCAAGGGAAGGAAGGACTTCAGACTTTCAGATTTATTATTATTTTTTTAATTCTTGGGTGAATGAAAACAATTACATTGTCAGTATAAGTATAAAGTAAACTTGATGTGGGGAGGTGAGAAAGTGGAATCTGGAATGACTCCCTGAGAAATCTGCTGTGGGAACCAGGAGTATAGGAAGCCAAGCAGGTTGGTGGTGAGTCAGAGGATGAATTCCGTTCTGGACATGTAGTGCCAACGCCTGCAGACCATCCATGCGGGTGGTTTTCCAGAGACAGAGATTAGGATCTGGGGCCAAGATCTGAACCAGAGATGAAGGCTTACCATACTGTGCTCCAAATAAGAAAGAAACACATCATCCAGAGATTGACAGTCTGGGGGAGATAAACACCAGAAGAATTTCACGAGTACTCAGGACGTTTTGCCAAGTGGAAAAAATAAATGTCGCTTTTTTTTTGGTTCCAACCTGGTCCACCTAAAGCCAAGTCATAACTGCCTTGGATTTAAAAGTTGAGGCTCCAATGAGTTCCTCTGTTTACACTCTGAATTTGAGAATCAGTGTATCTTCACATTGGTTCATTTTTGCCTTTCTTATTTCTTACTCTTTATTTTCACACCTTTCTTCAACAATCAGAAAAGCATTCAAGTATAACAGTGTTCGACAAACTCAGTCAACAGAGTGGCAAACCACAGCTCTCGAGCCACATGTGGAGAAGAAGACATTACTAGCCAAGCATATTTACACCACGGGGCCTGGCTTTTATTGAGCTTGGAAAGATAGAGAGAAATAAAGCTAACAAAATGTCTTAGTGACTCAGCACAGTTCAGTATAACCTGTCCACATTGCAGCTTTTCTCCTAAAATCAACCTTAAGCTCTGGATGCTTAGAAAATACATTTAAATGTTTTAAAGGCACTTTAAAAATCTCACTCAATATCATATTTTCCTATTAAGAAAACCGAGGAGTACCCTTGAGAGATGGCATTCGTTTGGAGAGATATGATGACCTCCATGTCAAATGTTGGAAAGTTATTGGGGGTGACCCTGTCAGACAGCTGAAGTATGGAAGTAGATCAAAACTAGGTAGATTTAGAAGTCACGTGACCTTGGTTATTTAAGCACAAATACAGGTAGGATGCCCAGGGTGAAAGTTGAGAAATGTAAGGAATGACCCACTGTTAGATAAACCACAGGGAAAAACCAGGCAGAAGCTGAGAGCTAATGAAAGTGGGCCTTTTAGAAAAGGAAGAGGGCAGAGAACACACAGTAAGCACCAACAAGCCAGAAGTAGCTCTAAAAGCAATTTGTAATTTTTAAACATCACCCACTCACACATCCACCATCTGTGGCATTCAAGTCGATGTAAGATCTCAAGCAACTGAGGAGTTCAAAATGAAACTCTAAACACTGATTTCCTAAGATTCTCTATTTCCCAGAAGGATAGACAGGTACTGCAAAATGGGATCGTACAGGAGCATGACACCAGCTGGTAGGAGGCTAGCAGAAGCCTTATTTAGTCTCTGAATAATGTGACCTGAGCAAGTCACAAGTCACTTAACCTCCTCTCATTCTTCAACGATATCTCATCCCTAAAACAAAGAAGCTGGGTTTGGGCTGTAAAGGCCTTTCGGCTCTAAAATAAACGTATTTTTTCATGGAAAAGCTTACCCTCTGCCTTTTTTTTTTTTTTTTAAGGGAAATGCACCATTTTGGAGAAGTATAAAAAACTGACATGTCCTTTTGTTTTAGAAAAGTGCCCAATCAGCATGGGCCCTGGATAGATCAGTATTAGGGGTAGGATCATGGCCCAAAATGTTAGCACTCACATCTTAAAGTAGGCCTGCATCATTTCTGAATTAACTCAGTATATTAATTGCATAACTTAGAAAATTGGTTAGAGAATGTTCATATTTTATAATCACATTTTAAAAAACATATTTTTATTCATTTCAGAGAGGAAGGGAAAGGGAGAGAGAAATAGAAGCATCAATGATGAGAGAGAATCATTGATTGGCTGCCTCCTGCACTTCCCCTGCCCTGCGGATCAAGCCCGCAACCCAGGCACATGCCCTGGTTCGTAGGTTGACAACCACTGAGCCACACCAGCTGGTCTCTAGGTAATCACATTTTAAGAAACGTTTAGATTTGGGTAGATAAGGTGCTAGTTATCATCCAGTTCTTATTTTGCCATCTAATAGATGTCGACTCAGTTTTGCAGATGCCACGGGAAAAAAAGACACTTTGGTTCCATGGAGAACAGAGTACTTTAAATAACGTATTCAAGTGATACCGCTACTCTGACACCCAGGCTTCATGTGGGAAAGAAGATGAAGCCAACTGCTGGGCATTCACCCTGCCTTTTCTAGGTTTTTCATCATTACTTGTATGTGCCAGAGATCACATGAGAAGAACATAATGGCAGAGGCATTTGTGTTTATAAATCCTTACATTGAAGCTTAGACCCTCCGCCGTTCCAGAATGTAGACATCTGATCCGTGCAAAATGATGTCACCAGCCAGCCACTGAGTATCCAGGGGAAACAAATGTTGGTCTTGGATTAGCAAGCACTGCAGCATCCACCTGCTTCTCCAGAAGGGGTTTGGTCAGGAGGTGAAGGAATGGTCCGGTTAGACTTCTGAAAATGCCTCCACCAAATTAACATTGAGAAAGGAGGTAGGCCTCGGTACTTTATTAGGACACCAAGCGTTAAAGAAAAGACGTACGTGAGATCTGACTGAGGGACTGAAAAGGTTCTTTATTTGACCCAGTTTCCTAAGGCATGTTAGAAGAGCTAACGTGGAACGTGTTTTTCCTCCTTCCCACAAATAAAGATAACTAACTGGGCCACTTATCCCACTAAACCCTGCCACCTGTGGTAACACTTTGCATATCATATTGTTGCATGCAGCTTCCTCTTTTCCAGTGGACTGAGCATGAGCGATACCGTGGCAAGATTGAAATAGTCTCCACCGAGGAACTTTCGTTTATGCTTTAGAGACGTAACATTCCTGCTCAGGGCTCTGTTGCTTTTTTTTTTTACAGAATCCATTTTTCCCCATTAAAAAAATAACATTAATTAAGAGAGTCTTCTTTTTGCCAATTAGGTCAAAGCCCTAAAATTTTAAGACCCAAACCCCATGGTTTAGAGCGAACTGATTCACAAACCATACGTGACTTTGCTACGAGAAGAAAGGGTATGTACTTTTAGCACCGCATGCTGGATGGGGGCGTTGGGAATGTAATTACTCTGTGAAAAGTGAAGATAGAGCCTTTAAGTCCAACTGCTTTTGTAAATAAGGCTTCCCAGCATGCCATTTCTAATGAATGCTTCCCGTAATAGAAAGTCAGCCTCCTCGTTATGCCATTAACAGCAGCATGTTCAACATTTGATAATACGTGATAATCAGTCTTGTCCTTTTGCATTCTCCCAACCCTTTCGGCTTCAATACATTGTTTTCTGTCAGCTTGTGAGCTGCTTGTGAATTCCAGCCGTCGCCTGTATTTATATATAATGTATGGTTTCTGCTCTGAGATAGGATGCAAATGCACTCCCATGGATTAATTGTTTTATGCCCTGGCTTAGAGCTTGACAGCTAGACTGCCATTAAACCTTTGGGTTTCAAAGTTAAATACTTTCAGAGTTAAATACTTTCAGTCAGCACAGTGTTCCATACGTGTCCATTGTGTCTAGATGAGCAAAATTATTTTAACTTGAACTTAAATCAATCTAGTCTGTAGAAAATCACATTGAGTTTTTTGTTTTGGAGTTAAAATACCTTGTTAGGAGCACCAGTGAATCTAGCCCTTTAAAATGACCACTTACTTTATTGTTTTATGGCAATTATAACATAGTTGATTAAAAGTACACCATAGATGGACAAAGACTAGAAGAAAACCTGGAAAAATGGAAAATTTTTAATTTAGAATAGTAGGTTGAAAGGTGACTAAAATACTTAGCCAGTATGTTTAAATAGTTCCCTAAAATATAATTACCGTATTTGCCGGCATATAAGACGATTTTTTGGCCCTGAAAAATACGTATTTGCCGACGTATAAGACGACCCCCTAAAATTTCCACTAAAAATACAGAGTTTGTTATATACTCACCGTATAAGACTACCCCCCACTTGGAGGCATATTTTTCAGGGCCAAAAAGTCGTCTTATACGCCGGCAAATACGGTAACATTAACAAATAACATTATTTTAGTTCTTCTCATTTAATTAATATCTGAAAAGTGTTTCAGTCTTGATGAGAAGGGCCAAGAGCTCTGTGGTTTATACTAGCATAGCGATTGTCACTGCAATAATGAAGTAAATGAGCAAAGACCATTTATAAATTAAAAAAGTAAGAATCTTAGCATTTATTTATTTTTACTTAATTTGGTAGAGGTAATTGCTTGATTATGGCCTTTTCTCAGAGCTGAATTTGAGCCTAAAGATATAATTATTGCTTTGTTACCTTTGTTTTCAGACTGAGCATGAACTAATTTAGAAGATTTGGTCATTCATTTTTTTGTTTTTTGTTTTAACAAAATTTTGTATTCAATGCTTTTCATACATTATTTTATTGTATAGTTATATACCTGATACTTATTGAAGAATTGGAACATTTTTACATAGATGATTAAATTTCCATATTTAAGGATAAAATTAGCTAAAAATAAAATAAGAAAATCATGAAAAGTATAAATCAAGTAAGTGTAAAGGAATTGCATCACATTACTCTCTTTTGTTATCAGTTAGCTTAATCTTCATAAAGTATTTACTTAAATTAAGAAGCAACATGTTTGTAATAGAGCTTTAGGCTTTCAGTCAACAATCATGAAACATTACCTGATTAACTTTGTCACTAATTGTTTAGCTGTGTGATCTTGGGCAAATCACATAAACATCCACGAACATTGTTTCACCTGTAAAACTAGTTGGTCGCAGATGTACTCGTCTATACCATGTAACTATATAGGGAGGGGATCTGGTTTTGTTTTCCAAATTTCTGTATGCTGAAGTCTCTTTTTCTCTCTTTTATTTCAGCCAAGCCAGCACCTTTAGAAATAAAGCCTTTGCCAGAATGGGAAGAGTTACAAGCCCCCGTTAGGTCTCCCATCACTAGAAGCTTTGCTCGAAAGTAAGTATTATTTAAATATGTAATCTGATTGTTTATTGTTATAATGGAAAATACAGTACCTGGCACAGTGGTTTTCAAAGGATGGTCTGGGCAGCCTCCTCTTGGGGGTTCTGTGAAATCAATGCTTTCATTTCGATACTGAGCCGTCAATTGCTTTTTCCGCTCTTCTTCTCTCATGAGTGTACACTGGAGTTTTCCAAAGGCTGCGTAATATTAAAGGATGCTGTGTGACAGCAAGTAGAATGTGTATTTGTGTACTCTGGTGTTTAATTTTTTTCTATTTCTTATAATGTGGTAAATATCAATAGATAGAACGTATATAAACAAAAGTTCCTTGTAATTCTCAGTAATTCTTAAGAGTGTAAAGGGTTCGTGAGGCTAGAAATTTCAAAGAACTAACTGATCTGGAAAGTATGGTAGTTTCTTGCAGAACTTATTTAATTAAGATTTATTTAAATGTATATAAAGAAATGAACATATGAAGTTACCAACCCGTGTTGAATATGTGTACATGTTTCTTGTATACATAGTTATTTTCAGTGGGAATTCATAAGTCTTTTCTTTTTATATCTCTTGACTTTCTACTTATCCTCCAAATCCCTAACAATACTCTTTTTTTGTTCTACACAGATCGTTTGGTGCCCAAAATATACATTTGCAATGTAGCTATAAATATTGGTTGTGCATTTGAATATGTGCTAAAATTAGATTATATTAAACTAGAGGCCTCGTACACGAAATTTGTGCACTGAGGGGGGTCCCTCAGCCCAGCCTGCTCCCTCTCTTAGCCCGGGAGCCCTCAGGGGATGTCCGACAGATGCGGACCGCTGTGCTCTCCAGCTGGAGCCTGGTTCAGGGCTTCTGGCTGAGCAGCACTCTCCCCGTGGGAGCACAGTGACCACCAGGGGGCAGCTCCTGCATTGAGCATCTGACCCCTGGTGGTCAGTGAACATCATAGCGACCTGTCGTTCTGTTGTTTGGTCAATTTGCATATTAGCCTTTTATTATAATAAGCTAGAGGCCTGGTGCCCAAAGTTCATGCACGGGGGGGGGGGGGGGGGGCGGGGGGACCCTCAGCCCACCCTGCACCCTCTCCAATCTGGAACCCCTCAGGGGACATCTGACTGCTAGTCTAGACCGGCAGTCAGACATCCCTCTCACAATCCTGGGACAGCTGGCTCCTAATCGATCACCTGCCTGGTTGCCCCTAACTACCCCCCTCCCCCCCTCCGACCTGGTTGCCCCCAACTACTCCCCTATGCTGACCTGGTTGCCCCTAACTGCCTCCTCCTTGCCAGCCTGAACCCCGCCCCCATTGGTCTGGTCACCTCTTACTGCCCCCCCCCCACTGCTGGCCTGGTCACCCCCAACCGCCCTTACTGTCAGCCTGGTCACCCCTAACAATCCTCCCACCAGCCTGGTCACCCCAGGCAGCCTGCTGTTTAGTCATTTGGTCATCCCTCATTAACACCCCTGCCAGCCTGATCGCCCCACAGGGCAGCTGGGGGACTGAGTGGACTGGGGGACTCCGGAGGCAGGCGCGTGGAGCCGCTAAACCCACCCGGAGGACTGGGCGCCATCATCTTTGTGGGGGCATGATGGCCAATTAGCATATGCCCTCTTCATTACATAGGATGTGTACATGAAGATTATTATAAACTTAAATGGGAATTTCTGAAAGAACGAAAACACACTCATTTTTATTTTGGAAGTAATTTTAGAAACTCTGTCAGGGTTTGTTGGTAACGATAATTTTTGTAATTAGTTCTTCTAGGTTCCCCATGTCTCCCCGACCAGACTCAGTGCATAGCACAACTTCAAGCAGCGACTCGCATGACAGTGAAGAGAATTACGTGCCCATGAACCCAAACCTGTCTGGTGATGACTCGGTGTGTAAAGTCTTCGTCTTAACTTCTCTCTTCTTTCTCCCACTCTATCAGTCTTATCCGTACATTTTTTCTTTATTCTTAAGGAAAAAGGGATAAAAGACAATTTTTTAAATGCTTTTTAAAATAGTATGCTAAAGTCTAAAACCAGTAGGAGGTCGAAGTGTAATATCAACATCTAAAAAGTAGAAATAAAATCAGTTAATTTTAAAAGGCTTCCAGTTGTAATTTTTAGAGGATGTACTTGATTTTTGAGACTATGCTAGAAAGTATTTTATACTGGATGCTGCCTATTCATTTATACACGGGTCCAAAGTCACACATTCGTGAATTGGGCCCTTCATGTGGCCCCTGACATTGGAATGACAAATACATCATTACCAAAGACAAATATTGTTATGTAACAATAACAACAAAAATATGCTCAATAATTTTTCACATTTTAAAAATAGTTTTAGGAAAACAAAGTTGTTTTTATTTTATTCGTCTGATTCGCAGAACACTCATAATAACTCCTAGAATCTTAGGGTTTTTCTAAACTGTTTGGAGAAAACACTGGGGTAAAGGCTAGAACGCAGTGGCAGGCTGTTCCCAATTGAGATTAGATCAGGAGCAAATAGGGGCATAAATTTTAACAGTACTTCAAGATGAGAAAATTCCCAGTTCCAGTAACAATTAGAAAACAGTTTACCTAGCAATTCTGAGAAATGCATTTTGGGAACAACTTACTGGGATTAAACGTGGACATCAGATAAACTCATGGGTTCCTTTCCTAGCCTTGTGCCTCTGTGAATTCTAGGTGTTTCCAATTAGGGAAATTCCAGGTACCGGTTCTTCCACTAGTCACATTTGAATACAAACATATTTTCACACGTACACACTCCTGCTTGATTTTTTTTTATGTTAGAATGAAATATCACCTCATTTAGAGGGAAAAAAAATCAGTTTCTTTACGAATTAGGGGGAAAAGGCAGGAGAAAAAGGGCTGTTTGTACTGAGTACCAAAACTTGCTCATTTTTTGTCCGCTGCATGTTACTGTCAATATTGTATTAGGAACAGTTGATAAATTTGGTTTAAAAATCTGTTCCTACTAATAGAGCCATCACATTTGGTGGTGCAGATTGATTACTGCGTAATCACCCTGCCTACCGTGTGTAGAATGTACAACAGGCCGCACTCACGAGCTATCGAGCAACCCAGACCATGTCCTATTGACCTTCGGCAGGGCCGGCACAGAGCCATGACACCTCAGAGGAAGGAGAGCATCTTTTTCTAATTCACAAAAACATGGCACATGGCCTGTCAGCAGCCCTACTTGCAAATGAGCGGTAAACTGTTATCCTAGCAGTTGTCTTTGCCCTAAATCACAGCTTACTCTCTTTAACCTGAGCAAAAATTGCTGTCCACAATCTCCCTTCTTTATCTTTTTTTTTTTTTAAAGGACTAGAGCTACTATTGTACAAATCCTATTAGGATGGAAGGGATGAGACCAAGAGAAGACAGGAAATTAAGGGATAAAAATTCCAGGTGGTTGGAATAAAATACAGTTTGCCAATAGGGTCATTATTCTAGAAGCTTTAATTAACATACTTGTTCTGAAACTAATTTCAGTGTGAAAGCCTTTAAATAAAATACCGAACTTTTTAAAAAAAATTAATTTGAGGGCAAGGTGCATAAGGATTCTGTAGTTTAAAAATATAATTGGCTCGCTCTAACTGGTTTGGCTCTGTGGATAGAGCGTCGGCCTGCGGACTGAAGGGTCCTGGGTTCCATTCCCATCCGGGGCACATGCTCGGGTTGTGGGCTCTATCCCCAGTAGGGGGCGTGCAGGAGGCAGCCAATCAATGATTCCCTCTCATCATTGATGTTTCTATCTCTCCTTCTTCCTTCCCTCCCTGAAATCAATAAAAATATATTTAAAAATAAGTAACTATGTAATTGAATACATATATCATTTTAATACATTCAGGTTGAGCTATCAAAACTTTATTTTTTTATTTTATTTTTTTAAATATATTTTATTGATTTTTTACAGAGAGGAAGAGAGAGGGATAAAGAGTTAGAAACATCGATGAGAGAGAATCATCGACCAGTTGCCTCTTGCACACCCCCCCACTGGGGGATGTGCCCACAACCAAGGTACATGCCCTTGACCGGAATCGATCCTGGGACCTTTCAGTCCGCAGGCCGACGCTCAATCCACTGAGCCAAACCGGTTCCGGCGAGTTATCAAAACTTTAGTAGCTTGACATCCAAGTCTTGGTTTGAACCAAGTTTGACATTTGATACTACTTTAGGCTTATTCTAAAGGAAGTTTTGATCAGTTTTTTTAGACATTACTTATTCCCCCCCCCCCCCATCCTAAAAAGTTATTTAATTTTCTAAGCAGACATTTTTCAAGCTATGTCCTCTTGAAATAGATATTTAGGCTTTAGCAGATGGCAAGTGAGAAAAGCAGTATGTCTCATGAATGTTTGGCAGTTGATTTTGTTGTATTGTCCTTTCAGAATCTTTACGGCAGTAGCAGTCTTGATGGAGGAAACAGCCCTATGATCAAGCCCAAAGGAGACAAACAAGTGGAATACCTCGATCTAGATTTAGATTCTGGAAAATCCACTCCACCACGTAAAGTAAGAGAAAGCTCATTCTGTAAATACGGGGTTGGGGGAAATCGGTTTACAGTTGTGAATACGGGAAACATAGAGTTTGCTCTTGTGTTATCATTTATCAGTTACTATATTATTTTCCATATGAAAAACTAGACCAATTCTCTTCTTTGAGGTTTCTGATTAGACAGTAGTTAGAACTTCTCATTCTATCTTTTGTACCTCTTATAATCTTGTATATTTTCTCCTTTTTATTTTTAAATTTCTTTGAGCATTTTACATACATATGTTTTATGATGTTTATGCAGTAATTTCAATATCTGAAGTTCTTGGAGTTCTGAATCTGTGCTTATTGTTTTTGCTAACTCGCACTCCTGATGGATTCTTCCCTTGTGTGTTTTATTTTTACTTATTTATTTTTTTTTAATCCTCACCAGAGGATATTTTTTCATTGCTTTTTTAGGAAGTGGAAGAGAGAGGGAAAGACTGAGAGAGGAACATCGATGTGAGAGAAACACATCGATTGGTTGCCTCCTGCGCAGGCTCTGACCAGGGCCCGGGCCTGGGAGGAGCCTGCAACTGGATAGGTGCCCGGAATCGAACCTGGGACCCTTCAGTCCGCAAGCCAATGCTCTACCCACTGAGCCCAACCAGCCAGGGCCCCTTGTGTGTTGTATATGTTGTTATTGTGGATTTATTTTGCGAGGCCGCCTGAGGGAATCTTGTATCGGTCTCTGCTGGGAAGCAATGGAGCTCCCATGCTGGGACCAAGTCACTTCCCTTCAAGGCTCCTGAGCTTAACAGCATAGACCTGGTGCAGCATGCCCTCCCACCCAGCGCCTCCTCACCTTGCTGAGATGACATTCATTCCAAAGCACTGCCTTTACCACTTAGCAGGCCGCTGCTGCCTCTGCTTCCCTCACACCTTGGCGATTTTCCTTATTGTCTAGCAAGCCCAACAATGCATTAATAATTATTTTGGGCCCTAACTGGTTTGGCTCAGTGGACAGAGCATCAGCCTACGGACTGAAGGGTCCCAGGTTCAATTCCAGTCAAAGGCACATGTCTATGTTGCAGGCTCTGTCCCCAGTCAGGGGCATGCATGACGCAACCCATCAGTGATTCTCTCCCATCATTAATGTTTCTATCTCTCTCTCTCCCTCTCTTTTCCTCTCTGAAATTAATAAAAAATATTTTTTAAAATAATATTATTTTTGTTTTAAGTTAGCTAATATTTAGTTGTATTTTAGGAGTAAGAGGGCCAGCCCATCTGCCTATGTAATTTGTCATTCTTGAAAGTACTGCTTTTCAAAAAAACTATTCTTCAACTGTGAAAGTAAGCACTGACACATGTTCTCAGAACTTGAAAAAGTTAAGCTTAAGATAAAGGCTAAAGGTTCTAGAACAGCCGTGAGCAAACTACGGCCCGCCAGCAGGATCCGGCCCGTTCGGCTGTTCTATCCGGCCCTCGGAGCCGAAAGAGCGGAGGGTTCTCTTGCTCTCCCCTCCGCTCCTTCACCAGCAGCCCAAGATGAGAGTGCCAGCATGGTCAGGTTGCTTTTGTTCCGGCCCTCCAGTCCAATTTAAGAACCCATTGTGGCCCTCGAGTCAAAAAGTTTGCCCACCCCTGTTCTAGAATCTGCAAGCAAGTTATATGTCTTAAGATGAACTAGATGTCTGCTATCCCTACTTTATATGGATTTCATCTGTGATGGGGAGCATTAGTTTGAATGCTTATTATATACTAGAGGTCCGATTCATGAAATTCGTGCAAGAGTGGGCCTTCCTCCCCTGGCTGCCAGCACCAGCTTCCCTCAGGCACCTGGGACCCGGGCTTCCCTCGCAGCCCTGGCTTTGTCCAGAAGGACATCCAGTCTAATTAGCATATTATGCTTTAATTATTGTAGATGATAATTTTAAATGTAAGGAAAAACAGTGTACAGTAAATAGAGAGACAACATTGTTAAATGGAGGTGATGTCATTTTTGTGAGTGTGACCAAATAGAATTTCAAAAGTTATGTATTCTGCATGTTTATCTGTGTTTAAAGACTGAATTTTTTTGTTACTGTTGTTAATCCTCACCTAAGGATACCTTTCCATTGATTTTTAGAGAAAGTGGAAGGGAGGGAGGAAGGGAGAGAGAGACACACAGAGAGAGAGATTTCAATGTGACAGAGACTCATCGATTGACTGCCTCCAACACACACCCAGATGGAGGCCTGGGATTGAACCTGCAACAGAAGTATGTGCGCTTGACTGGGAATTGAACTCACAACCTTTCAATGCAAAAGCCAACACTCTAACCATTGAGCTCACCAGCCAGGGCTTAAGACCAAATTTCACTCAGAAGCACTCCTTTCTATGTGGAAATTTATGAAGTTTTTTTTTATTTCATTTTTCTAGCAAAAGATGAGCGGCTCAGGAAGCGGTGTAGCAGATGAGAGAGTGGATTATGTTGTGGTTGACCAACAGAAGACCCTAGCTCTGAAGAGCACCCGAGAGGCCTGGACGGACGGGAGACAGTCCACAGAATCCGAAACACCCACCAAGAGTGTGAAATGAGCATATTGCTCTGCTGTGTCTGAACAAAAGAGGACAGAACTGCAAAGATAAATCCTGTTTGACGGAAGAAGACTTGACACTTACACTCCAGGTAGATCCTGGAGTGTTCTCTAGTTGAAGTCAAAGGACCTTTCAGACATAATCAAGCAATTGACACTGTCATTGGTGCTTTATGGTATCTGAACAGTTCATAACCTGTAAAAAACAAAAAAAATTGTAGGGAAATAATATTGTTTAGCTTCCAGAAAAAAAAAAATGGTTCCATAGTTAACACACTTGTAGTATTACTGTATTTATGCACTTTTTCATTTAAAACATTGGTTGGGGTATTCGCAAATGTACCTTACCGTAATTCCCTTGGGAAGTGTTTGTTTTTCCTCACACTACTCTAGATAGCAATACTAAGTTAAACTAAGCTACTTTTAGGTTTGTAAATTTCTCTTTCAACTCCAGTGTAGCTTCAGGTGAGAAAGCAGACTCACAGTTTTCCTACCCGAAACTGCAGGTGGCCGCCGTCAAACTACAGAGTACAGTTGGACTCGTCGTTGCTTTCTCACATGCTAAGGATAATGTGTATAGTGGTATTAGGACCTAGTTCTCTGGTTCGTGTACAGTTAGTTCCCAGTGTACAACTTTATTATATTTTGTTAATGACAGTGTTCTTAGTTCACTGAGTGAAGATTCTGCCGGGTGGGATCTTGCACCTCGGGAAGACTGAATAATTACACTACCAAGTAAAGCCTACAGATCGCTGGTGGCGTGAGGTGATGATGTGCTCTCACACGCGTTAACGCGTATTAAACTTTATGTTCTTTGCAAATCGTAGTCTATGTAACCAATCAGGTACGCACCAGGCACTGACGTGCTACTACACCAATCAGGTTTAGACAGTGAGCTTTAGTTCGTTCTTGTTAGTCCTGATTTCCAATTTGGAACTAATGACACCGTTGACATTCACTGTTAGGTATAGCAACATACTGTGATTTTTTTTTTTTTTTAACTAGACAGTAATTCAGATTTATTACTCTTAAGGATGAAATTCTATCTTTTGACACCATAGTGCCCTTTCTATGATTTTTCTTAACTTTACTTAATATTCTTCTTAGCCTTATATTTAAATTCCTATGCAATTAATATTTTATACCTGCATTTAAAAAAAAAAGATGTATGTAAGTGATTCTTATATGTAGCACCTTTTGCCTTTCCAGTAAGAAGAAAAAAAAAATTTAGGATTTTGTACTGTGATTTATATTCACTGTCCCAGTTAAGGAAATATTGGAGTCTTGCTATAATGTGAAACCTTATAGTCATGGACCTCTTTCAACCAGATTTGTGAAACCACCGGAGGAATCATATAGTTCTGTCTCACCGATAACATGATATCCAAGACCACAAATTATAGTGAAGCTACAATTCTATGTACCTGTCTTGGCTTTGCTACTTAACTTAGAAAGCAGATAGAATTGTTTGTTTTTTTAACTAAATGGCATACAATCTCTCACGTATTGACTTGAGATCTACTAACAGTTGTCAGAGGGGGCATAGAGATTGCAGTGCCTGTGGCTGAGGCAAGACCCCCTCCATTCAGACCTCTGCCGCCTGAGAACACAGACGTGCCCTGGTTCCTGGCCTCTAGCCGTAGTTCTGTGCCTAATCAGTGTAATGGGTTCGTTTCCCCGGCCTACAAACTAAAAATGTTCATAACAAGATGCAGAATTGTAGGTTAGTAACAGTTGATGCTTTTAAATGTTTGCTTCTTTTTCAAACAACGGTTCAAACACAGAAGTGGGTTTTGAGGTGGATTTTTAAATAAAGAGATGGTTTGAGTTTGGCGTGCGCAAGCTGTTTCATAATGAAACCACAAAATGAAACCTAAAATCGTTGAAATGTGCCTGAATACAATGCAGTTTGGTGTGTGATGATAGGAAATTGTGTTACGGGGAGGAGGGCCCTATTTTGAGATTAAAACACAATTACACGTATTAATTCAAAAATAGAAATCTTGTTTAAAGCTGCCTATCTCGGGTCTAAGCAATTGTGAATGTTTTAGTGTAATTTCGTTATTACAGGTTATCACCCTTTTTGAACATCTGCAACACTCTGATTTGTAGAAATGTTCCCATTGTGCAGAAGAATTTAAGAACTGAAATGTCTTAAGTTTGTCTCAGACGTTGAACATTGTATTAACAAATTAAAAGGCAGTTTCTTGAAGAGCACTCTTTTCCAAACATTTTTAGCCTAGAATCTTTTTTAAATAAAATTTTGTGTACCCCCTGATTCCGGAAGCCTGAAAAGTTTATTTCATCAATATAAATGCGTTTGAAGCTCACATTTATGGTCATTTGTTTTAGTCCATTCTGAACAACACTGACAGGAAATTGGGGTTCTCGGTAGCTGGTGAAAAGCTTCAGCAGTTTCTATCCCTTGTTTTATTTGCATACTGTCAAGAAAATTTTGATTCACACAAACATATGTAGGTACAAATAATAATGGGTTTTAAGCACACATATCAGGATGTTCTTAAAGTGAATTCCAAGATTGATACCAAAATAAATTATCCCGGGAGGGGAAGTTAATACATAAGAAGTCTCAAATATGGAAAACTCAGGGTATGTAACAGATTAGGATGTACATTTTTATTACATTTTAAAAGTATCTATCTATCTATCTATATACCCTGTTTTCCCGAAAATAAGACAGTGTCTTATATTAATTTTTGCTCTCAAAGATGCACTAGGTCTTATTTTCAGGGGATGTCTTATTTTTCCATGAAGTAGGTCTTATTTTCGGAGGATGTTTTATTTTCGGAGAAACACAGTATATAGCTAATATGCAAAGTGTCCCCTTGGGAGTTCTACCAGGAGTTAGATCTCTCGCTATGACGTGTGCTGACCACCAGGGGGTGGCATGGAATGAAGGGAGGCCCTGGCCGGCAGCAGGCAGCCAGGGAAGGAAGGCCCCAGCCAGCAGCTGGAAGGCCCTGATTGGCCCTAATACTGGCCATTTAGATACAGAGATAACAGAAGCTTATATTATCTTTATATATATTTCAGAGAGGAAGAAAGAGCTAGAAACACCAATGATAAGAGAGAATCGTTGATGGGGTGCCTCCTGCACACCCTCCACAGGGGATCAAGCCCACAATATAGGCAGGTGCCCTGACCAGGAATTAAACCTGATTCATAGTTCAACTGCAGAGCAACACCAGCCCGGCAGAAATGTTTATTTTTTATCTTTCCTTAGAGTTTTTATCTAAATAAAATATCCAATTGTGCTTATTTCTATAGGGTCACTCTGTATGAAAGATCTCACTAAATCATGCTAAAATACAGTAGTCACACTTTAAGTAGGAAAAGCTTCTGACACTGTTGCCACATGCATATGTCTGTGTTTTTTCTTCATCTGGCCAGTGCTACCCACCTTTTGTTGAGTAACAGGCCAATAAATAAAGGTCTGTGCGCAACTTTTCCAATCTTAAAACAGGTTTTATACATAAAACATGACGGGAAATAAGTGGCTGAGCCTTTTTGTTTTCATGAGAGTTTTCAAACACCTCTAGTATTTCAGAAGCCCCAGTAATTATTCCTAAGTCACTCATCGGGCCTACTGGGCCCAGCATTCTGTAGCTCTGACTCTCCTTAAATCACATTTGGAAAGTTTGGGGCGGGTAAGATGATCTTTGAGATCATTCTCCTCATCTGTCTTTCTGTCACCTTACACATGGTGAAACTTCTGGATATTTGCATATAACTTCTTTGGGAAAATAGTCTCTAATAAACACTTTTTAAAATTACAGTCTCATTAGAGTTTTATAGAGAGTAACTGCAATTTTGTGAATGTGTTATTGCATATTTAAAAGCCACGTCAGTGATGGGAGACATTTTATTAAATGTTGTGATGGGTAACATTCCTCCCTTAGATTCCCTGTTTTAAGATTACAAACAAGTGCCCTGCTGGTGTGGCTCAGTGGTTGATTACCGACCTGTGAACCAGGAGGTCACAGTTCAGTTCCTGGTCGGGGCACGTGCCCAGGTGGCGGGCTCAATCCTCGGTGTGGGGCGTGTAGGAAGCAACTGATTAATGATTCTCTCTCATCACTGATGTTTCCGTCTCTCTCTCCTCCCTTCCTCTCTGAAGTCAATATATATATTGTAATTACAAAAAATTTTTTTCTTAATTAAATAAAACCCGTAGAAAGGTAAGTTTCTAATATGTGTTTCAGTAGACAGAACTTTATTACTATTACGAGTGGTATATTGGTGATTAACTCTCAGCATAATTTGTTTCTGGTGTTGTGGTAAATGGTGCTCAGAATATTTTGAATACTCATCATGTGGGATGCTTTGTGGTGCAGAAAAGGAAAAAAAAATCAAATCTCTTCAAAATAACCGCCTTTCTCAAATACGGCATTATGATGGTTAATGTGTCTGTTCACTTGGCCAGGCCGTAGTGCCTGTGTTTGTTCAAGTCTTGTCTAAATGTCGCTGCGGAGGTCTTTATAGATATGATTAACATTTATAGATAGGATTGCGTGAGTAAGTAAAGCAGACCATCCTCCATAAAGTGGACAGTCCTCATCCAATCAGTTGAAGGCCTTAAGAGCAAGAATAAATTTCCCATAGACAAATTCTGCCTGAGGACTTTAACGTAGAATCCTGCCTGGATTTCCAACCTGCTGCTCTGCCCCACAAAATTTAAACTTGTCAGCCCCTACAATTGTGTGAGCCAATTCTTTAAAATAAATCTCTTCAGTGGATGGATGGGTGGAGGTGGATAGAGGGATTGATCAATCCTATTGGTCTGCTTCTCTGGAGAACACTGACTGGCACAGGTATTAGTTCATTAATCTGAGTGTGTCTTACTCATGTACCAAGCAATAATTTTGAGGTTTAATTTGAAATAAATTGGCAGTCTCTACGCCAATAATTTTTATCTTCTAAAATTAAAGTGTTGATGAATTTTTGAAGCCATATACTAATAGTGAAACATGTTTCTGCTTCTGTTGGCCATAACTTTTTTGTCTTTGAGGAGCCATTAAGTTAGCATCTCCATTGAGGAAAAATATGCTAAGGATCAGAAAGGTTATTGGATTATTGTGGTGTGGGTCACCGTATTCTATCAAGGACAGAATTTCCTTTGCTATTACTTGGGTTGTGTTATTTAATTATCCCTGCTTTAAATTTCCCTTTTGTATATAAAACACATATCCTACATACCTCTAATCAACTTTGTAAAAACAATGAGTCTGGAAGTTGCTTATTTCAATCCTTAGACAATGCAATAATTCCAGAATTCAGACAGAAAAGAAAGTACTGTTTTTTATATATATTTTTTAAAAATATATTTTATTGATTTTTTTTTTTTTTACAGAGAGGAAGAGAGAGGGATAGAGAGTCAGAAACATTGATGAGAGAGAATCATCGATCAGCTGCCTCTTGCACCCCCCCCCCCCCCCCACTGGAGATGTGCTTGCAACCAAGGTACATGCCCTGACCGGAATCGAACCCAGGACCTTTCGGTCCATAGGCCGATGCTCTATCCACTGAGCCAAACCGGTTTCAGCTGTTTTATATTTTTATGCTAGTAGAGAATGGCCTATTAAAAGTTAAGTCATTTGACTAGAACAGTGGTCAGCAAACTCATTAGTCAGCAGAGCCAAATATAAACAGCCAAATTTTTTAAACTTCTTCTAATGCCACTTCTTCAAAATAAACTCACCCAGGCCGTGTTATTTTGTGGAAGAGCCGCATGTGGCTCTCGAGCCGTGCTTTGCTGACCACTGAACTAGAATCACTGCTATATGCATGGCATCATGCAAGGTGCTATGGAAAACAGAAGAAACATAATCATCTTTACAAATAATATGCGTAAAATAAAAACAAATGATATGGGATATCAGTTACTTCTGATGTAACAGAAATAAACTGAAGGAAAAAATTATATATATATATACATATATATATATATATATATATGTATATATATATAATAACAGAATAAAATAAACTACTAAAGGAAAGACTGTCAAAGAATCATAGTCAATCTCGGTTGTCATGGCTTAGTGGTTGAGCATTGACCTATGAACCAGGATGTCATAGTTCGATTCCCAGGATAGTCAGAGCACATGCCTAGGTTGTGGGCTCAATCCTCAGTAGGGGACATGAGATTGAGCAGGACTTTAGAGAATAGGCAAGAATGAAAAAGGAAGGCATCCGAAAAGAGAATAATATGAACAACTTCTTTATTAGTTTGCTATTAATTTAGTTGTTTTATGAGGAGTGTAAAAAAGATAAGAAAAGCAGAATATGGAGAATATTGGGTGGAAGGTTATAAACATTGTATGTATATAATGCTATGTAACAAACCAAAATGTAATGGCTTAAAAACAAACAAACAAACAAACAAAAAAACAGTGATCTATTCTCACAGTTTCCATGGTCAGTAATTAAGGAGTATCTTGGTGAGACCTAAAGAAATGATGGTCAAATCAGCCGATACCATAGTCATCTTGGGGCTGAAGACTTTTTTCACAGTGGTCCGCTCACATGGCAGAAGGCCTGTGTTCATTGAAGACTTTTTTCACAGTGGTCCGCTCACATGGCAGAAGGCCTGTGTTCATGTGAGTTCTTCACAGAGATGCTTAAGTGTCCTCACGGCATGGTATCTGGCTTCCCCTGAAGCTATTGATCCCAGCGGCAACGTCTTTTATGACTCAGTCTTAGAAGCCACACACTGTCATCTCTACTGCATTCTAGTGGGTCCTACAAGCCACACACTGTCATTTCCGCTCTCATGGGTCCTTGTAAGTCCTTGTGGAAGCAAACTTGCAAGGACATGAGTAACAGGAAAGATCACTGGTAGCATCTTTGAAGCCCGCTATCACACAGTCAGAACTGAGCGTTATGAAATGAGGTGGTATATTCTGCATCTTCCCATTGCTATGAGAATGTGACCTTGGGCTCAGCCTAAGGGTGGTGGCTTCCTGAACTGAATTCCTGACTGTCTCCATCTTTGGCAGTACTGTGGCATTGTTCTGAGAACCACTCCTAAAGACCCTTCACACCCATCAGGGATTGCAAACGACTTAATTCTCTATATTCCTCTTCGTGTAGAGGGGCTTAAGTCTGTTTGAAAATTGAGACAGGGGCCAGCCCTCTTGCATTCTGGAATATGTTTCTTGTTCTCATACTGTAAAACTGTAATTAAAGAAAATTTTGGAAGAGGAAAAATGCCCACAAACTGTTACTTCCCTATCTTTGGATGTAATTGAATCCTGCTATTTGCATTGACTACTTTCATAAATACTTCCCCAGGTGTTAAGGATCTGATTGTCATCTTTAAAGATTGCATAATATTCCTTCAAATATTTAAAAATACTCAGTGATCATATCTAATATATGTGTGGCCAGTAGAATACTATTATATACTACCAGGGGAACCAAAAGTTGGTACAACTTTTTAAAACAGTACTTGATCAATACATTCTTAGTCTTGACCTTTAATCCAGCAATTGCATTTCAAGGATTTAACCCTAAAGCATTAGTCAAAGGTGTTCACAAAAACTTATCTCCATGGGGTTAGAAGCATATCCAATAACAGAGAATTGGTTAAATTGTATATACATTTGTATACAGCCATTTATAATAGTAGAGGCTCAGTGCATGAAAATTTATGCATTGGAGGGGGGGGTCTCTCAGCCCGGCCTGCCCCCTCTCACAGTCTGGGAGCCCTCAGGGGTGGGAGGCGACCCAGCAATCAGGAGAAGGTGACACCCCCATCACACCTCTGCTGCTGCCACTGCCAGCAGTGCAAGCCTCGGCCAGCCCTGGTTACCTGATCCTTAGGCAGGCACTGGGCAGCTGGGGAGCTGAGAAGACTGGGGGACTCTGGAGGCAGGTGAGCAGGGCTGAGGGCACTGGATACCACCATCTTTGAGGGCAGAAGAGTCAATTAGCATGTTCCCTCTTTATTGGCTGTGTGCCACCATCTTTGAAGATGGGGCAGTCAATTAGCATATTCCCTCCTTATTGGCTGTGGGCAGTGCCATCCTTGCAACCATGTGAGGATCAATTAGCATATTCCCTCTTTATTAGATAGGATAGACCAGCTGTGGGCAAACTACAGCCCACGGGCCGGATCCTGCCCATTCGGCTGTTCTATCCGGCTCTCGGAGCCGAAAGAGCAGAGGGTTCTCTTGCTCTCCCCTCCACTCCTTCACCAGCAGCCCAAGATGAGAGTGCCAGCATGGTCAGGTTGCTTTTGTTCCGGCCCTCCGGTCCAGTTTAAGAACCCATTGTGGCCCTCGAGTCAAAAAGTTTGCCCACCCCTGGGATAGACCAATAATCTTCAATCATGTTTCTCCATGAGGAGAAATCTCTGGAACAAAAGGGAGACCAAGTATTTGGAAAAATCCAATCCTCCTTTGCTTGATTTACTTAGAGCATTTCCACATTTTCTTTGCTCTAAAGTCTATTTGATCTGGTAATGATGTAGCCAGTCCTTTCTTTCCAATAATGTTTGAGGTATATCTTTCATCTTCTTAATTTCAGTCTTTTGAGCAAAGGCACCCCCATATTTCTCAACCTTTAATCCAGCAATTGCATTGCTACAGCTTATTCTTTTGAAAATATTTCAGGGGTGATGGTAGTACATTTTAACTTTGTATCATAATGTGTGGGTTCCTAGAACCAATTCAGTAAAGAAGAAAATATTTTTCACAAGCAGGGGAAAAAATGCACAGCACACATATGGACACTTGATTTATGGCAAGATAGCTCTGCAACCAATGGGCAAATAATCTTATTTTCAATAATTGTGGACCAACTGGATATCCATATAGATAAATAAGAGAGCATTGACTTCTAGCTCACATCATAAGCAAATGTCAGTTCTCTGTAACTTGTAGACATTGTGGTAGGCAAAGAACACAACTAATATAGGATAATTTTATCATGATTTGGAGTAAGGGGAGATTTCTTAAGGAGTACCAAAAAAAGAATGAGTCAAAAAAGAAATGATTGATAGATTTGATTGGATAATATAAAATTAAGAATATCTATTCATCAATAGACACCATTAAAAGAGTCAAATCAAGACATTCTGGGTTATATTTGCAGCCCATTTAACTGACATTTGCCTATTGTAACATAAACATATCTAGAACTAGTATAGATCAATTTTTAAAATGCAGTAATACAAAAAGGAAAAGAGGAGACAGACATGAACAGAATTTTCACCAAAAATCCATGTAAAAGGCTCATATATGAAATGATTCCATATTTCTTGTAATAGTGAAATGAAAATTAAAATCACAATACTGTACATCCACCAAAATGATTAAAATTTAAAAAGTGCCAATATAAGTATTGACAACAGGTATTTTCATATGATGCTAGTGGGAGTTCAAACTGATACAACTACTTTGACTAATTTTTATGAAAGTTGCACATATGCATAATACCCTATGGCCCAATAATTATATTCCTGTGTATTGGCCCAGCTGATATGTATGCTTGTGTGTACAAAGAGAAATACACAAGAATGTCCGTGATGCCGAAACCGGTTTGGCTCAGTGGATAGAGCGTCGGCCTGCAGACCGAGGGGTCCCAGGTTCAATTCCAGTCAAGGGCTTGTACATTGATTGTGGGCACATCCCCAGAAGGGAGTGTGCAGGAGGCAGCTGGTCGATGTATTTCTCTCATCGATGTTTCTGGCTCTCTGTCTCTCTCCCTTCCTTTCTGTGAAAAATCAATAAAATATATTTAAGACAAAAAAAAAAAAGAATGTCCATGATAACATTGCTTATAAAAACCAAACATGCAAAGCCCAGTTGTTGTGTCTCAGTGGTTGAGCGTCCACCCATGAACCAGGAGGTCACAGTTCGATTCCCAGTCATGGCACATGCCCAGGTTGATTCCCAGTAGGGGATATGCAGGAGACAGCCGATTGATGGTTTTCTCTCATCATTGATGTTTCTCTCTCCCTCTCCCTTTCTCTCTGAAATCAATAAAAATAAATAAATTAATAATAATAATAACAATAATAATAATAAATGGGGAAGTCCTGAGCTCATTAGAATATGTTTTTTAAAAACTAGTAGTATGCATTGGCAACCATTTAAAAATTTTTTTAATTTTAAAAAATATTTTATTGATTTTTCACAGAGAGGAAAGGACTGGGATAGAGAGCTAGAAATATCGATGAGAGAGAATCATCGACCAGCTGCCTCCTGCACACACCCCACCGGAGATGTGCCTGCAACCAACATACATGCCCTAGACCGGAATCGAACCTGGGACCCTTGAGGCCGCAAATCGACGCTCTATCCACTGAGCCAAACCTGTTTTGGCTAAAAACATTTTTGAATAATCTCTTTATATTTTGTATATGTTCTCCATATTCCTCTTATCAATTTTATATTAGTCTAAGCACAAAATAAATTTCATTATAAGGTGTGCTTTTTCTACATAACTTTTTGAATAAATACAATCACATTTCTCAAAACATAAAGAGCATACAATATTACATAACAAAAAGTATCCCTCTCATCCATGCCCAACATGTCTGTCCTTCCAGATCTTGTGCATTCATAAGCAAATATATATGTAAATGTCAACTTCGTGTGTGTGTGTGTGTGTGTGTGTGTGTGTGTGTGTGTGTGTGTGTTTTAATCCTCACCTGAGGATATTTTCCCATTGATTTTTAGAGAGAGTGGAAAGGAGAGATCCAATGGTTGCCTCCTCCACAGGTCCTGACCAGGGCCTGGGCAGGGGAGGAGCCTGCAGCAGAGGTACACGACCAGAATCAAACCTGGAAACCTTTCATCCTCAGGCTGATGCTCTATCCACAGAGCCAAACCGGCTAGGGGCAATGCCAATTGTTCTTTATACTTTCCCCCCTGATACTATATTTGCATATTTCCAGCAGCTATGAACAAATTTGTTATTTGGTGGACATCGCCCTCTTGTGTATAAAACTGAATCTGCAAGTTTGTAAATCCTGGCCAAAAAAAAAAAGTGGTATAAATTTATATGAATATTCTTTCGTGGAATTACAGTCTATTTTTGTCTCTAAAGATTTCCCTTTTCTAGACATTTAATATAAATGGAATCATATAATATGAGGTTTTATCGTTTGTGACTTTCTTCTTTTCACTTAGCTTAATGTAAGCAGATCCATTTGTGTTGTAGCATGTTTCAGTATTTCATTCTTTTTTATAATTGAACTGGAGGTCCAGTGCATGACATTTGTGCACTGGAAGGGAGGGTGCCCCTCAGCCCAGCCTGCACCCTCTCCCAGTCCGGTACCCTTTCGGGGGATATCCCACTGCTGCAGAGGTAGGAGAGGTTCCCTCCGCCGCTGCTATGCTGGGCAGCCATGAGCCTGGGAGCATACTGACCACCAGGAGGGCAGCTTCTGCATTGAGCATCTGCCCCCTGGTGGTCAGTGCACATCATAGCGACTGGTTGTTCTGCCATTAGGTCTATTTACATATTGGGGTTTTATTATATAGGATAATATTCCACTGTAGGGATGCACCACATTTTGTCAGTTGGTAGACATTTTCACTCTTGCTATTATAAATAATACTGCTGCAAACATGCAATTGTTTTCCTTTCACAGTTGCAAAGAGAGAAGCCTTCTGAACTGAATAACTCAAAAGCTTATCACAGGAGGTAGGAATTGTCCTACGCAGGACGTGACTTTGCCCGTCACCAACAACACTGCGAACACAGCGGCAGCCACTGCACCCGAGGGCTCCTCACACCCCCAGTCACCCCAACCTTCACCGGAGGTCCTGTCATCTACCACTCCAGTTCACCAACTCCAAAAATGACCGTCCTGTCAGCTGCCAGTTTCCCACCCTTCTCCCTTTCCCAAACCTTTCTTCTGCTTCTCTGCACACTTTATTGTGACTTTATGCCAAATTTGCCTTGATGGAATGTGGGCTCCCCTGAGGATACCACTTCCCCAAATGCTTTCCTGTGGAGCTACTTCCTGTCATCCTCCAGGCCCTGGGAGGAGGAAGTGAATCCCCTTCTTCTGTAACACTGCATCAAACGAGCTCTCCTTTCTCCTCCCCAAACCCTGGGGGTTTGGGAGCTTCTCGTGCCACCCTTCTTGTCACTATAATCCAGTCATTCCTGATCACCTGTTCTCATTCAGTGGTCACTCCCTCTCACTCCCCCACAGCCCACCATCCCTCGTCACCTCTTCTCCATTCCCTCCAACATCCTGGATGGTGTTAATTTCCTTTCTGACTTTTATACCCCTCTGAGCAGTTCTGACAGCACACTAGCTTCTCTCAGTTTCTGAATTCCGCCTGCTCTAGCCATCCCCCACCAAATGTCTACCTAGATCTTGCAGAATTAGGTCAATTCACAAAACAAAACAAAACAAAAACAATTGGCAGAGATTACTTAATTCTTGTTATTATTAATAAAATTAAGAATTCTCTACCCACTGGAAAGAAGAATAGCTTCTTATATCTGGACTGGAGATTTATTGTGTTGGTGTCTTGATGCTTGCTCTACCTGTGACTGAAATTTTAAAATTGAAACTATAAGTGTTCTCTATGTATTAATGCAGAAAGACCTTTACTATTCACTGTGTCAGTGTACAAGGTTTTTCCATTTCAGGATGTGATTGATGGCTTATACAGGCTTTCTAAAATTTGGTTTTATTGTTGAGAGTATTACAAATGCCCCCTACTCTCTCCCCATTTGCTGCACTCCACTCTGTTCCCACCTCACCCCCGGCCTTCAACTCACTGTTGCCTGTGCCCATGGACTATGCATATATGTATGTGTGTCCTTTAGTTAATCTCTTCCCTCTCACCCCTTGGCCCCCCAGCCCTCTGAAATACATCAGTGTGTTTCATGCTTCCAAGTCCATGACCAATTTTGTTTGTCAGTTTATTTTGTTCCATGTGTGAGGTTATGTGCTATTTGCCTTTCTCTGACCGGTGGTTTATATCACTTAACATAATAATTTCCTGGCCCATCATGATGTCTCAAAGGGTAAAAAATCCTTCTCTCTCGCCAAAACCGGTTTGGCTCAGTGGTAGAACGTCGGCCTGCGGACTGAAAGGTCCCGGGTTCAATTCCGGTCAAGGGCATGTACCTTGGTTGCGGGCACATTCCCCGGTAGGGGGTGAGGCAGCTGGTCGATGTATCTCTCTAATCAACGTTTCTAGTTCTCTATCTCTCTCTCTTCCTCTCTGTAAAATGTCAATAAAATATATTTTTTTTAAAAAAATCCTTCTCTCTCTCTCTCTCTCTCTCTCTCTCTCTCTCTCTCTCTCTCTCTCCCCAACTGCAGAGTATTCTATTGTATAAATGTACCACAGCTTTTTTTTAATCCACCCATCCACTGATGGGCCCTTGGCTGTCTCCAGATGTTAGCTATTGTAAATAATGCTTCTATGAGCAGAGGGGTGCGTATATTCTTTCTGATTGGTGTCTCAGGTTTCTTTGGATATCTACTCAGAAGTGGGATCACCGGGTCAAGGGCAATTCCATGTTCAATTTTTTGAAGAAATTCCATACTGTTTCCACAGTGGCCGCGCCAATCTGCATTGTACCACGAGGGTTCCCTTTTCTCCAGAGCCTCGCCAGCACTTGCCTTTGTTTATTGATTTGTTGATGGTAACCATTCTGGCAGGTGTGTGAGGTGATTGATACCTCATGGTAGTTTTAATTTGCATCTGTCTGATTAGTGGCCTTGAGCATTTTTTTCGTAAGTCCCTCGGCCAGCGAAAAGTCCTCTGCAAAGGAACCCATTGCATGGGAGAACATATTCCTTATGGATACATCTGATAAATGGGTTAATTTCTAAAATATATTTTTTTAAAAAAACCTCATATAATTCATCAAGAGGAAGATAAACAATCCCATTTAAAAATGGACAGATTTTTAAATTGACACTTCTCCATAGTGTATAGTTTTAAAGAGCCCTATTCTGATTGGCTGATAGGGGTAAATAAGCACCTGCATGGGCTGAAAGTTCCTAAAATTCCCCCAAATGAACAAACTTGTGAAACTTCAAGTGTGCTAGAATCTAAAGGGAAATAAAACTATTCTTTTTTTAAAAAATATATATTTTATTGATATTTTACAGAGAGGAAGAGAGAGAGATAGAGAGCTAGAAACATCGATGAGAGAGATACATTGATCAGCTGCCTCTTGCACACCCGCTACCGGGGATGTGCCGGTAGCGGGTGTGAAGTTGGCTTTTAAAAAGCCAACTTCACAAAATTTAGTGAATCTTTGGCAAACACGAATAGTTTAATATTTGTTTTAATAAAACTATGTCTTCTCTGGCTTATCAGTTTTATTTTTTTATTTATTATTATTTTTTGAATATATTTTATTGATATTTTACAGAGAGGAAGGGAGAGAGATAGAGAGCTAGAAACGTCAATGAGAGAGAAACATCGACCAGCTGCCTTTTGCACACCCCCTACTGGGGATGTGCCCGCAATCAATGTACATGCCCTTGCCCGGAATCGAACCTGGGACCTTTCAGTCTGCAGACCGACGCTCTACCACTGAGCCAAACCGGTTTCGTCTGGCTTATCAGTTTTAATTATAATGCAAGCCTATATTCTATTCTAGTCAGGAATGTTCTTCATAAATTTATATTGGTTTATGGATCAAATAAGCTAATATTAATGCCAGTTAATGTTTAACATTACAAAAAATATAAATTAGTGTTATTTATTTATTTTTGTTAATCCTCACCTGAGGATATTTTCCCACTGATTTTTAGGGGTAGTAGAAGAGAGAGGGAAAGACAGAGAGAACCATAAACACATTGACTGGTTGCCTCCTGCATGAGCCTGGGCTGAGGAAGAGCCTGCAACCAAGGTACATGCCCTGGACCGGAATCGATCCTAGGACCGTTTGGTCTGCAGGCCAATGCTCCATCCACTGAACCAAATGAGCTAGGGCATAAATTAGTGTTTAGATAAATTGAATCACTATTCTGATTTTCAATAGTAGTTACATTTTTGACATTTGCTAACTTGATCATTTCTTTAGGTAATTTTGGACTTACATTAAATTAATTCCCAGATAGTCGGTGCATGCCTAAGTCATTTCTAAGTAAGAAATTACACTGGAACATTGATTAATAAAAATTTCTTTGGGTCTGTTAGTGAATGTGCTTATTTTGCCACTTTGAGACACCTTATTAAGGATGTGTACATCTGTAGAAATTATGTATATTCATGAGCTTTGCTAATCTGAAAAAAATGCCAATGCATGACAGTTCATAATTATCCACCCTCTAGTGTTCTGTGAAATCAAGTTCCTTTGGTTAAAATTACTATTAATACAAATGATTGAGACTATATTTAAGAGCAACAGTTTCAGAAAAATACAACTGTATGTGTGCTTTTGCTTTTCAGGAAGAATACTAGTTTTTTCCTTAAAGCAGCCATTCTCAGGGTTTTGTGGGTTTTTTAAAATATATTTTTATTTATTTCAGAGAGGAAGGGAGGAGAGAGAGAGAGAAAGAGAGAGAGAGAGAGAGAGAAATATCAATGATGAGAAAGAATCATGGATTGGCTGCCTCCCCACACTGGGGATCGAGCTACAACCCTGGCATGTGCCCTTGATCAGAAAATCAAACCTGGGACCGTTCAGTCCCCAGGCTGATGCTCCATCCACTGTGTCAAACCAGCTAGAACTGTCAGGGTTTTTTGGTCTACAAATTCCTTTGCACCACATCTTCATTAGCAATGTATGAGTAATTTAGTCTCTCTGTCCTCACCAGCATTTGGTGTTGTCATTATTTTCTATTTTAGTCATTCTGTTAGGTATAAAGTAATATATCTCATTGTGGTTTTAATTTGCATTTCTTTTATGACTAATAAAGTCACACATTTTTTTCATGTGTTACTTGCTATCTACACTAATAAAAGAGAAACATGCAAATTGACCATCCCTCTGCTATGCTCACCAGCCAATCAGGAACAAGCATTCGAATTAAACCAACAAAGATGGCAGTTAATTTGCATACACAGGCGCAGAGGGAAGATTGAAGACAGCGGAGCAGGGAGCCAAGTGCTGCAGAAGGGAGCAGAGCTCATGAATACACATAATTTCTACAACTGTACATATCCTTAATAAGGTGTCTCAAAGTGGCAAAATAAGCACATTCAGTAAAAGGCCCTTCTCTGCTTCGCTCAGACCACAGGAAGCCCTATTCTTGCAGGAATCTTCCTGCAATGGGCCTCTAGTCGGTATATATTCTTCATTGACATGTCTATTTCTTTTCCCCACATTCTAAGTAGACTGTTTTTCCTGTTGAATTTTTTATGTTCTAGATACTCATCCTTTCTCTGATATTTTGTAAGCATTTTCTCCCACTTTACAGTTTGTCTCTTTGCCTTCTTTACAGTCTCTCACAGAGAAAAACATTTTAATTTTGTGATATTGTTTACCAATTTTTTCCATAATCAAGTTTTTTTGTGTGTGTCAAAGGTCAACTCTATTATCTAGCCCTAGATTCTTAGCACTGCATCTCTTTTTTTTCTAAAAGTTTTATAGTTTTCTGTTTTACATTAAACCTATTATTATTTTTGAGTTGCTTTTTGTACAAAGCATGAGACTTAGCAAGATTCTTTTTTTGTTTGTTTCCACCTATGTTTCTCCAGGACCTATTTTTCCTTGAATCCACATGTTTATTGCTAGTTTTAAGAAATACTGTTGACTTTTCAATTTTATCTTGTATATCCTGAAACCTTGCAGAACTCAGTTATAAGACCAAGGAGATTTCTTGGAATTTTCTATGTAAATAAGCCTGCCATCTGTAAAGGAGTTTTTTCTTTCTTGCACTGTGCTGAATATCAGTGGTGTGAGCAGAATCCTTGCCTGTTTCTGACCTTACAGAAAAAGTAGCCTCATTAAGAATAATGTAGGGCCGAAACCGGTTTGGCTCAGTGGTAGAGCATTGGTCTGTGGACTGAAAGGTCCCAGGTTCGATTCCGGTTAAGGGCATCTACATTGGTTGTGGGCACATCCCCGGTGGGGGGCGTGTAGGAGGCAGCTGGTCGATGTTTCTCTTTCATCGATGTTTCTAGTTCTCTCTCTCTCTCTCCCTTCCTCTCTGTAAAATATCAATAAAATATATTTTTTAAAAAACAAAACAAAACAAAAAACCCACACGACTGACACTCTGCCTGGTCTTAAAAAAAAAAAAAAAAAAAAAAGAATAATGTAGGGAGCCTGGCTGGTGTGGCTGTGGTTAAGCATCCACCTATGAACCAGGAGGTCATAGTTTGATTCTCAGCCAGGGCACATGTCCAGGTTGCAGGCTCAATCCCCAGTAAGGGGCGTGCAAGAGGCAGCCAATCAATAATTTTCTCTCATCTTTGATGTTTCTGGCTCTCTCTCCCTCTCTGAAATCAATAAAAATATATTTTTAAAAATTTTACCAAACGTTTCATCTACATTGATTAATAAAATCATGTGTTTTCTTCTCTAACCTGTTAATATGGCAAGTAAAGTTCATTTTCAAATATTGAGTCAGTCTTGCATCTCTGGAATAAATCCTATTTGATCAAGGTGCATAATTCTTTTCACATACTGTGTAGTTGTATTTGCTAATACTTTAAGAATTTCGCATCTATATTTTTCAAGAATATTGATCTGGCAATTTTTATAGTATCTTTGTTTGGAATGATATCAGGATTATAGTAGCTTCATACAATGAATAGGGAATAGTAACCTCTTCTAATTTCTAGAGGAGATTGTATATAATTGATGTAGAATTGTGCAGAAATACCGTATTTGCCAGCGTATAAGACAACCCTTTGGCCCTGAAAAATATGCCTCCAAGTGGGGGGTAGTCTTATACGGCGAGTATATAACAAACTCTGTATTTTTAGTGGAAATGTTAGGGGGTCTTCTTATACGCCCAGTCGTCTTATACGCCGGCAAATACGTATTTTTCAGGGCCAAAAAATCGTCTTATACGCCGGCAAATACGGTACTTGGTAAAATTCTCCTGTGAAACCACCTGGGCCTAGAGATTTCTTTGGGGGAGTTTTTAAGTGATGAATTTAACTTCTAAGTAGTTATAGAGCTATTCAAATGATCTATATTACATTGTTCGAGTTATGGTGTTTTGTATTTTTCAAGGAAATGGTCTATTTCTTTTGTCAAATTATTGTTTATAGTATTACCTTATCCTTTCAATGTTTTCAGGTTCTCTAGTGATAGATCTGTTTCATTCTTAATAATTGGTGATTTGTGTCTTTTCGTGGTCAGTTTTCCCAGAAGTTTGTCAATTTTATCTTTTCAAAGAGCCAATTCTCTATTTTATTTTAATTTTTCTATGTTCATTTGTTTTCAATTTCATTGATCTCAACTCTTACCTTTATTATTTCCTTCCTTCTGCTTACTTTGGGTTTATTGTTTTTCTTTTTCTAGCCTTCGGAGATGAAAGCTTAGATTGGAGATGATTCCTCCGCCCCTTTTTTAAATGTAAGTATTTAGCGCTACAATTTCCCTCTGAGCACTGCTTTGTTTCATTCATTTTAATATATTGCATTTCATTAAGTTCAACGTACTTTTGTCTTGAGACCACCTCTTTGACCCATAGACTATTTAGAAGTGTGTTATTTAGTTTTAAGACATTCCTTGCAACTTTTAGTTCTTAATTTCTAGCTTGATTCAACTGTGGTTGAAGGACACACTGTATTATTTTGATTCCTTTATATTTGTTTAGGTTTGTTTTATGGTTTATCTTGGTATATTTTTGGGGGGGATTCTTCAATGAAACGTATATCCTTCTATTGTTTTGTGGAGAGTTCTATAAATGCAAATTAGGTTCTGTTGGTTGGTGATGGTGGGTGAGTTCTTACTCATCCTTGCTGAATTTCTGCCTAGTTATTCTACCAATTACTGAGAGATACTGTAGTTTTCACCTATATTTGTAGATCTGTTGTTTCCCATTTCAGTCTGTCAGCTTTTTAAAAATATACTTTTACTGATTTCATAGAGGAAGAAGAGGGAGAGATAGAAACATCAATGATGCGTGAGAATCATTGATCAGCTGCCTCCTGCATGCCTCACACTGTGGAATGAGTCCACAACCCAGGCCTGTGCCCTGCCTGGAAATGGAACCACAACCTCCTGGTTCCCAGGTCAAGGCTCAATCACTGAGCAACACCGGCTGGGCTGCCAGTTTTTGCTTCGCATATTTTGCAGCTCTGTTGTTTGATGCATACACATTTTGAATTTTTTTTTTTATTGATTCTTTACAGAGAGGAAGAGAGAGGGATAGAGAGTTAGAAACATCGATGAGAGAGAATCATCGACCAGCTGCCTCTTGCATGCCCCCTACTGGAGATGTGCCCGCAACCAAGGTACATGCCCTTGACCGGAATCGAACTCGGGACCCTTCAGTCCGCAGACCGACACTCTATCCACTGAGCCAAACCGGTTCCGGCCACATTTTGAAATTTTGTTTTCTTGGTAGATTGACGCTTTCATCATTATAGAATGCTCCTCTTTTTAATTTTCTTTGTTCTGAAGCCTACTTTATCTGATAATGATGTAGCCACTCCTGCTTTCTTTTGAATAAGGTTTGAGGTATAGCTTTTGCATCTTCTTAATTTCAATCAGTTGAACAAAGGCAAACCCAAATTTCTTAATCATAGCTTTGGCTATGGTTAGTTCTTTTGAAAATATTTTCAGACTTAGTGATAGTTAAAATTTAACTTCGGATCATATTTGGATTCCTAGGATTATTTAGTCTAAGAACCAAAGAAGAAAATGTTTTTAAAAAGCAAGAAGGAAATTCACAGAGAACTTGAACTTTTAAGTTATAAAGAGTAAGGAAAGGCAACACTAAGGGATACACAAACACACACATTCAACAGATACTAACTCGTCCACTGATGTCAGTTGATGACCAATTATGAAGGGAATGTATTTAAGCCTTACTTATTTATTTAAGAAAATGATGTTTTTCTTTCATTGAAATCCCCTTACATGGCAAATAACCTACCTGGAAGAATTTTGAAAAAGATACATAGATGTGATTATTTTTTATTTTTTTTAAATATATTTTATTGATTTTTTACAGAAAGGAAGAGAGAGGGACAGAGAGTTAGAAACATCGATGAGAGAGAGATATCGATCAGCTGCCTCTTGCACACCCCCTACTGGGGATGTGCCTGCAACCAAGATACATGCCCTTGACCGGAATCGAACCTGGGACCTTTCAGTCTGCAGGCTGACGCTCTATCCACTGAGCCAAACCCGTTTTGGCCATAGATGTGATTATTGTTATCCAGTGTTGGACATTCCCATTCTTAGATGCAGATCAATACTGTTTTATTGTTGCAATCTAATAGCCAACCTCTATTTTCCTCCGCTTTCACAAAACAAAATAACCATGCAATGAAGAGAGGCCCAGCATTCCTACTCTGTCCTTGATTAACTTCACTCCTTTCTGTTACCATTCAAGGACAAAACGGCCGAGACAGTCCTGGCTCTTTGGCATCTTTTGTCCTCTGGCAATATCTCTTTCCCCCATTTGTACTTATCCAGCACAGCACATGCTGTTTGTTCCAGCACACTAAATCTAACGAAAGGAATTCTAGGCCTAAACATAAGTATTTGCAATTTGAGATAGAACACTAACATGGTTTTACATTGTAACATTCTATTTCTGAGATCATGCTTAAAACATCAACCCTGGTAGTGTTGTCTTGATACTCTTCCCCTTTACCCTTTCTCCTTATTAAAAAAAACAAAAACAGATTAGATTCCCCTTCCTCCAACTACTCTCTAACCTTTATGCTTATGATTCTTCATGACAAGAATATTTAACACTTGATTCCAGAGCTCACTATATGTTGGGTGCCATAGTAAACACCCTACATGCACCATCTTATTTAATTCTTATGACATTATTATAATATTATCCAACATAAAGTTGGGATAATATACAGGCATATGTTTATTGCGCTTCACTTAACTGTGCTTTACAGATACTGCAGGGCTTTTATTTACTTTATTTATTTATTTTTAAAAAATATATTTTATTGATATTTCACAGAGAGGAAAGGAGAGAGATAGAGAGCTAGAAACGTAGATGAGAGAGAAACATCGACCCGCTGCCTCTTGCACACCCCCTACCAGGGATGTGCCCGCAACCAATGTACATGCCCTTGACCGGAATCGAACCCGGGACCTCTCAGTCCACAGACCCGATGCTCTACCACTGAGCCAAACCGGTTTCGGCAGGGCTTTTATTTTTAATTTTTAATTGAGAGTTTGTGGCAAGCCTGTGTAGAGCAAGTTTTTCAGTGCCATTTTTCCAACATTTACTCACTTCAGGCCTCTGTGTCACAGTTTGGTATTTCTCACAATGTTTCACTTTTCACTATTGTTACATTTATAATGAATATTACAATGACTATTACGTGAACTTAGTTGATAAAACAGCAGCAGGGTTTGAGAAGATGGAAAGTTCTTTGAAAAAAGTTCTACTATGGGTAAAATGTTATCAAAAAGCACCACATACAATCATTCCTGAAAGGAAGAATCAGTTGATGGGCAAACTTCATTGATGGCTTATTTTAAGAAATTGCCAGAGTCATCCATCCTTCAGTTTCATCCCTCTGATCAGTTAACAGCCATCAACATTGAGGCTAGACCAGCCGTGGGCAAACTATAACTCGTGGGACGCATCCGGCCGGCAGAGCCCAAAGAGCGGAGGGTTCATTTGCTCTCCTCTTCGCTCCTTCACCAGCAGCCCAAGATGAGAGTGCCAGCATGGTCAGGTTGCTTTTGTTCCGGCCCTCTGGTCCAGTTTAAGAACCTATTGTGGCCCTAGAGTCAAAAAGTTTGCCAACCCCTGGGCTAGATCCTCTGCTGGTAAAAAAGATTATGACTTGCTTAAGGCTCAGATGATGGTTAGCATTTTTTTTTTTAACAAAAAAAGTGTTTCACAATTAAGGTATGTAAATTGCTTTTTAGACATAGTACTATTGCAGACTTAATAGACTACAGTACAATGAAACATAACTTTAAAAAATATTTTATTGATTTTTTTACAGAGATGAAGGGAGAGGGATAGGGAACCAGAAACATCCATGAGTGAGAAACATCCACCAGCTGCCTCCTGCACACCCTCTACTGTGGATGTGCCTGCAACCAAAGTACATGCCCTTGACCGGAATCGAACCTGGGACCTTTCAGTCTTCAGATCGACGCTCTATCCACTGAGCCAGACCGGTTTTGGCTGTAAACATAACTTTTATATGCACTGGGAAATCCAAAAATTTGTGTGACTCATCTTATTGCAATAATCAATCTATGGTGGCTCTCTGGACTGAATTCACAATATATTTAAGGTATGCTTGTAGTAATAAAAATATGAGAAAACTGATTTCAAATAAGTTATATGACATCTGCATTCACACAGGTAGTAAGTTCTGAAGTCTGCACTGGAATCTAGGATGCACAAGGTCCTTAGACTGTGTTGAAGGCGCCTAAGACTGTGCAAATAATTAATGCTGATTATCTGTTAACACTTCTTGAGAACGATGTAAACTTTTATCTAATATTTGATGGTTGAGGAAAAGCTACCACCCATGGCCTCTCTTCCTTATCTATTGGTTATTCGTGCACTCAAGGTAGCCTGCACTTAATTTGCTTACTTTTAGCTTATAAATTAAGAGGAAATATCATCTAAGTGTGAATCGAGGGTAAATAGAATGTATTTAGACATAACTGACATAAATAACGCGAAAACTAAAAATTAAAAAAAAAATCACACTAAAGGGTACTTTTCCCTCCACAACAAAAAACTGAACCGTCACTTGGGATAACCATAATGTCGTCACGCCGTGACGTCACACCAGTAGGAGGAGGCAGGATAAGGGTTAAGGCCAAGCGCAGTCATCCAAGTTTCTTTAGGCGGCACCAAAGCTGGGCAAGTTCTCAGCGAGCGACTCAGGGGCAAGAAGACACCGCGGCGGCGGGCACCGGGCGGTTAAGAACACGTGTACACATACATGTAAGCCCGCGCTCGCGCCCAGTCCGCGGATCCAACACGCGAACCCAAACCTATAAGCCACCACGCTCCGCACCGAGGCCCCGCCCACTCACCCCGGGAGGGGGCGTGGCCACGAGGACGGCGTGGAGAATGCGCACGCGCACTCGAGACCCAGTCACTTCGCCAACTATCAATCTCGCGAGGGTTGAAAGTCAGCGGCGTCGGTAAGTGTTCTCGATCCCGGCGAGGTCGGCGATCTGGACCCAGGAAGACGCAGCGGCGAGTCTACTTTTCTCGCCCGGGGTCTTTCTTCGGCTTCCTTTCCCCTTTTCCTCAACTCTCCGCCCTCCCCCGTCCCCCAGCCCGCCTTCCCTGACCTCGGTGACCCGGAGGCCCCGCCCCCTCCCGCCGACGTGATTCCCGCCGTGAGGTCAGCGGCGGCCGAACCTCAGCCCGGCGGAAGCGGAGGAGGACGCCGTGAGCGGTGCTCGCCCCGGGTTCCCCGCGGCTCCCGGCGCTCGGGGCATTGGGGTTGCCTGCTCGTCCCCCCTCCCCCCGTTATTCCGTAGCCACCCGGGCCTCGGCCTCCCCGCCCCTGCGGCGCCTGGCCCCCAGCGGCTGCGGGTGACGCAGACGGAACATCATGTCGTCCGCCGCCGAGCCGCCGCCACCCCCGCCTCCCGAGAGCGCGCCTCCCAAGCCCGCAGCCCCGGCCGCCGCCGGCAGCGGGAGCGGCCACGGCAACAAAGGCGGCCCCGAGGGCAGCGCGGCCCCGGCGGCCCCCTCCGCGGCCGGCGCGGGCCCCGCGGACTCGGAGATGGAGGTGAGTGTGCGCGGCCCGGGGATGGGGGCGCCGGGGGCGCAGGCGGGGAGGGGGGAACGGAGGAGGAGCTGGCTGCCTGCGCGCATTGCAGGGATCGGACCCCGCTCTGCACCCCGAAACTCGGCCGCAGGCCTTTGGACCTGGAATGATGCCTCCCCCTTCCGTGCGCTGGACCTGCCGGGTGGGCTGCGGCTTTTTTGGCACTTCACATTTTTATTTTTTTTTTATTTTTTATATTTTAAGCGAACCTTGCCAAATCTTAGGAGACTCTTAGGAAACAGATGTTCTTGGTTTACTGGGGCGGGAGAGGGACCTACCTTCCCGTTTGTTCGCCCCAGGCTCCCACAATTCCCTCCCCACCTCGGGATCGGGGTTTTAGTTTCTCCAAACTTGGGGGGATGGGGGGGGCGGGCGAGAGAGCGTCCCCTTGGAAGGGAGGGGTGGAAGCGGGCTGGGGGGTGGGGGGGAGCGGTGCGTTCAAACGCTGCGCACCGCGGAGTTCGGGCCTCTGTTTTTTAATCCCGGCCCCCGCGGGGGCGGTATCTGTTCCGGGGAGGAAACAATGGCGAGGGCTGAGGGCCGCGGGCGCCGCGGGGACGAGCCGGGCGCAGCTGCCCCGGTGGAGGGGGTGGTGGCCCCTCCCAGGCACTGTTCCCCTAGGGAGGGAGGGGGACGGCCCAGCAGTGGCAGCTGTCTTGGAGGTCCCCCCCCACCTCCCCCAGTCTAATGTGAGCGGGGAGGGGGAGTGAGTTAGAGGGAGGAGGGGATGGGTGGGGGGATGAATGAGTAGGTCAGGGTCAGTTGGTTGGCTTTCCATCCAGCTCAGTTCCTCCTTTGGGGCCTCAGCCTTTTTGGGGCGGGCTGGGGACTGGGGGGCCGGGGGCGGGGGGCGAGGGGTTGGTACCGCTTGCTGAGCCTGACTTCTGGGTTGGTGTTGGCCCGGGGAGGGTGGGAGTCCTGTGGGGGAGGGAGGAGGGGGGAGGTGGAAAGATTAGGGAGCGCCAGGCGGGTGGGTCTCTTGGGCGTGCTCCAAGGTTTTGCGATGTCTGGGAACAAAGTGCTTCTTCCACATTTTTGTTCTTGGCCTTTCAGCCTGTTTAGGCTTTAAGCCAAAAGATTTCTGGGATTTTTCCCATCCCCGGACAGACAGAATGGAGGTGATGCGGCTCTTAACATGAGCCTTGCTGCAGAGTTGACACGGGAGGGAACCGGTAGCGCGATTCACCATTGAGGCATTTGGCGCAATAGTTCTTTTGGTCACCAAAGGTCCGCTTTGGGGTTGAGTAACATTGTGTTACCAGTTTTTGCTTGTTTTGTTAATCCTCACCCGATTTTTTTCATCGATTTTTAGAGAGAGAGAGAGAGGAAGAGAAACACATCGATTGGTTGTCTCCTGCACTCGCCCTGACCGGGACCCAGGCCAGGGCAGAGCCTGCAACCGCCGTGCTTGCCCTTGACCAGCAGCAAACAGGAACCCTTGGGTGCACAGGCGGACGGACGCTCTGTCCACTAAGTCAGACTGGCGAGGGCTGTGTTATTTTAAAAAGAACTTTTAGTGGTTTGGGTAGGCTTCAGTGGACACCCGATATTATGTAGTTTTCAGCGATTTGAGATTTGCCTCAAATTCTTATCTGCTGATGCCTCTTTTTCCCCCTTTAAGGTTTTAAATGGTTCTTTTGGATTTCTGCTCCATGGCTTAAGGGGGGTTGAAAATCTGTGACCCTGAAATAGTGTCTATCTAAATGAGCATCTTTACAAAGTGATATTCATAGTCTTCGTTAGCTTCTCAAGAGGATCTGCCATTCAAATTTTGGAATAACCAATGTCTCACTAGAGATCTTATTTAAACATCAGAAAATAGTAATTTAAAGCCTAAACTAAATATCTTGTTCAGTTGCTGTTTTTAAAGTTGAATTAAAGTTAGTGTGAATATTGATCTGATAACAACTACCATATAAAGTCAGTGTGTTTTTTTCTTTCCCAATGGGAAAGTAGAACCTGTCATAGAACCTTGGTCTGGCTCTGAAACTGACCCTTTTCCAACATGTGTCCTGTCATATTCTTTTAATAAAGATAGTTCATTTTGTTTACTGAAGAATAACTCATTTCTAACTTCTTAGTATAGGAATATTACTATTTTTTCTTTTATTATAGTCTTTCACTAATTGTTTTTTTTTCATATTATAGTGTGATTTTTTTGTGTGTCTTTTAAAATAAATGTTACCTTCAGTATTTTTTTAAAAACTGAATTTAGAAATCATTGAGGTTTAGTGGTAAAAACCAGGTTTTAGCATAAATGTGTTATCATTCCTGACAATGTTTCACAGTAGAAAAAAAATTATGCCCTTTTCATTTTTGAATGTAAAATATAAAGCAGGTTTATTTTTTTTTCCTGACAAAGCTGACTTTCCCAAAAATATTTTTATTTTATTTATTTATTTATTAAATATATTTTATTGATTTTTTACAGAGAGGAAGAGAGAGGGATAGAGAGTTAGAAACATTGATGAGAGAGAATCATCGATCAGCTTGCACACCCCCCACTGGGGATGTGCCCGCAACCAAGGTACATGCCCCTGACCGGAACCTGGGACCCTTCAGTCCGCAGGCCGACGCTCTATCCACTGAGCCAAACCGGTTTCGGCTATTTTTTATTTTTAAATATGCTTTTATTGAGTTTTAGAGAGAGGGGGGAGGGAGGAACATGTATGAGAAACATCACATCTATCGACTCCCTATTGCACTGTGCCTGCTGGGGATTGAGCCCACAACGCGGGCTTGTGCTCTGACCGGGAGTTCAACTGTGGTTCATAGGTGGATGCTCAACCATTGAGCAACATGGGCTGGGCCTTGTGTTGTTTTTAAAATACATGATTGGAACTTTGCAGTGCAGAAGTTACTGTATTTTTTAAATGTGGTTTGTGGCACTTTTAATATCAGGATGAATACAATTACAAGAGGAGCACATTTATTACCAATTTAGAAGTCAGACTGTATTCAATTTAGACAACAGGAATATTTTTTTTGCAATATTCTACAAGATGGAACCAGGGTGACTAATACCATTTCCCATGTGTACATTTGTATAGTAGCATAGCTGATACTGCAATTTTGTGATTACAGTGGAACCTTGTTTCTCGAACTTAATTCATTTCAGAAGGCTATTCGAAAACTGAAGCATTCCCCCCCCCCCCCCCATTTATCTATGCAGTAGAGGAATATGCAAGTTAGTTGCAACACTGTAACATCACGACTGAATAGCAGGGACCTGAGGTGATCTCAGGCCGTGCTCCCCACCCTGCAGGGTTTGACAGGGGACTCAGACCAAACCCCTTTCCCTTCAGGGCTTGATGGGGGAACCTCAGGCCGTGCCCCTCACCCCAGCGCCATGAGAGATGCGTGTCTGGTCATTCAGGTGTAAGCATGAAAGGGTTGTCACATTGAGAAGGAAATGTTCAGGATGGGAGATGTTCGAAAATGGAGGTTTGACTGTAAAAGGAAACATTTTCTTCACTTTTTATACTATTTAATTTGATTTCATATTTTTTAATTAGAAAAAGAAACATTTGCTGAAGATAATTTTGTTCTAGAATGTTGTAGATAATAATCTTTGTTTTATTCTTGTCAGTAACCATGCTGTTTACATATATGGGTTAATATATTGGTTGTATCATTTTGGTGTTTAATCTCATCAAGGTTTCCTATAAGGTTAGTGATAGCCATTTAATTAGTATCTAGGCAGTTTGGGACAAGAATATACTACTTAAAATGTGTTTCAGGCAGAAATTAGTCTAATGGTGTATTGACTGTTCTTGAAAAAACAATCCACGATTTTTCCCTCCTACCAGGAAGTATTTGATGATGCTTCTCCTGGGAAGCAAAAAGAAATTCAGGAACCAGATCCAACCTATGAAGAAAAAATGGTATGTTCTAGGTTATATGAATGGAGTCTATAATAAATTTTTATTAGGTGATTAACTATACCCAACTTCAGTTCTATTTTTATAATTTAGGCATAGATAGCCAATTGATATGTATACCATGGGATTCTGTAACTTGTATCTTATTTGCCCATATAGAGCAAATACAGAAGTCTTAGATGCATTCACATAATACTATGTAATTATATGGATTGTATTAAAACCCCCTTTATTTTAAAATTTAGCATCAGTGACATGAGTTAAAGAGCAGAGAAACTGTTAGTAAGTAGAGTAATATAAGCTCATTGCTCATAGCATTCGGTATGCATGGGATCTTTACAAAAGAGGACATGATGATATAATTGAATCCTTGAAAGACCCAGCTCACATTTCATATGCTCTAGGAAACTTTTATTGTATGTCACTTAACCAGTACTTACAAAAAGCATTAAATTTAAATGAGTGTGTACTTGTATCTGTCCCATCTCCTTTATTTGTTGTCAAATTTACTAAAGAAAAAGAGATAGTTGCCAGCTCTACTTTTCAATTCATTCCTTTAACTGTCAAAATTTAGATTCTGTTATTAATGCCATGTTAGTGATCCTAATTGCTATCTCTGTAGCTTAATTTTAGTTTCATTCTCCCTGATCTCACTTGACTTTAACATTGTTGACCATGGCTCAGAAATTTTTATTTGTCTTGAGAGAGCTTTTTTTCTTTGCTGCTATCCTATTTACTTGACTTTTCTTCATTACTTTCTGAACATTTCTTCCTAGACATTTTTTATTCTTATCATTGGTTTTCATCTGCCTTATTTATTTGTAGCCGAAATGCCTCCAACCATTTTACCTCTGAGCATTTAATATCTTCTGACAATGTTAACACTATAATGAAAACTTCATAAAGCGACAAAGTTCCTTTTCTGATAGACACACAAAAGTATTTGTTGAATTGAACAGCTACTTAAGATGATATGCGAAAGAAGTGAAGAATACTTATTCAGCGATTTGAATAATGTAGAATAGTTTTTATCTTAAAATGGCTAGGTTTCAACCCATCTAAATTTATTTCCAGTGCGTATTTCTCTTGATTCCAAACAATTACAATAATTGAAAAGTTTTTTGTTTTTTTTTAGGCCCAGTATCTTCTAGTTGTATGTTCTTGGCTTTTCTTCAATTGTATGAATTAAGAAAACTGTCATTTTTTGACTTAATGAAACATTCTCACCATGTGCCTTGCTGATAGCAAATTGGCCTTCAGTTTTTATATTGGTGTGCTTTTTAAAAAATTACATAGCTTTTACAACGCAGTGGTATGTGGATGCCTCTGGTGTTTGCTTGCTAGGTAAAATGTCTTTGTAGTTCATTGTAAAAATGATATTTAAAAAAAAACAACTGGTTTCTCTATTTGTTGCTCTTGCTTCCCCTTTTTATTTATTTTTATTTTTTTAAAATGTGTTTTTGTTGATTTCAGAGAAGGAAGGGAGAGGGAGATATATAGAAAGATCAATGATAAAAGTGAATCATTGATCAGCTGCCTCCTGCATGCCCCCCAATGGGGATGGAGCCCACAACCTGTCCATGTGCCCTTGACAGGAATTGAACCCAGAACCCTTCAGTCCACAGGCAGACACTACATCCACTGAGCCAAACCTGCTAGGGCTCTTGTATCTTTTTTGCCTATAGCCCCTTTTTAAAACCAGAATACTAGTGTGTCTATAAAGGATCTGTTGCCTTAATGACTCCAGATTTCATTGATTATTTTTATAAAAGCTTGATTTCAAGGATTTAAAATTTTTCTGTTCAAATTCTTTCATTCTTGGTGTGACACTAGGGACTATTAAAAGTGACAGATGTTAGATATGAAAGGAAGAAATAGTATAAAGCACTGCATTGGGTTAATGGGTAATTAATTAACTTAATAGGTGTTTTTCATGTTTGATACCTTTTTAACATGTTAAGTGCCCAGCCTGTTTTGTCTTCTGGACGGAAAGTATAGTGTCCGTCACTGGTGGCTGTCTGGGCGCTTAACGTGTTCAAATATGCACAGCCTAACTGATGAATGACGAATGCCTTTTTCTCCACTTCTGAATAATTCACTTATATTACATTATGTCTTTTAATTTTGCATTTGCTATGTTTGGTCAGCTCTATTGAAGTATAATTTTACAGAACAATTTTAAGTTCTTAATTCAGCAAGTTTTGGCACACATTTGTAATCATTTAACCACCACTACAGTTATGATGTAAAACAGTTCCATCATCTCAAAAAAGTTTGCTCCTGCTCTCTTCTTGCTACTCCAGATCTGCATTCTATCATTAGTTAGATTTTATAAAAGTAGAGTCATACAGTATATATATAGTCATGTGATTGGTTTATATAGCATAAAGCTTCTGAAATGAATCTATGTTGTTGCATGTATCAGTAGTTGGTTCCTTTTTATTGCTGTGCTCATTGTATGGAGACATGTTAAAATTTTGATTTCTGAAGTTATATTAATCTGACAAAATGGGTCTTAACATTTTTTTTTGCAGCAAACTGACAGAGCAAATAGATTTGAGTATTTATTAAAGCAGACAGAGCTGTTTGCACATTTCATTCAGCCTGCTGCTCAGAAGACTCCAACCTCACCTTTGAAGATGAAACCAGGGCGCCCACGAATAAAAAAGGATGAAAAACAGAATTTGCTATCAGTTGGAGAGTGAGTAATGGTTTATACTTCATAGTTGGATTCAGATTTATTTTTTATAATCTTCGTTAGAAGCTTAAAATAATTTCATTTTAAAAATTGTTATAGTTCTGTTATTTATTTGGCCCCCAATGGTTTGGGCAGGATGTAGTCATACATGTATAAATAAATAAAAATACCTTTATAATGCCTTATTTTTTATAGCATTATACAGTTTGAGGATTGCAACAATTATATTGAGTAGGGAATTCAAATTTTATGCCATTCCTTGGAGAGGAAACAAATGCAGAGGTTAAGTTTCTGCTGGTCTGTGGAATATTATGATTTTTGCCACAGCAATTTGTTTAAAATTTTTGTTACATGCTTACTTGTCTTTATATAATTGATGTGTCAAAGTATTGTTCAAAGTGTGAAATAACTCTTTGATGTTGAATTTATTAATTTTGCTTTAGAATTTTTATGCTAGTTGGATTACTAAGATGTTTAATTAGTAATAATCAATAGCTATAGGGCAATCTCAGCTTTCTAGATGGTTGTATGAAAAATGAAATGTGATAAGTAAGGAATGGAAATACTCAAGATTATCTAAAAGAGGAAATTGCAAACTGTTATCCACAATCTTAAACGTATTACACAATTTACAGAAACATGGAAAATATCTCTGTCCTGAAGGGATTATCATCATAAACTATTAGCGTAAGACCAAATTTTATCTGGATTTTCCACTCATCCAATATATTTTGTTGCTTATCCATTGTATATAACGAGAAAGCTATTGTTTTAATAATTATACAACTTCAAAAGAGAGAACCTTATACTTCAGATGTGTTTAAATTGTTTCAGACAATTGTTTAAGTTTGTAGCTGTTTAAGTGACATCTGTCTCATCCTCTAGAAATATGAACTGTAGTGGATATGTAATAGGGTAGTCAATATGGTGTCATGAAAAACACTCTATTAAGATGAGATCTAGGTATTCTGTAGTAAATATAAAATTACTTACCTTGGTCTACTTGTTAGGGTTATTAGGGAAAGGGCACTTCAGTTAATAGATTTCTTCTCTTCCTTGTTAGAAATTAAGCTATAAATTAGATTTAGAGGTCAAAATAGTGGCATAGTATGCAATTTTCTAACTTACGTGAAAACATTTGGAATATAAAGGTATAAAATTGTATGCATCAGAATTGGGGAGTGAATAGTTTTGCTAACCTAAAATTTAAGCCCTTTTAGGGATTAAGAAATCTGGCAATTTTTTTTTCCCAATTAAAATGAGAAGTTTTTAATGAAGTCAGAAATCTGGCAATATTATGACTTAAGGAAATTAGTTTGTAAAGGGTATGTATCTGACTCTTGGGATATTGAATCTGGAGTTGTACATTCAAAAAGCTTTGAGTAATTCTGATGAATCTGTGGTTGAGAGTCATTGCCTAAGCTCCTATGTGTCTATTCTGCATATTCTGCAGCTTTCGGTAAAAATTATAATTTTAAAAATGTGATTTCTGGAACTATTTTTTTCTGACAAAAATACATAAGAAGGTAACTTTGAAATACAAATTATGAGGTTTAACTGACCACATATTTCCTTGAAAATAAGTTATTACATTTAAATTTATCGATTCTGGTTAACTCAAGGTACTACTTTATTTTAACAATTCCATATTTTAGAAAACTGTAAAACATTTCCAGTTTAAATTTACTTAATATTTCTATTGTTCACTTAAATACTATTCTTAATTATTATGGGGTATTTGTCAGCCAACTTAATTGTTAACATTGAAATAGTTGCATCTAGTTAAAATTACAGCCAAAACTCATAATACTGTTTAATTTTAAACTTAATAGCTATCGGCACCGTAGAACCGAGCAAGAGGAGGATGAAGAACTATTAACAGAAAGCTCCAAAGCAACTAATGTTTGTACTCGATTTGAAGACTCTCCTTCATGTATGTATCACAAACTTATTTACTTGATTTTTAGACACCCCCCCTTTTTTTTTTTTTTTGTTAATTCTCACCTGAGAATATTTTTCCATTTTTTAGAGAGAGTGGAAAGGAGGGGAAGAAAGAGAGAAACATCGATGTGAGAGACACATCGATTGGTTGCCTACTGCATGTGCCCTGGCCTTGACCTGATTCAAATCTGGGACCCTTTAGTCCTTTGGCCAGTGCTCTAACCACAGAGCCAAACTGGCTAGGCCGAAAAATCCCCTTTTCAGACATCCTTTGGTTAATGTTTTATAAGTATTTTTATATAAATATATATATATATATATATATATATATATATATATATATATATATAGTTCAATATAGGATATGCTGTTTGGATTTGTTTTTTTATTGCTATTAACTTGAATTCTTTAGAAATTGAATTTGAGGCAAAACAAGATCTGGTTAGAAATTCAGCAGTTGCCCTAATCGGTTTGCCTCAATGCATAAAGCATCAGCCTGCAGACTCAAGGGTCCCAGGTTAGATTTCCGTCAAGGGCATGTACTTTGGTTGTTGTAGGCACATTCCCAGTAGGGGGTGTGCAGGAGGCAGCTAATTGATGTTTTTCTCTCATTGATGTTTTTCTCTCATTGATGTTTCTAACTCTCTTCACTTCTCTCTTCCTCTCTAAAAAGTCAATAAAATATATTAAATTGATGAATTTCTTTTTTTTTTAATGTAGTGTGTACTTTCACTTTTTAAGAGTGGTTTATAGTACCCAGTTTTCATTTCTTTTCATGAAGCTAGAGGCAAGAGACAGTTGTATGGTATAAGGGATGAGGAAATTGAATTATTTGAGTTATTTCTTTCTCACATTCCTACATTTAACATTGGTTAGCTTTTTATCCTGAAATAGTGTTTTTCGAAAGAGGATGGGGGTACTGAATGTACTAATTTTTAAAAAATCAGGTGATTGGTGTATATAGTACTTGGAAATAGAAGAGGGATATGTGGTAAACCCTGAGAGATTGTCTCTCTCTCTCTCTTTTTTTTTTTTATCCTCACCTGAGGATATCTTTATTGATTTTTAGAGTGATAGGAAGGTGGGGGTGGAGGGAGGAGGGGCGGGCGAGGGGAGAGAGAGAGAGACAGACAGACAGACAGACACGCTGAAACCGGTTTGGCTCAGTGGTAGAGCATCGGTCTGCGGACTGAAAGGTCCCAGGTTCGATTCTGGTCAAGGGCATGTACATTGGTTGCGGGCACATCCCCAGTGGGGGGTGTGCAGGAGGCAGCTGATCGATGTTTCTCATCGACGTTTCTAGCTCTCTCTCTCCCTTCCTCTCTGTAAAATATCAATAAAAAATATATTTTTTAAAAAAAGAGAGAGAGAGACAGACAGACATTTCATTGATGTGAGAGAGAAACATTGATCGGTTGCCTGTTATATGTGCCCTGACCGGAGATTGAATCTGCAACTTTTTGGTGTGTGAGATGACACTCCAAACAGCTAAGCCACCCAGCCAGGGCGATAGTATTTCTTTGTAGGAACTATCGGAAAAGTAACTTAAAAAGGTAAAAGAAAAGCAATCTATTTCCTATTTTCCCTTAGTTAGGAAAGTAAAATCCTATGAGAACCTCTATTTGGATCATCATGAAAGGTAAAAACCATTGGTTAGAAACATTTGTGATGACATTAAAAAAGGAAATAAGAGCCTTCAGGACCAAATACATGGGCAGCACAGGAACTGAGTGATTGGGATGGGTATTGAGTCTACAGCTATGTTTCTACAACTGGTTATCTTTCCTGTCCATCTATTCCTGCTTCACTCAAGACCATAGCCACTGCCTCCAGCGACTTGCAAAATTGGAACTTTCAAATTTCCCATTCTAAAATCTAGTAAAGAAAAAGTAAAGACATGTAGGCCCAAGTTAAACTTCTGAGTATCAGATGAAGGGTACTGCCTATACTTCTTGTCTTTAAAATGTGTATTGTGTTTTTTGTTTTTAGATGTAAAGTGGGGTAAACTGAGAGATTATCAAGTCCGGGGATTGAATTGGCTCATTTCTTTGTATGAGAATGGAATCAATGGTATCCTTGCAGATGAAATGGTATGTGTTTGATAGTTTTTTAGAAGGTTTTATTTTGTAATTTTAAATTTATGCCATTATGTTTGTAAAAGTGAAAACTATAACATAGTTTTTTTTTTTATTACAATATGGAACTAATTCACCGACAAACTGATATAAGCAGCTTCTTTTTGTTGCATAAAGTGGGATCTATATTTCAGTTGTGAGGAATTATTATCTATGAAAGTAATACATTTAAAAAATACATTTTGAGAAACATGCTTTTTGGTTGACTTTTGTAATGTAATGATTTTGCCATTTCTCTCCACTTCTGTAGAAAACAGGTGAGGTCATTGGATGCTTAATTTATCATCAATAAATGTTTTTTTCTAGGGGGGGCAGTTTGTGCAGTTCTGTCTCATAAAACATTTGATCTCTTGTTTCCTTACTAGTTATATAGTGAATGTTTAAAATCATTTCCATATACCTATAGTGATGAAACATTTAATTATTTGGAGAAAGTATGGAGTCAAAAGAAATGGCTTTCTGAAGCTCTGTTTGGTGACCTCCTTCATAGACTTGTAAAGATTAAATAAAGCCAAGGCCGGTTTGGCTCAGTGGTGGAGCCTCGGTCTGCGGACTGGGGGGTCCCAGGTTCAATTCCGGTCGGGGGCATGTACATTGGTTGTGGGCACATCCCCAGTGGCGGGGGGGGGGTGTGTGTGGGGGGGCCAATCTGGTCGATGTTTCTCTCTCATCGTCATCGACGTTTCTGGCTCTCTATCTCTTCTCTTCCTCTCTGTAAAATATCAATAAAATATATTTTAAAATGATTAAATAAACAACACATATCAAGCCTTTGCCATTTGTTAGCTATTAAAAATACATAGCTTTTCTTCTTTTAAATGTATATGTCAGAAAGTATAAATATGGAAGTTGTTTTTTGTTGTTGTTTTTAATTACTTTGTGGTTATTTTGAAATCTTTTAGGGCTTGGGAAAGACTCTTCAAACAATTTCTCTTCTTGGATACATGAAACACTATAGGAACATTCCTGGCCCTCACATGGTTTTGGTTCCTAAGTCTACATTGCACAACTGGATGAGTGAATTCAAGAGATGGGTACCAACACTTAGATCTGTTTGTTTAATAGGAGATAAAGAACAAAGAGTAAGTTTCTAGTATTTTTTATATCAAAATAATTTGAATTTAGATTTGGTGCAGAGGAAATAGCTAGAGGAGGGATAAAAGAGCAGACGTCTATAATAAACTTGGTCTTTACAAATATTAGTAATTTACAAATGTAATATTGCCTTGGGGGTTAAGAATCATATCGGGGGAAAGGATTTATAGACTATAGAGATCAAGTGTGTGAGGTGGTTGGAAATGTAAGGAGTCAGTTGTTTGTATTGGAGCAAATAATGTTAATAGTCATAAAATAGGAATTTTTTTAAATGAACTAAGTCAGTTATAGTAATTTGGTGAGTTGGTATGATAACTATTGAAATAAAATTAAAATGCTTATCAATTGACACATCCTTTTAGAAGAAATGGAAATAATACTGTTAAAAATATAAACCTTAGATTTAAAAATTTACTCAACCTGTACTGAAAGATTGTATACTTAATTTTGTTTGCCCTTTATTTGGTTATCAGTGATGATTGTTGATTTTCCCCCTCCCTTTATAGATACTTTGAGTATTTTTTCTTTTTTTTTACTTTGAGTATTTTAAGTTACCAAATTGGTTTTTAGGTTTTAGAGCCCAATTGTTTAACTGCTATTTGCTTCACTTTCCTTACTTGTAAAATGAGAATAGTAATAGCAATGTATTACTACATTCCATAAACATGAAAGACATGGAAATGCTTACTGTGCAAACTATCCTTTAGTCCACTGTCTTTCTGTATGTCAGGCCCATCCCCCTTTTCCCTAAACCTATCCTAAGAATTTCAGGACCTAGTGGAATCTAAGAGAGAAAATATTTTAAGTTAGTCTGTTGAATTTTGCACTGATTAGTATTGTCAGTTATTTTTTAATAAATGGCTTCAACACTTAACTGATTAATGAAGTTAACTTTAATGATAAGAAAGCTGGCTCTAGATGACTTTTTTTTTTTTTTTTGTCTTGCTACACAGGCTGCTTTTGTCAGAGATGTTTTATTACCTGGAGAATGGGATGTATGTGTAACATCTTATGAAATGCTTATTAAAGAGAAGTCTGTTTTCAAAAAATTTAATTGGAGGTACTTAGTCATAGATGAAGCTCACAGGATCAAAAATGAAAAATCTAAGGTAATGATACTTAGATGTGAAAATCATTTGTGCTATTATGTGATCAACATGCAGAATACACTAATAATGATCTTTGTTCTTTTAGTTGTCAGAAATAGTGAGGGAATTCAAGACTACAAATCGACTATTACTAACTGGAACACCTCTTCAAAACAACTTGCATGAGCTCTGGTCACTTCTTAATTTTTTGTTGCCAGATGTCTTTAATTCAGCTGATGTAAGTATTTCTAATTGTTCTCTGGTTGGACTAATAATGCTTTTATTTATGTGTGTTATACATTTTCTTGTAATAGAATTAGCCTCTTAGGGTTTTAGGGGAGGTAACAGGGAAAGCTCAGTAGAATGAATATTCAGCAGCTTTCCAAGTCTGTCCTTTCAGGGCAGGCTCCAGGGCAGGGGTCATTATTCAGTGCGGCTGTTCCTGAGGTCCTCCTTGGCCATGAGGTCGCTTGTCTGGTTTTGCTGCTTTTCTGAGCCTGGAGCTGAAAAACAACTGAAGCCTGCATGTTACCTCTAGGGAGGAAAGTTCAGAGTGCCAGTCCCATGACCAGGGATGTGCTAGGGGGAAGAAAGATCACCCTGGGGAAGAGCTCCTGCTCTGTAACTGCCCTTTGCTGGGCACGCAGGGCTTTTACCCTGGTGGCCTTTTGTACCTGGCCCACCGTCCTTGCTCTGCTCCTCTACTGCCTAACTGTCTTTGTGGTCTTAGAGAACACACTGTAAAGCAATTTTCATTTTTAAGCTTTTCTGAAATCAAGGCTATGTTTCAAGAATGTTAATTTTCTAGTTATTTCTATAAAACGTGCTTTCCAACTATTTTCACTGAAAATTGTCATCTTGATTTTTTTAAAAAAAGTTTGGAAATAATATGATTTTCAAACTAGTTATAACGTTATTTGCTAACAATATTTCACCTATGAAAAATAGAGGATTAAAACTGAGTGATTTTTGTGGTTCACAACTCAAATATTGAACAGTTCCAGAAATCAGTGCTATAGCTAGCATAATAGGATATTTGTAATATTATCTCTGATTTTAGCATATGTTTTGTTTATTAATCTAGGACTTTGATTCCTGGTTTGATACAAACAATTGCCTTGGGGATCAAAAGCTAGTTGAGAGGCTTCACATGGTAAGTATTTATAGTATGATTAAAACACATTTCTAATGGGAATGATGATAGAAATTTAAATTAGTGGATTACTTTTCTATTAATAAAATGTAGTGACTTTAGAATCTGGCCTGTTTGAATCCTGCTACTTAATGATTTGATCTTAACAATGGGGGAAGGAATGATATATGGCGGTTTTTGTGTTAGGACTTGGGATGCAATCCTGGATTAGAGATTGGAAAAAGTAAGCCTTTAGGGTTAAAAAATATATATAGTGAGGGGAAAGAAGAGTTGCATAAAGATTAACATAGATAAATTTTCAAAGATTAATTCCATTTACATTTCTGTAGAATATGTCAAGTTTCATCTTAAAAGGCTTAAAGCTTCATCCATTCAGTTCTTAAATCCAAAGACTGTGTATAAGCAATTGCTAATGGTGCATTGTGAGCAGAGTTTTCCTTGCTATGAAGATTTACAAGTGAAAGCTGGTAGATAGAAAAATAGAAAAATTTACCTAATAGATCCCCAGATAAATAAATTCTGACCAACAGGATAAAGTCAGACTTTGTAAGCAAGGTATAAAATCACTTCTATTGACATATCAGTTGGAATAATTCTTTGTGGGGGGAGGAACCTTGTTTTCCTGTGTAATGACATCCTGACAGGTCTACCAGAGATACCAGTAAGCAAACTCCCATTTGTGACAAGCAAAAATGTCTATACGCATTACATACATTCCCTTAGTGGGACATAATTCCTCTCACCCCTCTTTACATGATCTAACATTTCTCCAACTTCTATTTCACTTCTTTAAAAATTTTTTTTAAAAAAATTACAGTTAAATCCAGGTGTACAGCGTAATGGTTAGGCATTTATATCTTACATTCTACCGCCCCCTTGCCAAGTCTAATTATTTCATTTCTTATTGTCAAGCTTTAATTTGCTAGAATTGCTGAACCCAGTGTCAGTTTTCTGTAAACATGTGCTAATTCCAGTTTCTCTGTCTGCTTATTTTGCTGTTACATTTGGTATCCCCTTTCCTGATTAGTACCTTACCTTAAGACTCATTGACTAAGTTGTCTCTGAATACCAGAGCTGAGGCCAGCCGGGAGACTCCTGTGTATTCCATCTTTGATAACCTTGGCATTATAACATTGTAGGACTTTGCACAGGGTATTGAAATGACTAATTTACAAGTGTTTTCCCTGATGCATTGTAAACAAAACAGCAGAAAACATGTCATATTTGTCTTTCTTTTAATACATACTAGTGGCCTGGTGCACAAAATTCGTGTAGGGAGGGGAAGGAGAGGAGGAAGAGTATGTTTTCTCAGTCCAGCCTGCACCCTCTCCAATCAGGGAACCCCTTGGGGGATGTCTTAATGTGGATCTTGCCTTTTCTTAAGTAATATTAGAAAATCTGTATGCAAGTAACTAGTTCTAACCCGAAATGCAGTGAATGTTGAAAACACCATCTTTAAAATTTGTTATTTTTAGTAATTTAAGACAATATAACAAGATATACTCATTACATATATTGAATAAATAATGATATTGTATTACCCTTCAGTAGCTCACTAATAAATTATTATATATTTGGAAGGGAGAAGTCCTAAAACTCACTTGATATTTAAACAGATAAGTTTCTTTTCCATGTACTTAATAGGCAATTTTGAGATCCTAAAATTAAATATTTTGGTTACAGATAAGGCCATCTGTTGTTGTTTTTATTCTTTAAAGGTTTTGCGTCCATTCCTCCTCCGTCGAATTAAAGCTGATGTTGAAAAGAGTTTGCCTCCCAAAAAGGAAGTAAAAATCTATGTGGGCCTCAGCAAAATGCAAAGGGAATGGTATGTGATATCATTATTGATTTTTCACTAATTTTTATTTGTACTTTGTTTTCCTAACTTATGACTTCCAGGTATTTCTGTTGGCTGGATTGAACTCATCATGAAGAGTTTTCTGGTCATATAACACAGGGCTTACCAATCAAATGTATGATACAAAGTCTTAGAACTATTGGATGATGGAATCAGGATGGGAAGTTTATGAATCTGAAAATTAAACTTGAGATTTATTGAATAGAGATACAATATAAAGTCCTTTACTAGAGTTTTTTAAAGAGGAAACTTTGGTTGCACAGACATGAGACACATAATTAACTTAGTAGGTTATAGATTTTGGGTCATGGAATAGTGCTAGTCTCTGATGAAGTTTCAGATTATTTGTACAGATATGAGAAAAATGCATTTTTTAATTTTACTCCATAAAGCTACATTAATTTAAAAGATTCCATTCTTTGTTGATGACTTATTTTAGGCAGGATAAAATGTCTTTTTGTGAAATTATGGTGATGATACATGGTGGCTATTTTTAAAAACACCTACATAGGCCAAAATAAAAATTTCAAAAACCTTGCAAGCTGCTTCTCTCCCTCCAAAGTTTTATGGGTGTATGAAATCCAAAAAAGTAAAAACCTTTAATTTAGTATTAATGTGTGTGTGTGTGTGTGTGTGTGTGTGTGTGTTAGAAAGCTCAGCTTGAACCAACAATGTGAGCTAACTGCACAAAAAGATACTATAACCTTAATACATCAGATATATATATGTAATATAAAGACCTAATATGCTAATGTATCTAATTCGTCCAGTGACCAGTCGACTGTTTAATCAAAGTGTAACATGCTAATGATATGTTAAGGCCGCCCAACTGCTCACTCTGATATGCACTGACCACCAGGGGGCCGATGCCCCAACTGGTGGGTTAGCTTGCTGCTCAGATCCAGCTGATGGGGACTTAGCAAGATGGGCCAGACATTCCCTGGAGCCCTCCTATGTTCCCTCCCCACCCTCAGTTGTGCACTGGTGGGATTCCTCAACCTGGCCTGTGCCCCCTCGAAATCTAGGACCCCTCGGGGAATGTCAGAGAGCTGGTTTTGGCCTGATCCCACAGGCCACTCTTCTCGGGAGGGTGCCAGATGCAGGGCTCATGGCTAGCGTGCACTGCTTTGGTGAAATGAGCCTCTCCCGATGGGGACCAATTGGGCGTGATCCCGAGACAGGTGCAGGGGGGCCAGGATGAGCGGGAGCGGCAGGTAGGAGCTGCAGGCAGCATTGGACTGTGGGTTTCAGGCAATCCCCGCAGGCCACCCTGAGGGACCCTACCTGTGCATGAATTCTTGCACCAGGCCTCTAGTAGTAATATAAGTGGTAGTGTTTAAGGGCAGAGTATAATTAGCCACCCTGTTCTTTACTGGTTATATCACATCTTCGGTATATTCAATTCTGTACTTAATATTGATAAGTATTTACAAGGGGCTGGAGTAGTTGGGAAACATAATGAAAGGCTGTAATTTAAAGAAATGGGTGTGTTAATGGAAAAGAACCATCATAGAAGGTAGGCCATCTTAAATATTCTCAAAACTTTAGAAAGGCCTTGATAAGGTAGCAAAAATAAGGCTTATCTTGTATGACTCTAAAGTACAGAACGAAAACATGAGTCAGTGCTAAGGGACAACAGACCTTTTTTAGCTAGGCCAGTGGTCGGCAAGCTCATTAGTCAACAGAGCCAAACATCAACAGTACAACGATTGAAATTTCTTTTAGGAGCCAAGTTTTTTAAACTTTGCCACTTCTTCAAAATAGACTCACCCAAGCCGTGGTATTTTGTGGAAGAGCCATACGCAAGGGTTCAAAGAGCCACATGCACATGTAGCTCACAAGCCGCAGTTTGCTGACCACGGAGCTAAGCATACTGATAAACTATATTAGGACTGCCTTTAATAATATTTTGTGCCCCATATTGGAGTTATTAAGCACAGATTGCGTAGGTTATTCAACTTATTTTGTTGAGGTTTCAAGGTCCTGAAGCTTTAGTATTTAGACAGATTGCTCTGTCCTGCAGGATAATGTCTAAATACTTAGTGTATATTCAAGGCTTATTCCTAGTACAATCTGGCCTATGGCTGTAGCTTGTATGACCTCTCCCATGTACTTTTATTTATATTTAAATCACGTTGTATTCCTCTGTGCTCATCCTCATGCCTTACCTCTCATGATTCTTCATCCCTCTTCAGAATAGTGTTTGTACCCAAATGCTGTACTAGCTACAATGGATATGACACTCTTGTCTTAGAAAAGACTGAAAATTAAAACCATGTTTAAACTTAGATTGTTAGTTATGCTTATTAATTATTTTTAAAATGTGGTATTATACTGTTTTAATTTATCCCAAGGGATGAATTTATACTATTTTGGGCCTCAGTGCCCAAAGCACAAGTGTGGACATAAGAACACTGAGGGCAATTGAGAAAAACAAGAAAAAAGAAAGATTACCATATGGTAAATTCCTAACCTCACTTTAGAAGTTGTTGGGTTGTTTTTTACAGGTTGTTTTTGTTTGTTTGTTTGTTTGTTTTTGTTTTGTTTTATTGAGGTAGGGAAGGTGATTTAGTGTGTAAAATGGCAGGAACTGATCAGGGAACATTTGAGCCTTCTCAATGTATTTTTCTACCAATAGGTATACTCGAATATTAATGAAGGATATAGACATTTTGAACTCTGCAGGGAAAATGGACAAAATGAGGTTACTGAACATCCTGATGCAATTGAGGAAGTGCTGTAATCACCCATACCTCTTTGATGGAGCGGAGCCTGGTCCACCTTACACAACAGATATGCATTTGGTCACCAACAGTGGCAAGATGGTAGTGCTGGACAAGCTGCTTCCTAAACTAAAAGAACAAGGTACCTGTATTATCTGTATCATAATAAGAAGTAATGAGCCTTGCCCTGGCTGGTGTGGCTCAGTTGGTTGGGCGTCATCCAGTTCGATTCCAGGTTAGGGCATATGCTTGGGTTGCCACTTAGATCCCCGGTAGGTGGTGTGCAGAAGGCAGCCGATCAATGTTTCACTTCATATCTGTGTTTCCTTCTCTCTTCCCTTCCTCTCTAAAAATCAGTTTGTTTTTCAAAAAAGAAGTAATGAAAACTTTTTAAAAATTCAAATGTTAAAATAAGGAGCATTACATGAAAAGATGGCATTTCCTGAAGTTGAAGTGTAGAATATTTAAAAACTTCTATTCATTATCTGAGCTCCATCTTCTCCCAAATTATAGGTTTTGAATCGTTTAGAAAGTATCCTGGATTTGGGGGGAAGAGTTCTGGAATTTTATATATGTTTTCCCAGAAATAGCAACTTTTTGTTATAAAATGCCAAGAATGCTTTCCTCACCTATTCACAGTCCTAGATACTCGGGTAGACAGTGGTGATGTGTTTGTGGTATTGTTTTTCAATTACTTAAACATTATGTATATGGATCCAGTTTTACTTACAACATCAAAATTAGTATATGGTATGTGTACAGATATATTTAAATTATATGAATTTAGAGCAAACAGTATGGATCCAGCTTTAACAATTATAAACTCATGACAAAACTTGTTTTTATCTATATTGTACCTGCTTGTCTCCTGTCAGATTTCAGATTTCTCCATTTGTTTTTCTCTATTTTTTTTTTTTTTTAATATATGTTTTTATTGGTTTTAGAGAGAGAGGAAGGGACGGGGGAGATAGAAACATCATCCATCAGCTGCCTCCTGCACGCACAACCTGGACATGTGCCCTGACTGGGAATGAATCAGCCATCTCTTGGTACATGTCATGATGTTCAAACAACTGAGCCACCCTGGCGTGGCTTTCTCTGTATTTTAGTAAGAATGACGGTTAAACCAATAGATGACTACTATATGATATTGACTATCAAAAACAGTCAATTGATGCTTCACTCTTACATCAATATTTCTCTCCTCCTCTCAAAATTAGTTTAAAAAATAAAAAGTAATGAAAACTTTTAAAAAGTTTGAATGTTAAAATAAGGAGAATTACATAAAAAGTTCTGGCATTTCCTAAATAAATGTAAAATATTTAAAAACCAATTCACTAACAATTTTGTCCCACCCTGTATGTTTGACTTAAAGGTAATGAATGATTCAGCCTTTGGGATGGCAAGACCTTCCAAGGCAGACATGTATTCCCTTTTCTATTTATCTTAGTGTGGTGTACAAATGTTACCCTTTTCTATTTATGTCATAATGGGGAAAATGTGAGGAGTGACTGATGCAGATAATAAATAATGTGTAGTTTTTCTTGTAACCACTAGAATTAAGGAGTAATTGTCTAGCTTTAAATTTTAAAAGAGATTTTTTTGTTGTGTGTGTGTGTGTTTTACGATAATATGGTATTATATTCATCAATAGGTTCACGAGTACTAATCTTCAGTCAGATGACAAGAGTATTGGACATTTTGGAAGATTACTGCATGTGGAGAAATTATGAGTACTGCAGATTGGATGGACAGACACCCCATGATGAGAGACAAGTGAGTAAAATCCAGGAAGGGGAGATAAAAAATAAATATCAGATAAAACAGTTGTCTGACATTTGTTTTATTTTATATGTATAGGATTCCATCAATGCATACAATGAACCAAACAGCACAAAGTTTGTTTTCATGTTAAGCACACGTGCTGGTGGTCTTGGCATCAATCTTGCTACTGCTGACGTAGTAATCTTGTATGATTCAGATTGGAATCCCCAAGTAGATCTCCAAGCCATGGTAAGAAATAAATAAATTTGTTATTTTGTACTTATAGACTTTTTAGTTAGAACAATCTAATAATCTACAAATGCCAGTGATTTAACCAAGAAGAAAGTTATTTTCCTATAGTGATACTTTACAATTCCTCTTCCATCTTATATCAGTATACACATGCTCTTCAACTTACAATGGAATTATGCTCTTGGGACATAATCTCATCATTAAGTTTAAAATACTGTAAGCTGAAAATGCATTTAACCTGCCAAACATAATAGGTTAGCCTACCCGGTTTCTACTTTGTAAAGTCGGAAAATTGTCAAACCAGTGTAAATGTGGGACCATCTGTATTTCCATCTTTAGCTTTGCCGTATCTTAGGACCTTGGAGTCCTGCTCTGTGCTCTGCATTCTGATGACAGAAAGAGGAAGAGAGAGCTGAGGGAAATTTTTATGGGTCAGACCTGAAAGTGCCCTAATATTCGTTGGCCAGAACTAGTCACATAGCATAACTGACTGCAAGGGTGTCGCTACACAGTCATATGGTTGTGCTCCACAGGGACAGGAAATGGGCTTTGTGAGTTACAGACTTCCTGCCACACTCGATGCTTAGAATTTAGGCCCATGTGTGGGAATACCTTGGCCTGGATGATCAGGAAGGTCATTCTTTTTTGAGGAAGTTTATGATCTGTAGATTAAATAGAAAACTTGACAAATTCTTAAGACTGATATTGCTAGAGACTTGACCCATGATATTGGTGAACATAAACCCAACTGCTAAATCTCTGGTGTTAGTCACTTTCATCCTATATTCTTCATAATGGTGTCCGGGAAGATTAAGCAATAAGATGGGGATATTTGATAGGAATGTGGTTTGTTGAATTTACCAGACTGGGATTTTTTACATTGTTTGTAGAGTTCATAGCAGCAAAAATTTATATTTGATTTAGGTAGAAAAACATTTTGAAAAAGATTTTTAATAAACTATCAACCTTAGAAACTATACTTATTGCCTTGAGACATTATGTACATTTTATCTCAGTATAATCTAGTAAAATTAACTGATAGTTCTCACAGATCTGCAGCTATGTGTTTCATACCTCCTAAAAGTTTTCCTTGTGAGATAACCAATTTGATTGAAACTAAGAAACTTTGCGAATTTAAGAAATGTAACATACTATGAATCTATTTTTAATAGAGGTGGTTTTTTTTTTACTAATTTTTAAAAGTTTTTGCTTGAATATTTAAATTTTGTTTCTTAGTATACACACATTTTTCAAATGTTATTAATGTGAATTTTTACTTTCTTCAAAATATATGGTAATTTGCCTAGGACCGGGCACATAGAATTGGACAAACCAAGACCGTCAGAGTGTTCCGCTTTATAACTGATAACACTGTAGAAGAAAGAATAGTGGAACGTGCTGAGATGAAACTCAGGTTGGATTCAATAGTCATTCAACAAGGTGAGCCTTAAAAACTTGAAAAATTTACCAAGTTGTATTGATGGATGTTTTTTTCCTGGATTTTGAAGGAGATTCCTGTTATTAAACATTTATTGACTCAAGCTAGCAGCCAGAAATATTAAGCCTTAGTTTTGCTTAAGGGATATATTTGGGCTCTGAAAGGTTTACATTTGAATATTGACTGCCAGTTAGTAGTTCTTTTATACCATCTGAGCCTGTTTCTTTATCTAATAAATCAGGATAAAGTTAACTACTATTTAGATATTTTTAAGAATTAAGGGGGATAATGTACATAAATAAAAATGAAACTCAAAAAAACTAATTATTAATATTCTGTCTCGTCTGCAACTATTTATTGAGCTCCCAGCAGATGCCAGGCACTGTTCTTAGCGCTGACAGTACACTGGTGATTGAAACTGACCAGTGTTCTTACTTTCAGAGAGTTTATAACTTAGTGAGTGGTAGATGAGGAATAAACATTTATGGAAATAGGACTAGAGGAAAGTGAAATTTTTATTTTGAATTGAAGGAAATTTCAAATTCTTACTGCAGATCAGCTTTTAAGGAAGAGATTTATATTTTCATGAAGCTATTGTTGATGATGAGACATGTAAAATGCCAAAATAAAAAAAAAGCCTGGCAGGCATGGCTCAGTGGTTAAGCGTCGACCTATGAACCAAAATGGGAAAAAAAAAATTTATCCATAACTTTAAACCAAATTAGTTAATTTCCTTCTCATAATGCATCATGCACATATTTTTTCTGTCTGAAAAACTGAGGTACACTGTTAGCATTAACATGTCCCCCTCTTATCCACAGTTTTGCTTTGTGTGTTTGCTTTTGTTATCCATAGTCAACCACAGTCTGAAAATCCTTAAGGGCTATTCCAGAAAAAAATCAGTTCATAACTTTTAAATTATGTGCTGTTCATAATGTAGTGAATGAAATCTCCCACTTCTGTCCCACTTGGGATATGAATGATCCCTTTGTTCACTGTATAGCAAGCATGTCAAACTCTATTGTGGGCCACATACCTCGTTTATTTGGCCCATGTTAGCCTTTGAGTTTGACATGCTTGCTGATATAGGCTACCTGCCCATTAGTCACTTGGTAGCTGTTTTGGTTATCAGAGAGAGACCACATTCACATAACTTTTATTATAAATATAATTAATAATTGTTCTTTATTAATAGGTATTGTTAATTTCTTACTGTGCCTTATTTTTAAATTAAACTTTATCATAGGTTTGTATGTATAGGAAAAAATGTAGTAAATGGAGTATTCAGTACTATCTGTGATTTCAGGCATCCACTGGGGGACTTGGAACAAATTCCCTCCCGAATAGGGGGAGACTACTGCCTAGTATATTCTGACTTTAAAAGTCTAGGTGTTTGGTGTGCATTCTTTTAGGGAATTAAAATCATGATACAGGTAGGTAGTTAATGAACTTGCAGAAAACAACTTGGATCTTTATCTACTTACTACAGTTTGGTTGGAGTACAAATACTAGTGAGTTGCCCTTAAGGTTGAAAACGATTCTGTGAAGTATTTTGTTTTACTTTAATGCTATATTTTTGAAAACACAAATTATATAGTTGGCAAAATTCTTGCCAGTTGGAGATATTAATTTTCTGATGTTTATTTTTTTCTGTGATCAAGATAAACTTTCAACAGTTTTAGTTCTTAAGATTAGGGAGTTTTCAGAAATTGATGGTTAGTATATATTTTGATCCATATAAAATTTGGAGATTTGAAGGTTTTTTTGTATTCCACCATTCTGAATAGAAAAGGCTGATTTGGGAGTTTTAGTATTAACACTTTCTGCTTTCAGAAACTTTTTGTGTTTATGTTCTCATCTGCTGATTTTTTTTTTTAAATCTTGCTAATAATTTCAATTTCACATATTCCAAATTACTATTATTCACCCAGTAAAAGAATATATTTTATTGAATATAAAACAGGCTTCATTACATAATACATAAATAGGTTTAGAAACATTTCAAAGCTTTACAACCGAAAATTTGGCTTTACATTTTATATAAAAATGAAAAGTATATGTGACATATGAAATGATTGATATTTGAAGCAAATGAACAGTATTAGATCTGACATTTAAAATTTCAGGGTTCCGCCGAGACCGGTTTGGCTCAATGGATAGTGTGTCAGCCTGGGGACTGAAAGGTCCTGGGATCGATTCTGGTCAAGGGCATGTACCTTGGTTTCGGGCACAACCCCAGTAGGAGGTGTGCAAGAGGCAGCTGATCGGTGATTCTCTCTCATCGATGTTTCTAACTCTCTATCCTTCTCTTCCTCTCTGTAAGAAATCAATAAAAATATATTAAAAAAATAAAATAAAATTTCAGGGTTCCAGTAAAATAAAGTTAACATTATACACCATTTTTTTTTTTCCAGGAAGACTTGTGGATCAGAATCTGAACAAAATTGGGAAAGATGAAATGCTTCAAATGATTAGACATGGGGCAACACATGTTTTTGCTTCGAAGGAGAGTGAGATTACTGATGAGGATATTGATGGTATTTTGGAAAGAGGTGCAAAGAAGGTGAGATATAGATTAAATGATAATGTTTTAATATGTGAAATATTTTAAACCCAAACTGAGGAAATAATTGTTATGTGAATTATAGATGTTATTTCTATAAAAGCTTTTATGTACCGTAAAGCCTAATCCACTTTGACCATAGTTCTGCTTTTTAAATTCTTAATCTAAAAAGGTGTTTCTTTTGTACCCTAGACTGCAGAGATGAATGAAAAACTCTCCAAGATGGGTGAAAGCTCACTTAGAAACTTTACAATGGATACAGAGTCGAGTGTTTATAACTTTGAAGGGGAAGATTATAGAGAAAAACAAAAGGTAATTTAGAAAGAGGCTTTCCTGACTTTAAGGCTTTATTTTATTTGAAACTTGGAATTTTCAATTTTTTATTGTAAATTTATTAACATTTAGACATAGTATTCTCTGAATATTGTCTAGGCTAAATATATATCTACATTTTTCTCCTAATTTGAGTTGTAGCATACATTTTGTGGCTTTTCCCCCCCTACTGTACAGAATTATTAATTTGGTCAAAAAATACTTACTGAATAGACTGTGCTCTTATACATTATTCTATGTGTTAATTACAGTATTGGACAAAGTATCACAGTCCCTGTTCTTGTGGAGCTTGTAGTCCAGGATTTTATGAATGTCTTTCCATTTGCAAGCAGTAGTCTAAATCACCGGTCGCCAACTGGTGGTCCGCGGTCCACTAGTGGTCCGTGAGGTCCAAAGGTTGGTGACCATTGATCTAAATGATGTACACAGTGTGGCTAGCATTTCTGTAAGATGTGCAACTAGATATAATAAAAGTTTGTGATTTGAATTGTGTTTTATCTGCTAGATTGCATTCACAGAGTGGATTGAACCACCTAAACGAGAAAGAAAAGCCAACTATGCCGTTGATGCCTATTTCAGGGAAGCTCTTCGTGTGAGTGAACCTAAAGCACCCAAGGTGAGTTGACAAAACAAAAAAAATTGAAAGATATTAAAAATGTGAATCATTTTTTCCTCCTTTTTTTTGGGGGGGGGGTATGTTTTTACTGCTTTTGGAGAGAAAGGGAAAGGGAGAGAGATAGAAGCATTAATGTTGGGAGAGAATCATGGATCAGCTGTCTCCTACATGCTCCCTACTGGGGATCAAGCCTGCAACCCAGGCATGTGCTCTGACTGGGAATCAAACCTTCCCCTTTTGGTTCATGGGTCAAGGTTCAACCACTGAGCCACACTGGCTGGGCTCTTCTTTTATTCTTACCAAAAAAAGCAAATTGGGAATTTACATTTTGTGTGATTTCTTATAGGTGTGCCTCGGTCAGTTTTTAATTGTTAAAATGTTTTCTGAAAATTTATTTTGAATCTGTGCATTTAAATTTGATTGTTATTTCAGTTGTATTGAAATATGAATTCTCTTGCTTAAAAAATTGGTTGTCATCGTTTATGGAATAAAGATGAGTAGAGATTGATTTAAAGCAAAATAGTTTATTCTTTATGGACAATACAATTTTCTTTTTCTTTAAGGCTCCTCGACCTCCAAAACAACCCAATGTTCAGGATTTCCAGTTCTTTCCTCCACGTTTATTTGAATTATTGGAAAAAGAAATTCTGTATTACAGAAAAACAATTGGGTACAAGGTAATAACAAATAACGCTTTGTTCATAACTAATCTGGTTTGTTTTTAACTTAATCCTAATATATAAAAACGCTGGGTCCATCACATCCACAACAGCCAGCAGGCTTGAACAACCACAAATCAGTCCTGCACTCAGCGCTGGGTTGCCATGGAGACCTAGCACTGACTGCCATGGATGCAGGCATGGTGACCCAGCATCTGACTGCTATGGGGGCTGCGAATCATGCCCAGAGAGAAGCCTAAAGAGAGAAGCAGGGTCTGATCCATAGCCTCCATGGCAGCTGTTGATCAGCACTTGCCTCTCTCTAGCTCTGGGCTTGGTCAACAGCCAAGCCTCCATTTCTCTCCAGGCCTCCACCGAGCCTGCTGATCAGCTCTGCCTTTCTGATCAGGCCCTGTTGATAGGCCCAGAGACGCTAACTGGCATAGAAACCCACCAATGAGAACCAACTCTGGGTCAACTGTGAGGAGCCAATGGCTGCCTAGGAGGCAGAGCTTTTGATGCTGATTGGTATAGAAACTGACCAGTCAGAACCAAATCTGGGTCAACTGTGAGGGGCCAATGGCCGCCTAGGGGTTGGAGCTTTTGATACTGACTGGCATAGAAACTGACCAACCAGACCCAAATCTGGGTCAACTGTAAGGAGCCAAGGAAGTGAAGCTTTTGACACTGACTGGCATAGAAACTGACCAATTAGCTGGCAGAGTAGGGCAATTGGGGGCAAGATCAGGCCTGCAGGGGAGGGCAATTAGGGTTGATCAGGCAGGCAGAGGCAGTTGGGGTGAACAGGCTGCCAGGGAAGGGCAGTTAGGGGTGAGATCAGGCCAAAGAGGAGGCAGTTGGGATTGATCAGGCCGGCAAGGGAGAGCAGTTGGGGGGTGAGATCAGGCCTGGCAGGGGAGGGCTTTTAGGGGGGACCAGGCCTGCAGGGGAGGCCACTTGGGGGCCATCAGGCTGGCAGGGGAGGGAAATTGGTGAGATCAGGCTGGCAGGGGAGGGCAGTTGGAGGTGATCAGGCCGGCAAGGGAGTAATTTGGGGGTGATTGGGCTGGCAGGCAGAAATGGTTAGGGGTAAGCTGGCAGGTGAGTGGTTAGGAACCAGCAATTCAGGATTATGAGAGGGATGTCCCAGATTGAAGAGGGTGCAGGGTGGGCTGAGGGATACCCCCCACCCAGTGCACAAATTTTGTGTGTGCACCAGGCCTCTAATAAATAAAGATAAGCTCTTGCTATTTTTTTCTTGTATGGTTGGACTAAAATTTGTGAAATGTCATTTAGTTTAAGAGTTTATTAGTCTGTTACATTCTTTGTAAAATTTACGGCTTGGTGACATAGAAAAATAAATTTTTTTAGGTACCTCGAAATCCTGACCTACCAAATGCAGCACAGGCACAAAAAGAAGAACAGCTTAAAATTGATGAAGCTGAACCCCTTAATGATGAAGAGTTAGAAGAAAAAGAGAAGCTTCTAACACAGGTACAATCTTTAGTCAATACAAAATTTAATAACTATTGTTTGTAAGGTACTGTTTTGGGATATACAAAGGAGTACAAGTTTTGGGGATTAAAAATGGCAGCAGAGTAAGTGGATGCTGCATGGACATGCTCCTAGAGCCAAACTGTAATTGCAACTAAACTACAGAAAAACTTCCTGAACAAAGTACAAGTTTTGTTTCAAAGTGGAGCAATTGGAGATGATAAAACATGGGCATATTTGTTAAGGCTATATTTTGATTGTCACTAGTTAATGTAGTTGAGAAGAATTTAGATTTGCACCAGCCTTGGTTAAGTGGGTGTCCTTTTGATCACCTTTCCTCTAGTGTTCTCATCTTTCCTTTCTTGTGAATATTCCACATTACTAAGTCATAACTGTCAGTTATACATCACTAGGGGCCTAATGCACAAATTTGTGCATCTTGAAAGGAACTGTGGGCTGCAAGGCTACAGTGGGCACAGGGATAGATCTCAGCGATCCTCCGTGCCCCCACCCAGCCACTCCTGCCGCAGCCACAGCCCCCTGCCTGCCAGCAGCCCCGTTCCAGCCATGGCCGCTCGCACACACTGATGGTGCCAGCCCCACTTGCACCCGCACTGATGGTGCTGGCCCCAGTGATGGCACAGAGCAATTGGGGCCAGCGTCAGTGGTGTGAGTGGGGCTGGAACCATCAGTGAGTACAAGCAGCAGCTGCTGCCCCAATTGCCCTTCAGGAGCAGGGGGAGGTGGAAAAGCCCTCCGGGGCTATTGGGGCTGGCAAGCCACCCCTCACACTGGCTGATGGTGCTGAGCAATAGGGACTGGTGCTGGCAGTGGGTGTGAGTGGAAGCTCTAGCGCTGGCTGCAGGTGACAGCAGGGCTGATGCCTGTGGTGGGTGCAAGCAGTGGCTCTGGCACCGGCAGCAGATGCAAGCACTGGGTGGGATTGCAGTGCGTGAGAGCAAAGAATTTTCAGTAACCACCAGAGGCTCACCCTAATGACAGCGACTGGTGCCCTGCCTTGGTCTGGGGCCCCCACTCACCTGCTCCACCATTGTGCTTTGGCCGATGCCTGCCATGTTTTGTACTCTGCCTCCTGCTGCCAATGCCCACCATGTTCCATGCATGCCCTCTGGTGGTCAGTGCATGTCATAGCGATGAGTTGTTCAGTTGTTTGGTTGTTTCACAATTCAGTCTATTTGAATATTAGGGTTTTATATAGATAGACTGAGGCCCAATGCACGAAGATTTGTATAAAAATAGGCCTTTCTTCCCTTGGCTGCTGGCACTGCCTTTGCTCTAGCCTGAAGCCGCCTTTCTGCCTTCACTCCAGCCAGAGCTGCCTTCCGCCTCTTACCTTGTCGTATCAATTTGCATATCCCCTCTTTATTGGCTGTGGGCGCCTCCATCTTTTGTCACAGAGTTACGGTCAATTTGCGTATTCTGTCTATTAGATAGGATTGCTTGGTATGTTTTTGCTTATCGTCCTTTAGAGTTCAATTAAAGTCATTCAGAATCTGGCCTTAATCTAACATTAAAGCTTCATTTTCCCGTTTCTTCTGTCTGCTCTTTAAGCTTATGTTCATTTTTCTCGGCAAACTCCTAATCTATCAGAGCTCAGTGAAAATGTCACCTTTACATGCAGCATTTCTTACTCTCTTCCAATTAGATTGGGTATTTGCGCAATATTTGTACATGAAAAGTTACCATTTTAAAACATTTTAACTTAATTTTAAAAAAGAAACACTAGAGTCCTGGGCGGGGTGAGGTGGGGAGGGGGCTGAGTGGCTAGAGCGTTTACTCTTGGCACCAAGGGTTCACAGGTTAGGTTCCCGGTCAAGGGCACATACCTGGGTTGCAGGTTAGATCCCCAGCCTGGTCAGTGTATGTATGCAGGAGGCAACCAATAGATGTATCTCTCTCATATTGATGTTTCTCTCTCCCTCTCCCTCCCTTCCACTCTCTCTAAAAAGCAATGGGAAAAATACCTTCAGGTGAGGATTAATAACAACAAAAAGATGAGGAACCAGCAAAAATTAATATTTTCTGTAATACTTACAAGCATTGATAAAATGTAATGGCATGTTTTCTAAATTCATTGTGCTGTGATTAAATGTTGTTTCTGTTTTGAAGGGATTTACCAATTGGAATAAAAGAGATTTTAACCAGTTTATCAAAGCTAATGAGAAGTGGGGTCGTGATGATATTGAAAATATAGCAAGAGAAGTAGAAGGAAAAACTCCAGAAGAAGTTATTGAGTATTCAGGTAACTCTTATTGTAATAGGTATAAGAATGTTCTCAGGCTTTTTGAGAGCTGCTGGAAAGTTCAGGTTTTCTTTCTCTGAATTACTGTGTTTTGATAAGCTAAATTTTGCCTCAATTTCTTAAAAACTGAGTTAGAAAATGTTCCCTTCTTTAAAATAACACATTTTTTTCACCCTAGCTAAATAGCTATAGCCAAGAAAGTAAGACTAGGTTGCTGATCAATATGCTATCATTTATATTTTATTTCTCTCCATAACTTCTCAAGTGGTAAACACCTGTTTCCTAAAGTCAGTTGGATTGTCAAGTGAATATGTGTAGTTGGGCTGTGATGAGTCTGCTTAGAATTTCAGAGTAGCAGAAATTGAAGAGTTGGGAGATACTTAAGTCATCCAATTTATCTCTTTATTTTTTTACAGTTAAGGAAACTGAGAAATTATAAATACCTATTTACTTTCCAGTATTATATGTGTGAGAACTGGAAATATTTCTTAGCAAATAAAATAAGAGCATTTATACTAACAAGTTATATTTTTCTCTCTCCCACCCATCTCATCTGTCCAACTTTTATTCTTTTACAGCTGTGTTTTGGGAAAGATGCAATGAGCTCCAGGACATAGAAAAAATTATGGCTCAGATTGAAAGAGGAGAGGCAAGAATTCAAAGAAGAATTAGTATCAAAAAAGCACTAGATACAAAGGTACTTTGCACATTAATAAATGTGGTAGTTAGTAGCTCCTATCTGTATGAAAATTAAAATAGTATTTAGCAAAGCAAAGAAAGAAGATTTAAAAGAGTTTTCTTCAGAGAAAAACATTCACTGTTACAGGTATTCTCTCAACTGAATTTACCTCAGATTTCAGTTGCTGTATCTGGGTCAGAGGCAATCAGTTCTTTCCTACATAGTATCAGAGCCTGTTTCTCTTAGAATAATAAAGACTAAAATTGTTTTAGGACAAAGGATATAATGCAGTTGAGTTGTTATGGGTAGAAAATTCTGATTTGAAATACAGTATTGCTACTTTTACTAAAGCTGAATTTGAAATACAGATTTTATAGGATTTAGATTTCATATAATGTAAAAATCTGACTTTGCTAGATTGGACGGTACAAAGCACCATTTCATCAGCTGAGAATATCATATGGTACTAACAAAGGAAAAAACTATACTGAAGAAGAGGATCGTTTTCTGATCTGCATGCTTCATAAGCTTGGATTCGACAAAGAAAATGTTTATGATGAACTGCGACAGTGTATTCGAAACTCTCCTCAGTTCAGATTTGACTGGTTTCTTAAATCCAGAACTGCAATGGTGAGTGCTTGGGTCTTGGGTAATGCGCCAGTGGTTACTGTTCTCTAACTAAGATAACTTCTTGTGTTAGTAAGAGAAAATTGTGGTTCTGCATCTTTGAGGTAAATTTTGTTAAAATGTTGGTATCATAGGTTAAATCAGTTAAAAAGCCAGTACCATCAGTAATTAAAGTTTATTGGTCCTATCCTTTAAAGTTTTAAAAATATATATATTTTTATTGATTTCAGAGAGGAACATTGATAATAGAGAATCATTGATTGGCTGCCTCCTGCACATCCCCCCCAACCCCCCACTGGGGGATCAAGCCTGCAACCAAGTGCCCTTGACCAGAATCGAACCTGGGACCTTTCAGTCCATAGGCCGAGCTTTAGCCCCTAATCCAAATTGGCTAGGGCAGCACTAACTTTTGATATTTATTGTAATCATGTTCTAAGTAGGAGGAAATGTCACTACCAGTTACTTCTGAATGTGATTATTACAGTTTAAAATTAGCAATGTTCTGACTTTGGTTTTGTAGATGACATCTGTTCCTAGAAAACCAAGTCTGCGTTATTTTAAAATAGATTAATGTAGTGAAATACTCCTTTTGTACTGATTTAATGCTAGGTTTTGTTTTTATTCCCAGTATCTGGCTGTTTCTGTTGGAAGTTCTGTTTCTAATCACTTAAAATTAGAATTCAGAAAAGTTTAGCTTTGATGAATTGTCTTTTTCTTACATATTTTAGACTCTTAACTTTATTGTGTTCTGCACTTTGATGATAATGCCCAGAAGTTGTATAGTTTTAAGTTTGGAAAAGATTGGGATAAACAAATTTAAACATCTTTATAATACAATTTCCTTCAGTATATTTAAAATATACTATCACTCTTCAAGATGTGGGATAGTGTGCAATCTTTTCATGTTTGACAACCAAAGGCTTTCCCCCCCCAGTAAACATATAGAGGGTCTGCTGTTTTGTGAAACCCTAATTTGGGAAATCTGAGGTACAAATGCATTATCAGTATAGTTACAGAATATAGATTCAGTTGCTAACAGGTTACCTTATGACCTTTCAAGAAGGAACCATTTATATAGTTCATAAGGAAGCATGGTTTTGGCTGAGTAAAACAATACATAGGGTCACATTGATTTGCCATTACAATGCCATGGTCTGAAACTGTATTAACTTTCTATCTATCATGTTTTATGTTAAGGCACACATAAAAATTAATAATAGTATGGCCCCTTATTATGAACAGTTGAGGTGTAATCCTTTCCTAAAAGCCAAGAGAATTCATACTGTAGCACATCTGTAACACATCCTGGCATAGGTGTCTCAGTGCCCAGGACCCTTCAGTCCACAGACCAACACTATCCACTGAACCAAACCGGCTAGGGCTCTAGTTAATTTTTTGACCCTCAAATACTCACACCACCACCCTAGCTGGTTTGGCTCAGTGGATAGAGCACTGGCCTGTGGACTGAAGGGTCCTGGGTTTGATTCCAGTCAAGAGCACATGATTGGATTGCTGGCTCAATCCCTGGTAGGGGATGTTCAAGAAGTGGCCAATCAGTGATTCCCTCTCATCATTGATGTTTCTCTCTCCCTCTCCCTTCCTTTCTGAAATCAATAAAATATATATTTAATTTTTTTTTTTAATGCACACTATTACCTAAGTTTGGATATAAATGACAGTTCTCAGACATAGACTCTTAGTAGCAGTGTTGCATATCTTATGAGATTCATTTTCACTGTTAATTCTTAAGTGAATGAAGAGTTTATGAAGAATAATAGTATGGCTTTAAATAATAAAATAAAAATATTTACAAACACTTTTTTATCCTTATATTTATTGCGGGTGTGTAAGTGATTTTATATTACTCTATTAAAACATACTTTAACTATAATCATGAAATGTATAAATGGAAAAAAATACAAATACCGTGTAAATTTATGTTTGCAACTCAGGAGCTCCAAAGGAGGTGTAACACCTTAATAACCTTGATTGAAAGAGAAAACATGGAACTAGAAGAAAAGGAGAAGGCAGAGAAAAAGAAAAGAGGACCAAAGCCTTCAGTAAGTAGTCACAAATATCCAAATACTAGAGACCCGGTGCACAAAATTCGTGCATGTTAGGGTCCCTAGGCCTGGCTGATGATCAGGGCCAATTGGGACCTCCCGGCTGCCAGCTGCTGGCTGGGGTGTCCCTTTGTTCCATGCCGCCCCTGATAGTCAGCACACATCAGAGTGAACGATAGAACTCCAGGTTAAATTCTCACGGGGACACTTTACATATTAGCTTTTTATATATATAGATTTGAGCACTTTTTTTATTTTTAAGAATTTGCACACTGCTTGGTTATCATTGATGTTAGGTTCCTTTTGTTTTGGCTTTGGTAAATTATAGCCGACAGTCACTTACAGTATAAATTAAACTTGATTGCATTGTGGGGGGAATCACATTGTGATGATAGTTCATAAATATGGGGGATTTGTTGCAGTCTGGAAAGTATGAATGCCAGGAGTGCACCCTTGACCTTGGGGAATACAAGTTATAATTTAAGAGTGTTTAAAGAAATACTAGGATTAACTTAAAATGGCCAGAGCACTGATATTTATATATTTGCTGTAAACAGAATTATAAGTGTTCTATTTTCCTGATATTAAAAGTTACTTAATAAAGACTTGTTTCCATTAACTTTAAAAAAAAGAAATATTAGGAAAACAATGTCTTTACAATTTCACTATTAACTTGATTTGTTTATCCTAATGATTACTATCTTAGCAATGTGAAAGCAAAACTTTTAAGGTAAAGAAGCCATCTTGTTACTTAATAGTTTTTAAAATCATGAATAAATAAATGTTCCTGGATAATACCTGTGTAAATCTCACAAAATACTTTATTTTATTTTATTTATTGATCATGGTATCACATAATTGTCCTTATCCCCCCATTCCCATCCCAAACTCCTCCCTACATATTCATCCACCCCCCTGTTGTCCATGGCAACTGGCTAGGCCCATGTGCATGCACACAAGTCCTTTGGTTGATCTCTTCCCCTTACCCCCACCCTCCCCTACTTTCCCTCTGAGGTTTGAGAGTCTGATCGCTGCTACAAAATACTTTTTAATTGTTATTTTTTCATGAGAGGCATTTTAGATATTTGGTGTATTGATTTACCTGCTTCTTGTGAGTTATTTATTTCATTATTAGCATTAAAAAATTTTTATTTGTAAAATGAGTAAAGATTCTGGGTAAGAGCATCTAATACCTATTACTATGTAGCATTTATTAGTAAAGTACTATGATGTATTAGTAAAGTACTATGTCAATGCACATCACATTAACATTAGTCTTGTGATGAAAAGTAATCCTTCTGTTTGTTTATAGACACAGAAACGTAAAATGGATGGAGCACCTGATGGTCGAGGAAGAAAAAAGAAGCTGAAACTATGAATACACATTTGTTTCATAATCACTAACTTTAAACCAGTAGTTCTTTAATTTACGGGTCTTCATAAGATGTACTGTACAATGCTCAATTGTTATGTCATTCAAAGACATCAGGTTCATCTGTTTACTGAGCTAGAAATATAGTATGTAGTTTCACTTTTTTAAAGGCAACAGCTGTGCTGAAATTTTTTTATCATTAACACTTGAAATAATAAAATAGGCTTCATTTATTAATAAATGTTTCATTTGATTTATTTTTCTATTATAGTTCCATATGTGAAGATTGTGCCTATTTGTTTACCAGCTATAGTTTCTACACTCATAGGGCTTTAAAAAAAAGCAAAAAAAAAAAAAAGTTGTGAATGACATTTGTCCTTTCAGTTTTCACTTAGTTCTGTAATTGTTTTAATTCACTTTGCCTTTGCAGAAATTTGGGTATCATCTTTGTAGTGCTATTTAGTCTCATCTGGAAAGATGGTATAAATCACATTCTCCTTGTTGATTAAATGGGTAGAAGAGGAGAAAAAGGCAAGAAAAATTATCGTTATATTCTATGCATATTTCTGTTCTGCTTTCTGTTTCTGTAGTTGGTTGTGAGGTAAATATGCCCCATTCTTTTGGGAAATGGCCTTTTAGTTGTATAGCCAAAGACATTTAGTATCTTCTGATTCCTTAAAGTGTTATTGTACCATTTTATAAGAGGAATATTATTTTTTTTAATTGTTTGGTGAAATTTTGACAAATTACCTTCTAAAGCAGCCACATCTTAGAAAGATAATGTCAAAGCTAAGGTGATTATTTTCCCAGTCAAAATAAGGTTGTGAATTTGTCAAACTGTTAAACTGAAATTGGTAACAAAAATGTATCCCCTTCCAGTTTACCTTTTTTGAGTTGTAGAGAATTGAAAATTTTATTTTATTATATTTTAAAATAATTTCTACATGTGAGCAGCAAGACTGACTGTAATTCCAGTTTTTAATTTTCTATGGACAGACTTGATAAACTGGAGACCCTACAGCAGGATTACCCAAATTGTAGTGTCAGGATTTTAGCTGTACCAGAAGCCTTTATGTGCTACACATAATTTGTATAAAGTTTTATATGTACAAATTGGGTACATAAACAGTTCTCCATTTTTCTAAGGGAATGCAATAAATGTAGCATCGTGAATAAATATAACTTTTATAATCCTTAAGTGGTCTTTTCTTTCTATTCTTTACCTTCCTTTTCTCAGTTGATTTTTATTCACTTATTTCCTTAGGATGTTATCTTTTCCCTTTACTTAGACTTCTCCCTTTAAAATTTCTGTGTGTTGAACAAAACAATGTTTATGGCAAATGTAGAGTAATTTGAGTTTACTTCTTGCTCCCCCCAAAGTGATGTTAATTCAGCCTGGCCAGTGTTGCTCAGTGGTTGAGCATTGATCCATGAACCAGGAGTTCACGGTTCAATTCCCAGACAGGATACATGCCTGGGTTGCGGCCTCCATTTTTTGTACGAAGCATGCAGACGGCAGCCCATCAATGATTCTCTCTCATCATTGATGTTTCTCCCTCTCCCTCTCTCTAAAATCAATAAAAAACTTAACTTTTTAAAAAAAGGTTAGTTCAGTGAGCAGTCTTGAGACAGGCTAATAAATAAGCCAAGACAAACAGAATAGGGAAACTGAGACAGATAATTAAACAGTTTGCAGGCATCTAGAAAAATCTAGATGCCAAGCAGTTTGCAGCCATCTATTAAATCCTCTCTTCCCTAAACCAGGGCCATGTAAGAGTACGTGAGGATAAATACTAGTTTAAGTCACCCTACTCAGGGAGACAGCAGAAATCTAGTTAGTGCCATTTGCCAACCATTCCCAAGGACAGATGGAAGTTAAGAGAATAAACCTCATTTTGGTACATAAGCATAACGCTGTGAATATTCTATTGGAATCCTCCCCTAAACATGCAGCTTTTAATCCTCAAAACAAAGCACCCTCCTCCCGGCCAGGAGCATACTGGAGCCTCCCCAATTCCAATCCCCCCACCCCCCACCCCCACAGGCACACATCTCAATTTCTAAGGGAGCCCAGGAGGCTTGCAGCCAGGACAGCAATGGGCAGTGGCTGTTCATCCCCAGTAACCACTTGAACCTGTTCCCAAGGCCTCCTTTTTTCTGACTTCTTAGTGAGCCAAAGCAGCCCAGCCTAGGCTCTCGTCCCCAGCCCTTCCCTGTTTCACTGCCTCCGTCTTTAATAAGCGTCCTCTAAAACTCTCTTGGACTTGTGTAATCATTCCTGCACGAAGTCTAGGACTCACACACTGCCCGCTGGCCCTAGGCAGACCCGGTCAGGACCAGTAACAATCTCAAGTTGGAAAAGTATGAGGAAGTTGAATCAAGTTCAAAATATTGCACTTGCTCCCAGCCTAGAACACATTCCTACTGCCATTTTAAAGAAAAGGGCAGGCAGCTCTTTCAAACATAATGATGTAACCTATTTCAGTGTATCTATCCAAGACAGTGCATAGGCCCCCACATTCAGATTGGTGCAGCCAAGGTTGAGCATCTGCTCAAGGAGAGGCAGTCACCCATCACTGGCGAACCTCGACGGCCTAAGTGTGGTGGTAGGCAGTCAGACACGAGCAGAGCAAGCACGGCTGGCCAGGTACAAAAGATCACCGGAGTGAAAAGCCCTGTGCGCCTAGCAATGGACAATTGCAGGGTGGACGTCATCCCCAGGTGACCTTTCCTCCCCTAGCACATCGCGAGTCTTGCCTTTTGGACCATCTTACCTTTCGCATTGCTGGTCATGACCCCCTGACCTTTCCTCCCTAGAGATAACTTCTAGGTAGGCCTCAGTTGTATTTCAGCCAGTGACCTCCCTTAAAAACTCCACCCTTCAAACCCTTAGGAAAAGGGACATAGCTCACTCTCCCTCCTGGGAGCCCACGCCTTTCCCTTCCTCCTCCCCTTCCCCATTCCCCAGGCTCATGACCTTTACCTTTCTCACTTCTAAACTATAACCGCCCGTCTTTGGCCTTTGTAACTTGTTTCCTAAACCCATTTTTTTTCTCCGCCAAGTACTTCTACCTCTGATTTTCTAAATAAATCTTCTCTTATAGTTTGAATCTTGGCTCTGAATTCTTTCCTAACCAGGGACGCCCAGGTCTCTTACTCTTGTCTAAAACCACTTTCTTTCTGCTGTCTTTGCATCACTGAGCACTGCATGTTTTACTTGAAAAACCTGTTCCCCTAAGTCTGATGAAGTTTTAAAATTGAGATCACAGTAAACTCCAGACCTTTAGCTATAAGCTCAAAACCTCCACCTGGGAGCTAGTTAAAAAAGCAGGATCTAAGGCCTCCTCCCAGAACTGCTGAATTAAAATTTGCATTTTAATAAGATTCTCAAAGGTACTTCATATGCATCAAAAAATGTGAAAAGCACTGTTTTAAAACATGTTGCCAAAGCAAAGTAAAAGTAAAATTAAACTTTAACAGTTATTTAACATATCTTCAGATTAAGGTGACCTCCCAATAACATGGATTTTAGTTTAAGAGTAGGGTTAGGAAGATTATTCAATAGTATTTCAGAGAAAATGTTTTTATCTTGAATATTAGATATGCAGATAGCTTACCAGAGGTTACTGGATAACCAATGAGTATGGGCTGCCCGTCACCACTTGAGCCAATTAAACAGAGACAGGGTTGAATTATATATGAGCGTTTATTCCAATTCTGCCAGCAGTATGGGAGGGTAGTTGGTCACCCTCAAAAATCTGCTCTGACCCCCCTTGCCAGTTGGCTGGTTATATACACACTAGTAGCCCTGCATACGAATTCGTGCATGAGTAGCTTGCTGCCACTTGCCTCAGCTGGCCACCTGCCCACCGCCACTGGTAGCTCTCTGCTGCTCGTAGCTCGCTGCCCCACGCTCCTGGAGCTCCTCCCCCCTCCCCTCCCACCTTTCCCTCCTATAGGAGGGTCATTATGCAGTTGGTCATTACACCTCAAGGTGTAATGGATAATTAGCATATTCCTCTCATTATATAGAATGAGGAAGAAGATAGCTATGCACAGCTGCAAACTACAAATGTAATATGGAAAAGTGAGGGTAGAGTCTGCAATCTGGCCTGTAGAAACTCAAACTCTGACAACAAGGTGGCTAATCTCTGATGTTACAAAACAGCTCAGCTTGTTCCTGGCACCCGAGATTGGTCAGCGTTCCTGAGAAAAACTCCTGGAGGGGGTCAGGGTCCATGGGCAGCAACCAAAGCAAAGTGTGTCCTGTCCTTGGTCTGTGCTCAAAATGTATTTCTTTTCTGAGTAATGGACCCCTCTGGGCTCTGAGATGTCTTACCATTTATAGGCCTGTTTCATCCTCCTGTTTCCTAGGGTCTGTAAGAAAACTTCTTATCTATAGTTAGTAAGGTAAATAATTATTAGACAACTGTGGCTCTATTCTCATTACATGTGTTTCCCCACTCTCAATTTTCACCATTATAATCAAAAGAGAAGACTCAAGTGGTTTACATGAAATCCATTGGTGATAGATTAGGAGGGCGGGAATTGGAAAACCTCTGGAATTGGATGAAAAGTAAAATGGGCCTGGCTGGTGTGGCTCAGTTAGATGAGCGTCGTCTTTTGCACTGAAAGGTCTTGGGTTGAGGGCTCAATCCCTGGTGGGGGAGCATACAGGATGCAACCTATCAATGTCTCTCTCTAAAAATCAGTTTTAAAAAACATACGTAAGAAAAGTAAAATGATAGACATACATCTTTTACTTAGACGGGTGCAGGATAGTTAACAGTCAACAATTAACATGATAACAATAACTGGGAGGATTTATAGGGTCTGCTCTAGTGCATTGGTGGTGCCCTGAGGGGTCTGGAAAAGGGAGATTCCCTGACATTCCAAGGTATGTTATCTTAGGTGCCAAAGACCATAGACAAGCTCAGTCAAAGTAAAGACTGACTTGTTATGGAAGATTCTAGCCTAGGACATGGCTACCTGCCATAAACTGCCTCCCTCCCCCGAGAAATTAGATGCTTTTATTTGAAAATATTAGCAATACTCTCATTCTGCACCTCTCATATATCTTTTTTCCCCCTGTTCTTTTTTATTTATTTATTAATTTTGGTATCACATAATTATCCTCATCCCCCCATTCCCATCCCACACCCCTCCTCACATACGCCTCCACCCCCCTGTTGTCCATGGCCACTGTACGGCTTATATGCATGCACACAAGTCCTTTGGTTGATCTCTCGTCCTTACCACCACCCTCCCCTACCTTCCCACTGAGGTTTGAGAGTCTGATCGCTGCTTCTCTTTCTTCTGGGTCTGTTTTTGTTCATCAGTTTATGTTGTTCATTATTTCCTCTAGATGTGTGAGGTCATGTGATCCAAGAAATACCCTTGTAAGAACCCACACTGAGACCAAGCCATCATGGTTATGCTGAGAGGCAAATGAGTCAGTCTGTAGTGAGATCCTTTCGGGGCCAACAGTTCTTTTGAGTCCCGATTTCAATGTCAAATAGCTCCTTATGTGTACATGTCAGCCATGATATTTCATATCTGGTTGGTGGACAAATGGTGGTGATGCAGGTCCGATCGTCTCTGGTTTAAACCAAACCATAAATTGCTTTTAGTTAAAATGCTTTAATTTCAGACCATCCTTTGTGATTACTGTAGGTCTCTGAGTTGGCAAGGCCACCATGCAGCCCCCCCTGAGCATGTCAGGTGAGCACGTGGCCCCTTTTCCTGCACAGTGTTATAGCGGACGTTATTTGGGAACCTGCTGTCGGTTGTATTGAAGTCACTATGCTACCTGGCGGTGGGGTCCTTGGGTTCCCCAAGATGAAGATGGGGGGGAAGCCCCAGAGAAATTTCCAAACAGACTTAATTAAGCTTAGGCTCCAGCACAAGGGAGGGAGCACAGAGGAAAGGAAGGTCCGCTGTGCCGGCGTGGGGGCTGGCCCTGCTTGGCTGCTTTTATAAACTGGGGACGAAGCGGGCTTGAGCACAGAGGTGGGCTTTCTGAAAAAGTCAGAAATTGTGGAATTCCCATCTCAGTGCCCAGTGACTTCCTTTTCCAGCTGCCTTGCCTGGTAACGATGTTTGTGCCTGCACTGTGGAGGGAAGATGGCCAACTGCTCATGGCCACCACCCTCTGAAGGTCATGTGGCGGTCAAACCTTGATCGACTCCACATGCGGGCCAGTGGTTTCAACATCTGCAAGGAAGCAGACAGTTGGAAAGGGAGATAAAGTCAGCTACCTCTGCGTTTTTCAGTAAGGAGGGCAGTGTGGGTGACATTCTTGTGGTCAGCTTCTCAGTGGTTCCTTCTGACAACCTGGTCTTAACTTGGCTTCCTGGCCACCAGTATTTTCCATTCCCCAGGCCCACGTCCCTATGCTCTCTCAACTACATCTCGGTTATATTAGAGCAGTGTTACTCCAGGGTGTGTCCCAGGACCAGCAGCAGAGACAGCACCAAAAGCTTGTAAAAAATACAGAGTCTGACATCATGCTCCAATCTACTGAGTCAGGATCTGTGGGTGGGACCCCACAATTCATGTCCTAAGCTTTCAGGTAATGAATTCTTCAGTCACACAGAAGTTTGAGGTGCACATTGTTAGCACACCTCAATATACCTGTTGGTTATCATTTTCCTTTAAATGGACTGTTACAGAATTTTTGATCATGACTTCCTTTTTCCTACTCTCAAAATTTATAAATCTGCCCAACCAGTGTGGCTCAGTGGTTGAGCATCGACCTATGAACCAGGAGGTTATAGTTTGATTCCTGGTCAGGTCACATGCCCAGTTATGCCTCGATCCTTAGATGTTTCTATCTCTCTCTCCCTTTCCCTCTTCCTTCCTTTCTGAATCAATAAAATTATACATACATACATATATATATATATTTAAATGTAAGTTGTGGGATATAACCTTGGAAGAGGGCAGCAGAAGCCTGGCTGAAACCATCAGGTCCTGGCTGGTTCACTGGAGGCAGCGCCTCCTCGTGGTTTGAGGCTAATGGAGCATCACTATCCACATTGTCAAGTGTTCTAACTCTATCCTTTGGCTGTGCTCTATCCTAGAAGATCACATGAGACATTTGATATTAGCTTTTAAATCTTAGTATTATTAAAAAGTAATTAGTTTCTCCCTGACTAAAGCATAAAAATTTTAAAAAATAGGTTTTTATTGATTTTAGAGAGAGAAGAAGAAAAAGGAGAGAGAGAGATAAAAACAATGATGAGAATCATTGATTGGCTGCCTCTTGCATGTCCCTACTAGGAATCGAGCTCCCAACTTGGGCATGTGCCCTGACTAGGAATTGAACCCGTGACTTCTTGGTGCATGGGACAACACTCAATCCTAGAAAGGAAATCTCCGGTGGGCAGGCAGCTCAAAGAGCTGCCCTGGGGTGTAGGCTAGGGGTCCTTTTATCCCCTTGGAGGGGGGTTAACTTCTTTATTCTTGGTGCTGACCTATCAGGGCCTGTCCTGTCATCTGTCCTTGTATGGAATCCAGGTGGGGGGCATGGAGAAGGAGGGCCCAAGAGGAGAGAGAATATGCCAGGGGAGAAACGGTCAGGGGGAGAATGTGGCCGACAAAACCTGAGGCAATCTAGGGGAGGGAAGGGTGCCTTGGGATGAGGTCCTGATTAACAATACTTACCTCACCGTCACCAGTTTGCTTTGGCTCAGTGGATAGAGAGTCAGCCTATGTACTGAAGGATCCTGGGTTCAATTTCTATCACGGGCATATGCCTCGTTTACAGGCTAGATCCCCAGCTCTGGTCAGGCTCATGAGGGAGGCAACAAATTGATGTGTCTCTTTGTCTTTCCTCCTCCCTTCTATTCTCTCTAAAAACCAATAGAAAATTATCCTCAAGTGAGGCTTAATAACAACAACAAATGAATAAATTAAAAAACACACCAAAAGCCTTGGCTGGTTTGGCTCAGTGGCGAGAGTCTGACTGTGGACTGAAGGATCCTGGGTTAGATTCCAATCAAGGGCACAACGCCCAGGTTGAGACCTCCATCCCCAGTAGGGGGCAGGCAGGAGGCAGCTGATCAATAATTCTCTCTCCCTTTCCCTTTCTCTCTGAAATCAATAAAAAATATATTAAAATCACACACACCAAAAAACAATACTTATCCTCAAAACTTGCTCTACCAGTTCTGCCCGTTGTGTCCAGGACTTTCTGTCCTGGGGACCTTGAGTAAACTGTCCCATGGTTTTTGCTCTGCTCAAGTCTGTCTAACTGCTTGCCACAGAAACACCTTCTCAATGTTGCAAGTGGAAGAATCACCTAATTTTTTAACTGGAACCGCTATTACACAATCATAGGTCATTGAACCTGAAAGAAGATATGTAAGTCTGATGTCATGTTGATATAAGGGAAGTCCGATCAGATAAAAGTGTGTTCATGAGTTTGGCATCCATGCTTTCTTATTTCAGATGCAAAATTAGTGATCGCAAATGTGTCAGAAGAATGAAAAAAACTCATAAAGACCTAAAGGAAACATTACCTAGATTTTGTCAAAAGCAGCCAATATATTGGATGATGAAATATAGGGTTTTCTTAGTATTTCCTAATGAAATTATGAAACATTATACAAGTCATTGAAATAGATGACAACATTGCTCTCTCAAGGCTTCATTTTTTTAAAAAATAAATAGGTTACTTATCCTGAAGGGACTGTCAATGTCTACTACCAAAAGTGTTATTCTTTTTTAAAAAAATATATATATTTTATTGATTTTTTTACAGAGATGTAGGAAGAGAGATAGAGAGTTAGAAACATCGATGAGAGAGAGCCATTGATCAGCTGCCTCTTGCACACCCCCTACTGGGGATATGCCAAGGTACATGCCCTTGACCGGAATTGAACCCGGGACCCTTCAGTCCCCAGGCTGATGCTCCATCCACCGAGCCGAATCGGTTTTGGCTGAATTTTCTTTTTTAAAAAAAAATATATTTTATTGATTTTTTTACAGAGAGGAAGAGAGAGGAATAGAGAGTTAGAAACATCAATGAGAGAGAATCATTGACCAGCTGCCTCTTGTACACCCCCTACTGGGGATGTGTCCACAACCAAGGTACATGCCCTTGACCGGAATTGATCCCGGGACCTTTCAGTTTGCAGGCTGACCCTCTATCCACTGAGCCAAACCGGCTTCGGCTAAAATATATTTTTAAAAAAAGAAATAATATTGGATTTCATCTCTCATGACAGTTCTGAGAATTAATAATAACCACTTGGAGTAGTTACAGATTTGGGGAGTTCAGCAGAAACATACATCAATCATTGGTTCATAGAAACGAGAGAATCTGATAGACGAGAACTGTGAAGACGAGAACTGTGAAGACTCCTGCCCAGAATGTAGAAGTGTTCATTGTTCTCTGTGCACTAGGCTTTGCACTTTGAAAGGTTCTTTCAAAAGTAGAAAAATGAATACAATTCCAACTGATTATATCTCATCACACTTCCTTGCACCAAAGGCGTGGCATGTGACTCTTTGACATGGTTTTTTTGTGTTTTGTTTTTGTCTCCTAGAGCCTGTGGAATCTGATGATTGTGACAAACACTCAGACTCACCCAGGGCCAGAAGAGATAGTAGGTCGGGAGGTTGAAGCATTCTTAGCTTGTTCTTTTTTTTTGCTTCCCTTGACCCTGCCCTGCACTTTGGGGATCTCTTATCTGTTTTCATTAAAAGATATTTTTACTAAATTAATATTCTATCAGTCTAATCCTGTATAATAAACGCTAATATGAAAATTGACTGAATAGCTCCATGGTCAGCAAACTGTGGATTGCAAGCCACATGCTCTTCCACAAAATACCACAGCCTGGGCAAGTCTATTTTGAAGTGGCGTTAGAAGAAGTTTAAGTTTAAAAAATTTGGCTCTCAAAAGAAATTTCAATCATTGTACTGTTGATATTTGGCTCTGTTGACTAATGAGAATGCTGACCACTGGAATAGCTGAATGATCAATTGCTATGATGTTCATTGACCACCAGGGGGCAGAGGCTCAACACAAGAGCTGTCCCCTGATGGTCAGTGTGCTCCCACGGGGAGCGCTGCTCAGCCAGAAGCTGTGCATTGGCAGTGGTGGGAGCCTTGCTAAGGACATCCCCCGAGGGCTCCCAGACTGTGAGAGGGCACAGGCCAGGCAAGTGCACAAAATTCATGCACCAGGCCTCTAATGGTTTTATGTTGAGTGAATAAGACTCTTAGGATACAATGAAAAATAACTTTAGTTATGTCTCCTCTGTCCTTTAAAATATATTCTATGGAACTGGTTCTTCTCTTGCTTCCCTGTCAAAAGCTGGGTAGACCCTATTAATATCCCCAGGCAACACCAATGGTACAGGTATGTGCATGATATGGGTGAGATTTTTTTTTAATCTATGTTTGCATAAATGATTCTAGAATAAACCAGCAGGCTCTTACTCAGTTACTGTATATTAATATCACTAAAATACCCCCTTTTCCAGGTCATTCCTTGGCTTCCCATAGCCTCCCTTCACAGTGGCTCTCATTTCCCCCCTTTCATTTTTCTCCCTAGTTTAGACCTTTTGCTCACACAGAAGCAGATACCCAGGCCTGAGGGATAAAATTTTCCAATCAGCTTCATTCCTATCCCCTATTCCAGGCCCACATTTTAAGAAATTCAGCATGAACCTGTCATGGGATCATATTAGCTTTATTGGTCAGATTTCCTTACTGTAATCTAATGCTAATTCTATATAATAAAAGGGGAATATGTAAATTGACTGTCACTCTAACACACAAGATGACCACCTCCATGTGATCAAAGATGGCCACGCCCATGTGGACACAAGATGGCCAACAGGGGAAGGCAGTTGTGGGATATCAGGCCTGCAAAAGGGGGGGGGGCAGTTGGAGACGATGAGGCCTGCAGGAGAGGGCAGGTAGGGGTGACTGGGCTGGCAGAGGAGGGCAGTTGGGGCAACCAGGCCTGCAGGGAAGGACAGTTAGGAGTGACTAGGCCAGCAGGGGAGGGCAATTAGGGGTGACAAGGTTGGCAGGGGAGGGCAGTTAAAGGCAATCGGGCTGGCAGGGAAGCAGTTAGGCGTCGATCAGGCTGGCAGGGGAGTGGTTAGGGGTGATCAGGCTTGCAGGCAGAAATGGTTAAGGGCAGTCAGGCAGGCAGGCGAGCAGTTGGGAGCCAGCAGTCCTGGACTGTGAGAGGGATGGCTGACTGGATTAGGCCTAAACAGGCAGTCAGACATCCCTTGAGGGGTCCCAGATTGGAGAGGATGCAGGTTGGGCTGAGGGACATCCCCCTGCCCCCTGCACAAATTTCTTACACCGGGCCTTTAGTTTAATTATAAAACATTAAGAGAATAAAGGTCATTTCTTCCCACAAACATTATTTTATTTTTAATGTTCTTTAAAAAAAATTATGTTTCTATTGATTTTAGACTGGGAAAAAAAAGAGGAATAGAGAGAAACATCCATTATACCTCCAACATGCCCTATACTGGGGATCAAGCCTGCAACCCAGGCATGTGCCTTAAGGGGGAACTGAACCAGTGACCTCTTATTTCATGGGGTGAGGCTACACTGCGCTACAGCAGCCGGGCTCTTCCCACAAACTTTAAATTCAAATGCGGGAAGTCCATAGCTAGAAATACACAGAAATTAACTGAAAAAGTTCAAGGAAGTTGAAACTATTTTTGCTTTAATCATTCTCTGAGTCTCTTGCTCTGGTTTAGACGGCACCGTCACTAGAATCCTATTGTTTTTTACTTGTAAGTTACTCCAGAGACAAGGTTAGTCTCATGTTCTCTTTTGGTTCAACATTTTATTTTTATTGAAAAATGCACATTTTAGTATTTATTTTATTTTATTTTATTTTATTTTATTTTATTTTATTTTATTGATTTTTTTTCCAGAGAAGAAGGGAGAAGGATAGAGAATTAGAAACATCGATACATTGATCAGCTGAAACCCTTACTGGAGTACATGCCCTTCAACCAAGGTACATGCCCTTGACCAGAATCGAACCTGGAACCCTTTCTTTAATCAGCAGGCACTCTATGCACTGAGCCATACGGGTTCGGGTGAAAAACGTACATTTAAAAAAGTACATTGTCTTGGTGCTTGGGCCATCCATGTGATTAGATATACATACTACTACTGTTAAAACTACTTAAAAATATATATACCAACAGAACTGTTCTGTTTTTATTCTTTATTTTAAAAAGACAACTTAGTATAAGAAAATTCTCTGAACATACAAGCAGGTTAAGACTAACATTTTTTAATTTATTAAAAAATAATTTCAAGTCGGCAGGCCAAAAATGTACATAATGTTCCTCACTTATTATCTGTCACACAGCAATGGAAAGCCACATGGATTTTTACTAATGTGGAAGTAGAAAGTCCCAGGAAGGTAACTGTAATTCTTTTTTTATATATACTGCTATTTATGTTTCATTATACACCAGTGACAGCTGTATAGGCACAAAGCCTTCGTCTCACATCTAGAAATTTCTTTTAAATTATTTAAAACAAGTTTCAAAACCTCCTTGATAAGAAAACCTAGTTCTGCATGGATTAAAGAATTTAACTGGGAACACTAAAAAAGAAGGCAACAGCAACCTATTAAAATATTCACCTGCAGGTCAGGTTCACACATCTTGTTGTGTTTACAGAGTTAAGTTTCTTTTGCCAGGAGAAGTCATGGATTCTTTTCTTTCTTAAGATTCTCTGACCCATTTGCATGGGTACTAGTGACTCTTCTAGGGGAACACAATGAATGCATCACAGCGGGCCTGGAGAGTTAACGCTGTAACATCAGAAAAATTTAAACGAGCCGTTTAGATATATGTAACATTTCACTTTTTTAAAATGGGAAAACCTTTTTGTTTTGATTTATGCATTAAAAGATGAATGTGTCATTTTATGTATCTATGTCAATGCCTATGCCTGTGCACATACGTGTCTTTTTGTATGTATGTATGTATGTATGTATGTATGCAAGGCATTTATTTTCAAGTACACACTTTATTACTGGGACTAAAAATATCACCACCATTAGTGCATTAGCATATCTTGCTTGTTCAGTAATGAAGGAAATTGTAGGATTTTATTTAAAATGAAAATAGATTCAGAAGTTTAGGATGCAAAAAGAACTTAGATTTTACCTATAATATTACAAGCTTTTCATTTGATAGCACAATTACTAAAATACAATAGAAGAGAATTCCAAATCAATTAACTATAAACATTATGTTAACACACAAAAGCAACTACTTGAAAGAAACTATTTGTTCTTCATTTTGAAATATTAACAAGTACAGGCATTTCCATCATTGAGTCAGAGGGCTCATTATGATGGACTTTTCATCCCGAAATTGTACAATTTAGGAATGTATACAATTTATTAGCGTGTCCAATTTACATGTTAACTTTTCACTTGACTGAAGTCTCATGTCTTTTAGTTCTTCCAAAATTTGGCTCGGTAAGCAGATTCTCCTTGATTATATTTCTGTAGAAGAATTATAAAAGGGAAAAAATAATAGTATAAGACATAGTTATATTTAAATACAACAGAAAATTAATTCATAAAAGAAATTTCAGAATTCTACACTCTCACAGTGTTGTTCTTACATATAATTGTTGGGAAATGAAAGAAATTTCCCTTCAGACTAGATTTATAGAGTTATGTGCAAAGATACAGAATTTCTTAGAAAATCTATTCTAAATGTTTTAGGAAAGAAACAAACATAATTGCTCTGCTCCTAGTTTCTACAGAGATGAGACATTAACATAGAACCTGTGCAGGGGCAGAGTATAGAGGGAAGGCAGTAAGTGATAAGTGAGTTGGATTACATATGTGTAACTTCAGAAAGTTAAGGTGAGCCCTGCTGGTGTATCTCAGTGACTGAGCATCAACCTATAAACCAGGAGGTTGTGGTTTGATTCCTGGTCAGGCCGCAGGCCGACGCTCTATTCACTAAGTCAAACCGGTTTCAGCTGTGTTGCTTTTCTTAAAAAAAGATCCTTTATGCTCTGTCCAGTCTTGCTCAGTAGTTAGAGCATTGGACTGAATGCTCAAGGGTTTGATTTCCGGTAAAGGGCATCCTGGGTTGCAGGTTCCTCAGCCCCGGTAGGGGCCTGTTCGAAAGACAACCAATTGATGTCTCTCTCTCACATCAATGCCTCTCTCTTTATCTCTCTCTCTCTCTCTCTCTCTCTCTCTCTCTCTCTCTCTCTCTCCACAGCCTATCACCAGCGGAGGAAAGCCCTGACCACCTGGCTGAGGCTCCGCGATTGATCACTCTGCAAGAGGGAGGCCAAGGCCACTGGCCTGCGGGGCAATCGACTTGGTGGGGAGGGGGGGGGGAGTGGTGGTTTCGTGATCACCCCAAAGAGAGAGGCCCAGGCCACCCTCTGCGCAGCGATGGATGGTGGATCCCTGGTCAGGTGGGTGGGGCCTCTCTGTGTAGAGCCATTGATCTGGGGGCCCCACAATCGATTGCTCCACTGAGGGAGGTCCAGCCAGCCAAGCAATCTCACCCCATGCTTGTTGCCCACAGAGGGAGGTGACCAGCGGGGAGGGAGGGACAGTGCTGCACAGATGCAAGCAGTGGCAGTGGCGGGGGTGAGGCCAGCTGCTGGCAGCCTGGAGAAGGATAGGCCCTGATTCCCGGCCATGCCTAGGGAGCCTATCTGAGGGGTTCTGGATTGCGAGAGGGCACAGGCCTGGCTGAGGGACAACCTTCCCCCTCCTGTGCATGAATTTCATGCACTGGGCCTCCAGTAGAATATAAATGAATTCCAGTTGGGCACACCCTTCCCAAATCAGAAAGATGTAATTCAGTAATTTATTTCCCTTCCCCAAAGGCAAAAGGCAAAAGGCAATAAAAATAGTAACACCAACCTGGATTTCCTGTTTCTACAGAACTTAAAGGAGCTTCTGTGTCATGTGAGAATGTGGATTGCACATTAAGCGAACGTTTCTATAAGTAAAAGGCAGAAAAATATTAATGTCAAAATTTTCTAATCTTAAGACACTATAAAGAAAAATATCTCAGATGAAAAATTTTTTTTGGCTAAAGTTGTTCTCTTTGTAAATCACTTTGTAGAGTCATTTCTTCTTCTTTTTAGAAAGGTCATTATTTCATAGATACTTATGAACTTTTATAAATGTGTATTTGTACTTCTAAATAGTAAAATACTGTTTGTCATTTCCATAGCTGAATTATTCAAACATTGACTGTCTTATTTCCCTGATATAATAAAAAGGTAAAATAGAATTTTTTATAAAGAGATAAAAATCTCTTAGACATACTGACCCTGACCCAATTCTACTATACTCATGTACAAGATTTTCTCTGAATTTTATCAACTAGGCATTTCATTGACTTTTTCAGATTTTGGATAAAAAACTTAGAGAAGACAAAAATGTACTTTGTCATATATGCTCAAACACAAGAAGAAAATCTCTTTAATATTTATTCTGCAGACAAGAGAAGACTGCCTGTATTCAAATCTTCACTCATATTAGTCAAACACTCCATTAATTTACTTTTGTTAAGAAAGTGTTATTTAGAGAAGATCGATTTACATGGAGTAATGACAATAAGGCATAACTTTAGGTGATTAAGTCACATAAAAGAAGTAGTTAGAAAAAGAAAAGGGCAAAGGTAACTTGCTATAGCTTCCCCATTGCAGTGTTGTTATCCCATTAAATAAGCCTTTTAAAATGTCTTTATTTATTTAAAAAATTGATTATACAGAGAGGAAGAGTGAGAGAGAGAGACCAGAGAAAGAGAGAAGGAGAGAGAAAGCATTGATCAGCCACCTCCCATAGGTGTCCCAACTGGAGATTGAACCTGAAACCTGGGTACGTGCCCGGACTGGGAATCCCCTTTTGTTGTACTGGACAGTGCCCCAAATCAATTGGTGTGTTGTGTGTTCGATACCCAGTCAGGCCTTTGGGAGGTGGCCAACCGATGTTTGCTTCTCACATCCGTATTTCTCTCTCCTTCCCCTCCTCTCTAAACCAATAAACCAAAAAATCCCCAATAGCCTCAGGAAAGGGTTGAAAACAAAACAAAAACCAAACTAAATTCTCACCTTGGTTAGTTTGCCAATAACATAAGCAAAAAGGAGTATAATTCCAATGATACCAGCCATCACCCCCAAGATAATGACTATTATCACTATGGGAGAAAAAGAGAGCAGAAAATTACAAAACTGTGACATAAATGACTGCATATCAATGAAAGAAACATTAATATACTTTATCTTTTAAAAAATAAGATAGTCCGGGGAAGAACAATGGGGGAAAAAAGAGACATATGCACTACTCGTCATAATACTTTAAGCAATAAACAAACAAACACAAAAAAGGCAGAACGTTAATATAGTTTATCTTTTAAAAAACAAGGTTTCCAAAATAACCACGTGAGAAACTGAACCTGTGGATAGTAAAGTCTTTTGTTCAAAGTCACACATCCGACAGAACCAAGTCCTCAGGTTCCAACTCCAAATTCAGGGTTCTTCACAGGGCCTTACAGGTGACCATGGGTGGCAGCTGTGTGGATGTTCTGCCCCGGTATGGTAAAAATGGCGAAGTGTTTCATAGGATCAAAGTGATGAGAGAAAATAATGTCTTTTTTTAAAATATATATATTTTACTGATATTTTACAGAGAGGAAAGGAGAGAGATAGAGAGCTAGAAACATCGATGAGAGAGAAACATCGACCAGCTGCCTCCTGCACCCCCCCCTGGGGATGTGCCCCCAACCAATGTACATGCCCTTGACCGGAATCGAACCTGGGACCCCTCAGTCTGCAGACCGACGCTCTACCACTGAGCCAAACTGGTTTTGGCAAAAATAATGTCTTGACATAGAACAGGGTGTTGGACAGATCAAAGAATCAGAACTTTGGAAGGAAACAGGTATAAGCAGTTTGCAAATGAAGACAAGAAGCCCAGTGAGTTTAAGTTACTTATCCTAGGTGAAACAACTAGTTAGAAGTTACGTGACCATAATTCAGGTCACCTAGAGTCTAAGCTTCTGGTCCTTCTACATTATCTCTATGCATATTCTATAATATACTCACTAAAGATTTTCTTTTCAAATCTTACATGTTGCGAAGGAAACAAAGTTTATATTAGTGGTACTCTGACATATTCATAGCATATTTTTAGAGATTCCAAATTAAATAAATAGAAGGCAAAACATATAGGTAAATGGCTCATTTACTTGGCTAATTTATACTTAAAAGTCTTATTATTGATTAAAAGAGAACAAAGTAAAAGCCCAGCTTTTCTGTCCACTTAGCTTTAATGCAATAGTGATTCAGTTCCACAATTCATTGTGTGTGTGAGTGTGTGTGTGTGTGTGTGTGTGTGTGTGTGTGTGTGAGAGAGAGAGAGAGAGAGAGAGAGAGAGAGAGAGAGAGAGAGAGGTTTAGACACAGGTCAAGCGTGAAGGGCAGCTCAGAAATGCAGACTAGTAAATCAGCACATAAACTAATGTCAGATCTACAGCAGCATCTAAGGGAGAAAGTGACAGTCCCCAGGTATAGAGGGTTTGGAAGACAGCCCCAAAGTGGTAGCGTAGGGCCAAAAATGAATAGAGATTGAGACATGAATGGTCTGAATTTATTTTTGATAAGGGGTCAATTAATGAGATGACTTCAAACTCTTTGCTTTCTTCATGGTAGGGAATAAGAGAAGTTCAATTGTTTTATAAGCTCTTAAGAGACTTTTCTTTAGTAACTACCATGGTTAGAAAGCTAAAAAAGTCTAACTTAAAGTAAAAATTATTGTTGCCCTAACCAGTTTGCTCAGTGGATAGAACGTCGGTCGGCCTGGGGACTGAAAGGTCTCAGGTTCGATTCTGGTAAAGGGCATATGCCTGGGTTGTGGGCTCAATCCCCACTAGGGGTATGCATGAGGCAGCTGATCAATGATTCTCTCCCTCTCTCTTTCTCTCTGAAATAAATAAAAAAATATAAAAGTAGAAAAAATATTATCAAGTAATGTATTGCTAGTTCCAAAATGTTTAAGAAAATAAGAAATGCGCCGAAACCGGTTTGGCTCAGTGGTAGAGCGTCGGTCTGCGGACTGAAAGGTCCCGGGTTCGATTCCGGTCAAGGGCATGTACCTTGGTTGCGGGCACATCTCCCGTAGGGGGTGTGCAAGAGGCAGCTGGCCGATGTTTCTCTCTCATCGACGTTTCTAGCTCTCTATCTCTCTCCCTTCCTCTCTGTAAAAAATATCAATAAAATATATTTAAAAAAAAAAAGAAAAAGAAAATAAGAAATGCCTATTTTAATTTTAGAAAGAGAATATTTTGTTTGCCTTTACAATATTGTGAGATTAAAATTAATAACATATGCTTTTGTTTTTAAATTTGATGCTTCTTATTTTTTTTTTTTTAGCCATTTGGAACTAGCAATACATAATTAAACTGGAAAGATTGTTAGTCCATGTAAATATTAACATACCTGGTTCTGAGAATATGTGCTCAAGTTGTTTTCTTGCTCCTAAAAAGACAAAATTTCAAAATAAATCATAATGCATAAGTTACCATGTCTAGAAAATACCATTTTGGAATTAGATTACTTAGTGTGTTTCTTTTTTAAAAATTATGTTAGTGAGCTATTATTCAAATTTTAACAGCTGCTAAAACTTACTACTCATAATTCCATAACTACTTTCAACTACCCAACAAGCTTTCAAGGTCAGAAATTGGCAAGTGGTCTTATTGATTGAAGTGTAGGGTATTACAAAATATTGAAAGAACTATCTATTGAGTTCCACAAGAAATAGTGGATTGAAAATAAAAAGTAAAAATATCTCTGGCCAAGTGGCTAAGTTGGTTGGAGTGTCATCCCGTAAGCCAAAAGGTGATGGGTGTCATTCCCATATGGGACTTGAACGAGAGGCAACTGATTCATGTTTTCTCTCTCAAATCAATAAAAACATGTCCTCAGGCGAGGATAAAAAGAATGTAAAACTAAAACACTAAAAAAAAAAATTTATTTCAAATGTAAAAATGGTGACCAGAAAGGAGATGTATTGAGCTATCACCCCACATGAACTTCAGTCGAACCCAAAAGAGGTCACATTGCTATCGATTTTCCAAATTTATGTCATAGCCACTAGTTGAATACAAACCCCTGTTGTGTCTCTTCTTTTGTCAACATCCCCCTAAATGCTTTGTCTGTAGAAGTTCCCAGTACAGTTGCCCTAATGCTTCGCCCTTATTAGTCCACAGTTTACATTTCTTTTTCTGCTGTCTCCAAGGACCATTTTATGTCACAAAGCCCTCTTCCTACTACAACCACATGATTTTCCTGCATTTAGTTATTACCAATAACATACACTGAGTGGCCAGATTATTATGATCTCGGAATGCATAATAATTTGGCCACTCAGTGTATATCCTATATAATCCTATGTAATAAAAGGCTAATATGCAAATTGTCCCCTTGACCAGGAGTTTGACCAGCAGGCAGGCTGGCCAACCACCCATGTCCCCTCCCCCTGGCCAGGCTGGCCAGACCCCACCTATGGATGAATCCACTGGGTCTCTAATAGCTACACTAATAAAAGAGAAGCATGCAAATTGACCACACCTCTGCTACACCCACCAGCCACCTGTAGCAAGTATGCAAATTAACCTAACCAAGATGGCTATAGCCACAAAGGGAGCAGGAGGCTTGGGTTTCCTCGGCAATGGAGGAAGCCAAGCTTCCTGCCCTGGCCTGCCCTGGTCTCCACTCAAGGCTACAAAGTTTCAATTATAGAAGATAAATAAATCCCAGATACTAAGGCTTCTGCTTGGGTCATCCGGGGTAGGTGGCTGGCCTGCAAACCACCACAGCCCCCTCGCCCAGGCTGCCCCATGCCCCAAGAGAACCCCCACCCTGATCCGGGACACCCTTCAGCACAAACCAGCTAGACCCTACCCAAGTATCAGACCTCTATCCTATCTAATAAAAGAGTAATATGCAGATTGACCATCACTCCAACATACAAGATGGCTGCCCCCATTGGACACAAGATGGCCACCACAGATGGTCAGCAGGGGAGGGCAAGTTGGGAAGGACCAGGCCTGCAAGGGAGGGAATTTGGGGGTGACTGGCCTGCAGGAATGGCAGTTGGGGGGGGGGACCAGGCCTACAGAAGAGGGCAGTTAGGGGTGACTACACCTGCAGGGGAGGGCAATTAGGGGCAATCAGGCTGGCAGGGGAGCAGTTAGGCATCGATCAGGTTGGCAGGGGACTGGTTAGAAGGTGATCAAGCTTGCAGGCAGAAGTGGTTAGGGGCAATCAGGAAGGCAGGCAGGTGAGCAGTTGGGAGCCAGCAGTCCTGGATTGTGAGAGGGCAGCACCAGGCCAGCCAAGGCACGTGCCGGGGGCGGGGGCTCGATCGTCCTGCCAGTCTCCCCACAGATCAGCCCTGATCCTCTGCCAGGCCTAGGGACCCTGGTACATGCACACACACACACACACACACACACACACACACACACACCGAGTGGCCAGATTATTGTGTGTTCACAGATCATAATAATCTGGCCACTCAGCATATTGCACTGTATCACTCCACATTGCCCAGGTCTCGGTCATGCCCGCTCATTCCGGAGAGAAGTCATTTATAGAGGCTTACTGGGGTTTGTGTTATCCTCTGCAGCAGGTACAGGTGTGGCTGGTGGATGAGCTGTGGAGGAGAACAGATGGGTTTCAGCCTCTCACTAGCTGGGCGGCCTTGGATCTGTTACGTAATTTCTTTGTGCTTTAGTTACCTCTTGAGCAAAGGAAGACGGTAATGCCTATCTCTTTGGGTCCCTACAGGGATCGAATGAGGTAGTGCGTGACAACTCTTAGCACAACCCCACCGCGCTACCTGTTGTCTATAGGACTCACGGCAGGAAGCGTGTGTGTCTGCAGTTGGCCTTTAAAGGCTTTCTGATTGGACACCACCACACGGACTTCACGTTTGAAACTGGGCTGTTTAATTGGACTCAGAAGCTCAATAATTAGTTCCAAGCACTTAGCATAATTTTCCTCTCTTGGTCTTTGTTAAAATGTGTTGCTTCCATTTATCTTGGTATATTTTCTCGATGATTCTATTAGCCAAAGATCCCATAGCCACTTTAATTTCTTTTTGGGGGCCTTATTTTAAATCTGGAGTGTCCTGCTTTGACCCCATCTCCAAGGACCCTCTTTCATTCAACCCGCTCTTGTCATCTTCTCCCCAGAGAGATCACCAGGGAGTGGATGCCGCCAGACCACCCTTATCTCGGCACCCAGCTTGGCCTGTAGTGATAGTGATGAGGCACTTCTAATGTGTCGGACTCCAAGCTAAGCAATTTTACACACATCTTCCATCTTTAGAGAAACACCACGAGATAACTATGATGGGCCCCATTAAAACATTTAGAGGCCAGACACCCCTTGGGGAAGCGTCTCCCTGGGTCAGCGGCCTGGATAGCCGAGCTGCACCCGGATTCACCACATCCCTCCTGTCTACCGCATCTGTGCTACCTCCATGCGGCCCCGTCTCACAGTCACACACATCCCTCACGTGCTTTTGCTGGATGGCTTTGTGCCTTTAACCCAAATATTGTCTCTGTGAGATATTCCAGAAGTGAGGCCCTTTGGAACTATAGGGACTGTGGTCTATTTACTAGCTTCTGTTTCTTAGACTTTGTCACCGTTTCCTCGCACTGACAGATCCCATGAAATAGTGTTGTGTCATAACAATGACGCCAGGGCAACTATTTAAACATATGGACAAACCTGTTATGCCGGGTTCATCTCTAGGAATTTCCACTTTTCTTGGAATAGCAGGAGTAGGTGAGGCGGTCACCAAGGGAGACTCACCTGTATAAAACAGGCGTTGAGAAAGGCATTAAGAGTGAGGTGATGGCGGAGAGCACAGAGCACATCACAAAAGACGTCTCTCCCACACGTATAGCATTTTACAGAACTTGGGGACATTGTCTGTGTTCCGTGCCTCCCTCACTCCATTTTTCCAGAAACAGTCCTATTTCCTCAGTAAAAAGTAAAACAAAGACTTTAAATTCAATTTTCTCTGGCCCCACAGGAGGTAAATCAGTTCTAAGGTTCCTTACTCACCCTTCCTTTCTTTCTACATCCTCAGGGACGGAAGCTGCTTTCAAATGTCAAGGTAAGGAAATGAAAATTCCACAATACGCACCCCCAGCAACCACCGGGAGTGTTCTAACACTGCCTTTCAGAGCCAGAGCCCTATGGCCATCTGGGCCTCCCAGCTTTCTCAGGCCCTAATCAGCTCATAGACATCTGTGGGTATAGCTATGCAAAGTTGTGAAATTTCTCTTGAATAAGTGGCTTTTAAACAGGGCTTTTTTTTTTTTTTTTTTTTTTTTACAATGGACTTTTAAGTTGGGTCTACCTGGTAGAAAATATCCAAGTAAACTTGTAACCATTAAACAACAGGTATGGTTTGCTTAATCCTCTCTCTCTCTCTCTCTCTCTCTCTCTCTCTCTCTCTCTCTCTCTCTCCTGTACTCCAAGCCCATAGCTTCCTGTAGTTAGATCAGCTTTCACCGTCTGTTTGCATTATTGTCTCATTTTATTCTCAATGCACTTTTATGTTTTACATTACAAAGACACTTGGAACTTTAAATCCAACTTCCTTATCACACAAATAAGAAATTTGACGTCACCAAACTTAAATGATTAGCTCAGGTTAACACAGCCGGTAAGGACAGAAACAGAGGCCTCATTCTGCTGGCTCCCAACGGCATTCCCACCTCCCAGATCTCTGCCGGATTGAGATCTTGTCGGCAAGATTCCTTTGGTGTCTCAGCTCACATTTACATTGGTGAACACTGGGGTGCGTTGTACACAAAACAAGACAAGTAAGTTTCTTGAGAGGTTCCAGAATTCTAATAATAATTAGGTAGTTTTCATGTGGATGACTTTTCACACCCGTTTATTGTGCTATTTACATCACATCCCTTGGCCCTCAGTGTCCTCTTGCTACTGAAACTGTTTTCTGCCCTGGCACTATTGACATGTGGGTCGTTTTCTTACCCCCTTCACCCCTTCTAACAAGAACACATCCATCCCATACCTGAAAAACGCCACCTCTCTCTCCAGGAGAGGCGTGTTGACCTTGAGGTGTGATGGGAGATGTGCCCAGCGTCTGGCTACCCAGCACCAGGCGGCTGTGGGAGAGCCCCATGCATTTCCACAGCTGCTCCGGGCTCTGAAAACTTACTCTAGCCGATTTGCAATGAAGCACTGGCTGGACCTCGAAGGGAGGGTAGAGTTTTAAGTGGAAATGCGGAGGAGGGGGAATTGAGGTAAAGAAAGGGCGTGGGCTTACCAGGGAGAAAGGAGAGGACGCGTGCATTCACGCGGAGGCCAGGGGAAAGTGTGCAGGCAAAGGTAGGCAAACCTCTCCGGTTGACAGGTGTTTGATGTTTTCGAGGAAAATTAGTGTAGAATAAGATAGAAGGGAAGGTTTGGCGAGGCCTCAGACCCCTAGTTTAAAAATCCTTTTTTCATTCCCTAGACACTGAAATGCCATTTGCTATGGTGCTTTGCACAAAGCACCTATTTGTGACCTGAACCGAACGCCAAAGTTTGAGAAGGGTGGAATGAATGAACGAACGAATGGAGGAATGAATGATTACAGCACCCAGAATAGGAAATGTTCCAAATGTGCATGGTTCACAGTTTACATTTGCATGACACTTTTAAATTGTTCCCAACACATTCACCTCTTTCCTCTCATCTCCACCGCCCTGACCTCCCCGTTGCTCTGCAAGACTCTGCCAGCCTGTGAGGTGGGTATGTCCGGGGAGGGCCCTGCCACCGCTCCTCGTGCGCCCAGGAGGTTGGGCAACTGGGGGGCCCGGAACACGTGGGATACAATTGGGACTAGGAGGATAGCCTCCCAACATTCTGCTCTGTGCTCTACCCACGAAACCACCCAGCTTCCCCCAGCAGGGGGCACTTCTGACGAGGAAAGCTATTAGAAAGAACCACAGTAAAAGGCAATGCTGGGCGGGTACCCTGCAGGTTTGCTCGGTGCCAGAACTCCCAGTAGCTGGGCTCCTGCCACGAAGTGATAAGTCGGCTCTCGCGGCAGCTGGCGTGGTTTTGGTTCCCTCCTGACTTGCAGTTGATAAAGGTGTTATCTTGCAAAAGCAAACTCTTACGAGGATACTCCCTGCCTATGACATATTTGCCTTAAATGGTTCCCAAGTCAGAAGCCTAAATGTTTTGGAGTGTTACAGTTTTGGGCATTGTGATGACCGTGAAACCCGATACATTTATTTGTGGAAGTTCTGCACAGTTAATTGGTGGTAATACCTGGGGCCAAAACTCGCACCCGCTGATTTTCAATCAATGCTTTTTTCCCCTGCTGAACCGTTCTGTGTTATGCCAAATGCATGTGTGAATGGGGATCTTGCCTGTGCCAGATAGTGTTTGGGGAAGGCTATTGCTGTGAAGTAATATTTTAAGGGAAACATTCAGTTTTGCTATTGAATTAAAGGCTGAAAAAGTCAGGCTAGATAGAACCATATGTCCATCTGTCTTCTGTCATTCAGTTTGCATTTTTGGAAGAGTTTTATTAAGCTAAAAGAGCCACTTAAAATTTAGAACAATTGAACTTTTTATTTTTATTTATTTATTTATTTTTAAAAATGTATTTTATTGATTTTTTACAGAGAGGAAGAGAGAGGGATAGAGAGTTAGAAACATCAATGAGAGAGAATCATCAATCAGCTGCCTCCTGCATACTCCCTACGGGGGATGTACCCGCAACCAAGGTACATGCCCTTGACCGGAATCGAACCCGGGACCTTTCAGGTCCCAGGCCGACGCTCTATCTACTGAGCCAAACCGGTTTCGGCCAATTGAACTTTTTAATGGATTAAGTGTTTGGTGTGATGACATTTGAACTTAGTCTTTGTTGACTTTTCTCCATGGCTTTAAAATATTTCCAAATAAAAATTTTGGGGAAAGAAATACAGTAATATAGTGTATCATATTCATGTATACACATAGGAAATATTTTTTTAACCTATTCTATTGTTGTTGTTATTTTTATTCGATTAATCCTCATCCAAGGATATTTTTTTTCATTGATTTTATTTTTTTAGAGATAGTACAAGGGAGAGGGAGAGACAGAGAGAAACATCAATGTGAGAGAGACACATTGATTGGTTGCCTCCTTCACGCACCCTGACCAGAGCCCAAGAACTTCAACCAAGGTACATGCCCTTGACCAGAATCAAATCTTCAGCCACCTGAGACATTCTATGCATTGAGCCAAATTGGCTAGGGCTTTTGCACTTATTCTTTTTTTTTTAAACATCTACTACCCTGTTTCCCCAAAAATAAGACAGTGTCTTATATTAATTTTTGCTCCAAAAGATGCGCTAGGTCTTATTTTCAGGGGATGTATTATTTTTCCATGAAGTAGGTCTTATTTTTGGGGAAACATGGTATAATTGGAATAGATGGCTGCTTCTTCAAAATATCTCCCATGCTTAAAATTCGCATTAGTAGCGATTTATAAATTTTAAAAATAAAACGGGCAAAACTTTATTTAGCTTTTTGGCAGCCAATACATATGTATTGTATATACACACAAGTAAATTGCAGAAAAATTTTATGTATCACAAATAGATATGAAGATCTTAACACAAATATTAAATGCAGTACAATATTAAAAGAAATACTCTATAATAGCCTAGTGGTTTATGCCAAGATGGAAGTAGTGCAATATTATAATGCTCATTGATATGAATCATGATTTCAACATATTAAAGAACAAAAATACATTCATATGAAGAGAAGCTAATGGGATTAACAGACATTCCTAAAGAAAGGGAACAGAAGCTTAAAAAGTATTCCTGGCCTGGCCAGCACGGCTCAGTGGTTGAGGATTGACCTATGGAACCGGAGGTCATGGTTCAGGGCACATGGCCAGGTTGCAGCCTCGATCCCCAGCAGGGGGCGTGCAGGAGGTAGCAGCTGACCAATGATCCTCATCATTGATGTTTCTATCTCTCTCCCTCTCCCTTCCCATCTGAAATCAATAAAAACACACTAAAACAAAAAGGGAAAGAAAGAAGAGCTCTTTATGGGTCACATTCGGCCTTCGTACTCTTCATCTGTTAACTGTAACTTATGGCAGTTTCTATCCCAATTACAGATTTCCCACTTTACCTTTGTGCCACCCATGACCTTAGGCACCGTGAATCCAGTGACACACACATTTATCCAGTGACAGAGAAAAGGAGTTCTGCACTTCCAAAAAAACCAAGCGTAAAGAGAGGGTCGTGGCATATATTTTGTTTTCACATCTTCATTAAAGAAAAATGAGAATTTGATGATGTGAATAGTTTTTACTGAATATTTTCTATGTACCAGGCACCAGGCCAAGCCCTTTACATAGATTCATTTTATCCTGATAACTTCAATGTGGAGTAGGTATTATCCCCATTGCACAGACAGAAAAACAGAGAGTCACAAAATTTAAAAATACAGTCCGTGGGCAGTGAAGCTAGATGCAAACCCAGGAGGTTTGACCGTAGAGTCCTCATCCTTAACCAACATTTTTTTACTTCCTTCCCCAGGAGAGGATAACAATCCTTCCCCCTCTCTGCTCTCCAGAAATCTGCACTGTTGACATTTTTGTGCGAATCTTTCAGATACTTTTTCTAGATATGTTTATAAATATATACTTAAAAATTATTCTGTGTAATATTCTGAAACTTGCCTTTTCCTCATTCAAAGAGCATTTTTGTCCATATTAGGGAAAATACTTGTAAAACATTGTAATGGCTTCCTAAGGTTACATTTGATGCATAAACCATGGTTTATTTAACCTCTGTCATGCTTTTGACTTCATAGGCTGTTCAAGCTTCATATTCAACTTTTTAAAAATATATTTTTATTGATTTCAGAGAGGAAGGGAGAGAGAAATAGAAACATCAATGATGAGAGATGTTTCTATTGATTGGCTGCCCCCTACTGGGGATTGAGCCTGCAACCCAGGCAAGTGTCCTTGACGGGATTTGACCCCCCGAGGACCCTTCAGTCTGCAGGCCGAAGTTCTATCCACTGAGTCAAACCAGCTAGGGCAAGAGGTCTCCTTTCAGATTGGATTGGAAGAAACTCAGCAGACCATCTTTACTTTGACTCCTTCTTATTTACTACCAAGGATCTAAACTTCTCTTCCCCGAGGCAGGAGCATTTGTTTTTCTTGTTCTACCTAATTCACTGATTCAATTTAAGGACACCTCTGTGGATTTATGCACGCCTCAGTGAAGAGAAACCCAGACCCTTTTTGCTTTGGACCTTCAAAGCAAACTGCTGAGTTGGAGTCTGACCTAAAATGTCAAGGGGTGCCGAAACCGGTTTGGCTCAGTGGTAGAGCGTCGGTCTGCGGACTGAAAGGTCCCAGGTTCGATTCCGGTCAAGGGCATGTACATTGAGTGCGGGCATATCCCCGGAAGGGGGTGTGCAAGAGGCAACTGGTTGATGTTTCTCTCTCATAGACGTTTCTAGCTCTCTATCTCTCTCCCTTTCTCTCTGTAAAATATCAATAAAATATATATTTAAAAAAAAATGTCAAGGGGACCAGGTCCTCCAGGCCATGAGGGTCAGACCCCTCCTCCTGCTCTGTGCCCTGGGGATTCTGAGAGAAGAACTACCACAAAGTTTAATGTGTTAGGGCTTACAATGCTTTTGAGCTCATTTACTTTTCGGAGAGAAGGATGGGCTTGAACACTACCCGACTCCCACGATGTGACAGAAGTCTCCCAGGGAACGAAGTGAGCAAAGGACCTATATGTGGCCACTTTTCCGATATTCTAGCTACTGAAGCATGGTCTTTGGGGACTTGGGGAATCATATCAGGAACAAGCCATATAAAAAAACAGAAGATGGGCCAAAACAGATTTGGCTCAGTAGATAGAGTGTCAGCCTGCGGACTGAAAGGTCCCAGGTTCGATTCATCAAGGGCATGTTCCTTGGTTGTGGGCACATCCCCAGTGGGGTGTGCGGGAGGCAGCTGATTGATGTTTCTCTCTCATCAATGTTTCTAACTTTCTATCCCTCTCTTCCTCTCTGTAAAAAAAAAATCAATAAAATATAGTAAACAAACAAACAAACAAACAAACCAGAAGATGGGATACTTATTAATGATGGGTTATCACATGTTCACCATCACTTGTTGCTCTTTTCTCTACCAAATCCCTAAATCTGTTTCAGCATACACCATAACCAAGTGTTCGAGTAGTAGCAAATCATGATGAAATGAACGCTGGTATCTTGGTTTTCCTCCACTAAAGTTTGTTGGCATTTTTTTTTTTTTTTAAGAAGGAGACCTCTTAGAAAGTGGAGATTGTATTTGTTCAGTCTACTTGTAAAAATATTTTAAATTTCTCCTGGTTACAAATTATGATTCTCTTGGCAGAAAATTTAGAAAGTATTAAAAAGCAGAAAAACAAAACAAAATAAAACACAAAAAAACCATTCCCTACATCCAGAGATAACCCTGGGATGTTTCTTTTCAGTACTTTTTCTTTAGTTTTAGTTTAGTTCATTTATCATAAGAAACTACACAGATAGGTACTTATTAAATGTATGGATATGATGATAAAGGCTGGAAATCTATTACCCATTTGTAGGTTTAAAATTAAAACCAGGGAAATCTATTACCCACCTGCTGGATCTTCAACAGCAGTCTCTGTAGGAGCTATGGTCTGGGCAGTTGATGTAAAAATATAACCTATAACGACAAGTTGGGAAAATTACTTAAAATGTACTTCTCAAATAGCTTCATAGATGTTTTTAATAATCCTCTAGAAACCAAACTAGAAGGAAATCTATCACAAGTATGCTAATTTTGCAATTTAAAACCAGTATAAGTTAATTTCAAGACACCATCCATTCTTTCCCCTCTCTTAGGATTCCTTCTTCAAAGAAATTCACAGTTGAGTGACTATTTCTTTCCAAAAACCCAATTTCACACCAAGCTAAAGAGATGTATAGATTTGAGAACCACACTCCAGTCATCTCAGGCTGACCTTTGAAGACTCATTGAAGTATAGAGCTGAAAAGGATTTTAAATGCCACCTGTCCTGTACTTTATTTAATAGACACAAGGAAACTGAGGCCCATGGGGGACCATTGATTTTGCACAGTTAAAGTAGTCCACAGCAAAGTTCTGGTTATTTGTCATCTGTGCCACTATTATTTATTGAGTGCCTTCTGTGTGCCTAGCAATGTGTAGGATACAAAAATGAAGACCCAGGTTTTAATTTTAAGAAATGTATAAAGTAGCCGAGACCGGTTTGGCTCAGTGGATAGAGCGTCGGACTGCGGACTGAAAGGTCCTGGGTTCGATTCCGGTCAAGGGCATGTACATTGGTTGCGGGCACATCCCCAGTAGGGGGTGTGCAAGAGGCAGCTGGTCGATGTTTCTCTCTCATCGACGTTTCTAGCTCTCTATATACTCTCCCTTCCTCTCTGTAAAATATCAATAAAATATATTTTAAAAAAAGAAATGTATAAAGTCTTGTGGTCCCTGAATCCCAACTTAGAACTCTGTCCTTTCAGAATTAAGTGGTCAGAAAGGCTCTTTTCTTGGGTCCCTGAAGAAAAAGAGCTGCCTTACTTCTTTATGTCCTTCTAAGCAAGCACGTGCTTTTCACACAGGTGTGCCTGCAAGCGTATGCAATAAGATGCACAGATGATCATTGTCTACCTACCCGAGTTCTCATTTTGCGTAAACAAATAAAAACAATATTCTCTTTTTGCCTTTTCTTCCCTCCCTCTACTTCCTTCCTTGCTGATTCAAACAATATTCTACTACAGGTCATGAGCTGGACTAAATTCTGGGGCTATGCCAACGAATAATACAGGTGTGATAATACCTGTCCCTTTGGACTTTCCAATTAAATCAGTATATTATGACCTAGAATTCAAATGTTGCATGATTTTTAAAGCAAAATCAAGAAACATTGGAGGGTGCTGGTTTGTGATATAATTTCCTAGTTGAAGTGATATAATACTGTATTCTCAAAATCTTAGCACCGGCAGCTGATTTTCAAACAAAAGCTTTGCCTTTCCTAGAACACACTGAGTTCTCTCTCATCTCAGAACTTTACCTTCCACTGCCCTTCTCTCAGATTTTGCAAGGTTGGCTTTTTCTCACTGTTCAACTCTCAGCACAGATGTCACCTCCTACAGAAAAACTTTCTACTATGCATTTCCAAAGCAGCCTCTGTGTTATGTTCATCATCTTACCTGGTTTTATTTTCTTTGTTACTTTTATTATTATTTTATTATATTATTTTCTTCTTTTTTTGTCAGTTATTTTATTTTATTTTATTATTATATATTTAAAAATATATATTTTATTGATATTTTACAGAGAGGAAGGGAGAGAGATAGAGAGCAGAAACATCGATGAGAGAGAATCATCGACCAGCTGCCTCCTGCATGCCACCTACCGGAAATGTGCCCGGAACCAATGTACATGCCCTTGACCGGAATCAAACCCGCGACCCTTCAGTCCGCAGACCTACGCTCTACCATGGAGCCAAACCGGTTTCGTCTTGTCAGTTATTTTAACAGGTTACTTGTTCTGTTAATTGTCTGTGGACTTTCCCACTGTTTCCCACCACCCCTTCATTGAATGTACCCTTCCCGGGAACTCATTCGTCTTACTGCTCTGGCCTGACACAGGACAACTGAATGAACAAATGAGGGAACGATTGGAAAGAAAAGCATTAGCAAAAAACTTACTCTCCATGAGGCAGATGATATTTAAGGCTAGAAACACTGGCTTTAGCCTTAAGATTACTGGAGAAAGCAAAAGCATCATTTCTTTCCCCCTTGCCAATGATGTTTACCCTTCCTCACATTTCCCGGGTTTCCTCTTCAGCTAGAGTCAAAGGGGGAGAGGGGGAGAGCTGTTTCCATACCTGCCTGTGATTCTGTAAAGTGGGCACAGTAAGAGCCTTTCCAGGAAGGGCTTCGGAAGACGCAAAGATGACAAGAGCACTAGCCTTGAAGGCCAAGGGTCATGTGGCCTCACTGACCTCCCGAGAGGTATTATTTAAGGCATCAATCCAATGTCTGCTTGAGCAGCTGTAGACAGGAAGACTTTATTTCTTCTCCAGGCATCCTTCCCAAACTGGGGGCAGCTCGAAAATGCATACAGTTTTTCCAGATATTGGGCTCCACCCAAAGGAAAGGGTAGTGTCTACTTTTAAAAATATATATTTTATTAATTTTTTACAGAGAAGAAAGGAGAGGGACAGAGAGCTAGAAACATCGATGAGAGAGAAACATCGACCAGCTGCTTCCTGCACATCCCCTACCGGGGATGCCTGCAACCAATGTACATGCCCTTGACTGGAATCGAACCTGGGACCTTTCAGTCCACAGATGCTCTATCCACTGAGCCAGTTTTAGTGTCTACTTTGATTGAGTGGCCCTACCTGGCCCTCTGGGACAACACAAAGAAGACCTCTCCTCTCTTCTTGTAAAACTCTACAAATATTTGAATATATTTGAATATCACACCGGGGTACCCCCCATCTATTATTTTTTTTTCAAGAGGAATGTTTCATATTTGTCATCTTAAAAACATTTGGAGAAGTTTCATTAGTCTTTGGTTTTCCTGTAATTTTCCTCTTCTCCGAAATCACCATTACATATCCAGGTTTGTTTACTAGTTATTAATTATCATTTTTACATACTTATTTAGTGCTGTGTTATGTGCTAGGCACTGGAGGAAGTACAATGATTACTTTCTCAAAGTCCCCACGTGATTACTATGGAGCAGTTACCAACACTGTCTACATTTCATAGAAGAGGGAGTTGAAACAGAGAGAGGTAAGCAATTTGACTTCATTGTAGCAATTTGACTTCATTGTTCCCCAACCTTTCAGATGTGGAACCAAATTTGAACCCAGTTCTCTCTGTCCCTCATGTCAGCGCTTTAACTGTTACACTATCCTCCCCCCCCCCCCCCAAGTCCCTTAGCAAATGCTGGCTCTTTTCCCTGCCTCCCACAGGGTGCCCTGGAGCCGCCTGCTACTTGCTCTGACTTGAGTTAGAGAAATGTCTGTCAAGCTAAATACACTTCAAATTACTGCTTCTCCTTCTCTACGAGCTGGGTGTTGGTATTTCTAACACACAAACTCTGCCTTTTGAGATGATCACCATCACATTCTCAGGAAGAGGCCGAAAATAATGACAATGTAACACGACGTAAGAATACCCTTACATTATTTCTTTATTTTAATAAATTGATTTAGTTGTGTCCCCAAAATGAGTAACATCTAAGCCAAGAGAGTTGTTATTTCCTTTTCCGGCCTCACACCTCAGTAATGGACCCACAAAGTGACCCCTATGGTTTCTGAGCTCATGCGTGTGGCTTGCACCTTTCTGACAGGAGGAGGAGGAAAGCATAATATTGTTAAAAACTGAGGACCAGCCGAAACCGGTTTGGCTCAGTGGATAGAACGTCAGCCTATGGACTGAAGGGTCCCGGGTTTGATTCCGGTCAAGGGCATGTACCTTGGTTGTGGGCTCATCCCCAGTGGGGGGTGTGCAAGAGGCAGCTGGTCGGTGTTTCTCTCTCATCGACGTTTCTAACTATCTATCCCTATCAATTCCTCTCTGTGTAAAATCAATAAAATATATTAAAAACAAACAAACAAACAAACAAACAAACAAAACAACAACTGAGGACCATGTATCTATCCTTGTCCTCGGTAACGACTCTTGGATTTAGAAGGTCACCTCACGAAAACGTAAACCAAGCAACTAATTTATTTGCACAGAAATAGTTCTCATACTAGGTGACAAAATTCTTTTACTCCAGGGAGGCTGAGAATTAAAGCATGCCTCTCACACCGGAAAACGGTGACCCAGCTACAGTTGCTGGCTCCCTCATTCTATTTCCTCCACGTTGACAGCCAAGTCCCAATAACATCCCTCTAGCAAACTCAGAGATGGTACTCATTTATTTACTCATTTGAGATGGCATTTATTTATTTATTCATTTGAATAAGAGAGAACTAAAGTAGAATAGTTTACATTTTAATCTATAACTTTATACCCAATATAACTGCCTTCAGCTAAAAATAAAAATAAAAATAAATCCACGTACCTGACAATAGTAATGCAATGAGTATTTTTTCGTACATCCTGAGATCATGAGCCGGCTCACAGAGGTCAGGGCAAGAGGAGCAGCTGGGCCGGTGGAGAGTCAGCCTCCAGCCCCGGCCGGCAGGCTGTTATCTGCCAGGCCCACCTTCCCGCCGGCATCGCTGATAGGCTGGAGTGGCATTTTAAATTATGCAAAGTGGTTAAACGCCTGTCAATAAAGACGTGTGTGGCTATGGGCTTCATTGGGATTATTCAAGCGTTAAGTAAAATCTCCACGTCGAGGAACTGGCTGCTCCATACTTTACGGAAATTAAGAGGGCATTGCGAGGTAGGAGGAGTCAGGAGCCGCCCCGTTGGACAGACAAGAACTGGACGGTGGAGGCCTGAGGCCGGACCACCAGCAGGCGGTGGGGACCGTTAGGGAGATAGGCACCTGCACATTTTTAATGTGGAGACGCTTGGGTGCAGGGAGGAAAGAGACTCGCCTGTGGAGTAAATGCATTTGAGAACTTCCGTGATTATTTGAGTGCACTGAGGCTTAAACAAACTCTCAGACTCAGACAGGTCACACAGCAATGGAAGAATGCAGAGACACGGGAGATCTCTGATTCAAAACAGAGTTTGAACTGAACAGCTGCCCAATAGGTGCACAACCAGTGAGACTTTCTCTCTGAAACGTGCCCCGCCGGGCAAGGGTAGGTGGACGCCCAGACAATAAATTCCAGTGCTCAGCACCAAAAACTAGCAGGCAAACCAAAGCCCTTGTTGCAAAGAGGGTTACAGTGAGGGGAAGGGCCAGCTGAGGAAGACCAATTTTAAAGGCAGACAGAACAAAAGCAACAGGAATTAGATCTCAAACAGCTCAAAAGAAGGGGAGTGGATCCTTCACCTAATTGTCTTATTTCCTGTAAGAGTGTTTGTGAAAATTGTCAAATATGTCACATTTGCATTTTTATCCCAAAATACAGTTTTTAAAAATTATGATATGATGTTTGAAACTTCGGAAATTGAGTCACAGAATAAAAAAAAATCATTTACTGGGGGAAGGATGGAGGTAACTATCAACAGACATCTTAAAAGAGGGGTGCCTGAGGCTGAGGAGGAGATGGGGAGCTGAGATGCAGGCTTGGGGGGATGAAGACTGAGGGACACAGGGACTCTGGGGGAGAGTGCGAGGATCTTTTTTAAAATATATATATATATATTTTATTGATTTTTTACAGAGAGGAAGGGAGAGGGATAGAGAGTTAGAAACATCAATGAGAGAGAAACATTGACCAGCTGCCTCCTGCACACTCCCCACTGGGGATGTGCCCGCAACCAAGGTACATGCCCTTGACCGGAATCGAACCTGGGACCTTTCAGTCCATAGGCCGACACTCTATCCACTGAGCAAAACCAGTTTTGGTGAGTGCGAGGATCTTAAAGCCCCAGAAGCCTTAAGTCCCTCTTTAGACCCTGGCAATTTATGTAAAACAGTGAAGCAAAATTTACAAATAGTTAAATTGAATCAATATTTTGTAAATCAGAAATTGTTCTCAACAGACAACAAAATGAAGGAGATTTTGTGGATATGAATATAATAATTTTACATGATTTTATATTGATAAGGGGAGATCATTTAGCATGAGCCTTATAAATGTTATTTCCCTTTGAAAATGGGTAAATAAATTAGTCACTATCTTCCCAATGGACTATTAGGCAGTGGTTAAAATCATGTTTTTGCCCTAGTCTGTTTGGCTTAGTGGATAGAGCATTGGCCTGTGGAGTGAAGGGTCCCAGGTTTGATTCTGGTCAAGGGCACATGCCCGGGTTGCAGGCTCGCTCCCCAGTAGGTGTGGACGAGGCAGCCGATTGATGATTCTCTCTCATCACTGATGTTTCTATCTCTCTCTTTCTCTCCCTTCCTCTCTGAAATCAATAAAAATATATTTAAAAACTCATGTTTTCAATAATAGTTAATGATATGGTGACTCAGGTAAGTGGAAAGCAGCAAAATACGAAATTGTCTATACAAAAATAAAAACCCATCTTATTCTTTTTTCTTTTGGGCTATGCTATCTCTGTCTGAAACACTCTTATTCTCTTCTTATATGGCCTACTGCTTAGGGTCTCAGTTTAATAACATTTCCTCAGGAGGCCTTCCCTGACTTCCCAAGTCTTCACCAGGGACCCCTGCTCTGTACTCATGTTGTACCCCCGTTCGTCCCTCATCTTAGCACTGGTCACACTGCATTGCAATCATCTTTGTGTCCCCCCCGGACTGTAAGTTCTAAGTGGGCATGCCTGTGACTATCTTATTTAGCCACCTGTGCTTGGGCACAGTTAACAATAAATATTTGTCAGGTCAATAAATGACGAATGAATATTTCAATATAGAGGAAAGCAACTTCCCGTAGGCAGTCTTGGGAGGGGAGCAGAGGCGGATCTATGTCACATCTTAGTGTCAGGTTACACCAGTAGGGAGGTCTTTTGCTAAGGCAGGAAGGAGAAAGGAAAATCAGCCTAAAATCCAGCTTTAATGCCTTCTTCAGCCTGGAGTGATTGGACTCTGGGAACACATTCTTCATGTGACCCCCTGCTTTCCTACAGAATCCTTCATTAATCATTCTTGGGACTTCCGTAGCAGGCACGTACACTAGTTCACTTATTACCCTGAACGGTCCTGTCATCCTTGGTCTATTTCAGCATCAGGCAGAATGCCCTGCAGAGGCGGAGGGGCAGTTAGCAACTTGTCCTCAGTGCTGGCAACCAGGTGACTTGGTAGTCACCTACATGAACGTGAGACCACAGGAAAGGAATGGGCTCCTTGCTCTTGGTCACCTAGAAGGACTAGTCAGATCTACTAATGTGGGAAGCGGGTACTGACCTGGGGTCGGATATGGATTTGGAGTTTCCCTCAGGCAGACATTTTGACCTGATTGTTGGTGTTTGGTGCTGTTGAGTCGGCTCCAATTCCTGGCAAATTTATGATGAGTGATGTTCACCATGTCCGGTCTCAACAGCCCTGCCCAGCTCCTGTAGACTCACCTACGGCTTCTTTTGTGGAGTCAATCCGTCTCATCTTTGATCTTCCTCTTCCTGCTGCCTTCTGTTTTTCAGGGCATTATTGTTTCTTCCAAAGAACCCTGTCTTCTCATGATGTGCCCGAAGTAAGACAGCTTTAGTTTTGCCATTTCTGCTTCCAGCGATGTTTAGGCTTAATTTACTCAAAACCTGTAGGGTTCTCCGTGTAGAAGTTGGAGGTCAGACAAGTTACACACAGGGTGTGGATGCAGAACTCTACAGTGACCTCTAGTGGCGGATCTGCACAATGGAGGGAAAACCTTGAGACCTGAAAATACAACAGAAAAAAAAAAATACACATCAGATGACAGGTTTCTGCTTCAGGCATTTCCTCCATCTTCTTTATGTTCTTACTGAATTCAGGTTCACCATAATTTTGTCCCAAGTGGTTTTTAAAAACATGCTTACTTAGTTGCCAATATTTTTAAAAAAGTATATAGTAATTAAAAATCAGGAGGGGATTTAATTGAAATCTAGTCCCTCTTGAACAACCTGAAGACCTGTGACAAGAGCTTGGATTCCCATGTAATGATGATCACTGGTGCTGAAGACTGGCTGTCCCTTGGGGCTTTCTTGAATAAGCTAAGTCTTCCACCTGACGTCTGCAGCAGCCAGCTGAGATTATGTTAACTCGCCTAAAACCTGAAAACCTCAGTGTCTTACAGCAACTTTGGTTCGTTTCGTGCTTAAATGACATTGTCTGTGGTGGATATAGATTTTGGAGTCCTGAATGAAGGGGCAGCCCTCGTTTGGAATTTGCTGTTCTTGCTGCACAGGGAAAGAAAAATGGTCACATGGAGCAAAGGCTTCATGCTTCTGCTCACACATGGCATATGTTGTGCTTGTCCACGTTCTGTTGGCCCAAGCAAATCATGGGCCAAGCTGACATCAATGGGACAAGGACATCTACTTCCTCCAAAGGGAAGTCCTGCAAGTCATACGGCCATGGTGAGACCAGAGAAAGCACTTATGGGTAGGGCAGTGAATAATTGAGAAAAATAATATAATTGGCCACATTTGTTCATACTTTCTGTCTGGCTCCTTTCTGCATTGGGTTTACAAATCCAACTTAGATAGGTGTCAGTAAAAGATAAGGGACTAATCTATATTAATTTCTTATATTTTTTTAATCAAGATGTAATGTACACAGATTTTAAGTGTGCAACTTGATGAATCAGTTGCACACACCACACACATACATACACACGTGTGTGTGTGTGTGTGTGTGTGTGTGTAATCACCACTCAGATCAATATGTAGAACATTTTTAACACTGCCAGTAATTTCTTTCTTGCTCCTTCCCAGTCAATACCCATCATGCATAGAGGTAACCACTATAACTTCTAATGCTGTTGAAGATCACGAGTTTCACTAGGATTTGTTAAATCTGAGATTTCTCTGGAAGATTCCAGTGGAGAGGTAAAGTAGGAAGATGGATGCTTGAACTCGGCACTTGGAAGAGGTATCGGGACTGGAGATGGAGATGAGGCAGTTGTGAGCCTGTACATAGGAGACAGTGATGGACAGGAGATAAGGGCAAGTTGATAGTGTCTTCCCGCTTGATGGAGAAGCCCCAGAATATGTCTAGCCTCACCCTGGGAACAAGAGACACAGAGGAGACCCAGGTCTATGGTCTCAACTAATTTGTAGGTTCCTAAAGCATCCATCTGGAGCCTTATAATACACTAGAGGCCCAGTGCACAAAATTTATGCATGAGGTGGTGGTGGGGTGTCCCTTACCCTAGCCTGAACCCTCTCCAATCTGGAACCCCTCGAGGGATCTGGTCTAAATGGGCAGACATCCCTCTCACAATCCAGGACTGCTGGTTCCCAATTGCTTGCCTGCCTGCCTGCCTTCCTGATTGCCCCTAACCGCTTCGGCCTGCCAGCCTGATCACCCCCTAACCACTCTCATGCCAGCCTGATTGATATCTAACTGCTCCCCTGTCAGCCTCTTTGCCCCCAACTTCCCTCCTCTGCCACCTGGTCACCTCTAACTGCCCTCCCCTACAGGGTTGATTGCCTCCAACTACCCTCCCTTGCAGACCTGGTCCCTCTCAATTGCCCTCCCTTGCAGGCCTGGTGCCTCCCAACTGCCCTCCCCTGCTGGCCATCTTGTGGTGGCCATCTTGTGTCCACATAGGGACAAGATCTTTGACAATATGGGGATATCCATCTTGTGTGTTGGAGTGATGGTCAATCTGCATATTACTTTTTTTATTAGATAGGATAGAGGCCTGGTGCAGGGGTGGGTGCCAGCTGGTTTGCCCTGAAGTGTGTCCCAGATCAGAGTGGGGGTTCCTTTGGGGCATGGGGTGGCCTGAGCGAGGGGCCTGTGGTGGTTGCAGGTTAGCCATGCCCCCCAGCAACCCAAGCAGAGGCCCTGGTATCTGGAATTTATTTACCTTCTACAATTGAAACTTTGTAGCCTGGAGTGAAGCCAAGCCCCCTGCTTGCTCTGTGGCTGCCACCATTTCTGTTTGAATTTGTTTACCTTCTATAATTGAAACTTTGTAGCCTGGAGTGGAGGCCTGGGCCCGCCAGGGTGTGTGGGAAAGCTTGGCTTCCTCTATTGCTGTGGAAACCCAAGCTTCTCAACTGCTCTCTGTGGCTGCAGCCAACTTGGTTGGGGTTAATTTGCATACTCACTCTGATTGGCTGGTGGGTGTGGCTTATAGCAGAGTGATGGTTAATTTGCATATTACTCTTTTATTAGGTAGGATACCTTTTGCCTGCAATTCACCCCTTTTCTTGGAGTCTCTCCTTTTTAGAGGTTGCCCACATTAGACATATATTATGTGACCATTAATTTTGACCACGACTGACTAGCTCCTAGATGGATACTTGATACAACTTGAGCCCATCTGATTCCCCTCTGGGAAATGTTTTATTGAAAAATACAGATGATGGGGAACTAGAAGTTAAACTCTACTAATGATGGAGTTCTTGGGTGAATCTCAACAAAAATTTCCCGAGCTCCACGGAACTGCCTGGGTTCCCACCCTTTCTGACGCCTGGAGTCCAGGAGGTACCCCAGTGCCTTTTCATTAAATCTCTTGTTCTACGAAGCTATTTTGAAGTGGGTTTGGGATACTTGTAACCAAAAGAGTCTTAATTAGGACGGGCCTTGATGTGTCTAATTAGGGGATCATTAACAGCATGAAGCGAAGACTGAGGCTGAGCTGAACTGGCCGGGGACCAAGACAGGCAGCTTTGCACGTCCCCACGACAGGAGCGAAGCGTGCGGTGACTGCACTTCCTGAAGTCATTGCAGATCACTTGGCATCAAACGACTAAAGGGCCCTTTTGTGCGTGGCTAATCATGTGGGGATGCTTAGCACAATCCAATATGCCCCTTGGTCCTACCACGACACTCCATAAGTGGGATGTGAGCCTCACTGTCTCTTCCAGACAAACCCTGCTGTGTGGCTTTTTATTTTTATTTTTTTTTTACTATCTGTCTAGTAGAGAAGGGATTCAATTACCCCTTTAGCCTTAAAAATATGCTAAAGGATGGTGCTGGCCTTCTGTGGCTTGGAACTAACTTATATTGCACAAATCTGTTTCTCATTTATGTGGTTCAGCCAAATCACCAGGGTTGTTTTTCCCCCCATAGAATGTGACAGTACAGAAGGCTGGCATCCTTTTTATTGGGCATTCCACACAGATCCTGAGCATAGAGGGGAATACAAGACATTACTGGGCAATTCTGATGTCTGCCTTTATAGCATAGAAGCCCTCAGAATAAAAAATGATGGAAGAAGGCATTTTCAAATACCCAGTTAATTTCTCTGTTACTAGACTCACATTCTATTAGCTGGTGTGATTCACTAAATGAGTCTTATTATGGTGATGTTGCTAACCACTGCCTTCAATACAAAATTGTGACTTATGAGAGATAGTGTAAAAGAATATGCAAGAAAATACTATGCCCTGAATAAACAAGGGTTCTGGAATGTAATACTTCCAGAAAACAGGGGGATTTATTTGTTTAAATATTATATACAAGGTGTCCCCCCCCCAAAGCATACATACTCTTTGAATAATTATAAAGGCAGTGTTTATTAAAATACATTTCATTTTCAAAACTGAGCTATCAGCTGTTAAAGTGTGTATATATTTGTTTTGGGGGGACACCCTGTAATATAATGATACTGTAAAATGCCATAGCTAGGAAAAAATGAGAACCTAGGCATAACATAAACGTTATTTCTTGAAAAGAGACATCATTAATTATCTGGGGAAAACATGGAAGTACAACATAAATGTCTCATTTAATAAAGAAATATGACTTTGGTTCTCTATACAGCCTCTGCTGTAGGTGAGCAGGTTTGAAGAGATACCCATGCATACGCCACAAGGTAGTTTCTGTGGAGCGACTCAAACACAGGACATGGTTTGAGGTGGTTCTTCTTAACCAGCCCCTGGAGAGACAGTCCTTTAAAATCTTTTTCCTGGGCCACTCAAGCTACTTTAATTTTTACTAGAGGCCCGATGCACGGCATTCTTGCAAGAGAAGGCCTTCCTTCCCCCGGCTGCCGGCACTGGCTTTCCTCTGGCACCTGGGACCCGGGTTTCCCTTGCAGCCCTGGCTTTGGCCAGAAGGTGGTTTGGACATGATTCATTTTGCTTGCAACCGCATAATCCTACCTAACACAATAGAAGGCACACAGCAGAGAGAAGTAGCCCAGGATTCACCATCTGAGTTGATGCCACACCTGAGGACCAGGATGCACAGCTCCAGCCTGCATCTTTTAACCTGAGCATGGGTATCTTTGTGGCATCTGGGTCTTTGTGCTGGGGGAAGGTGGAGAAGCCAGACTGGGCAGCCCCTCTCTTTCTTGAGGCCGTGCTTCTGCTTAAGTCACCACGCTTTGGGGAAATGCCACAGTGTCTATTTGGAGCTATTGGGAGGCAGGCGGTGCCTTTAGAGTGGGACTTGAGAGCAAGGGTAAGGGTTTGAAGCTTGTAACACCTTCTTCGACATCACCAAATGATGCCCCAACTGCAAAGACCCGGCAGGCGTGCATTGCAATGTCTTTCAATTTTTTAAAAAGATATATTTTTATTGATTTCAGAAAGGAAGGGAGAGGGAGGGAGGGAGAGAGATAGAGATAGATAGATAGATAGATAGATAGAAACATCAATGATGAGAATCATTGATTGGCTGACTCTTGCTTGCCCCCTACTGGGGATGAAGCCTGGAACCCGGGTATGTGCTCTGACCTGGAAGCGAACCATGACCTCCTGGTTCACAGGTCAGTGCCCAACCACTGACCCACGACGGCCAGGCTCTTTCAATCTATTTAGCTCATGTCACTCAACCCTTCCATCTTTCCTCACTTTGAATAAACCCAAAAGACGACTGCTTTTACTTTCTGTATTTGCTATTAAGAAACAAAGGGTATGTGGACATGATTTTTAAAAATGACACAGTCTCATGGTAGCCAGGATTGATTACATGCGTCTTCCTGGGCGGGGGCTGAGCGTGCGGAGCGGTCGCTGAGTACAGGACATCTGTTTGACAGTGTGAACCCAGAAAGCAGCATGGCCAGGAAATTCATGTATACAGTGGGAAAGCATTTCAGAATGGGCTACCCTTCCTCTGATAACTGTGAAAACAGATGGCCCTGCTCGTTCCTGCACTGCAAACTTCACCTGAGCATTGTTTATCTTACGGAAAGAAGAAAAAGAGAACTGCATATTTTTCTTGTGAACGCAAAAGCGTTTGCTAAACACAAAATTGCCTTCAGCAAACACTCTCCATATACGACCTTCAGCTGATGGCTAGTGAATAGATACTCTATGTAAGATTAGCGCTAGTGGCTGATGGGGCAACCATATATCTACATGTGCTTACAAAACAGAGCTCCTTGGGCTCTGATAGCTCTCTACAAATTTATTTTTTTCCAAGCAGCATAAGCTGGAATTATGGACAAGGGCTATCATGCAGCTTGCGCACAATAGCTTTGATTATTCTTGGTCCCCTCTTCAGCCATAGGCCGTTGGAGAGCACGGTGGGGGGGCTGTGTACACAGCGTGTCACCGAGCTCCCAGCTTACCTCATGCTCCCTTTGGGCGACACTATAAATGTCTAAGAGAACTTCTTTCTTTTCCAGAACTCCTCAGAAATTTGACACTAGGTATTGAAAACCAAACTGTTGTGGATATTTTTTTTTGAACCTGAAATTTTATTTCTAAGACTTTACCTTAATTTCATAATACTGAAAGGGCTTAAAGACGTAGCTTCAAGGATAATAGAAAAAAATAAAAACAACCTCAATAGCCAATGACAGAGAAGTGTTTAACATAAACTATAATGAAATAGTAAACGACCAGTAAAAATAATATGGTGGAAGGCCATGAAAAAATACTCGCAATATACTGTTAAAAAGTACAAGTTGCAAAATAGTATATTAGCTTGCTGAAACCGGTTTGGCTCAGTGGATAGAGCATTAACATGCGAACTGAGGGTCCCAGGTTTGATTCCAGTCAAGGGCATGTACCTTGGTTGTGGGCACATTTGCAATAGGGGTTGTGCAGGAGGAAGCTGATTGATGATTCTCTCTCATCAATGTTTCTAACTCTCTATCCCTCTCTCTTCCTCTCTGTAAAAAAAAAAATCAATAAAATACATTAAAAATAGTATATTAGCTTCATATACTATTAACAAAATACAAGTTGTAAAATGAATGTCCTGGATGGTCTTTTTGCGGAGAAATACTTTTGATCATGTTGGGCACCTGTATGTAAGTGCATGGAAACAAGACCAGAAAGAATATTCTCTCAGCTAATGATATTTTGTCCTTCGTTTGCTTACTAAATATTCTACTATGATACTACATTGCTGTTTGTTCATAAGAGAATTCAACTACAGTCATTTAGAAGCTGGGTAGAAAATTACCTAAACAAGTCTGTAATTCCTGACTGCGGAAGATTCCTCTCTTCTAGAAAAACAAAACAAAAATGTGGTAAGTTTGTTCTCGGTTTTGATCGCTAGAGGTCACCAAAGTCATAAAAATTATTAGCAATTTTTTTCTAATGGTCTTTGAGTTACAGAGGGATGTTTCTGGCCACTCCTGTCAGGCAGTTTTAAAGCAGTTACGGGAAGACTGCTTGCTGCTTAGTCTTCAGGGGAGTAAACTGTTTGGACTAGTTTTTTTTTTTCCTAACGTTAAATATTCCTTGGAACAGGCAGCCATCTATCTATGGGACTATTCAAAACAGATGGGTGTTTCTGGAGAATGTGATTTATTTCCTCCTCTGATACCAAAGGGCCTTATTGGCCGATACCCGGTGAATGTGAGTTCTGAGCAATGTTGTTGAGACAGAACCACAGAACACCCAGCGGCAGCACACACCGTTTCAAATGAAACAGCATGGACCATTTCAAGGAAAAAACGCTGTGCCTTTCCTGGTAACATGTGTGGCGTGTGAGGGCTTCAGTGAAGCAGAACATTCAAGCACGCCCATTGCATCTTCTCAATAACAGGCCACACTACCTTTTCATATGTGAATAATAATTCTGCATTTTAAAAATTCAATATAAGCCAAGATCCCAAACCCTAAAATTATGGAGAGTCAGGGAAGATTAAAAAAAAACAACTAGATTGGAATCCTGCAAATATTCAAAGAAATGATCTCACTCGAAAGGGTTCATCAAGCAGAAAAAGAAATTTATAATAATTTTAATGCTCATGCTTTAGGGATGGGTATTTATGTTATAAGATGAGGTTTGCTGTAATTAAACAAGAGATAGTGTGTGGAATGTGTCATTTGTTAGGTCAAATGCAATGGGCAAAGACACAATAGGTAAGTAGACTCATTTTTTTCAATGTTTCAAGCACCAATGGATAGTGAGTTACCTGGCCATGTAGCTGAGTCTGTGTTTGAATCTGTCTTACGAAGAAACAAAGCAAATCATCCTTTTCCATAACAATTCCCGGTGCTTACATACCTGACAAATCCAAGGTCAGGCTTTCGTACAAGCCATAAACTAAAATTTCAAGCCAATATCAATGTGATACATTTTGCATTTGGACTTGCTCCTTATTCAGTGGACTGTATTTGACTTTGACCTTGGTTAACTTTGAAGTATTCAAGGCTCCCACTTTCTATAGAGTTTTTTTTTTTTTAAGTTAAATCAGATAGGTAGGCAAAGGAAATCTAAATCTTAAAAGAAATGAAAACAAGTAGATGCAGTTAGTTATATGTTTTCACTACTTTGTTTAAAGTAGCACATTGCTGTACTTAAAATCACTTCACATCATTGCGTTATTTATTAAGTTGTAAATAAAAGTCACATTTCCCTCTGTATCATAGGAGAGACATTGGGAAACAGGCTGTTATGAACCTGTTGAGTGAAAAGTTTAGTTAAATGCTAAACTACAGATTATTGTAAATTATGACTGGTCCCAGCATTAAGAAGGGTTCAGCAATTTGGAGAAAGGCTGTGTGTAGATTAAGTAAGAGTCCAAAGATGAAAGATAATTTAAAAAATATATTTTATTGATTTTTTACAGAGAAGAAGGGAGAGGGATAGAAAGCTAGAAACATCGATGAGAGAGAAACATCTATCAGCTGCCTCCTGCACACCCCCTACCAGGGATGTGCCTGCAACCAACGTACATGCCCTTGACAGGATCCGAACCTGGGACCTTTCAGTCCTCAGGCCGATGCTCTATCCACTGAGCCAAATCGGTTTCGGTATGAAAGATAATTTTGAAAGGCATTGGAGGTCAGAGGAGCTTCAGCTAAAGGAGCTAACATTCCAAGTTCTTAGTTCTTCCTTGTGTTTTTTTTTTTTTTTTTGTCCCTTTGTCTCAGGACCCCTGCTTTTTATTAACACGATTTGTCGTAAGGCAAGGTGGAGATAATACACTTCAAAGGGTAGGGTTTCTTACAGAAGCATTGTCAGGATGGGGAATAGCCTACAGCTGTTCAGGTGTTTGGCCAACAGGAGGCAAAATGTAGATTGAGATGCCCTGAGCTATCTGGCAGCAAACAATCATCTTATTCAGGTTTGGGGGAAGTGCCTTTCCAGTCATTCCAACAGGTGATTACATATGTGATTCAGCCCTTGTTGAGCCCCTAAGTTTCTTTTTTTTTTTTTAAATATATTTTATTGATATTTTACAGAGAGAAAGGGAAAGAGATAGAGAGCCAGAAACGTCGACGAGAGGGAAACATCTACCAGCTGCCTCTTGCACACCCCCTAACGGGGATGTGCCCACAACCAATGTACATGCCCTTGACCGGAATTGAACCCAGGACCTTTCAGTCCGCAGACCGACGCTCTACCACTGAGCCAAACCGGTTTCGGCAAGAGCCCCTAAGTTTCATCAAACTTTTATGACATGCTGGAATTGGTTTCAGGCAATGGCCTAAAAACCATTGTCACCAAATAGTTGTTAATTTAAAGGAAATATTTATATAGGAATTCTAATATTGGAGATCTTATATCTGAAAGTTGGCTCTTTAATGGAATTTTATAGACTGTATATTCCAAAGTCTACTAGAAACTTGGGTTTGCATTTGTATTTATTTATAAAGTGATTCAGACCCATATATCAAACACTCATTAACTTTATTTCATTCCTATTATGCTTCAGATGTATGGGACTACTTTTCTTATTATTATAAAGGTAATTTCATTTAATAATGAAGTACATATACACAACCACACACATATATGCATGTGTGTATGTATATGAAATTATTTGACACAAAAATAGAATCAGTTATGTGTTGTTTATAAAATTTGTTATAGAGAGTATTAAGTGAGAAAAAATCTCTTTTCTTAAGAGATTTTAAAATTCATTCCAGCCAGGTGCCATTTATCTCTTCTGTGACACTTTATTTACCCACCCCCCTTTGTCTAAATCTGTAAAGTGAAATGTCTTTCTATTAAAAAAAAACATCAAATTTATGTTATACTAGGTCATTAGTAGATTCTGAACAGTGATGCACATTGACCTTGATACTGTTGAGCTACCCAGGGGCTTAAGAAACATTTTGGAATGGAATAAAAACTTCATATATCTGGAAACGAGAGGCCGCATTCCTTCACCAGCTCTTTACCTTACCATGGACTTCATGGGTAAAGCTAGAAAGGAATTTATTTACTTGTCTATAGTTGAGAAGTTTAGAAATGAAACTTAAAAAAAATATTTTATTGATTTTTTTACAGAGAGGAAGGGAGAAGGATAGAGAGCTAGAAACATCGATGAGAGAGAAACATCGACCAGCTGCCTCTTGCACACCCCCTACTAGGGATGTGCCCGCAACCAATGTACATGCCCTTGACCGGAATCGAACCTGGGACCTTTCAGTCCACAGACCAATGCTCTATCCACTGAGCCAAATCGGTTTCGGCAGAAATGAAACTTTAAAGAAGAGAATTTAGAGACATAATGGTGATGTGGATAAAAATATGTAAGCTTCTCTTCTTATTCTCCTAGATGAAAATTGTTACCATAGAGTGATATCTGTGTTAGATGCTAAGGGTCCTAGGGCTTTGATCATGTTCTTTGGGATGATACTGGGAACCATCCCAGTGGACAGGATGTCAGATGCAGAAGCAGGCACTAGATTTTGGGAGTCAATAGTCTCAACTAGAATCCTAAAACAGAGTCATACTAGACAGGATGCTCAATCTCTTTAAACTAGCCGTGGGCAAACTTCGGCCCGTGGAGCCAAGAGAGCGGAGGGTTCTCTTGCTCTCCCCTCCGCGCCTTCACCAGCAGCCCAAGATGAGAGTGCCAGCATGGTCAGGTGGCTTTTGTTCCGGCCCTCCGGCCCAGTTTAAGAACCCATGGTGGCCCTCGAGTCAAAAAGTTTGCCCACCCCTGCTTTAAACCCTAATTTCCTTAATTACCTGTGAAATGGAAACGACATGTGCTTTGAAGGACTGTTATGAAAATTAAGGGAGAGTCTAAATGTAAAGCACTAACATAATGTGTAGCTCAAAATAAATGTTAAACATAACGTGTTGCCTGGCCAGTGTGGCTCAGTGGCTGAGTGTTGACCCAGAATCAGGAGATCATGGTTTAATTTCCAATCAGGGTACACATGCCGGGCTTCCATACTCGATTCCCAGTGGGGGGCATGTTGGAAGCAGCCTGTTGATGATTCTCTCTCATCATTGACTTTTTTCTGTCTCTCCCTCTCCTTTCTTCTCTCTTAAATCAATTTTTAAAAAGTGTTTTTAAAAAACGGTTCTTTAAAAAGACACACAAATTTTGTTTTCTTCCACAGAAAATTGCTGTGGGATTAAATGACAGTATTTGTATAAGTTTTGTACACTTCAAAGTGTTAATAAAATATCGGCAAATATTAATATTCTTTTTAACCTGTGTTTGGTACACAACTTAGTTCTTTTGGGAAACTTGAGACAATAAAATAGATAGCCTACAACTGACATGGAAATTCCACCAGAGAATCTGAAGGCAAATTGAAGAGTATCTATTTCCTCTCAAGAAAAATGATAATTAACAAAGAACACATTTTATTATTTGGAGTAACTACCATCTTTCTTCTTCTGAACATCAAAAGGCTCTAAATGTAGGTAAGAAAATGCGTAGGGCAGGATTAGGGAGGACAAGAGAAAGAGAGGAAAGAAGAAAAACTGGAGTGTGTTAATACTACCATGTGGATGATTGAAAATGGGATGCGATCCTAATTACTTAAAGGAATAGAAAAAATCGTTTAAAAATGTTTATTTCGAAAGACTTCTTTGGTATTTACAATTAGACAAATATCACTAGATAGGACAGTGCAGAATATATACAGGTTTCTCCTGTGAGCGGGAAGCAACTGGAATTTATTAAATAAGTTAATACTTAGTCTAGGAGGATGTTTCTGCATAAATCAAGGTCCCTAATGTACAGTGGTTTTTTTTCCAAAATCTTTAAAGATACCTTGGAAGAATGAAGGTCATAAGTCAATCTGATATGGCACCGAGCCAGGAGGGAATAAACAGCATCAAAATGAAGAGAAATTGCTTTGGAGTTAAACCAGCCTGTCATTGCCCTGGACATTGTGACTTTGGCTAGAATGCTCAAACTAGGAGCTTCATTTTTTTATTTTTTTATTTAGAAGTTGGAAATAATAATACATACCTTGAAGCATTGGTATGAGGATCAAATGAGAAAAGGCGTGTAAAGATTTGAGCACTGTAGCCAAGAAATAATTAGCTATGACCCTGAGTAATATTATGAATAAAACGCTCCAGCATGAGGACAGGGGCCTCCAACCAAAGCCCTCTGGGGAATTATGTTAGGAATGCAGGGGCTGTCCTGAAGAATGTTCTGAGCTAATTTTAACTGAGAGTGAAAAACGACTGCTTAGATAAAAAGAACCAAACAGATTTTGAATCTTTTTCTTTAAATCTTACTTTAATATGATTTAAAGAATGTCTCTTCATATAATAGTTACACTCATCTAAATAGAAACGGCCTCAACGTAAAAGACACATCTTTTCAACTATGGATCAAGAAATTATACTTTGATTTCTTATGGAGCAGTTCTAATATACTTCCCATAGTCAGTATTTTATAGAAATTCAAATGCAATGGCTAGGCTCCTACATTGATGCCCAGTAAGATGATTTTGCTTTTCAGTTTGCCTGCTGCATCAAAAGTACAATGTGACTAGGCTAAACAATCAGGAAGGACACTTTTAAAATCCATTGATTTTTATTAAATACACACTAAGTACACGGCATAGTACTTTCTCAGTCAACTGTACTATAGTCCAGGAATCATGAGGAATCAGAGGGTGGTTTTGGAATGAAAAGTTAATGCAAATGTTTATTTATTTATTTTTTTTACTTGCACCATGAAACCTAGGCCCTGCCCCAGCACACCAGAGGTTGGCATTTGGAGATGTAAAAAGCAACAGCAAGTTTTACGGAGTTTTGGCAGTGTGCTGCATGGACTGAGGACTACGTGTGGACTTCCTTAGTCCCGAGGAGTGTCTGCAGATTCCCCAACAAAGGCTTTTCCCGGTGTTTTAATGTTTACTGGCATTTCCTCTGCAGGATATCCGCTCTGCTTGTCTTCCCGCATGAGAGAGTGCAGATGTTCCTGAAAGCATCTTTGCGTGGATTGACTTGAAGCACGATGCTGAGGCAAGGGGGAGAACTCAAAGGGCGCTGTTGGGACTGCAGAGAGGGAGGCAGCTGGGCAGGGCTTCCCAGACTGTGCTGATATAAGCTTTTTCTCTAGAAAATAGCCTCCTCCCCACACCCGCCCCCCTCCTTTTTAAATAAAGAGAACAGGTTCCTGCGGTGATGGCAGAGATGTTCTGGTACTCTTTTGAGTTTTCGGTATCCAAATGCACTCATTATGATAACAGTCTTGGATGTTCTGTTTGCCTCACCGAAGTCCCAAGTTACAATTCAACGTGTTTTAATTAGTGAGTGTTTTATTATTTATTTATTTATTTATTAAGATATATTTTATTGACTTTTTTTTACAGGAGAAGAAACGAGAGGGATAGAGAGTTAGAAACATCGATGAGAGAGAAACATCGATCAGCTGCCTCCTACACACACACCCCCTCCCCCCTCCCTGGGGATGTGCCTGCAACCAAGGTACATGCCCTTGACTAGAACCAAACCTGGGACCCTTCAGTCCACAGGCCAACGCTCTATCCACTGAGCCAAACCGGTAACGGCTAATAGGTGAGTGTTTTAAAAAGTGAAATTACTAAAATGTTTCTGAGGTACAGGAGACCTGGAGATAGGAATTGTAGGCCCAAGGGAAAAGAAAGACCTGATTTGACTCCAAGTAAGTAACACGAATGGGTGATGATAAAATCTAGTCAAAAGAGCTCTATAAAAATTTCTTAAAGTGCTACTCATATGATAAAGCTATTGCCACTGTAAAAAAGGAATTTGCAACCAGGCATCTAGGATGTGGGTGACTACTAGTGTGAATTAATAGTTAAATGTTTACTACTCTGTGGTAACTGGACTCGGAGCAAGACTGGGTGCTTCCTTTTTAAAAAAATATATTTTATTGATATTTTACAGAGAGGAAGGGAGAGAGATAGAGAGCTAGAAATGTTGATGAGAGAGAAACATCGACCAGCCGCCTCTTGCACACCCCCTACCGGGGATGTGCCCGCAACCAATGTACATGCCCTTGACTGGAATCGAACCTGGGACCTTTCAGTCCACAGACCGATGCTCTACCACTGAGCCAAATAGGTTTTGGTGGGGTGCTTCCTTGAAGGGAGAAAGCACTGAGTTTGGCTCTAGGGAGCTGAGGACTCACTAGAGAGGGAGAAATGACTTGTGGGTATTTCTGTCAAACTACTAAGTCAAAGGGATGAATTTGGGGGTATGTGTATGCACTGTGATGGCGAATACATTCTACAAGAAGGGGAGGGCCATACTCTCAAAATGGCACATAAAGCAATGCACACAACGTTATTTAGAATGTAGTTTGTGTGCTAAGACAGCTTTGTCCCAATGGAAGCCTAGTGGAGCTTTTGGCTACTCGTTTGTACTAAATCAAACCAATTCAATGTGCCAACGAACGCAGAAGTGCTTTGGCCATGGTCAAGGCCTAAGGCAAACGGAAACACACCATGAAAGTTTGAGAAGAAAAGAATAACCGACTGATAGCAACTTTCTCTAACAATTCTCCAAAGTACTACAGCCTGCCTCAAAGCTTAATTAAATCAAATAAAATAATGAATGAATAATGATCACAGATAGAGCAACATGGGAAGGAGGTCTACTTAGAAGTCCAGCCTTCAAACTGTGGTTCATAGCCATGAACTTCTGGCTTCTCTCAATCAAATTCTTAAATGTGTAGACATGGCGAGAACTGCCAAGGAAGAGTTCATAGGTGGACAACAAAACATATCTCCTTTTAGAACAACTGGTCCCTCCCTCCTCCTCCTCTTCACCTCTAATCCGGCCAAACTGACTCTAGTCTCCATGATATCGTGCCTGGTGCTTCCAGGACTTACTGACATATGTGTGCTTTCCCATGAAATTGACATCGCTGGACTCAGCTATTGGAAGCCCCCCCCTCCCCGCAACAGGGTCCCCAGAACCTGGTTGTCAGGTTATAATGACAGTGTAGTAAGTGCTCTGCACAATTTGCTTTGCTGCTACTTCTGTTATTAACCTTGAAAAGAAGTGTATTCATTTTCTGATACTCATGCCTTGCCTTTCAGTGAAAGGAAGTATTACTCATCTTTGTGTGGATTAATTAGGCCCATTGAGAAAGAAGGCATTAATTTGGTAGATTCCTTGTGTTAAGATGTCAAGGGCTCTTTATGGGACAAAGGTATTCTTAATTGTAGAAACACAGAAAAAATTTCTATTGCAGCTCTGCTTCTTTGTCTTATCCCTTATCACAAGCATTAACCTGCACTTCCTCCCTGGCTTGAAACAGCGGTTAGTATATAAATGATTAATTAATTGCATTAATCTATGTAGGAGAGTTGGTACAATGTTTTCTAGGATTAGACAAAATTTGTTTAATGTTGCTCTTTCCTTAAGTAAACAAATAAAGAAAGAAGGAAGGAAGGAAGGGAGGGAGGAAGGAAGGAAGGAAAACAGAAAGCAAAGAAAAATGCTGGTTAAAGAAGAAATGAATCAGAAATCAATATGTTTGATTTTGTCGGCTATAATCAAATTCATCTTTCATGATTATTACTTAGATGATATGAAAGCTATATCACAACTGTTTTCCTAAGCAATAAACCTGAACAGACAAATATTTTTTTAAAACCTTCTTATTGCGGAGGACTGAGAAGGTGGGGCAGTTCTGTACCGTGCTGCCTTACACTGGTTAAGACCTCCAAGAGAAAAGGCCTACCAAGGTGAGGATGCCCCTACTGTCACCTGTAGAGGGGCAGCACTGAGCTGGCCAATATTTGTGGTGGTGCTGCTTGTCCTGGCTCAGGGGAAGCGTTCCACTAAGTCTGAAAGACTAAGACATCGCGGGGACTCTCCGTCACCGCCCGCGGCCTGCTCTGCCAGGCCTTCGCGCACGCTGTGCTGGCGCTGCGCCTTCCATCGGCAGACCCGGAGAATCCTCTCTCCGTTGCCACATGGCCAGGCCAAAGCATCAGACACTACCACCATGCGGATTTTAAAACTACAGGGGAAATTGAGCCACAGGAGCTACCATCGCTGCCGCACCCACCGCCGCCCCCAAGAATGGGAATCCACCGAAATCAGAGCTCACTACGCACCGGGCTCATAGAGAATGTGGCTTCAGAAATTAGCCTCTGCATCCACAGCAGCTCCACATCCGCAACAAAGAGGACACCATTGAGGGCGGACTCTCCCCATGCAGCCATCACAGCCCGCCCACAATCTTCCCAGCACACCCACCATGCTGGGAGGGAGATGGAGCGCGCTGGTGAGGAAATGGCACGGTGCCTTCCATTACCCACCCAGGCGAGCCCATCCTCCGATGCCACGTGGCCAAGCCGAAGCTCTCACCACCACCGCCATGTGAACTTTAAAACTACAGTGGTAATTGAACCACAGGAGCGACCGTCAATATTGCACCTGGCACCGCCACCCACCACTGCCGCTGAGAATAAAGGAAATCCACCAAGAACAGAGCTCACCACGCCTTGGGCTCAGGGAGTGGGCGACCTCAGAACTTAGCCTCCATGTCTGCAGCTGCTCCGCTCCCACACCGAACGAGACACCTTTGAAGGTGGTCCCCCTGCCTGCAACCATCTCAGCCCAACTGCAGCTGTCCCAGCCTTCCCGTCATGCTAGCAAGGAGCTAGTGCGGCGCCTCCAATATGTGACCCCAACACCCTAGAGGGGCCGTGTGCCCCGGGTGAGCAGAGTGTCCCAGGGGTCCGAGTGCCCCGGGTGAGCCGAGTGTCCCATGGGGCCGAGTGCCCTGGGTGAGCCGAGTGTCCCAGGGGTCCGAGTGCCCCGGGTGAGCCGAGTGTCCCAGGGGGCCATGTGCCCCGGGTGAACCGTACCCCCAAAGGGGAAGGGGATCCCGGGTGAGCCGTGTGTCCCAGGGGGCCGAGTGCCCCGGGTGAGCCGAGTGTCCCAGGGGTCCGAGTGCCCCGGGTGAGCCGAGTGTCCCAGGGGGCCGAGTGCCCCGGGTGAGCCGAGTGTCCCAGGGGGCCGAGTGCCCCGGGTGAGCCGAGTGTCCCAGGGGGCCATGTGCCCCGGGTGAGCCGAGTGTCCCAGGGGGCCATGTGCCCCGGGTGAACCGTACCCCCCAAAGGGGAAGGGGATCCCGGGTGAGCCGTGTGTCCCAGGGGGCCGAGTGCCCCAGGTGAGCCGAGTGTCCCAGGGGGCCGAGTGCCCCGGGTGAGCCGAGTGTCCCGGGTGAGCCGAGTGTCCCAGGGGGCCGAGTGCCCCGGGTGAGCTGAGTGTCCCAGGGGGCCGAGTGCCCCGGGTGAGCCGAGTGTCCCAGGGGGCCGAGTGCCCTGGGTGAGCCGAGAGTCCCAGGGGGCCGAGAGCCCCGGGTGAGCCGAGTGTCCCACGGGTCCGAGTGCCCCGGGTGAGCCGAGTGTCCCACGGGCCGAGTGCCCCGGGTGAGCCGAGTGTCCCACGGGTCCGAGTGCCCCGGGTGAGCCGAGTGTCCCACGGGCCGAGTGCCCCGGGTGAGCCGAGTGTCCCACGGGTCCGAGTGCCCCGGGTGAGCCGAGTGTCCCAGGGGGCCGAGTGCCCCGGGTGAGCCGAGTGTCCCACGGGCCGAGTGCCCCGGGTGAGCCGAGTGTCCCACGGGTCCGAGTGCCCCGGGTGAGCCGAGTGTCCCACGGGCCGAGTGCCCCGGGTGAGCCGAGTGTCCCACGGGGCCGAGTGCCCGGTTGAGCCGAGTGTCCCACGGGTCCGAGTGCCCCGGGTGAGCCGAGTGTCCCAGGGGGCCGAGTGCCCTGGGTGAGCCGAGTGTCCCAGGGGGGCGAGTGCCCCGGGTGAGCCGAGTGTCCCACGGGGCCGAGTGCCCGGTTGAGCCGAGTGTCCCACGGGTCCGAGTGCCCCGGGTGAGCCGAGTGTCCCAGGGGGCCGAGTGCCCTGGGTGAGCCGAGTGTCCCAGGGGGGCGAGTGCCCCGGGCGAGCCAAGTGTCCCCGGGGGGCCATGTTCCCCGGGTAAGCCGTACCCCCCAAAGGGGAAGGGTGTCCCGGGTAAGCCGTGTGTCCCAGGGGGCCAAGTGCCCCGGGTGAGCCGAGTGTCCCACGGGTCCGAGTGCCCCGGGTGAGCCGAGTGTCCCAGGGGGCCGAGTGCCCCGGGTGAGCCGAGTGTCCCAGGGGGCCGAGTTCCCCGGGTGAGCCGAGTGTCCCACGGGGCCGAGTGCCCCGGGTGAGCCGAGTGTCCCAGGGTGCAGTGTGCCCCGGGCGAGCCGTGTGTACCAGGGGAAGCAGTGGGACCCAGGGGAAGGGGCGGTGAAAACCAGAGGAGGAGCGGACTCTATTCATATGGTCCTGAGATAGTCACCATAAAACAAGCAGACTGCCAAATGACAGCGGGGAGGGGAAGGAGACCTGGGGGGAGATAGGAGAACAACCGAGGGACTGGTATGCATGAACATAAGTACAACCAATGAACACAGAACTCTGGGGAGGGAGGGCATAAATGGGAGTTGGGGGGGGGGCAATGGTAAACTATGTACACAGAAATTACCTTAATAAAGTAAAATTAAAAAAAAAACCTTCTTATTGCTCTAAGATACATATGCTAAATTGGGGCATTTATTTAAAATATTTTTTTTATTGATCTTAGAGAGGAAGGGCAAGGGAGAGATAGAAACATCAATGATGAGAGAGAATCATTGATTGGCTGTCTCCTGCATGCCCCACAGTGGGGACTGAGCCTGCAACCTGGTCCTCTTTGGATTCCTTTTGTTTGGAGTTCTGGGCACTTCCTGGACTTGTAAGTCTATTTCTTTCACCAGGTGGGGGAAGTTTTCGGTCATTATTTTTTCAAATACGATTTAGTATCTTGCTCTCTTTCTTCTGGAACCCCCATAATTCTGATGCTGGTACACTTGAAGTTGTCCCAGAGGCTCCTTACATTATCTTAAACTTTTTGGATTCTTTTTTCTTTTTGCTTTCCGGTTGAGTGTTTTTTTTGTTTTTGTTTTGTTTTTGCTTCTTTTTTATTTCAAATCTTGACTTGATTCTTGCAATCCTCTAGTCTGCTTTTAGGTCTCTGTATAATATTTTTTATTTCAGTCAGTGTATGCTTAATTTCCAGTTGATCATTTTTCGTATCCTCGAGGGTCTCACTAAATTTATCAGGCCTTTTCTAGGAAATTCTTGAAAAACCTTATAACCATGATTTTGATCTCTATATCCAGTTGTTTACTTTCCTCCATTTTCTTCATTTGTGACCTGCCTTTTTGTCTCCACATTTTGGCTGCTTCCTTGAGTTGATGGAATGGCTTTGTGTGTAGGTGTCCTAGAAGGGCCCAGTGGCTCAGCCTCACCAGTTGCCTGAGGTGGACATTCTTGGTGTGCCCCTTTGTGGGCTGTGTGCACTGTCTTTTTGTAGATAAGCCTATAGATTGTTAGTATCACTGGGGGGAGTTGACCTCTTGGCCAATTGGCTATGAGGATCATCTGTGTCTCCACTGGGAGAGCTTCTGTGTTCAACTTGCATGGGGCAGAGTCTCAGGGCTGACCAGACAGCCTTGGTTTCCTGTAAGCCCTCCCCTAAGAGGCCCCTGTGTTTCAGTGTCCTGGGAAATGCCTTCATGCACTTCTGAGAGAAGGCTGCCCTGAGTTTTGCTCACTGCCAGACAGTCCAATTTCTTTCCGAGTGAGTCTGGGTATCCAGAGTCTTACCTGGAACTGGATTTCAGTGCAGTTCGGAGGTTTTGTTTCCCTCCTGAACTAGAAAACTAGCTGAGCACTTGCTGCCCGTCTTCTCTTAGTGCAGCAAGTAAGCCAGCCATGTATTCAGCTGCCCTCCCTTCCCACGCTCAGGTCTCCAAACCTCTGTTCTCCACAGCTCCTCTTGGTCTCAGTGTCCTTTTATCTTTTCTTATAGTTGTAGAATTTCCACTCAGCCAGCTTTCTGGTGGTTCTGGACGATGTCCGCTATGTCTTCCAGTTGCACTTTTGAAATTGTTGTGTGAGGCAGGAGTATAGGTGTTTACCTATGCCGCCATCTTGGTTTTTCCATAGGATTTTTAAAAATAGTCTAGCTAGAAAATAATCCTTTGTAGGAATATATATATTTATACCCTGTGGGTTGCCCTTTATCTTCTCTAATGTTTTTGATGAACAGAAGCTCTGAATTTTAATTAGAAAAAAATTATAAAGCAACAATAGCATTATGGTAAGTTTTAAAAAGAGGTAGAATGATGTCATTGATATAAAAGGGGTTAGGATTCCAGCATTACTGGGCCATGTATCAAACTTCCAGAAGTCACGTGACATCTTTGTGCAATTTGCTGTATCCAATCATAATGTTGGAAAAGCAGCAGTTGCACCCCTACTCCCTACTTCCTGGGAGTCTTGGGAAAAATGGGCAGATTTTTGAAACTGTATTCTCATCAGAAGATTTACATCTGAAGATTTAAGCAATGGGAATATCTTAGCAAAGGTTGTTAGAACAGTAAGAGCTCTAGGCTGCATTTTTCATTGTCAAGTTGACACTAGTCACAGACTCCTTCAGGGAACTGTTAGTATTCTGAAAATAATAAATCAGAAAATTAATTTCAGTTTTTGATAGCACAGTAAGAGGTACTGTTTTAAGTCCAAAATTGTATCTATAAGATTTTTTTTTCAGGCCTTCAGTTGTTAGGTTCTATAATCAGTGATATTTTTAGTTAAAGGAAATCAGGACATGAGATAGTATTATTTTAATGCCTATCATTGGTTTATAGCCAATATTCATGTTAAAACAACAACAACAACAACAAAAAAGCATTTTACAGCTCTCTATGAAATAGCATTAATGAATGGACATATTCCATGGAAAATGGAATTTACTATGTGAAATCTTATAAATAGAGCATAGTATTTTTTTTTTTAAATCTTGGCTTTAAAGTGATTTGGTGAAATGAATATTTCCCTCATAAAACAAAATAAATTCTTATCATATTATTAAACATTTTACAACCTCAAAATGCTGTTTAGTGGACCAACTAGGAGTTAGGATAAAGCTGACTGCATCATGATCTGGTCAGAGTTTAAGCAGAGGACACAATTTCTAGAAATTCTCCTTCAGTTTGAATGTCAAAGCTTGTTCAGCTATGTTTCGCCTTGAGCAGGCCTCAGGCTCACTGTCTATGCGTTCTGCCTGTCCTGTTCTCTATCCTATTCCCAGTTATGATAAGTAATATTGTGCCCCTTTATGTTTTCATCATATTTAATTGCAGAAATCTTTATTGAGCACGAAGCCCTAGTGAAAATGAATTAACAAGCAAAACTGTCACCCGAAACACCTCCAAGAAGTACAGATGAGTAGAAAGTACAAGAGATTGAAACATTACTCCTCAGACATTATTCAATTTGTTTATGAACCCTTAAGTGTTTGTGCATTAAATTAAAAAAAATAGATTATAGAGAGTAAGGGAGAGGGAGATAGAGATAGAAGCATCAATGATGAGAGAAAATCATTGATTGGCTGCCTCCTGCACACCCCCTTCTGGGGATCCAGCCCACAACCCAAGCATATGCCCCTGACCAGGAATTGAATTGTGACCTCCTGGTTCATAGGTTGACACTCAACCACTGAGCCACGCCAGCTGGGCATTTTGCTAAATCATCAACTCCTCAAAGGCAGAAGCAGTTTTATTCACTTGAATGGCTGCTTCTGTGCGTAGCAGATTGCTGCACAAGTAGTACGTGCCCAGTTTATGCCAGTGGACTAACTGAAGGTCACCTTGAACCTTTGAAAATATAAAGTGTGAGTTTAACAAATGTTGTCTCTTGTTCTTCATTTTCTAACTACTTAGAACTTGGAAAGTGGACCTTTCCGCCGTAAACGTTTCTCTCTAGATAGGATTTTCTTTTCTTTAAAAATGGAATAGAAAGAAAGGAAAACAAACTGGAACCGTTAAAAAAGTCTTAAAGTACCAGATCTCTCTTCTAGGAATGTGGAGAGAGAACTTAAGCCAGCCTACCATAATTTCTTTATGAGTTAAATTTTCTCTAAATGTGATCTTGTTTCATTTTGAAATATACATATTTTTAAATGCATACATGTAAGCAACTGGAAAATTGGTTTTAAGCACATGTGATATTAGATTTCACAAATGTTTAGGGCCCTGGTGTTATTTCCATGACTATGAGATTTCATAAACACGGCATCTAGCAACCATTTATGGTTCAGTACCCTTCTGCATAACCGAGGTGGCTTTATTGAGCACAAAGGCATTTTCTGTCCATTACTGTAGATAGCAATGCTTTGTATTTTAAATGAACATTTCACACAGGCCTGAGCAAAAGGTACATTTTATAAGGCTATGTACTTGCTGTAAGTGCATATGTAGCTTGCAGTCTTTAATCCCGACTGACCTTCAGACAGCCCTGTGAAGGTAAAAAGAATCATTTTTTATTTTAACCTCCGGAATCAATTCTTTTTCGTGTCTTGCATTTAGAACCGCTGGCTGCCCACACTATTGAATTAATAGAACTTGCATTGCCTGTTTAGCCTAGCGCAACCTTAACGCTGTTTACTTATGCTCACCATACAGTAGAATTAAAAAAACTATAGAGGAAAATCTCTTTCTGTTATTGGACTGTTGAAAAGAAATCTCATATTCCGTGATATCTGTTTCTAATTTGTCTTTGGGGAAAGGAATGCCAAATAGTTGCCTTGTTTCCCCCTTCAGACATTCGGAACCTCACCAAACTGCAGTCAAACCAGGATGCACACCCCAGGATGGGATTGTTTCCCCCCTCAGGATCATAGTCAATAAATTTGATTAGTTTGTAAAGCATTCCAAGCCACCAGCCCACAAAGCAGGTTGAGCCAATACCTTCACTCACTCCCTGTTCCTTCTAGACCACCAGGGCTCTAGTTTGTATTTTTAAACCTGGGTTAAATTGTGGCATAACCGCAAACCATTGTATGCTATTAACAGTGGGGTTCCAATGAATGACTGACAAACAAAATCTTAGCACACGAAGCCTAGCTCTCTCAATGGTAAACACATGTTATTAATGAAACGTTTCTAACGGGCCCGGGCAGCTTGAAGTCTGCCTTGACTGACAAGGCTGTATTTTGCTATCTGGGCTACACAAACCAAACAAAACATTTTAAAATAGCATATCAGAATGTGTTTTGCCGAATCACCAAGGTATAATTTGCAGCTGCGGATTCTGGACTTAGCTCCCCTTCCTCCAACACTGGATGATTGCGTGACATTTTTCCTCCAGGGTGGAAAGACAGCTCTTGGTTCCTGGATCCTTCGTAAGGTCTGGATGGAGTTCAATTCAAACCTTGGTCCAGCCTCCAAGATGCACAAAGGACTCAACACAGGTGTCACGTGGGTTACCGAGGAGGATCCAGGTGAACATCTGTTTTGTGTGCAGTTCTGGAGCCCAGCATCTGGTAGCTCTCAAAGAATCACCGCTCTGAGGTAGGATGCTAAATAGAGGTCAGATGTGATTCATCCTCAGCTTCCTCTAAGTTCATGAGGCAGACGGGCGGAGGCTTCCACATTCGTGTATATTTGATGTTTTTCTTTATCAGTAATACTGGCTACTTAGCATGTAGGCATCCACGAAAACAGACAGTGAGTCTTTTGTGCATTTTTCCCCCCCAAAACTCTCGCATAACATAAAGGGATAGCAAACCCCAAACCAAATAAAACAACACTGGCATTGCATTTTAGATGTCTTTGAAACATTCCAGTGTTTTGGACCACCAAACTCGAACCCACGATGCTTGCATTTCGTTTTGATCAAATTGGGCAGTGCTGCCTCAAGCTGGTTTGCATTTCTTCCCTTCAAATTTACCCTGACTCTGTTAAAGGACCAGAGAATTATAGGGGAACAACGTCCTGTCAATCTGTTCTGTAGAGTTCTTCTAAAAAGGAACTGAGTAGGGAGGAAACCCGTATCATCAAAACAGTTCCCCATCACAATGCTTCTAGGAACTTCCACTGTCTCTAACAACATCGAACCAACCAATCAAAGGTAAGACTTTACACAAATCACATATCCATACTGTAAATTATTCTTTCGTTTGAACTAACTGGGTTGCTTTCTTTTCACTGAATTCATAGGTATGGTCTAAAATGAAGCTGAAATAGTACAGCCTAAAACCACTTAAGGGCAATGCTAAAGACGAAATGTCTAGAGCCTAGAGACTCTAGGCCAGCCATGGGCAAACTACGGCCCGCGGGCGGGATCCGGCCCGTTCAGCTGTTCTATCCGGCCCGTGGAGCCGAAAGAGCGGAGGGTTCTCTTGCTCTCCCCTTCGCTCCTTCACCAGCAGCCCAAGATGAGGGTGCCAGCATGGTCAGGTCGCTTTTGTTCCGGCCCTCCACTCCAGTTTAAGAACCCGTTGTGGCCCTCGAGTCAAAAAGTTCGCCCACCCCTCCTCTAGGCTATGCACTAATGACAAGTTGCATCTGGGGAGTGGATTGGATCATCTAAGAATATTTTGTCAGGCCCAGGTGAAAACGAGGGACTCATACACTCTCATACGGATTTCAAAATAGAATGCTTGGAGAGATCATGTCTTGAAACTCATTAATGAAATGCAACTGGCAAACAATGAAGATGACACTAGGTAGCAAAGAAAGGCCATCTGTTATCCCATTTCTAACCCAATAGCTGAGTAGCTGCCCTAATGATCTGTTAAATGCTGCCTAGAGAGCCCAATTAGTCTTCTCTACCTGAACGCTTGATGTTTGGGGATTATACCTTACAGTATGATGACTCATGTTCCCACTTCTCAGGTTAAATAAGGGTCAATTTTTTGGAGTTTAATTAAAGAAGCTTGAGCTATATTGATTTGATTTGACTAGTAGGTAGAGAAAAATAAAAGATACCTCTAATGCAGTGGCTGGCAAACTGCAGCGCTGTTGACTAATGAGCTTGCCGACCACTGCTCTAACGTATATGTTATGATAGAGAATTCTAAAATTTTATAGCTGGTAGGGACTTAAAGGAATTAAATCCAGAGAAATTTAACTGATTAATAACAGAATGAAGACTAGAACCCAAGTCTTTTTTTTTTTTTAATTGTTTTGTTTTTGTTAATCCTCACCTGAGGATATTTTCCCATTGATTTTTAGGAAGAGTGGAAGAGAGAGGGAAAGACAGAAACACCGATGTGAGAGAGACACATTGATTGGTTGCCTCCTGCACAGCCCTGCAGGAGCCTACAACCAAAGTACGTGCCCTTGACTGAAATTGAACCCGGGACCCTCTGGTCCACAGGATGACGCTCTATCCACTGAGCCAAACTGGCTAGAGCTAGAACACAGTCTTTTTAGCTTTTCAATTCAGTGTGCTTAGTTATTATCATACATTGCAGTGAAAATTATGTTGTGTAAATTTTCTACTACTAGTATATTACTACTATATTTTAAAATATTTCATGTGGAAGTGCTTAAATTTGATAACTGATAACTTGGTTGAATAGTACTTATACTAATGATACAATACATATGTGTTTATGCCCACACAACGTGTAAAGACTTGGAGACTCAGGCACCAATTTAAGTATACTTGCAATTTGTTCTTTTAAATTTCATAGTCTTAACAAATTTCAGAATAAGGAAAAAGCTACATGTCATCATCTCAGTGCCAGGAACCCGCCAGAGTAAAGCATCAACATCCATTTCTTGTCTTGGTTCCTACATTGGGCGGGTCCCTCTGATAAAATTAGTGCTTCAAAGATTTGGGAGAAGATGCATGCGGATGACACAAATGTTCCTTCATGCAGAATTCTCAGATCTTATCCTACATGAGGCACTGCAGCATCATGGAATATTTTACTCACTCATTCGCTCCACAAGTACTTATGAAGTATCTATATAAAGCCAAGGATGGTGCTAGACACTAGGAAACACACACTTCTGCCTATGGCAGTGCCCATGAATCTTCCCCAATCTTTGTGTTCTCTTCTCTTTGTGGGGCACACAACTAGACTGCGTTTCCCAGTCTTCTTTTCCATGTTCTGGCCAACAGAATAACAGTGGAAGTGTTACGTACCTCTTTTAGACCTGCCCTGTCAATCCCTCTCATGTATGTCTTTCTTCTCTTTCCCAGCTGTGACATAAATAAAGGGAGCTCAGAGAACCTAGAAGAGAGAGGAAACATAAGAAGACAGGGACCTGGGTTCCTGAATGGCCGTGTAGAACTGAGAGGCCTTCCAGCACCATCAACCTATGTTGTACTATGACTCAAACAAGAGATAAATGTCATTGTGTGACTTTACTAAGATGCTCTGTTTTTTAAAAAAAATATTTTTATTTATTTCAGAGAGGAAGGGAGGGAGAGAAAGAGATATAAACATTAATGATGAGAGAGAGTCATTGATCGACTGCCTCATGCATGCACCCCACTGGGGACTGAGCCTGCAAGCTGGGCATGTGTCCTGACTGGGAATCAAACCGTGACCTCCTGGTTCATAGGTCGATGCTCAACCACTGAGCCACGCCTGCCGGACAAGATGCTCTGTTTGTTAAAGCAGTTAGTCACGGTATCAGTTTTGCGGTATAATAAAGAACACCCAAGCTTAGTGGCTTAAGACAAAAACCACCCTGTGTCGGTAACTGGGACAGGGCTCAGCTGGAATGACTCATCTCTTCTCAAGGCTCTGACTAGGCTCACTCATGGGGCCATGGTCAGTTTGTAAGTCAGGTGGAAGCTGGCTGGTATCAAATGGTCTCTCACTCACGTCTGGCAGTTGGTGCTGGCTGGCTCCTGAGCCGTATTTCTAGCATGCTAGCCTGGATTTCCAGAGGAAAGGCTCTGCTTCATAGGCATTTATTAGTATTCTACTTCCCCGAACAAATCGTACAGCCCAGCTTAGAGTCAATGTGGGAGAACTATGTGAGGTCACGGGTAGCGAGAGGCATGACTCATTGGGAGCTAGTATTTTAACAATCCCCACACCACACTTGAGGAATGAATTGCTCTTAAGGAGCTCAGCATTCTAAGAGAGAGGTATATAAATAAATAACCACAACACTGGGAAGTGTTAGAAACAACACTATAGGGACACTAAAAGGGAATAGTTAACACTGCTTGCTTGCCCTGGGCATAATGGCAAACATTTCTCTTTCTAAAGGAGCGGAATTTTGTTAGGAGCACCAGGAGCACACGGTATGGTTGTGGGAAAGGAGGAAGGATGGTCCAGAAAAGGGAAATAACATCACAGGAGAAAGCATGAAAGTCGGGAAGAGCAAGGCCTGTGTGGGAGCAGAGAAAAGTTTACTGAGGATTTTGTAGAAAGTATAAGGAGATGGGCTACAGATGTAAGCAGGGCTAGGTGGTGCTGAAAGTGTATGCCAAGAAGTTAGGAATTTACATGGAAAATGTTGGAACATTGAATGAACTTCATCAGGGAATTCATACTACTGGTAATGAAACCCCAACTGGTGACACTGGAAGACTAACCGGAATTATTGTAGACTTTGGAGAAACAATAAGGTGAAGGTGATACCCGCTGGCATAGGAGGAAGAATGAATCTCAGTGGATACGTTTTCCAGTGCAAGAAAGATTGTTTTCTTTTTTCTTCATATTTTTATTGATTTCAGAGTGGAAGGGAAAGGAAGAGAGAGAGAGAGAGAGAGAGAGAGAGAGAGAGAGAGAGAGAGAGAGAGAGAGAAACATATCAATGAGAAATCAAACTGTGACCTTCGCCGGGCTGTTTTCTTTATTTTACTTATAATTTTACTATACTTATTTTATTGATCATTATACTTAATTCTAATATAATTCAACACATACTTTCTGTCTTACACCTCCATTCTATAGGGATAACAAAAATTGATCAGTTATTTTATGGCTACCTCTTTACTTCAGAGCTATAGACAGGCTTTGCAGGGCTGACCGAGTATGGAAGTCTCCAAGCCTCTGCTGGGCACATCCATAGGCTCTGAGAAGGGCTGCAGTTCTCTCTCTTTTTGCCGTGCCCTTAGGGGATGTAGGGGTCACTCTAGGGAATGTGTGCCATAGAGAACAGGGTGGTTCTATGAGCCTATGCCTGATCCTTTGTGCCTGGACACACTACAGTGTTTCTTCACTGGGGACTTTTATCTTCCTGGGCTCCACCCTGAGATGGACATAAGTCTTCTTTGCTCCCCGATTGTAAGGTGGACCTGTGAGGTTTATCCTCCATGAGGAATTACTCAAAGACAGGGAAGCCATCTCCTCTGTTCCAGTTACTATTGCTACATAATCAATTAGCTTACAGTTAGCAGCTTAAACAAGCTTTCATCATTTTGTAGAATTTGGCAGGTCCAGAATTCAGGCCAGGCACAGGTATGCTGGCTCTGCTCCACCATGCCTGTCCTCAGCTGGGGGGCTTCCAGACTGTGGGCTGCAATCACCTGCTCCCAATCAGTCACAGCAACTGGAGAATTTGAATATAGTCGTCAGCCCCATAGTTGATGAGTATTGGCTTCCTGGACGACACTTGGCCGCAGGACAGCAGTGAATACCTAGGGATTATTAGGGTTCTGCTGTGGAGGAAGAAGTGGGGCGTAGATGCAACTAATTGCATTCACGACAGAGAGAAAAAATGGAAAACTTGAAGCGTGTAACCCAAGGGCCAATATCAATGGCAAGTGCCTATGAGCCTAATATTAATTCAAGAAATGGCCAGCTGTTGGGTTCAAGGACTGAAAGGTTAAGCCTGTTGAGAGTGCTGCTGATTGAATTCGACATGACATCAAGGCAAGGGGCAAGGCAGCAGCCAGTGTAGACAGCAAAATGGCCACCCCTCCTCCAACTTGTGAAGATTACCAGGAGTCAGTTTCCACAGACCACCAGTAAAGTCAACCCCAGACTCTTGAAAAATGGTGCTCACTAGACCCTCTATCTTTTAAAGATACTAAAGATTCACAGTCCTACTTGGTAGAAATGCAACAATGGCTACACGCTTTAACCTATTTTAGGCAACTGGGACTTAGAAAGAGATTTGCAAACAAGTGAACGAATGGCCTTTGGGAACTTGACTGTGAGCTTTTGTATATTCAGGGCACTTTTCTCTGCTTCGGGGCTGAATGGCTCTTTGAAATTCCAGGACCTTTTGGCCAGCATGAAGCACAGTATTAAGAGGCTAATGTTGGGGAGCCATTTTTTTTTTGAGCTAGAACAGGAGTTTGAATAAAATCCAGGCTGAGTCAGCTTCTAAACAAGGATGAAGTTCAAGTTTATGAAGCTAACTCACAAGCCCGAAGCAGCATATTTATATATTTTTGACATTTGCCTTAAAAAGAAACATCGGTCTGCATCTTCGCGAAATGCTGAGCTAAATACTCAGCAAAAGAAAACTTGAACTGCGTTAAGCCTTTTTCTTAGAACCGGGGCTGGTAGCAGTGCAGTGGTGACAGCACAGCGAACAAAACCCCGGGTGTTAATACAGGACTCCTGAGTACCCATCCTGCCTGGGCACGAAGGAACCTTTGACCTTGGACAAGCCACTTCACTTCTCTAGGTCAGAAGTAGACTAATTTATTAGACGGGATGCCTAAGGCACTACAGCATGTTAATTGCTATTTTCATCTGACTTTAGGCTTGAGGAATCTGAGCACAGTTAAGCCACTGGTCCCCAGTCAACTATTGAGTCAGTAGGCTAGGAATGGCCTGCGTGCCCCTTGCGTCTCAGGCTGCGACTCTCTCTTTCTCCTCCACTGCCTTCTAGAATGCAGCGGTAAGACAGGCTGTGTCTAGTGAAAGGGCTCCCGCCGCTTACCCCACGAGCTCCACCTGCCACGGCGTCTCTGAAGTACCGTCTATAAGCAAGCGCAGGGCGTGAGGAATAATCCTTTGCCGTGAACAAATAGCTTCTCAAACCTCGAGCATGATCAGGGGAGCATCACTTGGATTAGTGGATTAAATACGTTAGCTTAAATGACCTTACTAATTTTGCATTATATAATACACGAAAACCTCAGAGCAATGGGAGTGTTACTTTGAAGAACCAGCTATAGCTTTCTAAAGGAAAGTTGAGAGAGAAGAGAGGAGATTGTGACGCAAACAGCATTTAACCCTCTGGCCATTGCGATGCCTCTGATGCAGTAGAAGAGATAGGACGGCAAGGTTGTGGTGTGCTCAGGTCAGTGAGGCTAAAGGAAGAGGCACTGGGCGTCCAGACCTGTGACCTCCCTGGGCAGTTCCATCCAGAGCCGTTGATGAAGTGGTTCACGGTACTGGGCCTTGTAAAGCTATCTCCTCTGAAACACTCTCAGTATGATAAAATGCTCACACCATATAGAAAACCTTTCATTTCATTTCATTTTTTTTGGTAGAATATACTTTTTGCCACCTCAAAGTTGAGAAATAGTATGATCTTAAATGCTTGTCACCCAGGATTATGACAACCCTCTATTTCATTCACTGAGTGAATACTCAGTCTGTTAGGTTCTCGTGGAGATAATGTCAGGATAGCACAGGCCCCTTGCTTCCATAACATGGGATCCTGGGGAGAGAGGCTCAGTGTGTCAGACTCTGACTGCTTCTGGCTTCTCTCTCCCTCCTCTTTATAGCATTCAAGGGCCAACTCACTCCTCTGACAGGCTTCGGATTGCCTCCGCAGAAGTTAAGTCTTTTAAACCAAAACAGTTCAGAACTGTGCCTCAATTCACATTGGTCTGGCCCTGGCCTTGCCTCCCCAGCTGAATGGTGGGCTTTGCCTTTAAATCTTGGACATGAAATCTCCTTTGGTTTTGCTCCCCTAGGACTCTAGCACCTTCTGTCTCACCTCTGCCAGTCCCTATCCCCCAGTAGCTGAGGGTGTGGGCAGAGGAGTCAGGGAAGCTCAGGTTCAGGTCTTTGCTTATGTTTATTAGTAGAATGACCTTGGGAAGATTGTTCCTAGGGAATAATAATAATTAAACCTATCTCCAAGGGTTTCTATGAAGATTAAATGAGACACAGTATGTAAAGCACTTAGCACAGAATTCATAAAAACTGCTCAGCAATTTTAAGCAATTAATATTAACATCAATTATATCTATATCTATATATCTATATATCTATGTATCTATATATCTATATATCTATGTATCTATGTATCTATGTATCTATATATCTATGTATCTATATATCTATATCTCTATCTATATCTCTATCTTTCTTTCTTTCTTTCTTTCTTTCTTTCTTTCTTTCTTTCTTTCTTTCTTTCTATCTATCTATCTATTTATCTGCTCCATTGATGTGGAATAGGAGTTTTCCCCCCAAAACTGGATTTTACGTATTTTTTAAAAATCATGAACTGTGTTTGAAAGGGTTTTCAGATCTCCTTCAGAACTGAGCCAAAGGTAGGGGACCTGGTGGGAGTCAATAGAATTTTTTATTGATTTGAAACTAGAGCAAGATAGAAAATAATATCCTATCAGCAGAGCTCAGATTGAACCTTTGTGCATGCAAACTGAGAAAATGCAGAGTAAGTCAGCCTTCAGGAAGCAGGAATTGTGAGCCCCATCAGTACAGAGTCCCATTACCTACATTGTCATGATCCCAGGGCACACCCACCACAAAGGACAGAACCAGGCCTTCCGTTGGTCCTCAGTTACCAACCACTCTGCACAGAACCTGCGTTAAAAGAGAGCTGTTAGCCGAAACCGGTTTGGCTCAGTGGTAGAGTGTTGGTCTGTGGACTGAAAGGTCCCAGGTTCGATTCTGGACAAGGGCATGTACCTTGGTTGTGGGCACATCCCCAGTAGGGGGTGTGCAAGAGGCAGCTGGTCGATGTTTCTCTCTCATCGACATTTCTAGCTCTCTATCTCTCTCCAGTCCTCTCTGTAAAATATCAATAAAATATATTTAAAAGAAAAGAGAGCCGTTAGACTAGACATTCAGGAAGGATTGCTCAGTTTATACACTAAGTTTTCTTCAAACTGGTTTAAGTAAAACACTCTTGCTAGTCCTTTGACTCCTAATTATCAATTAGACGATCTAGCAGTTGTAAAACCCCAACAGGCATAACTTCCCTCTGTTAGAAACCCACTGGAAAACAGCTCTCAGGGTAGTAAAAGCAACACACATCAACCATCATCAGCATAAAACAACTCTTTGGGTGCATATGTATGCGGAAAGTTTTTTGTTTAAACACAATGTGGTTAATAAACACAGATATATGAAGTCCTTTTTTTTCATCAATGAACTATGGCAAACTAGAAATACATGGATTATAATTCTGAGTGATGAAATACATGGATTATAATTCTGAGTGATGAAATATAGGAAAATGCTCCAGGAGCAGATTCTTAACAATAATCACATTTTTTTTTTTTTTTTTACTCTTTTGGAGATTTAACCTTGACATTTTTTTCTCAATTGTATTTAGGCACCCATGGAAAAAGAGTGTCATTCCCTGGGCACCCCCAAATCCTCATAATTATGTGAACAACTATAATTTAAATTTTCCAGTTATTCCACTGATTTACTTAGCCTACAGATTTTCTCAAAAAAGGAACTGTTGAAAATAATTCCCAGGTTGAGGTGGCCTCAGTTCTTGGTAAGAATGTGGAGGTGTTTCCTTTTGCATTCCTACAATTTTTATTAGGTGACTTTTTAGTAGCTGTAAAACAGTTGTAGTTTATATCACTATATGATTATTTTTTTTTAATCAGAATTAGGTCCCTTTAAAAGATCTGCAATTTTCTACAATGTAAAATTTCTCAGAGAATTTCTAGAATTTAAACTATTTATATATTGCCAACATGTGTCTGCAATTAAATTCTTATAAACAATGGAGTTTAATCATACCCAGGGAAGTTGATTTCTGACAGCCATGGGATTAGCAATGGTTTGTGAAGCAAACGAACTGGAGTCAGAGCATGTGGCTCCTTAACACATAAGCTTGGACCATCACTTAACTTTTCTGGATGTGCTCTTACCTGGACTTAAGCAAAAGTATTAGTACTTATCTTTTGCTGTGTAACAAATCACCACGAAATTTAGTGGTTTAAAAGGTCAATTAGTTGTCTTCCCGTTTCTGTGGGTAAGAAGTTCAGGAGCAGCTTAGTTGGGTGGTTCTGACTTGAGGTCTCTCATGAGGTTGCAATCAAGATGTTGGCTGAGCTACAATCATTTGAATGCTTGACTAGGCCTTGAAGGCTCCCTTCCCAGCTGTCCCCTCACATGGATATTAGCAAGAAATCTTAATTCCTCAATGGCCTCAGTTTCCTGCCACATGGGCCTCTTCATAGGGTTGCTTACTCAAGAGCAAGTGATCCAAGAAAGAGGGAGCGAGGCAGAAGCTCCCATAAAATGTCTTTTATGACCTCACCTTGGAAGTCGCATATCATCACTACTGCCTCGCTCTTTTGATCACACAGACCACCCTATTACGATGTGGAAGGAAGTTACCCAAGGGTATGGTAAGGAGGTAGGGAAAATTTGGGGCCATTATAAAGGCTGTCTATCACCACAAGAAACTTAACAGTAATATTGAATCTTTCTTTTTCCCAGATTTGTTTTGTCTCAAAAAGTCTTGTTGATTTACCTCCAAAATATATCTCAAATATGTTTACTTCTATTTCCACTGCCATGCCACCAATTAAGTTTACCATAATATCTGGCATGGACTACAGTCTTCTTACAGGTCTTTTTTCCCCCCTCTCTGCTCATGCTCCCTTATAATCGCTTCTTCAGAGTAGCCAGAGTGATATTTTATAATTAAAAAATTAAAAAAATATTTTATTGATCTCAGAGAGGAAGGGAGAGGAAGAGAGAGAGAGAGATAGATAGAAACATCAATGATGAGAGAGAATCATTGGCTGCCTCCTGCACATTCCCTGCTGGGAATCTAGCCTGCAACCCGGGCATGTGTCCTTGACCGGAATTGAACCTGGGACTCTCTGGCCCACAAGCTGATGCTCTACTGAGTCAAACCAGCTAGGGCCAGAGGGATTTTTGAAAATACACCACATTATATCACTCTAGTGTGATTCCCCAATCCTGCCACATTACTCTTAGAATAAAATTTAAAACTCTTACGGGAGCCCCCAGGGCCCTCTGGTTCTGAACCCTGCCCATTACTTTGATCTCATCTTCACTGCTCTCCCCTAATTCTGTATGCTACAGACCCTATCTCCCCATGCATACACATCTCCCAGCTACCACCACATCTACTCTCTTCCTTGGACTAACTTTGACTAATTCTCAATTATCAGATTAAATTTTAGGGAGACTTTTCCTAGCTCCCCAATTATGTCCCATCCTCTTATCTTCTAACCCCATCCCTTGTTTAGAACACTTGCTGATATTTATCATTGAAAAGGTTGCAATACTACTGTTTGATATCCATTTTCCTCACACATGTCTATCCATAGACATGCACAATACCTAACATAGCATAGTTATTAATTAAACAGTTGTTGAGTAAATGAATGCTATATCAAAGAAAGTCTTTCTGCTGTCATAGTTCAGACAAGACATAGTCCTCTCTATGTCAAAATTTCCCACAAGTTACGAGTGATTGTTTATTAAAGAATAAAGAAGATTTCTACTAAAGGGTACAAAGTATGGGTCACTGTCCTCAGTGCTATAAACTTTATGGAACCAGATACAAGCAACCAGAAAGATAACAAATACAAACAGAGAGGGAAAAAATGTTATTTCAAATGAGGCCATAGAACTCATGAAGGATGTTTTTATAAGTGAACATGCCAACGTGGACTTGCAATATAGTTAGAGTCAGGGTCAGAATGAAAAAGAAATGGCTTTACATGTAATGTTTTGATTTTCAGGTGATTAATTTTCCTATAGTGACAAAACATGAAGATAAAGCTAACATCTTTTTAAAAAATTTCTTTAATGTTTAAAGTATTACATATGTCTCCTTCTCCACCCATCCCCATTGACATCTCCCTGGTTGTTTCCAGCTCCACCCCACCCCCAGCACATGCCCTCACCTCCCTACTGTCTGTGTCCATTATTATGCTTACATGCATGCATACAAGTCCTTTGATTGATCTTTCTCCCTTCACACCCCCTCACCTTCCCTCTGAGGTTGGATGGTCTGTTCAATGCTAACATCTTTGAAAAGTTTGTTGTTCATATGCTGTACCCTGAGCATGATTGATCAAATGTATTTTTTTTTTAATACAAAACAATCATTTTTTTTCATTCTTAATGGTATCAAGCTGAAGCTTATACAAAGGAAAACGGAAGTGTTCACACATGATCTTCATACAATAGGCCACTCCTTCAGACCAGAACATTTCAAATCTTTATTAAATTACAGCTTTTTAAAATTATTTCATGTTCTCTATCATTACTTGTCTTTCACCCACAAACACTTGTGTTTTGCATTATGCATCTCTTACTCCTTTTTCACGAAAACCATTAAGTATTTTTTTCTCTTTAAAATCCAGTTATTAATTATACAATATCTATTGTGTAACTCCCAAAGGCATTAAAATATTCTCTACTCTCTCCCCTTCCCCTATATTCTCTTTTCTCTCTTGTCCTCTTTTTTCCTTTTTAACCACCCACATATCAACTCAGGGACCCGTAATAAATTTAATTATCATTTTCAATTTCATCCTAGTACAAATTGTTTTTTCTATAAACATTTTAATAAACCTAGCTGACGAAGGGGGAAAATGAACTGCTCTAAAGTTGTGAAGGGCCAATCATAACCATTTCATGTACATATATAATCAAAAGAGATTTCCAATGGCTGAAGTGAGAACTGAAGCCTCTTTGAGAGTATGAACTTTCAGGGTTGCCTCTATGACTCCTCTTAGCTTAGAGAAGCAAATGTAAAATTACCTTTCCATGGTCGGTTGAGACCTAACTCCTTGGAATGAACATATAATTTCTTAGAAGGTGATGAAAGAAACAGTAAAAAGAAAATGAATTTCAGCACTTGGTCATTTAAAACATTTCTGGAAGCTCTCACTACATCTGCAAAGTTGATCTGGCCTAATGAGCAAGTAAATGTTTCCTTAAGTAAAGATGTGTTTTTAACATATTAAAAACACACACCTATGTACCATTTAATTTGAGTTACAAATATCTTGTAGCAACATGCTGATGTTCCAAATAAATTTTTTTATGCACTTCAGAATTATTGATACAATGAGACCTTAAGGAATACGAAGGGAGACTTGTTGATAGAATACACATGTTACTATGGTGATATTTTTGGATCATACTGTTTGCCAGGAACATGGTGTAATTCTGACTAATTTCAGTTAACATTAAAGGCTGTTGTGACAAAACAGAAATGTCTCTAGGTCACATCAGTGTGATTTGCAGTGGGAAATTAGATTAGTCTTCATTGCAAACATCAGTGACAAGGCAACTCTGCTCAACCACATAAATCTTTCTAATTCATAAATGGAAAATGTGCTCTTGTAATGTAATCATTATTATAATTTTAAAAAATATATTTTATTGATTTTTTTTTACAGAGAGGAAGGGAGAGGGATAGAGAGGCAGAAACATGGATGAGAGAGAAACATTGATCAGCCGCCTTCTGCACACCTCCTACTGGGGATGTGCCCGCAACTTGACCGGAATCGAACCTGGGACCTTTCAGTCCCCGGGCTGATGCTCTATCCACTAAGCCTAACCGGCTAGGGCATAATGTAATCATTATTATTAACTGTTTTACATTTTTAGTATACTCACTAGAAAACAACTCAGAGTGTCACTAGTTTGACTACTACTCTAACAAGTCCCTATCAGAGTTCTGATTATTAGTCGATGGGTATGGAGCTTGCACAAAGAGCAAGCACAGATGGAGTCTGGATCATAACTTTCCAGGATCACATGTACAAAATTTTGTTTTTAAATCCTCACCCAAGGATATTTCCCCCCCCCATTGATTTTAGAGAGAGGGGAAGGGAGGGAAGTGGAGAGAGAGAAACATCTATGGGAGAGAGACATATTGATTGATTTCCTCCTGCATATGCCCCAACTGGGTTCGGGGATGGAACCTGCAATCCAGGTAGAGGCCCTGGACCCTGAATTGAACCATAATCCTTTGGTCCAAGGGCTGACACTCTATCCACTGAGCCACACCAGTCAGGTCTCATGTACAGATTTTAGTGCACATCCCAGCAACTTCTATTTCCTAGTATACTTTATGGTAGATTCTGTAAGACCTTGCTTAATTTGATGTCTTTGTGTGGATTTGCAAAATGCTTTTGGAAGATAGATTTCTGTACTGTGGAGGATCGAAACAGCTGGCCCACTATTTGCTATGTGACATTGGGTGTCGGTGCTAAGCCAAATGCACATTTACCTGACATCAATCGAAGTTCAGAATGTTCCAGTGTTAGGAAGAAGATAGAATAAATGTTTGAATATTATTTTTTTGCTTACCTTCTGAATATGGATGGGCTTCTTAGGTGTCCTTTGTATATCTCAAGTGCAGATTAAACCAGTACTCCCCAAGTGTCTGCAGATGGAACACAGAGGAGATGATAACATGTATCCACCCCAGCACGTTAGGGTGGGTGGATAGGATTGTGTGAGGCTGGAGGTAACCTACTGAAGACTCTAGGCCTGACCTGCTGTCAGGAGGGCCGAGGTGATCAATAACCTGGAATGCCCACGAACTGTGCCACCTGAAGGTGCCATGGCTGAAGAATGAGAAGCTCTAGAGAACCAATCTATTTCTCAATTTTTTTCACAGATGCCTGCAGTGAGTCCCTTTGATTCCAATCTAATCACCTGTACCAATTCAAAGTGAACAGCCCAGTACAGAATCCAGAGTAAGGAAAGTAATGTGATAAATTTGTTCAGATATTTATCTTTAGTGGTTCCTACAAACAATGGCTCTAGGTCAAACATTTTAGTGTCACATTTATTTTTCTAAATAACAACCATAATCACCAACCAATAACAATAGAAGTACATCCTTTAATGCAGTTTTTTTCTCAATTAAAATCCCTGGAACTTTAAATCAGGTCCCTATTACAACTTCCCAAGGGCCAATAAGTGTTAGGTGCATTCTTAAGAGTCAAAAATTGAGAAATAATTAATTCTCTTTAAATGTAAACCACCAATTAGATATTTGACCCCCAAATAATACCTTCAATATGCAAACAACTGGCTACTTTTCTGAGTTGAATGAGACCTGTTGGTGACCATACTTCTCTCTTTACTCAGTCGTTTGGTAGGTTTCATATCCCCAAGGGTGAAGAGTACTTTATTGGACTTTATTTCCTATAATCTTTGCATACCACACTTTCTCACACCTACATTGGGTGTGTTCAGTTTCTACACATCTGTGGGCATGTAGATATGTACATATATACTATATAGACTTATGTGTATACATCCTTAGTGGGAAAATGTTCTCTGGGCAGAATTTGTGGAAACAGGATTCTGTAGGTTTCATGGAGATTAGAGGTTACAAGTTGCACTTTACTTTATTTCAAATATCCTTTCCTCTAGCAGTTGTCTACATAGATTCAAATGAGATTTAATATGTTATTTTATTGGGAATACTTGATTCAATGGGTTTCATCTCCTGTATGTAATCACATACAATCGAATAAGGTTGAAACCAACTTGTCAAAATAGCTACGTACAAAAGTGAAAAAAATAGGCCCTGTTTCCCAAAGTTTTATAGGCAGCTTCATCCTCTCCCTCCCCATCCCCCCACACCCACCTCCAAAGTACTTTTATCTATGACTATCTAGAACCAATAGTAAAAAACTCATTCCGATGCCACAGGACCAAGAAACTACAACCGGAGAACATTAAAGCTGGGGGAAAAAATCTTAGAGGTTACCTTATTTAATCCTATAATTAAAAAACAAACCTTAGAGATTGACTTGTTTAAGCTCATAATGTCAAAATGGAGGAAACTCACATGGAAGGAGTAAGTGATTTTCCCTCTCAGGAACTAGTGGCCAAAGTAGGACAGGAACGTACAAATTCTGTGCTTCGGCTGGTGTACCTGCCAACTATCGGAAGAAAATAAGATTAAATTAAATCTCAGGAAATAATCATTTAATCTTTCACATATATTTTCTAAGTATCCTTCTTATTAATAACATACTAGCAATATTTGTATATTAGTTCATCTAAGTAAAAAATGGTATTAAAAAGTTAATTGTGAAAAATACAACGAAGTTGAATATCAAGAGTTTGTGTATGAGGACAGGTCTCAGAATTTATAAATTTGAAAAGCTGTGGAATTTCCAGTGACTTTTTGAAGAGCTTTCATGTCATTTACACTCTGGTATACCCTCTTTTTAAAATTCTCTCCTCCCTCTGTATTCCTGAGCCAGTTAATTCTTAGATCTGCACTATTGTCCTTTCGCTGTATATATTTCTCATCCCATCTCCTAAGCGGAGGCTGCTGTTGGCTTGGCCCATTTAGTATCCACCCGCTCACACAGGCACGTTGGGGTGGGAGAAATGGCTTTGCACTGGATTCCAGAACTGGTGCTGTCCCTTCTCCAGGTTGTGTCCTTGAGTAAAAGGTTAGAAGACACGAAGGTAATTTATTTTCCCTCGGCTCTGCAATGTCTCAGGGTTCATGATTAGTTTTGCCAGGACAGCAGGAACCGTGTGCCCACTATCTGATGTTAGTCTGGGATCACCAACCTTCTTTGCCCCTTCCTTTTGCATCTCAGGCCTCAGGCAGTTGGGGCCTGGCTAGGTCTCCTCTGTAGGTTTGCTATGGGGTGGTGGGTATTTGGCATGAAGCCTTTGATGGACTAAATTGCCAGTTACTCTGGGTCTCCATTTCTCCCTGCTTGTCCACATCAGGAAGTAGATATTGATACACCATGACTTTTCTCTGCGTCCCTAATCAGATTCCAAACCAAATTGGGCCGGTGGGGAAAGGGTATGGCTATCTGACTTTGCAGTCAGCTGGACCAGAGGGAACCAGGCGCGCGAGTGTGGTATGGGGTTATCTTTCCACCAGTTCCCCTATGACCTCTCTACACCTCTGCTCATAGTTTCTCCCTCAGATACAACAGCTGATCACTTGTATGTCATATTGAAGATGGCTTTTGGTTCTGCTCATTGGAGTGAAGCTGTTTGGCCTGTTTGAACTATCTTCTACTACATCCTTGGTCCTAAACATATACCCACGTATACTTGCTTGTGTGCTTCTTGTTTCTCTAAGAGCAATGTCTTAAAAATGATGATCATTTTTTCCTTTTAAATTTTCATGATCACATAAACTTGAATAGATATCTATTACAGGATTTAAAAACAGCATAGAATGAATTAACAGTCTGAAAAATGGGTAAAGTTATGATCAGCTTAGCTGAGTTAAAATGCCTTTATAGCCCAGCTGGCATGGCTTAGTGGTTGAGCATTGACCTATGAACCAGGAGGTCCATAGTTTGATTCCTAGTCAGGACACACGCCCGGGTTGCAGGCTTGATTCCCAGTGGGGGGTGTGCAGGATCCAGCAGATCAATGATTCTTTCTCATCATTGATGTTTCTATATATCTCTCTCCCTCCCTATCTGAAACCAATAAAAATATTTTAAAAAGATGCCTTTATAAGGTGCTATTACATGATAACTCTAAAATGAGGCAAATATCAGACTTAATACATTACTCTTATGTAATGATTTTCTTTTTCTTTCTTTTAAAAAATATATTTTATTGATTTTTTTACAGAGAGGAAGAGAGAGGCACAGAGAGTTAGAAACATCGATGAGAGAGAATCATCGATCAGCTGCCTCTTGGGGATGTGCCCACAACCCAGGTACATGCCCTTTGACTGGAATCGAACCTGGGACCTTTCAGTCCACAGGCCGACGCTCTATCCATTGAGCCAAACCGGTTTCGGCTGTAATGATTTTCTGTTTAATATTTCACTTATATGTCCTCCATTTGTTACCCAAAGATTTAAATTTTTCTCTCTTTCCGTTAAGGATAGGGAATGCATGGGGAAATGGCTGTTAAAAACAAAACAAGAAGGTTACTTAAAACAATTACATGTAGTTTTAAACTGTGACCATTCTATTCTCTAGTGTTTTAAAACACAACCCCTTTCCACATTCCAGAACATCTGTGGTTGTGTTTAAGTTCATAAGGACCTAGGACATTTTTGCAGCAATTTGAAACCTACAACCTATGTGCTTTGAAGAGATATGGCCACACAAATTTAGATTCAGAGGGGGGCCCACCCAAGTGTAAATGTAAGTGAACAGTTGAGTAAAAAAAAAAAAAATGAAAGAAAGAAAATCCAGATTTCTGTAAAGAATTCTAGAACCCCTTGGCCACTCTTCCATAATCTATGTGAATCTCAAATAGTTTCCTAACTTTGCTTTTGAACTTTCGTGGTAAGTTCTGGTTTTCTAATAGTAAGGCATTAAGAGAATTTGGCTACCATCTCTTCCCAAATCTGGGATCTTTGTCCAGCAGATGTTTTCAGTTGTGTTAATGGTGTTGAGTTGTGCGTGGGGTATGATCATGTGGAAACCCAGAGAAACCCAGAGAATAGTTTAAGAACAGGCCAAACATTGTTGCTTACAATGGGCCAAACTTGAACTCATGCTTCCAAAGGTTCAAAAGCGAGCGCATTTAGCTTCTCCTGGAAAATAAAGACTCCAGAACAATAAATCATTCTCAAAAGAGAGCTCAGTTATTTTTGTACACCAAATGATTACTAAACGAGCCTATTTTAAAAGTGGAAAGATACGTAATGTGTCAACTCTCCAAAACCCAGAAAGCAAGCTCCTTCTGTAGACGGAAGAGACTCTGTCCTAATGAGGCAATAGCCTAAAAATATGGTCAGTGTAAAATCCACAATTGAGAGACCCGGTAACACATCCAGCATCTACAGGGAGGATGAAAAAAAAATTTTGAGCCAAGTGGTATTATATTTCTTTTGGGGTTTTCCTCTCTCTTGGTGTGGATGGGAGCTTGAGGTTTTATCATAAATGGATAAAATGGCAAGAAATCGTTTACTGGCTTGCAGTCATGGGGAAAAGGCATTCACATCTGTTTCTGGTATTCTGCTAAAGAATCTCTCCAGTTGATAATTTGGATTGGAAGCAAATTGGTTTGTTTTCATAGGTCCTTTTCTTCCAAGCTCAGATAAAACAAACCTATCCTGTGGGTCCCATGGTTTGCATTCTGAATTCTTGGTTTACATGGCACAAAATCCCTCTATTATATTGCTAACACATTATCTATCTTGAGGAGAACAAACTGGCTAAGTTTTAGCAGGACTTATATTACATAAGCTCCCGTGTGTGTGTGTGTGTGTGTGTGTGTGTGTGTGTGTGTGTGTGTGAAATTACAATTCTTATGAATTCATAATGTAATTCTGTTGGTTAATTTTATATTTGCTTTAAATGATGACGTGCACCTATAATAGTTATTACCTCTTATCTGGAAGACTACCCTGATGTTTACCTAGCAAGGTGAAAATGAGAATACAGTCAAGTGGTTAAGGTGATAATAAAATTTCTGGTGATAAGGTGATAAGGTGTATGTCCTTTTCCTTATTTGACTTCTGCTACTTGAGGAATATGGGGCATTTTTTCTTATTTTTTAGTTCATCATTAATAGATAAAGAGAATACCATTCATAGCCATGTTTTATTTTTCTTTCTTTCCTTTTTTATTTTTGTTAATCCTCAGACGAGGGTGTTTTCCCATTGATTACTTTTAGGGAGAAGAGAAGGGAGGAGAGACAGAGAGAAACATCAATGTGAGAGGACACATTCATTGGTTGCCTCTGCCTCCTACACACACCCCAACCAGGGCTGAGGAACCTGCAACCAAGGTACGTACCCTTGACCAGAATCGAACCTGGGACTTTTCAGTCCTCAGGCCGATGCTCTATCCACTGAGACAAACTGATTAGTACCATTAGACAAGTTTTCAAGCTTAAGTTTTTAAGGGCAAGAAAAGACAAAAGTCTATGTCTTCACAGACAATCAAATACGCTAAAGGGGACAAATGGAAAAACAAGGAAGTGAAAAAGTGAGTGAATACATAAACACACAACAACATGCATAAACATTCTACATATATTTATTAGGTTTGGTGGATAGGCTGAAATGACTGAGCCAAGTAGAAGCAAACTAGGGAGATGACAGGAAGTGGTATTTTTCAAGGAGCATTAGACCAAAAGAGAATCCTGCTTCACAGGAAGAAAAGGGCAATGTCTTAGTTGAAAGATGCTTTAATGAATATCTAATTAATCAGGGAAGTTATCTGTTTGTGGTTTGACTTTAGTTACGCTGAAATTCTGCTGTTGTTTCTGCTACATAAAGTGTAGAATGAAAATATTTTCCAAGATTATTACAAAATTGAGTGAAACTCTCCAATATGGTTTTGGTTCCTTCAATTAGATTTTAAAAAAGAAATTCAAATTGGATAAATGACAATTCTTTTGAAGTAACAGACCTTTTAAAAATCTTTACAAAAATAAATATGGGGAATTCTAATAAGGACTGAAAAATGTGAAATGGTTTTAGAAAAAAAAAATGTTGTCTCTTTGTCTTTCTCAGGACTCTGCAATATAAACAAGTAGCGGATTTCCTGTGTGGCCTAATGAGACATAAACACAGATAATAAATGAGAAATGAACACCAGAACACATTTTTTTCTTTTTAATTAGGAAACTGGTGACATTCATAGATCTCTTGAGACATATTGTTTGGGACTACTGTATTTTTTCTAGCTAAAAAGATACGTTAAACTGCCGCAGCCAGGAGCAACCTGGTTTGCTGATGCCATTTGAAGTTGTTTATCATCTTGTCAGCAGACTCAGTCTGAGTTCTCCCCATAACCTCTGTCTTTCCCGTATACATATCTCAGTGAGATATCTTCTTTTTTTTTTCTATTGTAAGAATGCATTCTCCATGTGAAAATAATAATAAAAAAAATTCTTTTAGCCAAAACCGGTTTGGCTCAGTGGATAGAGCATCGGCCTGCGGTCTGAAAGGTTCCAGGTTTGATTCGGTCAAGGGCATGTACCTTGGTTGTGGGCACATCCCCAGTAGGTGTTGTGCAGGAGGCAGCTGACCGATGTCTCTCTCTCATCAATGTTTCTAACTCTCTATCCTTCTACCTTCCTCTCTGTAAAAAATCAATAGAAATATATTTTTAAAAAATTTCTTTTAGATCTCCTGAACTTCAGAATCTAAAAACTAACCCAAGCAGACACAAACCAGTAAAAAAAGAAAAAGAACTCAGCTGGTGTGGCTTAGTAGTTGAGCATTGACCTATGAACCAGAAGGTCATGGTTCAATTCCCAGTTGGGGCATATGCCCGGGTTATGGCCTCGATCCCCATTGTGGAACAAGCAGGGGACAGCAGATTAATGATTCTCTCTCATCATTGATGTTTCTCTCTCTCTCTCTCTCTCTCCCCCTCTTTCCCTCTTTCTCTCTCTTTCTCTCTCTCACTCTCTCTCTCTTTCTCCCTCTCTCTCCACCCTCTCTCTCAGAGAACTGAACACAATGGATGAATCACATTCTTATAAATATGGCTTTGTAATAAAGAATTTCAAACCTGGCTTAGGAAACCCCTGTACTTTAGAAGAGATACACTTTTTCTCCCTGTGTGAGTTCAATCGTTTCACATTTTTATTATTATTATTTTTTCCTGTCAAGATCAAGGGTACATTTTAACCATTAAAAAAGTATAAAACATCAAATGAAAAAATGTAATAAAACTACCCTGAGTATTGTTAAAATTTATAACCTGAGTCACTCAGAGGAGAAGTGCAGATGAGTTTTATAACGTTTAAAAAAGTGGTATTACCCATCCAAAATATTTGGGAAATCTTCCAGGTTATGAAATATTCATGTATCATAACAATATATTTAGGGCATGGAACTTAATTTTGAAAATGACTGCACATAAAAATTCATGCAAACTGAGTGATGACTGCTCTTCCTACTGACAGATCCATTTATTGGGTTCACATAACTGACGCGACCTCCTTCATCGGCAGAGACTTTCCTGGTGACTTTGTAAATGAATGATTCCTCCACGGTGGCAGCTCATGGGAGGCGGCATCTCTCCCTGTAGCCATGGTCTGCTCTTTCTAGGGGCATGCAATACTCTCAGTTTTGGGTCCCTAATGAGTGTAGAGAGAGGAAGGTCGGTCCTAAGCAGCACCACTTTTCATAGTTCTTTTAAATTCTCTGACTCATAAGTACATTAGCCTGTTGTAGAAAATCCCCACCCTTCTCGTTCTCCTGGGAAAGATAATGACGGTAATAATAATAATAATCCTAATAATAAAGAGGAGAAGCATAAAGAGAAAGGAGAAAAGAGGAGGGAGAAGAGGAGGAAGAAGAAACAAGAGGGGAGGAGGAAAAGATGGCCAAGGCTTAGCCTACTGGTTAAGCTTTGAAGGTCACCTTGAGGATAAAAATCTCAAACTTTACACTGCAGGAGAATTGCTATATTTCAGGAAACTACGTTTTAAGTGTATATATATTTTTAAAAATATGTTTTTATTGATTTTAGAGGTAAAGGAAGGGGGAGAGAGAGATAGAAACATCAATGATGAGAGAGGATCATTGATCGGCTGCCTCCTGTACGCTTCTTATTGGTGATCAAGTCTGCAACCCTGGCACGTGCTCTGACCGGTTCAAATCTTGCCCTTCTGGTTCATAGTCTGATAAACAGCCACTGATTGATAGCCAATCTACCTTCAGTTTAGTTTTTCCAATGTTTTCTTTTACAGCTTTTATTCAACATTCTATAATTTTACCTTTTAATTCTTTCCTTTCTGATAGTTCAGCTTGCCATTTGCTAGTACCTTTATTCAACTTTTTTTTTTTTTTAATGAAAATCCTGTTCTATCACATTATCCATCATGGTCCATCAATACTCACTGAACACTTACTGTTTAGAACCACAGAGCCTGGCAGTCATAATGATGATAATAATAGCAATTTTATTTATTGAATATTTACTGTATATGTACTAAGCACTGTATAGGTAATATCTGATTAAATTCGCACAAAGTTTCTTCTGTTACAGAAAAGGAAACGAAGGCTAAGAAGTTTTAAATGACTTGTGGAAAGTTATAGAAATAGGAATGGCAGGAAAGGATTTGAACCCAAATCATTTTAACTCCAGAGCATTGCATATAGCAGATGTTTAATAATTATTTTGTTTCTTTTTATTTCTCACTGGAGGCCCGGTGCATGCACTGGAGGGGGCAGTCCCTCAGCCCTGCCTGTCCCATCTCACAGTCCAGGAGCCCTCAGGGGCAGGAGGCAACCCAGCAATCAGGGGAAGGCTATGCCCCCATCATACCTTTGCTGCTGCCACTGCCAGCAGCACAAGCCTCAGCTGGCCCTGGTTACCAGAGCCTTGGGCGGTCCTAGGCAACTGGGCAGCTGACATCCAAAGCTTGCCTGTACCTCAGGCTGACCCTAGGCAGCTGGGCAGTTGGCATTCAAGGCTTGGTTGTGCCTCAGGCTGGCACTGGCAGCTGGGGGGCTAAGGGCTGGTCTGGCCAAACTGTGTGCCTGCCACATTCCCCCCCCCTCTCCCTCTATCCCTGGCAGGGCTGAAAGGACTGGGCGACTCCAGCAGGGTTGAGGGGACTTGGTGATGCCATCTTGTGGCTGCCACATTTGTGATGGCATGATTACCAATTTGCATATTCCCTCTTTATTAGTTAGGATTATTTTTTCTTTATCATCTAAGTTCCATTTTGGTCCCCAAAGTCAGTTATCATGTTAAGATTATTTCAATTGTGTGTTTTCTTTCTGGACAAATTTCATTAAAAAAAACAACTACGTAGTTCACAAAATTTCAAATTAAACACTTTTGTTAACAATCATGCTAAAAACCCCTCACCTTAGACCCTAGATTATCTTTATAATTCTTTAAGGGATAAAACTTAATTTTCTAGGCTAAAATTAAACATCTAAAAGGGCAAAGTTTCTTGGTTAAGATGATATTCATATTGTTTCCAAAGCATTTTCATTTACTTTATCTCTTCTTTGGTAACCAGACTGTGTAATAATCAGAGAGGTTAATTAACCTGCCCAGGAGCAGGGATCAGGAAGTGGTCCACCCAAGAGTAGACCTCAGGTCTTCTACTTTCATCCCATTCTGGGTTCTTTCCAGAGCACATCATCACTGGACCCAAGGGGCTCGCTTCAGGGCTTGTATTGGGCACATCCATTTATCTCCTATGAGTCACCTCCAAACTCAGTGATAAAAACCCTCTGTGAAATGAGAAACTGCTTTATCCGTGTCATTATCCATCCACTATCCAGCGTTTTTGTTGTAAAAATGTGATTAGTCTATGATCTGTTCTAACAGTAGTTCCAATCAGGAAAGCAAAAATGGGGCAAATAAGTGTGTCCAAATATATGTTCTCCTTACTATTATTTTCTACTTTAAGGATGTGTTTGGTGATAGCAATGTTCTCAGTTTATCACAGACTCTTGCAGATCTGATATAAGACTCTATGTTCTGCTCTACAGAAGGCAGACATTCCTGAGGGGAAATTGGGGGAGGGGGGTATTTTTGCATTATCTCTGGAAGTAATAGGTACAACTGCCTGCGAAACATACTTTATCAAACAATGCTGAACGAAGGTGAAATCACATTTTGCTTATAGTTAAATTTCTGGTTCAGTGCTTTTGACAAACTATTTCTAAATGGGAAACAAATGTGTTTTAAATGTGAAACAAAGAGGAAGTTATAAACTATTTTCCTAATAAAAGACTGGTTATCAAGCATGTGGTGTTTTTCATTGTAAATAAATCTAGAAGATACCTTACCGAGCTGTGTTTATTTGGCCTTGCACATCTTGGGTGAATTTGTCTGTGACCGGTAATGAAAAAGTATATGTGTGATGAGAGCGAGACACTAACTTTTTTTCTTATATAGTGATAATCACGATCTCTTCTCATTAACATTCCTACAAACGTCAAATGTACAGTGAGATTTCTTTGTTCCACTTCATCAGAGTTTTTCTACACATGGAACGGTCTTTGAAGTTAATTGGAGCCCTCCATGTTGAAGCAAGATGAGCGTAAAAAGAGGAAGCAAGAATGTGTGAGAACCTCTAATGCAGGACCAGATACATTCCATTCATTGTACAGAGAGCCTTCATGCAGTTGAGGCCTGGGGGTCAATATATTACAAAGACCACAGCACTCAGTGGCTGTAGATAAGGACAATGTTCTAAATGTGAGATGTACTAGTAGGTGTTTTTGTTTCTCTTATGCATTTAATATCACTGAATATTTGACCTGAAAATAGAAACAAATCAGGGGGAATCTTATTCACATGTAATCTAAAAAATAATACCCACCAGAGAGCTGGTTTAAAGCTATAAATTACTGATGACATCATATATCCATTTCTAACTAAGTATTAGCTAAACTAAATATTATCACATGTTCCTGGGAGGAATGTTGTAGTCTTGGATGGCTAAATTATCTTTCTAATTCTGTTGCGCCTTGCTTTGATCAGTACTTTGTTAATTGGACTGAGGCTGCGTAGTTATAAAAACGTGAGGTTTTGCCCAGCTGGTGTAACTCAGTGGTTGAGTGTCAACCTATGAACCAGAAAGTCCTGGGTTCGAATCCCCATCAGGGCACATGCCTGGGCTGTGGGCTTGATCCCCAGTGTGGGGCATGTGAGAGGCAGCCAATCAATGATTCTCTTTCTTCATCGATATTTCTGCCTCTCTCTTGCTCTCCCTTCCTCTCTGAAATCAATAATATATATATATATATATATATATATATATATATATATATATATATATATAATTTCTACTCTGCTTAATGCTTTTCTGTCTCTTGCTGGTCCTTTGAGGGCTTTGATGATCAGGGCAGAGGCAGAAGGTACTGTTGCAGTCTGGGCCTGTCTGTTCTGAATGGTCAGTTTCACTGTAATCCTTGGACCCTTCCAATCACCAGTTGCTTGGGTGATGTCATCACAAATCTTTTTTGGAGACAGACCCAGGAAACCGATCTTGGGGGCCAGGGCACATACGGCACTGATTTCCCCACAGGTGCACCTCAGGTATATGACTTTGATCTTTTTAAAGCTGAATTTCGGCAGCATGTAGAGGTAGCTGGTGTCAAATGAACCTGGATTCATGATGACAGAAGAAAGTTTCACTTAGGCCTCCTCTGAGCTCAGATAATGGAAGAAGGATTCTTCACAACAATGAACACTACAAATTAATAATAATAATAATATTAAAGTAGACCTTAGCAACTTCAAAGTTAGAAAATATTACTAAAAATTGCCATAGTATAACTTCTAATAAAGATCCTTACAATAGCTGAAAAAGGTGGCAATCTTGTCCCTTTAAGGAATGAGGAAACAGGGTGAGATACATCATACATCTTGCAAGTACCACAGCCACTCTTCCCTCCCGAGGTCGGGCACAACTTCCTGTGACATAGCAACTCATGTCACCAATACATTTTTTATTATTTTGCTCAGTGTCTTCCAGAAAATTATAAGTAAGGTTATTAATTTGTTACAATATAAACTATATTCTCTCAGATTAAAATTAGGCAGCCAGTGATACAGTTAGTTTTCAAAAGAGAATATATTGTAGTATAGAATAAAAGCTGTAATGAGTTAATATTTGAAAAACATGAATTTTAAAAATATCACAAAATTCTCTAACATTTCAAAAATCATGCATTTCTTGTAACAAGTAATGATAGTCCAAAAGAATTCTTCTAATCATAAATTTGTTAGCATTTTATCTTCCTTTCCACAGGACAAATTTGGGGATTTAAAACCTTTTTACACAAGATGGATATATATATATATTTATCTATCTCTGCTTCAAATAAAAAATAACCAAGGCTAAAGATTATCTCTGTCTCAGTAAGAACAAGTGAAAAGAAAAGGGATATGAAGGAAACAAAAGGAAAGTAGTTGGTAAAGATTAAAAAAGTAGCATAAGCTTAACTTTTGGGCTCCCTCCAACTGCTGAAAATTCAGACGTGTGTCCCTTATTGTTTGTTAATTGCAAAATCAATTAAGATTTGGTCTAGTCAATGGTTTCCAAGATCATCTAGGAAATTGTTAGAAATGCAAACATTTAGGATCTCTTCTAGACCAACTGAATCAGAAGTGCCAGGGCTCACCTCAGGCTATCACAAGTAATCCAGGTGATTTGGAGGCACCTCAGGTTTGAGATCTGTTGTTCTAAAATAAAGGTTTCCAAACAGGGTACTGTGGACAAGCAAGGAGACCATAAACGTAGTTCCTATTCTCATAGAACTTACAATCTAGTTAGGGAAAAATAGCCGGGTGGAAAAATCATTTATAATTCTGGGACAGCTAAATGCTACTCCCACAGGCACACAGACAGAGATCCTATCTGGGAAAGGTGAGAGCTGACATGGGCTTCTGTGGCTGACACCATGGCTGTTCACAAAATCCCTGTTTCCTTTCTTCCTTGGCATTTAACAAAGCCATATTCCCAGCTTCTTTTACCGTTCCATGTGGACAAAAGACTAATTTTTCTCAGCAGAATTTGAGAAGTTATATGTGCTGTCCCCGAGCCCTGGGTTTTCAGAAATGGGTGTTGGCTCTGGCTGAGCTGCTTTATCTTTCCAGGCTTTGAGCAAGAGGGAATGTCCAGGTTCTAGGAATGGTGGATCCCCAAGATGGAAGAAGTGATTTCCTTATATAGTACATCAGAAAACATCTGTAGATTCTTAATAAGAATTCAACTTCTACGTAGTCTGAGCAATTGCATATTTTGAATTGATTTGATATAGAAGCTTAGTCCACTCTAACGGAGAGGTAGGATTATACTATATTACTAGAAATGAGCCTGGGCGGTGTGGTTCAGTGGTTGAGCATCGATCTATGAACCAGGAGGTCACAGTTTGATTCCCAGTCAGGGCACATCCCTGGGTTGTGTACTTGATCCCCAGTTGGTGTCCAGGAGGCAGCTGACCAATGATTCTCTTTCTTCATTGATGTTTCTCTCTTCCTCTTCCTTCCTCTCTCGTGGGAAAAAAAGTAGTTTAAAAAAAGAATAATAGAAATGAAAAAAAAGAGATGCTATTCCACTGAGAAAATGTTAGTAAGATTATGGAGGTATCATCAGAGTGTAGCAACAGTCAGGAATGGCCATAGAATCTATAAGTAACTATATGTGGGCAAACCAGGGTTAGAGGATAGGACAGGGAGAATTGAGCAGATCCTGGAATTTTTTGGTAACAAGTAACAGAAAATGGAAATAAGATTATTATTATTGATTTTAGAGAGGAAGAGAAAGAAATATCAATGATGAGAGAGTCATTGATTGGCTGCCTCCTGCACTGGGGGTGGAGCCTGCAACCCAGGCATGCTCCCTTACCAGGAACAGAACTGAAACTTCCTGGTTCCTAGGTTGATGCTCAACCGCCAGCCAGGCTGGATTATTATTATTTTTTAAGGCAATTTATTATCAAATGAAGCAAGAAGTTCCGAGGAGTCAGGTTCTGGTCACATTCACTGTCTTCCTATAATGAAGTCTCTTGTGTCTGTCCTCTTCTATGTGTTGACTTTATCCTCAGGCCTGAAACAAGAGGGCTGTGGCAGTTTCATATCAGATATCCAGACCTAACAGCATCTGGGGGGACAGTCCATGGGACAATCTCCATCCACTGAGCCACACCAGCTAGGCCAGATATTTTTCTTTCTAGGTTCTTATTTTATGTTCTTAGAATGCAAACTCTGAGTCTTTTTTTTTTTTTTTTTTAAATCTGGTTCTGTTCTTAGAGCTCTTTTGATTACACTATGGAACGAAGCAAATTTTCAACCCTGAGCTAGCGGTTCTCACCTGGGGGTGATTTGCCCCCTAGGAACCTAGGGTAGTATCTGGAGACATTTTAGGCTGTCTCAACTGGGAAGTGCTGCTGGCATCTAGTGGGAAGAGACGAGGGATGCTGCTCAACAGTCTTACAGAGCACAGATTCACAAAAAGGACCCTCTGGCCCCAACTGTCAGTAATGCCGAGGTTGAGAAACCTAGCTCTAAGCTACTAATTAAGCATATTTCTGTAACTACCCTACAATGGATGCTGCAGTCACTCTGAAATCTCCTAGAAATTCCAGGATTCTTAAAGACAAATTAGTTAATAATAGCCAAGACTCAGAGACTAAATCTCGACTGTTTCGGGTTGATCCAGCGTTTTATGTAAACCCTCAAATAAGCTGTTCCAAGCTTTGAAGACCCAAGACAGGGGAGCTGGGAGGCTCCCATCACCAGCGGGCAGCCCCGTTGATGATATTGTACACAGGAGATGCCAGCCAGATGATTTTACCCTAATCAAGATTAGTATGAACAAGACGTTTTGTTTATTCTGTTGCCTTTTTGTTCTCCTGATTCATAAACAGCAACAGCAGAGCCAAACAATGACCCCTTGTTGCTGCAGACACACATGTGTAAATGCATGGGGGCTTGCAACGAGGCCAGTGATGCCAAAACAATTCATATTATACCTCATCTGCCCGATAATATTTCAGACTGCAAAAGTGTGTGAAGCACTGTAATCCTCTATATTTATATTTAAATATTCTTGGAGTGGCCCCACGGCATGCTGTGTAGGCACACAAATGTTGACTTGTACTAAGGTAAGGTCAGCAAACTTTCTGCACAGGCCCAGGTAATAAATATTGTAGGGTTTGTGGACTGTACAGGCTGTTTCACAATGACTCACCTCTGCTCTTGTCACAGGAAAGCAGTCATGGCTAATATGTAAATGAATGAATATGACTGGACTCCAATAAAACTTTATTTATGGACTTCGAAATTTAAGTTTCACATAATTTTTATATATAACAAGATATTATTCTTTCTTTAAAAATGTTCAGCCATTTTAAAAATAGAAAAAGCATTCTTAGCTCATGTGCCACCAAACCAGATAATGGGTTGGATTTGGTTCATGGGCCATAGCTTACCTATCCTTGATCCTAGGGACAGGTATATATATATATATATACCTGTCCCTAGGATATAGGATATCCTGTCCCTAGGATATATATATATATATAATCACCAAGATATATAGCACCATAGAATATAACACCAAGCCAAAGGAAGAGGATTACAAGGAGAACAGGAGTCTTACTTCAAATTTTTATCATTAGCCTAAAGACATTTTAAATAAATTATCTTAATTTAACAGTAAAAATAATTTGATAAAAATAAAGATATTATAGTAAGTTTGCTATAATGCTCTTTCGTTAAGTAGAAAAATTTTAAAGAAGATTCAGCATTCTAACGGTATTCAATTTTTAAAATGAGAATAATGATGGCTGGCTTTGGAAAATAATCTCAGAAAAATTTAATTGAGAAAATTCTATACGTACATTAAAGTATTTCCCCTCGGGGCCCACCCCCCATTTTCTTTATGCATCCTGTTTTAAAGGATTTGGCTCATGGTTCATCTATTGTAATTAACCAGAAGTAGCAGTTTTATTTTTACTTTATTTTTGTTCATCCTCACCCGAGGATATTTCCCCATTGATTTTTAGGGAGAGTAGCAGAGAGAGGGAATGACAGAAAGAAACACAAGCCTTGGCCAGGGCCCGGGCTGGGGTGGAGCCTGCAACCAAGGTACGTGCTCTTGACTGGAATGGAACCCAGGACCATTTCTGTCTGCAGGCTGACACTCTATCCACTGAATCAAACAGGCTAGGGCCAGAAGTAGCAGTTTCATTCCTAAATCCATTTTTACTTAAGTCTATGTGACTCATTAGCAAGAATAAGAGGGAAATCAGTGGACGTATTTGGTTTGTGTCACTTCAGGACACATTCTCTAGCAGAAATGATATTTTTATTGCGTGTTTATTTGGAGTAGCTTATGGGGCTTTCAGAGGTAATAGGGAGAGCGACTAAACCTTTTCTGGCTAACTCTATAAGCCCAACTACTGCTCTTGTCTATCGGTCCCTTCTGTTTATACCAGTGAAACATTCTGGGCTGCAAAACACAAACATTTGTCCTCCCTGGCAAATGAAATATCAGAAGGAGGTGAAAACATTAAGAGTCACAAAATTTCTAGCTAATTTGAATTTTCCCCTGGATTGTACCAGGAAGCCTGAACAATTAGCAATCAGAAAGGAAGTTCTTTACTTTCTCCCAAGCAAATCTATATACTTACATAAAATTCCTCCATTTCTTTTCGCCATTCTTCTCTTTAAGAGCTAATTTTTTTTTTTTACTCCTTTAATGTGGTTAGCCCCAGCCCAGAAGCATCTCCTTCTTCCAGTCTCTTAATTCACAACTCTACCAACATCTCTGCTTTTTCTCCTTTCAAAAAGTTTTCCTCACTCCTCGGTGAGAGTCTTCTAAGACATGGTAACACCCCAGGTGTTAGGTGGAAAAGGGCTCTTATTCAACTATATTCCATTTTAAAGCTATGGATGGGAGAAGAATTACAGTGGGGAGAGATTGGTTCAAGGACATGAGCAAAAGTAAATCTGGTACTGCCTTTCCTGCTTCAATCTTCCTACCAACGAAAGGTATGGACATCCTGAATCTTTACTGAGACCTAGGTAGTAATCAAAGCTTTTAGATATAAGCATAACCGATGAGCAACATTTTGAAGAAAGAACATTTATTTGAAGCATTCTAGCCCTTCCTAATAGACTTCATACTTCCTCATAATTGGACTGAGACCATCAGATTCCTCCTTTCTCGGAAGACCAATGACACCCACCAAGAACTACACTGCCTTTAATGTCTTCTTTCTTTGTTTTCTAGGGCACAATGTTGGCTCTGACTGAATTCTTTTGATCCATCCTGGAAAATTTGTGGAGATGATAAAATTGTGGGGATAAGATGAATGGGTACAGGCATTTCTTCTCAGAACACCAATAAGAAAGATCAGAGGGTTGTTTGTCTAGGGTTTATCCTCTCCAGACAATTGTTGTTTTTTTACCTTGGGGGGGGTTGTGTTTATTTTGTATCTTTCTGCAAGAGAAGCATTAAGAGAAGTAAAAGCTAATGACCAGCCTCGTGTCTGCATCTAATGCCAACTGACAGATAAGTTAGTTACTTTGCATTTTATTCCCTAACCCTATCATAAGCCTCATCTCATTTTAATATAGTAGACAAAATGTGTTCTCTCTTCACTTGCATCTCCGCCTTAGTGTCTAATGCAACATTAATTTAATGTTCATAAATCTAACCTCTGAATGTGGTCCTTCCCTAGGCCATAGAAAAAAGGAGCAGCCTGCTCAGGAGAAATCAAAAGGACTGAAAGTTTTAAAAAGGGAAGATGAAAATTTAGAAAAATAGTATACTATTGCTGCCCCAGATTTAGGAGAAACAAAAACAATTCTATTTCTGTTCCTAAATTATTATTACTCCCACTTTGCAAATAGGTTCAGATGAGAATCTCTCTATATAAAAGCCCAATATGCAAAGTGTCCCCTCAGAAGTTTGACCAACAGGGAGTTCAATCACTCACTATGACATGTGATGACCACCAGGGAGCGGTGCAGAATGCTGGAAAGCCCAGGAGGCCCGCAGCCAGCAGCTGGGGAAGGGAGGCCACTAGGGACCCTACTGTGCACGAATTTTCATGCACTGGGCCTCTACTGAGTCTATAATTAGGGATAAGGAAAAGGAATCAAGGTGAGCAATTTCCGTTTCTAATTGGATTATGATGTAGAGATAAGGATGTCCTCAGAGTCTGAGAAAAAGGTTATTACAGAACCAATAAGCACACCTTAAAGAAAGAAACAAAGAATTTCCAAACAAGGAGAGTATGTGTGACTTCTAGACTCTGGAAAGAAGGTTAAAAGCTTCCTTACCATTTATTAATCTTGGTAAAAGTAGAGTTGGAGCCCAGAGATATACATTTGAACTTCATGTGAAAGTAGGTTGAATGTATGGAAAAGGCTCATGGTGTCATTTTTTAAATTTTGGTTTTTTTTTTTTTTAAATTGATTTTAGAGAAAGAGAGGAAGGAGAGAGATAGTGAGATAGAAACATCGATGAGAGAGAAACATTGATTAGTTGCCTCCTGCAACCTGGGCATGTGCCCTGACTGGGAATTGAACTCATTGACCTCTTTGTTTATGGGTTGACACTCAGTCACTGAGCCACACTAGCCGGGCTCATGGTGTCATTTTGGTGGACCAGTCCCAGGTCTGACTTTGAAACAACAAAAGACTATCGCTGCATCACAAGAGGCCAAGGCCTGCAGAACCACAGAGAGCTATTCTTCTGAAGCAGTCAGTGAGAGCAACAGGAATGAGCACTCCCAAGACTTAGGCTTTGGTCAAACTGGATAGATGTTAAAATAAATGTTGATCTTTGGGGTTAAAGGGAAACTCGGGAGCCTACTTTACAAAACCAGAAGAGCCCTTGAAGCTTTTAACCTTCTTTTCAGAGTCTAGAAGTCACACATACGAGGCTTTAAGTTTATTCTAAACTCTCTAGTCTGTGAGGGACAATAATGTGGTTTCTGTTTTCGCTTGCTAGATTGCCTGTCTGTGTTTATTTGTGGGTTGCAGCTAACTGATCACACACCATATCTGTTCCCTTGCGGTAGACCAGCACTATTTGCTTTGTTATTTTCCTGGAGGTTGTTTGCAAAGTGTTTCCAGACGTCAAACAAATGGGTTATTCCAAGCACTCTTGTTTTCTAAGCATTTAGGGCACCTCCTCCATTGACTTGGGTTGAAGCTCTGATCTGTTGATTTAGGTGGCGAAAGTATTTAGATGGAAGATGGATGGATTGGTGGGTGGGTAGATAGAGATATTTAGATAAACTTATTTTGAAAATAATTTGTTTATGGAAATCTGGAGAACAAATTCTGGGGTCATACATTAGAATAGAGAGCAAAAAGGGATAACGAGTGCAGAAGAACATGAAAGGAAGAAAGAGACAGAGACCAAGAAACAGAGTGAAAGTCAGTTCAAGTGGGTGACTATAACCTCTGGCAAGAGATCAGACAAACAAGTTCAACCCAAAGTCAATTTAACTTTATTGGACCACACTGTCTCAGGCAATTAGAAAAATATTTGTAAAACATCAGATGAGAAAAAGGAACGTGGAGCCCAATAATACAAAACAATGTTTATAAGAGAGAAATCATGAAGTGGGAAGAGTAAACACAATTATTCTATCAGCACCTCCTGTTCTTCTAAAAATTACTTCACTTACATGTACAGAACTCATCCCAACAAACGCCAAAATAATTTGTTTCTGGCATATTTCTACCCCCAAAGTAGTTAGTTTGAAGATTAAAAGAAAAACACCAAAGTTTTTAATCTTGAGGAATTAGAAATAATTACATACTAGATTCCATGGGATTATTGATTACTTTTGGGCCAACGGGTAGCATCAAGCCAAAAAGAAAATAAAGATGGTCTCCATAGGTCCCATTTGCTCTTACTTTTTACTTAAGTGAAAAACAAATTGATAAACACACACAAGCGATAATCTCAACATTGAGACTGTAATTATAGGCTTATATGGAGAAGAGAATGCACTTCAATTCGTTATCCACATGGGCTTTCAATGTTCTTCACAGTTCATGTCAACTTAATTCAACTCAGTGTGGTATTGGATAGTTCAGCTTGTTTTACCAAGTCTTACAAATTGCAATAGTTGAGTATCTCATAAAGCTAGAAAATACGATGCACTATAATTTTGCCATCTTATATCAAACACAACACCACACATGCACACTATTCATGGTCTACTCCTAAGTTATGTTCAATAAACGGTGGTTCTGCATATCTTCCTCCTCCAAATTCCTCTTTTCCACCAGGCCTCATTCTCTTTTACATAACTGTCTTTGCCTTTAAAGAACCTATTCTTCCTCCTTGTCTAATTTCTCCTATCACCAACTTATGTACATGCCATTGGGTAAAAAAGGTTATATAGTTTTCTTCTCAGATCACAAGAAACACACTATCTATGTAAAAACAAAGTGAAGCTAATGGTGGTCTTTCACTCCTGCCATGGACATTCTAGTTCATATGTCAACCCTCAAATCAGTTCTGTTTCTCTGGAAAAGCAATATGCATAACAATCTCTGTCAGGTTCTCTTTTATTTCATAAGATAACTATTATGAAACACATATGAAAATATTTTTCATATATTGTGATTCTTAAAGAAATATTAGGTAATGAAATTTAGATTTTTAAGATTTCTAATATCATATATTGTTGAATATTTACAATTTGGGAATCCATTTGTAATCATTATTAATTTTTAAAATACAATGAGCTTCTTGACTTAAAAATGCTTTTAAAGGTGAGAGAACAATTCTCTGTGTATTTACTATGATTATGTGCAATTAGTAGGAAAATTTGGAGACTAACAGAAGGATTGGCTACATGCCTATATATATATATATATATTTTAAAACATATTTTATTGATTTTTCACAGAGAGGAAGGGAGAGAGATAGAGAACTTGAAACATCGATGAGAGAGATACATCAACCAGCTGCCTCCTGCACACCCCCCACCAGGGATGTGCCCGCAACCAATGTACATGCCCTTGGCCGGAATAGAACCTGGGACCTTTTGGTCCGCAGACCGATGCTCTATCCACTGAGCCAAACCGGTTTCGGCTACATGTCTATATTGACAAAATACTGGAGAAATAGAAATACCAACTAGATGATGATAAATTGATGTGTGTGTGTGTGTGTGTGTGTGTGTGTGTGTGTGTATCCAGGAGCCTATTTGTGTGTATGACTGTGTTTCCTTCTGTATTGTTCTACTTTAAATAGTTTTAAAATTTGATGTATTTATTATGCCCTCCAGTCAAAACAGTGGAAGAGGGAAGGTTCCGTGGGCATCTGGTCACTTTTTAAGTACTATTATTGAATCAGTGTTCTTGGAAGAGACTGATGTGGTAAAACATTTCTGTTAATTTCCCCCAAAGAATGTCACAATGGGAAATGTTCTGTGGGTGGCCATGTAATGAGACACTGGTGTCTGTCTATGACACATACTGTATATGAAAGGAGGCATAGATAAAGGTAACTTGAATTCCATCCCTTTCTGTGTTTATATGATGCTTATCACCATGCTATCTAGACATCCAGACTAGGAGCTTTACAACAAGTAAATTTTCCACCTCCATTCATTTGAAACCAATGGACAATGAGTCTAGGCAGGCTCTCAAAGGGTTAATATGCACACATGCTTCTAGGTAGTCAGAGATGAAAATGGACTGATCCAAGTGGCAGCAATTTCCCCATTTCCAATAGTGTAAGCAACTGCTACAGTGAAATACCACTGGAAATGAATCTTTTCTATATTATAAACATATTCTAAGTGCATTTGCAGGCATCTAGCTATTAAAATTGTTTTTACCTAAACCAGTGACTTTTGTAAAAAATGTAACTATTCACAGACCTAGTTTATTTTGAAGAGCAATAGCATGGAAAATTTCAAAGGAAAATATTTAGCTATTTTTCCTATCGGAGAGAGAAGTATTATGGTGACTCTGTATGTATGTATTGTGTGGATGTATATGTATGCACATATAATGTATTATATACACATTACTTTTAATTTTAAAAAGTATATATTTCATTTTTTTAATGTCCATATGACTTTTCATAAGACTAGCCCTGTCTTTTCATAGACTTTCCCCCTGTCTCATGATGGAATTGACACAATAGAGCACGTTGTTGATCAGGACTGAACATCACTAAAGTCCAATTGGACTTTTTACAAATTCAAATTATAACAATAATGAGACTTTTAGAACATCTGTATTTTCTTTTGGGAGTCTTTCACTTCCTTCCTCTTTCTAGCCTCTAACTCACTTTGTTTTCTTTTAGTCTTGAACTGTAACCGGGGCATTCTGGAACATAGATTTATTCATCTTGACCTCAGCTGTGATTAATCCACCCGAGACAAAGATCAACTTCTGGCAAACACTGGTTCCTCTCCCTATATCAATAATATAAATTCACCTAGTTGTTTGCAGTATCTGCTCTAGGTATGGTCAAAAAAAGAAAACTCAGAGAGCAAAGATGCAAGAATTGTCCATGAGTCATTTAATGCACACGTATTGGGTACTATTTATGTACAGGCACTAAGTAGGCAGTATTTTTAATTAATGGACATTAATTTTACTGTACCTGAAACTCTGAAATGCAAATGAGGCTCAAGAGGATGATTAACAGCTTACAGACCACATTTTGGGAGGGCTGTTCTTATTCCACAACCATATGGTATAGAAGCAAAGTTGTAATTATTTGGGTAGGAGGAGGTACTAGTGTAAATTAATCAAATACACTGGCAGCTAAGATGAATGAAATGTTGGTTAATACTAAAGCCTCATTGAAACCATTAGTTCTGACCTCTTTATCAAAACTTTTAGCCAGGCTGCTAACAATTAACAAAATTGATGAATCTGAGTTTCAGCCTTTCTTCTGGTCATTTGTCAATCAGTAGCATTTATTAAGAATGCACTATATACAGAAAACATTGAGCAGACTTGGAGCCTCCAAACCCTGTTAAGTGAAAACCATTTGAAGGAGTATTAACAGGCTTTTTGAGACCAAGTTGTCACATCCGCAAATAAGTTAGCTCAATGGTAAGAAACAAGTTCCTTTTTACAACAGGCCTTCTCAGAGTCTCTCATCTTCTAACACATTGTTACTATTCAAAGGAGGATTTAATATTCAGCATTTCCATTTGTTATCCTTTATTATCCAAGCATCAGTTAAATGTTTTCTGGAAATAGTGTCCCACGAATCTCAGTAAAAGCTGTGGTCACTGCTTTCAGAAAAGGAGGTTCAGGTCTCTGTTGTAGAGGTTATTACAAAACTGTCAATGCTTAGAGCAAAGAAGGTCAGAGGTCACTTAATCCAGTGGTCCCCAAACCAAAGTGACTATTAAGTTTTCTTTGTCAGCTGTTAAAAAAAGCATATCTCAAGGTTTGACCTTCTCCCAGACTTAGTGATTTAGAAATTGGGTGGAAAGAGCCCAAACCCCCCAAGGTCCTATATTGATTCTGATGATGAGCCAGGTGTGGAAAACACTTCCCAGTTCAAATCAGTTCATGCCTACATGAGGATGACATCCTTTTAAAGGATCTCTGAGCCTCATTGCCAAGGCACCACTGTTCCACAGCAGGTGATCACTTCCCTGGCCTCTCCCCTCTGTGTCAGCGAAGCACCCCGAACCCACAGGCTGGCAATGGAAACCCCAACAATGACGCTGACTGGTCTGCAAAGATGACACATGCCAATCAACCTTTCTCTCTCAGGACTTTGCCCTACAAATTATCAAGACAATGAGTTCACCGCGCCAATGGAACTGATTATACATAGGAAAAATGCATGAGAAGTTTGAACTATGATGGTTTTTGAAATTCAAAAGAGGCAGAAGCTACAAAAAAACACACACAAAAAACAACAACACAAAAAACAAGCTATGAGCTTAAAAAACAAGCAAATGAAAAACAATATGCTGAATAAATGGAGAGCCTAAACCATCCCAGCATTTCTAAAACTGTGGTATACACAGGATTTGATGGCCTTCGTTGTATACTCCAGGGGAGGCCACATGCAGTCTGCCTTGCTTTTATTTAAGGTTTTAAGAGACCCATGCCTCTGAAGTTCATTCAGAGTAGAGGTAGTGGGCGAGGGACATCTCTGAGGCTGGTTCTCAGCCTTGGCTACACATTAGAAATACCCAAGGGCTTTCAGAATACTTTGCCCAAGCTTCACCACAAACCATTAATTTCTGGAGGTGGTTTCCTGGCATAAGTATTTGTTTGATCACCTAGGTGATTCCAAAATGCAGCCAAAGTTGGGATCTGCTCTTGGCAGGGAAGGGGGACAAGAAGAGGGACGATTAATTATAGATTCCTTCTGCTCCATCCAGATGAAGGAGAAATGAGCCATGGGCTGAGGATGTCCTTGTAGTCATTTTTTCCTATATTGCAAGGCCAATGTATTGCCTTTTTTTGATTTATGGTAAAAATATAATTTCCTTATGCAATCATGTTGGTAAGGTAAAAACAAAAAGTGAGTTGATTTAAAAAAATTGACTAATAGAGCAGGTGATCTGATATGACAAAAATTGTGGCGGTGGAGTGTAGATGAATGCGGTTTAGCAACTTCTGAGGCAGTCAGCGGTGAGAGGAGAGAGGAGCGAATATACTGAGTCATATTAACGGTGACTCAGAGGACAAAGATCCTGCTGCTCAGAGTTCCCAGAGCTTCTATTCTTCCTTTGTCTGCTTTTCCTTGGTCACCACCCAAAAGAACCCAAGTGACTACTGTTTCCCCAATCCCTATGCCTGGGTCTCTCTATTTCTGGCAACTGAAAGAAACTTCTTAAACTGCTTCATTTCATAATGAAACTGTGCGTAGATGTGGTCATATAGTTAATAAATACGGTATTGTTGCCCTTTAGGCATGGGTCTCTATTTTAGAGTTGTAATATAATATAGGAGCATGAAAGAATATGCAAATGCACATTTGAAACATCTACAAAGGACCTGCTGTTGCCCATCCCTGTCTCAGGCTACTCTGCCAATCAGTTGGCCACACTAGATCTAGGTTGACCTCCCAATGGCACTTCTGCCCATGGTTCACACTGGGACGTCACTCTCCTGGATTAGAAAAAGAAGCTAGACAAAAGTGTCTGCACAAGCATCGGTCATATATATGCACACACACGATACACAACAGATATAACATAACCAAACCACAGCGGCCCAATGGATTAGGATAAGTAGGGAAGAATTCGTTTCAGATCCGTTGGAAAGACTTCAAGGAGAAGTAAAAAACAAACAGTATTTGCAGAAAGAATAACACAGGTTTGGTGAAAGCCAGGGGATGGGACTTCAGGTATGGGCACAGACTTGGGATAATAAATGTATGAGCAAATAAGGAAACACTTTGCTTGTTGAAAGAAGACTGGGAGGAAGGGGCAGCCACGTAAGCAGGTTGGTCGGTGCCTTGGCATACAAACCATGACCTGGATTTTAAATGTGCTCTGGGAACTAATTAGGAAAAGTGTTACCATGTTAAAATGTTATTCCTTTAAAGCTAACATGTATTCAAAGCTATGTTTAAGGCACAGTGCTTTGACTCATGTATTCCTCCCAGCATGTCTGTGAGGTAGGGATGAACACATGCCCCAGGATGCTAGGAGGAAATGGAAGGCGAAGATGCCAGGTGGTAAGTGTTAAGGTCAGGGTTTAAACACGGACCTTCATCCCTGGACTATACTGTGGGTGTGATTATTATTTTTCAATAGTCAAAATAGATGGGAAGCCAGTTTCAGAAGGTAAAGGAAACCAATGGCCTCATTAATCCACTTTCTGGATCCTGAAAGAATCTGTTTTGCAATAGTTAATTTTTTTTGTCACTCAAGTTGACACAACAAAAATATGCTAGAATAAAAAAATGGAAATGAGCCTCAAGGTTATGAAAACCATACTATAGGAATTGAGAGACTCTGAGGTGGTGCAATGATTAGAAATTTGTGTTTTATAAAACGTGTATTAAAACTGGAAATGTTTATTGGTTAGCTAAAAGTTAATGCTTTGAATTGATAAAAAGTAACTAAAATACTGGCGGGAGGTATTGTTTGGGAGCACATTCCTGAAAAACGTATAAAATATATAAATTAATATTTATATTTTATAGGAAAAAGTGACTAAAGAATGTATGGCAATGTGTTTCCAAGTCAATATGTCTTTTCCAAACACTTCACAACTGTGTCTCAAGGGAACTTATATCTTAGTAAAAGTTTCTGTTCTCTTTAATGACTCGGAGGGAATCCTACTTGCTGGAGCTTACAGCAGAAGAAATGGAGATTTAGTGGAAAAACATGATGTACTGGGAGGATATAGGTAGGGGGTGATAACCACTTTAATGGCTAAAGATCTGGGATGTAAAATACCTGGGAAGGGTATTTTAGCTTCAGTATCTATGAGTATTATTATCACTTCTACTTCCATTGGTCTATTCTGACCTCACGATATTGTCTAAGGTTTTAAGTTTGTAGCATGAAAAAAAAAATTGTTTCTAGAAACATTTTTCTAGTCATGAATATTTCTGCTAATTTGCATGTTTGTGTCAATGAAAACACAAAAAGATCCTGAATCTTTTTTTTTTTTTTGAGTGAAGGGTGCATTTTGCAGATTCAGTATTTAAAAAAAAAAACCCACTAAATTTATTTATTTATTATTATTTAAAAATATTTTTATTGATTTCAGAGGGGAAGAGAGAGGGAGAGATAGAAACCTAAATGATGCGAGCAAATCATTGATTGGCTGCCTCCTACTGGGGCTCGAGCCCGCAACCTGGGCATGTACCCTTGTCCAGAATTGAACCCAAGACCCTTCAGTCTGCAGGTCTATGCTCTATCCACCAAACCAAATTGGCTAGGGCACAGATACAGTATTTTTATCCTGCATGATAAGAACATTAAAAAAGAAATGAAAGAAAAGAGAGAGAATAGTTCTTTGAGAGTCTATTTCACATGAAATTTAATGATTCCAAGGACCATGCCCAAATTTATCTATGGCTACTAAAAAGCCAGGGGCTTTTGGAAACCTCGAGACTAATATGTCACATATAACCACAATTATATAATTATACAATATAAAAACGATTATTTATGTAACATTACCGCTTAACCCTGGTAATTACCTGTACATGTATGTGGGCAAACAGGCAATTTCATGATGGAAGACAGTTCTGTTTGAAATTGTTTTTATGATGAAATTGTGGCAGTTCCAAAAAAGAAAAACCCACCCCAAACTAAAGAGGCACAGCTTTGATTGTTTGGCCTGGGAATAAACTTTCCAGAATGCTTTTCGAGTTTGGCACAGAGTAATGTTGCAAGCCAAACAATCAAAGGCAACTTGCTGAAGAAAATGTGTGTTTTAGGTTGCTTTGCAACTTTAAACAGGAGATGTTTTAATTGAGAGAACTAGATGTGTGTACAAGTGAAATCATGCTTGCCCCAACTAATAATAGGGCGATAGTAGCCAAATAAGGTCCGTTAGCATCCCTGCCTCCCAGAAACCAGAACTGGAACAAGAACAGAGAGAGGGAGGGCCAGACACCCAGAGCTCTTCTCTGAGGACATCTCTCCCTTACCCCTAACCCTAACAGCACACCCCTGCAACACATTGAAAGGCTAGGAGTTGCACTATAGGTTGTGTAATCCATTTGCTTCATTGAGTTGAGTAAGATAGCTATTTTTCAAGAAAAGAAAAAAAAATAAGCTCATTTATTTAGTGAAAAATAAGCCAGATGATTAGATTAAATTGGCCTTCAGTTAGAGGATCCAGTGTTGGCCGAGGAGATAGCAGAGAGTAACTGAGGCGATTACATATACAATTTTCCTGATGCTCTACAATGGCTTAATATGAACACTGCCTAGTATAATTGATGAGAGAAGTCAAACCAAAGGACCATACATTGATTAAGGCCAAAAAACTCCCCACAAAACATTGATGGTGATTATATCTAAGAAAGAACTTGTACAGTCGAAAGACAGAAAAATGTTTTTTCCTGATTTATTATGCTTTTCGTAAGTAACCTTCCTCTTACAATCTGGCTCAAGCTTTAAATCCATGCGCTTTTCCTCTTTGTTCCTAAACTTGTGGAAGAGATGGAATGCTCTATCTGAAGTTCTTAATAGAGATCAATACACAGTCTCAGAGAAAAAAATATTATTTTGTCTAATAGAGATGAACCCTTTGCTTCTATGTATCTTTGCCCTCTGATCTGTCACTGTCCTGCTAGTTCCTTAGAATTTCTCAGCTGAAAACTGCATAATAATTGATATTTATTTCAATGAGAATATTTCTCTGTAATGAATGATGGAGAAGTGAAGATAAGCTAAGGATACTAAACAGCAGATAAATCAAGTTAAATTTGAGTGAAGGGAAGTTTATAAAATTGACATTCTCCCCCAAACTAGCCTTTGAATTGCCCCAAAGACATAAATACAAACATCACGTAGAGTGGATTACCAACACTGAGTGTCAGTTTTTTCCAGCTGTTTAGGTGTGTGGCAATGAAATGACCCATGGACAAGAAAAATACACACGCCGGTTCTGCAATGTGCACTAAACAATCTGGAGCAGCGCGGGCACCGGCCCTCACACTTGTGCGCTCACAGAGGGATTCCACGGAAAGGGGTTAAGGAGGTGCAGGCAGACAGACGGATCTTTTGGGAAAAAGGAAAAAAAATGAATGAGTTTGAAATTCTCCAGATACAGCACACGAACTCTATTTCTCTTCCCCTTCCTCTCCCCAGGAACAAAAACCAAATAAAGTAATCTTTGTCTTACTAATAAAAGCCTAGGAAAATACAACCACACAAAAACAGGGGTACATTCTAGGAGGACTATGAATACCAACAAAAAGCTTACCCGAGACCTTAAGATTTAAGAACTACTTAGTTTTACGTTTGTTATTGGAAAATTAATTACTTTAAAATGATTTTAAAGAAAAATTAATGCCTGTTTAAGAGGTTCTCATGTGTAGGCAACGTTGTCATGTTGCCAGGTTGAACATGTTGGAAGATCTAACGTTTACTTTTTCCAATGCCATAAATCACTGTTTTCCAAAGTTTTGCATTATGTTGACAACCTTTTTTGGCCAGGTTTGACTTTGTACAATTGAGGTTTAGTAGTGATGTATAAGTCTGGAGAAAAATCAAATTATATTAACGGAATTCATTACACATTAATAACCATGAGTTGTTTGCCACAGTGCTTTAAAGCTTTCAAAAGATGTCACATTTGGTTATTCTTTTTTGATGCTGCAAAAATTCCATTATATTGGAGAAGGTGCTAACTGGCTTTCCTCCGTTCTCTCAGATGTGTTCGAGTCCAGTGGCCTGTGGTTGGATGTTTGGGATACAGAAGGCAGAATGGGCCTTCTGAGCTGCCAGGTCAGACTGACATTAGTCATTTGAGGCCATTGTAGTTCCAGTCCTGTCACCAGACCTGTGGAGTGAGGACCCTAGATTGGGTGGGTGTTGCTTAGAACCTAGCCAGCCAGAGAAATATAGATCCTCAGAGGCCAGGGGAGTCAGTATGAGACATGCAATGTGAAACAGAGAAAGACTGTGAGCAGGTCAGAATGGAAGGAATAAATCTGAACACTTGCTTGGTCCCGCTCAACTTGCTTTCTGCTAAGATAATGGCTCAGCTGTACACAGTATTTTATTTTTACAAAATAATGTTTATGATTCTCTTTTAATGATTTAGAGTACTGTCCAATTCCCTTGAGATGAGATTTACTCAAAGAAATGCTTGAGGAGTCCATCTTATTATAATCACTTAAGCCATGAACTATATTTTGCTTGATAAATTCAAAGCATGGTTTATTGACTAACCTTGAAATTGTCTCATCTCAGAAAGATCAAGAGGGTGGTACTGAAATCAAATTGCCTTGTGTCAGAACCTCAGACATGCTACTTACTAATTGAGTGGTTTTGGGTAAATTACATTAGTTCCTTCTACTGAAAAAAAGAAAATGATAAAAAAAAGAATGCCTATTTCATAGTGCTTTTGTGAGTATTAAATAAAATAATCTACAAAGCATTTAATGAGTGTAATAAAATCTGAGCTGTTTTTGGAGAGTTTTTTTTTGAAACAAAGCAGAATTATCTATGGGACCACATCCTAATCCCATGAGCCCCAGGCCAACATGACTCTACTTCCTGTCTCTATAAGTGATTTGCCTATTCTGGACCTTTTGTGTAAATGTCATCATATACTATGGGGCCTCTTGGACCTGGCTTCTCTCACTGTGAATGTTTTCAAGGCCATCCATGATGTAGCAGGTACTAATGGAAATACTGAATTTTTAAAATAATTTATCAGTTGATGAACATTTGGACCCTGTATATTATACACAATGCAGCTGTAAATACTCACATACAAATTTTTGTGTGAGTACATATTATCAACTTTGTTGTGTGCATACCTGTGTGTAGATTGCTGAGTCATATAGTAACTCTGTTTTTAACATTTTAGGAAATGCCAATCTATTTCCTAAAGTGTTTGCACCCTTATACATTTCTACAAGTATAAGAATACACTTACTTATACACAGCTTCTTCATATCTTCACTACCACTGTTACTGTCCTTTAAAAAATATATATATAACTATCCTATGGAGTGTGAAATAGTGTTGAATTGTAGCTTTAATTTGCATTTCCATATGATGTTGATCATCTTGTTATGTGCTTATTGGCCATTTGTATATCTTCTTTGGAGTAATATCTATTAAAATCCTTTGTTTACTTAAAAATGGGTTATTTGTCTCTTCATTATTGAATTGAAAGGATTATTTATATATTCTACATACTAGATCCTTATCAGATATATTATTTGGAAATATTTTCTCCTATATCTTCTTTGGAAAAATGTCTATCCAAATCTTTATCCATTTAAAAAATTTTATAATTGAATTGTAAGGATCCTTCATATAATCTCTGTATTAGATCCTTATTAGATGTCTAGAGGCCTGATGCATAAAAACTCATGCAAGAGTAGGCCTTCCTTCCCCCTGCCTGCCAGGAGACAACCGGGACCCAGGCTGGCTTCCCTCGGGCCACCTGCAGGCACCTGGTACCTGGGATGGCTTCCCTCTGCCCTGGCTTCATTAGGCAGGATGTCTGGAATGATGTCTGGTTTAATGAGCTTAGTACCCTTTTATTATTATAGATTGTTTGGAAATATGTCCTCCCATTCTATGGGTTGTTCTAATTTGCTGGTAGTGTTAACTGAAGCATAAACATGCTTGATTTTGACAAAATCTAATTTATCTATTTTTTAAAGTATCATATCTAAGATGTTAGTGCCTGATCCAAGGTCACAAAGATTTGCATATGTGATTTCTCCTAGAGATTTTACAGTTTTCACTATTACATTTAAATGTTTTGTATATATATATACCAATATATATATATTTGTTGATTTCAGAGAGGAAGGGAGAGTGAGAGAGATAGAAACACCAATGATGAGCTAGAATTATTGATTGATTGCCTCATACTGGGGACCAAGCCTGAAACTTGGCCATGTGTCCTGACAGGGAATCAAACCATGACCTCTTAATTCATAAGTCGATGTTCAACCACTGAGTCATACTGGCCAGGCTACAGTTAGATAGTTGGTCTATTTTGAGTTAATTTTTATTTATTATGTAAGGCAGGAGTCCAACTTTATTCTTTTTATGTGGATATTTAGTTGTCTTTACCTATTTGTTAAAAAGACTATTCTTTCTCCCTTGAATTGTCTTGCCTTCTCTAAAATTAATTGATCATAAATGTATGGGCTTATTGCTAAATCAAATCCATTTTGAGTGAATGTCTGTGTATTGTGTGGGATAAGAATCTAAGCCCATCTTTCTGCATGTGACTATCCAAATGCCCCAATGCCATTTATTAAAAAGACTATTCTGTCCCTATTGAAATTGTTTTGGCTCTTTTATAAAAAAATCAATTGAACATAAGGAGAAGGTTTTTCTTCCTGAACTATGAATTCAATTCCATTGATCTATGTCTATTTTTATGATTTGGTTTATTTGTTAAATTTGTAAGTAGGGATGCATGGTGAGAAAGCTTCCCATCTTTGCTATATGAAGAAAGATTGATAAGAAACACTGCAATAAATAAAAGATGCAAGGGCAGTACTACTGATAGTAGGTTGTGTTACAAGCTACATCCCTGAAATTGATTTTTCTCCCACAAAATGCATCTTATTCCTTGGGCAGTAGTCTCAATTAAAGAACGGAAAAGGAAAGAATTGTTGACAGAATTCTGCATGCAGTCACGGTAGCCAGTGTCCTGGGGAGGAGGACTCATGGAACATTACCATTCTTGATGCAATGCACATGTTGTACTCAGGAAGAAATGCAGAGAAACCCCTTGACAGTCAAAATAGGATTTTCATATGCTGGTTTAGGTGATGGACAGCAGAGGCTCCTGTACCTGCCTCAGGCAGTTAGCTGTGTTTGGGGTCAGCCTTCAGGAATTCAGCCTATGGGATGTGGGAAGCTTAAAAAAAAGTCAAGCTGAAGAAATGTATCAGGAGGAATGCCCACACCCTCTCTCCCACAGATCTCTTCTGATGCAGCAAATGTTGGGAGAAACCACTATCGAAAAGATGAGAACTAGACTTCATTTGTTCCAGTCCTGCCTACATTTCTAGTCATCTTATTGAACACCGTGACACAAAGAGAGAATGAACATACTAAGAAATGTCACAAAGTTGAAACTAGAAACATGTTAGTTCAGTAACAAAAAGCAGTTAGTAAACAGGAGGTTCATTCTACACTCTGGAGGACCAGACTATGTCATTGGCTCCATACAAAGCAGGAGAGATCTCAAAAGTCTTGTGACTAGTTCATAAACTTTTTCCTATCTACTTTGAAAAGTTTTTAAAAAAATGTATTTTATTGAATTTTTACAGAGGGGAAGGAAGAGGAAAACAGAGTTAGAAACATCAATGAGAGAGAGACATCGACCAGCTGCCTCCTGCACACCCCCCACTGGGGATGTGCCCGCAACCAAGGTACATGCCCTTGACCGGAATCGAACCTGGGACCTTTCAGTCCGCAGGCTGACGCTCTATCCACTGAGCCTAACTGGTTTTGGCTACTTTGAAAAGTTTTAAAAAACAAAAACTTAAACTATTAGAGGCAGAAGAGTGGAGTGCTTAGGAGAACTGGTCATAGGGCGAGACACCCGCCGGAGTAAGATTTCCAGATATACCCCTGACTACCAGCTCTGGATGTGGGCAAGGAATTCCATCTCTCTCAGCCGTGGAAGCCTCTTCTGTAAAAAAGGGCAAGCATCTTAACCATCCCATAGAGCTGCAGCTAAGTTTAAATGGGTCACCATGTGGAAGGCCCTTATGAACACTTGAAACTTATTAAGTAGTATGTAGGCGTTTGCTATTATAACACCATTTACTTCTTTTGTCATACATTCTTTTCAACTCCAACTGAAAAAAGTAGGAGGTGATCTAAAGCTTCAAAATATGAGTCCATTCCACTTTTGAAGTAAGGCTAGTTGTAAAATGTATTTTCAATATTATTTGATGAGAAATAGTAAGAAATCTAATTTGGTGTTTAATGGAGTACTAAAAGTGTTAATTACATGGTGTTCTTGATTCATAATGAAATCAGCACTTCTGAGGAGAAGGGTAAAAGGCATAATAAAAACCCTTCAAAATGAAAAATACTTCTATAATTATGGAGGTAATAAATATATATTATGCTTGAATTTTCACATATAAATGACTATGTTTTTATATAAAGTAGCTTCTACTCAGAAAGTGGGACAGGGAAAGTCAAGTATGCATTATTTTTATAATACGTGTTACTAAAAAGAAGTACAGGAGAATATCTGAAAATTTGATAGCCTATGAAAGATCCTTTTTGTGAAATGACAAATCCTTTCTGTAAAGAGAATTACCTTGATAATTTAATTTGTATAGACACACAAGTGCTTAGAATTTAAAGTCAAAGCACAAATATCTGTATAAATGGAGGGTAACATGTAATTTGTAGATGCACTGGTATCTCCAGGTAGTTAGGAGAATCAATGTCTCTTTTCGTGGGGGTTATTAAAGCCTTAGGGCATGCCACAGGAGAAATAGATCCCTTCCCAGGCTCTGGCCAAGGTTAAAGTCAAGGTATAGCATGGGGCTGCTTAATGTGACCTGTGGCACTCAGATGAAAGAAGTTTTATTCCCTTTTATGTAGAATAGAGTTAGGTTGCCAATAGCTTCTTCACAAGGTGATTCCATTTCATTCAAGCAAATGTTTAACCACAGCTGAGATCTTCACAAATTCCCATCACAGTTTAACCTTGCATGGAGTTCAGTCTTCCCTTTTTCTATTCAGTTTTTGTCTCTTATTTCTTGTCCTATATAAACCTATGGAACTTTGTTTTTGTTAAAATTTTTATTGATTTCAGACAGGAAGGGACAGGGAGAGAGATATAGAAACATAAATGATTGATCGGCTGCCTCCTGCACGCCCCCTACTGGGGATCAAGACTTCAACCCAGGCATGTGCCCTGACAGGGAATTGCACTGGGGCCCTTCAATCCACAGGCTGATGCTCTATCCACTGAGCCAAAGCGGCTAGGGTTGGAACTTTGTGTTTAATCTGTTTCCTAAGGTAACCCTAGCCTCCCTGCTTTCCTTCTCCGTTCCTCACCATCCCCCCTGTTTCTTCCAGGAAGTCAATTTCTACTGACCAACCTCCTCAACCTGGATGCTATAGTTTCTCCAGCCATCCTGTCAAGAGTTTTATGGTTTGTTTGCACCTATGGTATGTAATGCTACCCTGCTCATTGTGGTTGCCAAGCAATGGCATGTCATTAACCCCCAAGGGAATTCCTAAATTCCCAAACACACTCATCCAAGGTCACCCTCCAGACATCTGTCTTCCTTTTTGACCTGCTGCCGATAAGCAACAGCTGTTGGGTCATACTTAGCTCGTATCATATCCACTGTCTACTGCAATCATTATACCCCAAGAAATCCTATGCTTCCTACAAGGTGATATCATTGTTCTGAGATGTTAACCCCACCAGCTGGGGCTGTTGGTGGGCGGAATAATTCCCCTTGAGGAGTGCTGTTACGGCTCCCTGGAATGCTGTCATCTGGAGAGACTATGTACAACCAATAAGTAAACACTTTACTCCAAGAAGTCCTGGGGTCACCCTCGCCTACAGTACCCATAACAGTTCACAGCTGTCCTTCCAACAGCTCTCCAAGGCCGGGCCCAAGGGAATGAATTTCAAAACTCTTGTTTGATAAGCAGCCCCCGCCTCAAGCTCTATTCTTGTCAATCAATGTCTTAGGCCAGGGGAGGGTAACCTTTTTTTCTGCCAAGGGACATTTGGATATTTATAACATCATTCAAGAACCATACAAAATTATCAACTTAAAAATTAGACTGCTATAGTTGGTCAAACATTTAATTAACTCACTCCTAATGCCTTGGCAGGGCCAGGCCAAATGATTCTGCAGACCTTATACCCCCAAGGTATTAGGCCAGACATTCCCCATCCCTGTCTTAGGCAAATAGATGATTAGTTTAGTAATGCTCCCTACATTCCTTGCCTCATGTCTACTTTTGCTCACACTCTTCTCACCTGTGTAGCATCCTCTCCCTCAATCCTCCCCATTGCCTCAGTCTAGTCATCCTTCAAAACCAAGCTCATGTCTCACCACCCAGACCCATCCAGCCCTGTGAGATTTATCCTTCTCTCAGTTTTGGGTAGTACTTTCTTTTCCTACCACTGATTTGACAATCAGCATACTTTTCTATGACATTTCAATATTTAAAGTTGGAAGGGACCTTAAATGATAATGTATCTGTTTCTTTTTGTGTAAGTGATAAACTGAGGCCCAGAAAACCCGAGTGACTTTTGTAAGGGCCCAACCTCCCATCCTATGGACCTGAGGGGATCTGAGGCTCTGCTCTTTCATGACTGTGGTCTTGACATTGAAGAATAGCCACTGGCCTCCAGCTTCAAAATACAGAGAAAAGAAAGCCTGAGTCCTGGAGCCAGAAAGGCCCGGAAAGACCAAATTTTCAATTCCAAGGGCAGAGGTCAAGACAGCAGTGAGCCACCAAATAACGGGTTAATCAAAGGAAGTAATCACATTTGAGAGACTAAATGTAAAAGTTGAGGCAGGAAATATATCCTCTGGCTATGGTATCCAAGGGCATCAGGAACCTTTTAAAAATAATGAAAAAATGAGACCTTAGAGAAGAAGCTACTAGAAATTGCATATCAGTTCATTCACAAGATTGACACAGTGGCAGTGTGTGTGTGTGTGTGTGTGTGTGTGTGTGTGTGTACATGAGATTTGTCTTTTCCTGACCTTGATTGTAACTTTCTTGAGGACCATGACTATCTTTGCTATACTAGCATCTGGAGTTCCTAGCTCTGTGTCACTCACGGTAGGCACACGGTAAAAGTTGGTTGTCTAAGATGGTGAGCTTCATCTGGTCCTTAGGAGAGTTTCTCAAGCAGCTCTGCAAGTCTCAAAGTAATAAGATGAGGGCCTTAATAGCTGTGAACTCCCCTAGGACAGTGGTCAGCAAACTAATTACCGCTCGACAAACAGAGAGGCAAACCGAGCCGCATGTGACTCGAGAGCCGCAGTTTGCCGACCACTGCCCTAGGATATCCCTTCTACCTTTGAGCGTCCCTGCTGTTGCTATATTCCCTACAGTTGCTCTTAGAATGCCACACACTCAAGCACCCAGTTTACAAGCAAAATCCTCTGACTACAAGGTGACATCCCTGAGGTGCCAGAGGGCAGTCAGCCCAAAGGACATCTGAACATCAAGGTCTCTCAGTGGCCTTTGGAAATTCCATCTGGCATGGTGGTTGGCTGGCAAGAGAATGGACATGCTCTGCTTAGCAGACTTTCTGGGACAGGCTCATGTTGGATTTAACGTAACTGGTGCAGACAAGTTAGCCATAGTTTGAAATTTTTAAAGACCGTTTGCAATTACCATTCCAGAGCCATTCAGAGTGACTGACGTTGCAGCTTTCAGAGCAGGCCTGCCCGAAGTCATCGCCGTCACCTCTCTCACTCCCGGGTCCCTCCTCCTTTCCTCCGGTTCTGCACCTGTTGGTCCCCAGCACACTGTCCTGTCGCTGCCTAGCCAGAGCCTGCCTCGGTGGCATGCTCACCTCAGACTCATTTATTCTCCTGCCAGACCTCGCCTTCTCCCAGGCTAAAATCCAACGACAAAAATGCTTTGAATTGAGTGGGAAACATAAGCTGTCTGCTGCTCAGGGAGGCGCAGCAGGACCAGACCTGTCCTGAGACTAAGTGAACTTGACTATGAAGGGAAAAGTGAAATGTTAGCACTCACACCTCCTTCAGAAAGTATGCACTAGAAGACATTCCTGTTCTGAAATACCAAAAGGGTGGAAAAGGATCGTTAGGGAAATCTGATAGGCATGAGAAAGCACTGGCTCAGCCCCCCTGACCTCTGCTGTTCTGGTCTCCCTCAGACCCCAGGAATCGTTGTGACTCCAGCCGACTGTCACTTATCCACGGTGATTGGTCAGGGGGAGCATGGCTAATGGGGGTCCTTTGTGAGGTCTCAAGCCTTTCACTAGAGCTGCTAAGTGGCCTGGTGAAAGTCTCCCTGGCCCGCCTTCTGCTGAGGTGCTAACTGAACTAGGATAAAGGTTCCAGCTCAGGTCTAAGGACACAGAGTTAATGAAAAGAAACAATGAGAGATTCCTCAGAGTAAAGAGAACCCCAGCTTCCTGAGAAAGGCCATGACAACTGAAAATAGGAGGAGCTGTTTTCATCTGCCAGAAGAAAATCACCTCATTTTAGGATTTAAGTGTTTTAAATCTAGCCTTTACACACCCCGGGGAGCTCCAACTTCTGTGCCAAAGGGCAGAAATACTCCTTTTCTACCCCTGAATCACAGTTAAATTCGTAGGTGTCGATGGTCAAAGAAGAGGAAAAGTATTCATTTATGTAGTTTAGGGAGTCAGGAAGGAAAGTTGAGCTTATGAATGGCGTTTGAGCTGAGACCCACGAGGAAATGGCACCCTATGACGTATGGTTGGCTTTGGTGCTTGCCAGGGCTGGTGGGCAGCAGATGCCCCTGGAGTCCCCTGTCAGCTGTTGGCATCAGTGCATCAAAATGCTCAAAAGAAATCAAGGAATCTTTCGTATATGTGTTCGATTGATAGAGTCCTCGGCTGTTATCATAGTGTGAGGTCCTCAGAGATAACTAGTCCTACATACCCTCTCCCAACCTTCTAGATTGTAGATGCTTTTCACAGGCGAACAGTGTGCTTAGTTTTAATGGCTGGAAAGATTTTGCTTCTCTCACAGCTGCCTCTTCCTAAATTTGCAGAAGAGCCGACTTGGTGGGGGACCAAATGATGTCATATTAGTCATGGCATCATTTTTCAACTGCTGAAAAAGAACTCCCTCCACCTGCAAAAATAAAATTGATATCATCCTCCATACATTTTTATATCATGTCTTAGGAAAGAGGATCTACCACCCAAACTCTTGACTGGCCATCACTTTATCCTGTGGTTGAAAAATGATGCTATGACGAAAGGGCTAAGTTTCCCATTAGAGACTAAGATTTAAGGGGAGAACAGATTGATGGAAAAACATCACAGACGTGCACTTCTCACGCACCTTTCCCAAAGAGTAACGGCACTTTTTAATGTGAGATGCTGCAAATAATGACACTTAAAATTCCTTTAGATCTCGATCAGTTTTTAAAGTCCCCAAAAGAATTTCTCCAAATATGGAATATCGCCAAAGTGTTGATTTCACTAATGTTTTCCATATTATGTAAGTACACGAGGACAGGAATTTTAATTGCTGCCTCTTATGTCAGCCACGAATTGATAATTATTTTAATACATTGACAATGATCCTGCATTTCATCTTTTTGATGTGAAATAGTCCTTGTGGTTACAATGAATGTGTATGAAATGTAAAATATAAAATGTAAAAACTTCTCTTGTTTCCTTGAGTTCCATTTATTATAACATGGTAAGAGAGAAGGAGATGAAATACAGCCGCTCTTGGGAACTACATTTTTTTTCTAGCTGTAAATTACAAAGGGGCAAATGACATCCAACAGCAAGTAACATCATAATTAGGTGCAGATTGGCTATCTCACTGTGGAACATTAGCTAGATGTGGCACACTTAAGAAAGATAGTGGGACAAATTGTCAGAGCACTGATAAATAGATACTTCTCATTGTTCACATGCAGATTGGTGGGTAAAAAGACCTTTGAAATTTCACATCAACAGTATTCTCCAGTATGAAGGGATTATGAAACCTGGGTTAGAAGGAGTAGGCTATGCATATTTTTAGGCAGCCTGTGGACACTGGTTAAAAGCTCACAACCAACACTATCAGGATTTCACCAAATTCACAACAAATTTTCAAGATGATTTATTTTAAAAAAAATGCACAAAAGCCTTTTAATTAGACATTTTAGATTTTGGACTCAATCAAAAACAAGTTAAAATTTGTAATTCATGGTAAATCCCAGATTTAAACCAGTTTGTAGAATAATTTTGGAAAATAATTCACTGTTTCTCTCTCTCTTTTTTGTTGTTTATATATTTGCTTGTTTGCTCCTAAATGACTCTAATGATCCTTAAATAAATTCCTTTTACAGTCTCCAAATTGCCATCCTCCTGGCTGGGCAAAAACCTTAAAAAATTCCTAAATTTCCTTTACAACCTTATCTGTGAGTGAAAATCAGTTCATTCAAGGTACAGTAAAGAGTCAGAATAATTTTGTTGTCAGAGAAAACAATAGATAAAAAAAACAAAACAATTATGTCCACAGACGCAGCCAATTGGTTTCATACTTCTGGTTTCATACTTCTGGGGTAATGCTATGATACCACGGGAAAAAGCAGTAGTGTTATTAAAATTACTCATGCCTTTTCTGGGTTGTGAAAAGCTTTAGGAAAGATCCAGCTTTGTTAAATGAAGATACAAAGAGATTCTTTCGGAGTATGCTTAATGTCTGGACAGTAAAGAGAAGGTAGAGCCATTGGGATCGCTCCTTCCCCTGTGTGCAAAGTCTGTGCTCCTGTCTCCTTCCCTAGCGGTGGTTCCTACCTGACTGCTTAGCCTCCCACATGCCCAATCTTCCCTGAATTCCTTGTCACTATTGAAATTCTCCTGCCCCAGTTCTTCTCTCATTGAGGTTGTACCTCTCATACTGCAGCACCAATACCTTCTGGAGGTTTGCAGGTTTGGTTAGAAGGCACCGGAGCTTAGATGACAATGTGCATTTGGGACTTCCCTTTTTCTATGCTTTTGAGGGCGAAGATCCTTTCTTTCTTTCTTTTTAAAAAAATATATTTTATTAATATTTTTACAGAGAAGAAGGGAGAGAGATAGAGAGCTAGAAACATTGATGAGAGAGAAACATCGACCAGCTGCCTCTTGCACACCCCCTACTGGGGATGTGCCCGAAACCAAGGTACATGCCCTTGACCGGAATCGAACCCGGGACCTTTCAGTCCACAGACTGACGCTCTACCACTGAGCCAAACCGGTTTCGGCAAGCAAAGATCCTTTCTAAAAAAAACATCTAAACAGTATTGATAGATTCAACTGGTTACAATAAAGTCCTGCAGATGTGAGGGCTATTTATTGTACTTCCAAAGTGATTTTCCCAACCTATACCCTGATCCACATGCAGATTTCCTCATTTAACTTCCAGAAGGAAAATTGATTTCATTTACTTGGGCAGTCCTCACAGTGATTCCTGTGACCCCACTCTTCCCTCCTCCCTCCCTCCCCAAACCACTTCCCTAAGAACTGACAATTAGAAGTATGCTAAGAATGAAATTAAAATAGGGTCTATGGCAAGTAAAATATTTAAGGTTAATATGCATTTTTTTTTATTAATGAGGAGATTAAAATACCAACCATAGTTTGGACTAGATAACCTTTAAGATCTTTTGCAATTTTGACTATGATTCTAAGGTATTATTTTTTTTCACAAGCACAAATTCTTGTTTAATAATTTCAGATATTATAGATAATAAAATCGCACTAGACAAGGCCTTAGGGCAAATAATTCAAAATCTTCTTATTTTGCAGAAAACGTAATTGAATACCTAAAGTTCCACAGCTAGTAATTCAGCCCGGATATATTTATGCTGTCTCACACATTCCATCCTGCCTCTAGATATCTTTAGAGAAGCTTTTGAGAAGTTAAACATTTGACATCTATTTTTCAATGGTTATTGTTACATTTTTAGCATACCTTCTTGACATAAGTTTATTACAGCTGCATTCCACTCCTCCTTTCTGAGATTGGTCTTTCTTGTTTTGAAATGTATTTCTTAGTGTTTATTTGTTTGTTGTTTTAGTGAGGATTTGTCTATGAGTGATGAATATTCTTAGTGCTTATCTAAAATGTCTATTTCATCCTCATAAGTGAGTGATAATTTCTTTGGGCTTAATATCTAAATTAAAGAGATGATTACATTGTCTTTTTTATGTAAAGTCTGCTATCAATCAAAAGGACACTACCTTTTTAGGTATTCACCATTTCTCTTTGTCTACTTTTCCAACACTGGATCATGCTTATCCATTATATTTTATTATTATTATTGCATTCCCCAAATTCTTGGCCCTTTTGGAAATCTTCTTAAACATATATTGAATTTTACCATTCTATTTTTCATGTTTATTAGCCTCTTTTTTATTTTTCATATATATTTTTTTTCCTCTGTGCTATTTAGTCTGTGTAATTTCATAAGAACTATCTTCTAGTTCACTAATTCTCTCTTTAGTCATCTCTAATTTGCCTTTGAACTCACTTTATAAATTGTTAATTTTAATGACTATATACCTTAAACTAAAAAATATTTGGATTTATTTCAAATTTGTCTATTTATTTTACAAATAGACTTATTCTGTTATCATGGGTTCTATTTATTTTTTACTTTGATTATCATTAAAAAACTAGAGGCCTGGTGCATGGATTTGTGCACTGGTGGGGTCCCTCAGCCTGGCTTACGCCCTCTTGCAATCTGGTACCCCTCAGGGGGTATCAGAGAGCCAGTTTTGGCCCGATCCCCACAGGCAGGGCTGTAGGACACCACTGGTGCACGAATCTGTGCACTGGGCCTCTAGTATGTAGATAAGATCTTTGGTTAATTTCTTTCCACCCTTCATCCTCCCCCCTTCCCTCTGAGATTCATCAGTCTGTTCCATGTTTCTATGCCTATGTGTTGAGCATCTGCCCCTGGTTGGCTGTTAGCTTAGGCTTTTATATATATATATAGACTAGAGGCCTGGTCTATATATAGAAATCGGTCCTAAATGGGCAGTCAGACATACCTCTCACAATTCAGGACTGCTGGCTCCTAATTGCTCGTCTGACTGCCTCATTGTCCCTAACCACTCTGCCTGCCTGCATTATTGCCCCTAACCAATTGCCTGCTTGTCTATCACCCCTAACCATATCTGTCTGCTTATCAGATCATCCTTAACCCCCGTGCCTGCCTGCCTGATTGCCCCTAACTGCTCTCCTGCCTTCCTGATAGCCCTTAGCGGGGATTGGGCCTAAGCCAGCAGTCAGACATCCCTCTTGCAGTTTGGGGCACTTGTAGTCTGGGCCCCCTTACTCCTTACTGCCCACCTCCAGGAGAGGTGGGAAAGGCTCCCGTCACCACCACTACACCAGCTGTGCGCCCAGCTTCTGTCTGAGCAGCACTCCCCCTATGGGAGAACACTGACTTACCAGGGGGAAGCTCCTGCATTGAGCATTTGCTCCCTGGTGGTCAGTGAGCATCATAGTGACTAGTGATTCTGTTGTTCAGTCGATATGCATATTGAGGTTTTATTATAGAGGATGCTAATTATACCTCAGAAATTAACACCTTCCTGCAGTTTATTTTTATTATGAGCTGTTGTGCAGTCTCTCTCTCATAAATTTGTGAGAGTCCCATACATTGGGTTGTGTGAATGTCTCTAGAAATTGGTTTCATATTTTCTTTTACTTGGAGCCTTATAGTTTAATACTTTATATTAATTTCTTTTATATTTAATTTTATATTATTTGTTTTAACTTATATCTATGTTAATTACTTGTCTTAGGACTCTGTATAGTTAGGTAGTTTCATCTCAAAATTTCAAGCTTCGCTAAATGCTGCCCTTTGGCTTCTTGTAAGAACCATTTTATTTCTTCTTCAGAGTCCCAGATGGGTTACATTTGCTGACTATCTGGAAGTGAAAGAGCTTTTCTATTTCCCTTTTCATGATCTCAACAGCTTTGGTTTTGTGTAGGGGGCTTAATTCCAGCTCCCTAACTTCCTTGGACTCAAGATTTCATCTATTGTCCTTTGGAGCTTGTTATCATACCCTCTACCCCCTTTAATGTGTAGGGCCAATTTCTGTGACTGAAACCTTCATTTGAATTTATTATTTTTTTCTGGCAACCAGGAGATTTTTTAAATTTTCAAGTTTATTTTACTTTTTGAAAATAGAATTCAGCAATAAAGTGGTAATCTATATCAGTGTTGTCAAACATCCTAATGCATTTAAAAGAAATGTTCTGCAGGTCCAATCCATACCTTTCTCAATCTATTTTAATTGTGATTCTGAGATAATATGTTGAAGTTCAATTTCTCAGAGCCTTAGAAAATGAAGGGACTTCAATTACCAACTGGCTCAATCACCTCGCCAGTTCTTTCAGTACTAATTCTTAAATACCACCAATAATATGATACCTCAGAAAATAGCACATTATGTATATAACTGTAGTCAGTTTCTCCACAGAGGACCAAACATTTTGTGGGTTTTTTTGTTGTTGTTGTTTGAGTCAGATTTTGAAATAGATACTATCACTAGGCAGAAAAAGAGTATGCCTGGCATAGGGAGGAAGATGGATAAAGTCATGAACATCAAAGAGTGTAGCAAGATCAGAGAGCTTGTAGTTTTGTAGACAAAAGTATAAGATGAGAATAAGGATAGAGAAAGATGGGAGCATTGAGAATTGTAGCCAGAGACATGAGTAAAAATCAAATTATGGTGGTTCTTTAAATCAAACAAAGGAATTTAAACCTTGTTTCTATGGTAAACAGTTTTTTTAAATATATATATATATATATATATATATATATATATATATATATATAATTGATTTTTTTACAGAGAGGAAGGGATAGGTATAGAGAGCTAGAAACATCGATGAGAGTGAAACATTGACCAGCAACCTCCTGCACACCCCCCACTGGGGATGTGCCTGCAACCAATGTACATGCCCTTGACTGGAATCAAACCTGGGACCCTTTAGGCCACAGGCTGATGCTCTATCCACTGAGCCAAACCGGTTTCGGCTCTATGGTAAACAGTTTTAACCTTATCAGCTTTGTACTTTAGAAATATTTATCTTAAAGAACATGGTGGGAAATAGTAATAAAGGGAATAAAGATGGAGGTAGAAAACCAATTGGGAATTCATTCAAGATTAGGAGAAACCAAAATAAGCAAGGAATAATAGAAAGGAAGAGGAAAATAGACACATACAACAGGTATTAAAGAGCAAGAATTGGTCAGACTTATTTATTTTTGAATTAGAGGCCCAGTGCACAAATTCGTGCACAGGTGGGGTTCCTTAGCCTGGCAGTCTTGCCCAGTCTCAATCGGGACTGATCGGGACCTGCTTGGGGGAGGGACTGTGGGAGGTTGCTGCTAAGGGAGGTTGGCTGTGGGAGTGCACCGAACACCAGGGGGAAACTCCTGCATTGACGTCTGCCCTCTGGTGGTTAGTGCATATCATAGTGACAGGTTGACAGGTCGTAATGGTCATGTAGGCTTTTATATATATAAACGGTTCCATCCATCCTGACTTGAAATAGAAAAACAGATTTGGAGACATGATGATTTGTGCAGCTAGATATGTTGATTTTTAAAAATTCTTTATTGTTGAGATTATTACAGATGTCCCCCCTTTTGCCCCCACAGCTCCCCTCCACCCAGATCCCACCTACCCCAGGTCCTTGCTACCCTATTGTCTGTGTCCATAGGTAATGCATATATTCATATAATATCTTTGTCTAATCTCTTCCTGCACCCCCCCACCTTCCCTCTGAGAATTGTTAGTCTGTTCAATTTCTATACCCCTGATTCTATTCCATTCACTATTTTATTTTATTATTCAGATTTTTTTATTCACTTGATTTTTAGATTCACTTGTTGATAGATATGTATTTGTTGTTCATAATTTCTGTTTATCTTTTTCTTCTTCCTCCTCTTCTTAAAGAATACCCTTCACCATTTCATATAATACTAGTTTGTTGATGATGAACTCCTTTAGCTTTTTCTTGTCTGTGAAGCTCTTTATCTGACCTTCCATTCTGAATGATAGCTTTGCTGGGCAGAGTATTCTTGGTTGTAGTTCTTGCTATTCATCACTTTGAATATTTCTTGCCACTCCCTTCTGGCCTGCATAGTTTCTGTTGATAAATCAGCTGACAGTCATATGGGTACTCCCTTGTAGGTAACTAATTGTTTTTCTCTTGCTGCTTTCAAGATTATCTCTTTGTGTTTTGCCCTGAGCATTTTAATTATGATGTGTCTTGGTGTGATCCTTTTTGGATTCCCCTTGTTTGGGGTTTTCTAAACTTCCTATACTTGTAAGTCTATTTCTTTCACCAAGTCGGGGAAGTTTTCTGTCATTATTTCTTCAAAAAGGTTTTCAGTATTTGTGACATGTTTCTTTGTCTCCACATTTTGGCTGCTTCCCTGTGTTTGTTTCTATGTATTGAGTAGCTGTTAAGTCTTCTTGAGTTGATAGTGGCATTGTGTAGTAGGTATCTTATAGAGCCCAGTGGCTCAGCCTCCCCAATCAGCTGAGGTGGACATTCTTTTTTATTTTTTAATTTCTTTATTTATGATGTTACATATGTGCCATATTCCCCCATTACTCCCTTAGCCCCCCCCCCCCATGCCCTCTTCCCCTGTTGTCTGTGTCCATTGATTAGGCTTATATGCATGCATACAAGTTCTTTGGTTGATCTCTCCCCATTACCATCCCCATGAGGTTTAATGGTCTGATCTAGGTTTCTCTGTCTCTGGATCTATTGTTGTTCATCAGTTTATGTTGTTCATTGAGGTGGATACTCTTGGTGAACCCCTTTGTGGGCTGTGTGCACAGTCTTGTTGTAGTTGAGCCTTGTTTGCTATTGGTATCACTAGGAGGAATTGACTTCCAGGCCAGTTGACTGTGGAGACCAGATGTGACTACAGTGGGAGAACTGCTCTGCAGGAGACACCCATATGAAGAAAGTCCATAGTTCTTACTGCCCATAGGACTTGCTTTAGTGTCCTATGGGAACAGACCCATAGTGTCCTTAGCGGAACAGACCCGCCAAAAGTGGGACGTCTGGTCACCTTAGTTTAGTGGGGCTTTGATGTTCACTAAATCTGCCACTTGAGTGTATCACTTATGGATGTGAAGAGTTGTAATCTGGTATGATCTCACACTGACCACTGGGTACACTGGCTTTTGGATCTCCAAGGAGCTACAAAGTCAGCCACTGCCTGGGCCACCCAGCAGGAGCTACAGATTCCTCCTCTTTGTATTGGGCTTGGAAATGCCTAGATGAGGCCCAGCTGTGAAGCAAGGCAGGCTGGTCCTGGTGCTGGCCTTGATTCTTTTATTGATAGCTTTGGGGCTCTCTGACCCAGCTGCAGCATGTTTGAGATATTTTAGCCTGAGCAAGGATAGGCTATTAATATGCAAAAGCTGGTGCACACAGCTTGGGTGGGGTTGTAAATTGGGTGGGGCAGGGTCTCAGGGAATCTCCAGGTTGGAGTGAACAGAAATGTCTGCCAGTCAGCCCTGCATGGGGGAGGTCCCAGCACTGGAACAATGGCTGCTATGAGCACCTCCTTCTGGAAGAAAGCTGCCCCTGCATTCCTGCTCCAATGCCAGATAGTCCAATTTCTCCCCATATCTGTCTGGGTCTCCCAGAACCTCTCCCAATGCTGGAGCTCAGAGCAAGCGTGAGCTTGTAAATTCAGTTAGTGGTGCTGGCCTTTTAAGAGGAGCATCTGGGTCTCTAGCAGCCTGTGTGTCATCAGGCCCAATCCGTACTTGTTTTTACAGTCCGTAGTCCTTACTGCCAATAGGGACTTCTTTCCCCATCTCTAGAACCCAGGGCTGAGGGTCTGGTGTGGGGCTGGGACTCCTTGCTCTTCCAGGTGGCATCTGCAGAGAATATCTCTCTCCAATTAAAAAAGCAGCATACCCAGGTGTGGACCAGCCCGTTCTGTGCTTCCACACCTCCTACAAGTCTCAGTGTGCTTTCTTCTTTACTTCTATAGTTGTAGGACTGCCATCCAGCCAGCTTTCCAGCAGTTCTGGATGATAGTTATTCTGTATTTTAGTTGTAATTTTTATGTGATCACAGGAGGAAGCAAGTACAGGCATTTACTTATGCCACCATCTTGGTTCCTACATTGATTTTGAGGCATATTTTGGACATAGGCAATTGAAGATCCTAGGAAATTTATCTGGTTTAGGTATGTAGATTTTGATAAAATCAGAAAGTTCTTTATTGGGGTGAAATTTCTCTTGTACCTTTTGCTGAGGATGAGAAAGGAGGAAGGGAGAGAGAGAAATGTTGATGGGATGAAATAAATGATGAGATCTCAAACAATCTAGAAGATTTAATTTTAAAATTCTGTAAATGGCTTTGAAGTGACTTGTATAAAAATGTTCTGATTAAATTTCTTTTAAAGAAAGAATTGGATTATATTATGTACTAGATAGAATGGAATGAAACTAAAAAGCCATGTGATTTTACAACATCTATTTGGCAAAACACTAAAAACAATTATGAATAGAGAACTTGTTTTATGAGCTTTGTCTTATAAAATAAAATGTAGAAAGAAAAACCTCTAAATTGAGGCAAAAAGACAGTACTTATCAAAATATTTCAGCTCATACATTCATACATTTCATAAAAATTAGAATTGAGAATATCTTCCACTTAGTAGAATTTTCTCTGAACTTAATAGGTAACTAAGTACCTCCAAACATTTACTCAATATGTTATACAATCTATAGAGAAAATCAAATAATATGTGTCCTTTTCAAACATATTCATATAAAAAATGTAATTGAAGATTGAAGACAATTTTTGAAAAATTAAATTACAGTCTTCAGGAAACTATTAATGAATCAGTATTAGAGAAAGATATGGTATTGCTATTTTTAAATATTTAGACAATCCATGTAAATACTTATTATATTTTGCTTTAATCTAAAGAACATACTCCTTTTATTCCTTAGATATCATTTTATTTTTGAAAATAATTTATGCCTAACAACTATTTTATACATCAACAACATAAGTAATATATACATAGCCAATGGGTTGTTCAATGAATAAACATTTCAAAAATATAATTATAATTAATTTTAATGTCCTCTTTTATTCTAAGACATGTGTTGGCTGGTATCTTATTTCTGCTCAGGCTACTATAACAAAATATCAGACTGGGTGGTTTAAACAATAGACACTTATTTTCTTAGTCTTATAGCTTAGAAGTCTGCCAGTGTGGTCAGGTTCTCTGAGAGCTGTCTTCCTGGCTATCAGACTGTGTGTCCTCATATGGTACAGAGAGAGAGAGAGAGACCAAGCTCTCTGGTGTCTCTTCTTATAAGGTCATTAATCCTATGTGAAGATTCCATTCTCATGACCTCATCTAAATATAATGACCTCTGAAAGTTCTCATCTCCAAATACCATTATATTGTGGGTTTTTGGAGATGAGATGTGGGTAAATAGATTTGGGGAACACACAATTTAGGCCACAGCATTTGGGAAACATATTTTGGGGCACCATACTTATGAATATTATTATCATGGACTGAGAAACATCTGGCCATTGCCATTAGATTCCAGATGCATAGTCCTTGCTTGTCTCCATCTAGGTCCACTGCAACCAAATAAATGTAAACATGTTTCCCTTTAAACTGTTTTCTAAGAACAAGCCCTTCTTTATGCTCTTCTTCCTGTCTGTGAAAGATGTCTGCCCTCTTAGCCACTTGTGTGCTCCTCTTGGAGAGACAGCCCTCATTTCCATCCTGCCCAGGGACATGGGATTCTGTGAGCCTGCCCTCAAGCATCTTGCCTGGAAAGCTTACCCTACCATTGCTACTCTACTGCTCAGATGGCGTGATGAATGCTGGGTTTCTCTGTGAGGTTTGCAACTGCCGTGGGAAGCACGTGCCAATGGTTCTCTGTGGCCTGGGATACCCTCAAAATAATTTGAGTTTTTTTATTGTTCTTTCCCACACCTGGCACTGGTCTGAGGAGATGGACACTGGACTTCTATTCAGGGATTCATCACGATGTAAGGTGACTAGTCACATTCTCTCTTATTTCTCCTTCCAAAATTAACTTGATTTTTTTTTTGCTAAAGAACTAGCTCTTAAGTCACTCCACATTATTTACATAAACATAGTTTAGAATTTGGCTCTCCTGTTTTAAAAAATGCGTTGGGAACTCTCTATCAAATAGCATCCTCCTTGCAATCAAATGCCTTGGGTTTCAAGATTACTGTGGCTAACATGAGCTCAAAAACAGCAATAAAAAAAAATCAAATGACTTCATTGTTTACCATATCTACCCGTGTCCTGAATAATGAAAGCTAGTGGCTCCATAGGGGACGGCACCGAGAATGTTGGAAGGACAAACCTTAGTCATTACCTCAAAATGTCCTGCCAAAAATGTTGGAATTTGAAGACTGAACAAAATCCTTATAAATTATTCATCAAGTCCACCCTCGTGTCCATCGTAAAGTGAGACCCAGACAGGCTGAATAATTTTCATTTATGACTACCCAGGTTCTGAACAGCAGAAGTAGGACTATAATGAATGCTACCTCCATCAAATACAGAATTCTTCCTACTGATTTACACTGTTTCCTTCTAGATACAGTTTCGTTTTTCTGAATTGCTCTCCAAAAGTGGCATCAAAAATTGGACATGGCCCTACAAATGCATTCAGAATATAGCAGAATTCTGGTAGGCTGCTGACTTCTGGACAACACACTTCTCTAAGCACAGAATAAGATGTGGGTGTTGCATTTGTGCTGACAACACTGTCAAGCCAAGTTTCCTCTTTTTAAAAAAAACAAAAACCTATATATATATTTTGATTTTTAGAGAGAAAGGGAGAGAGAGAGAAAAAGAGAGAGAGAAATATCAATGATGAGAGAGAATCATTGATAGGCTGCTTCCTGCATGCACCATACAGGGGATTGAGTCTGCGACCCAGACCCTTGACTGGAATCACACCGGCAACCTTTCAGTGCAGAGGATGATGCCCAACTAACTGAGCCCCACTAGCCAGGACTAGGATTCCAGTATTTCAATCATTCCTATGAGCCACCTTCACATCTTGGCAAAACTGTGTGAACCAAATCAGAATTTTCAGGGAAAAAAGTTCTAAAACCATTTTATAATCAGTCTAATGCTGCACCTAAATAGGAGAAAGTTTAATGGTCTTTTAAAGCATGAGTTTGTTTCTGCATAACACGAGCAATAGTTCCAATTGGTTTGGTTGCCTAACCCAGAATTTTAAGAGGGATTATTATCTCTCAGCGTTACTAACTCCTTCTTCCTCTATTTTTGGCCCACAATGCAACAAACAAGTCAGAATGTTCTCATCTTAAGAAATGCGGGTCCCAGGCAGCAAGTGAACCTTTGTTGTTTTATTATCTAACTAGGAGAGTCGGTTTATTTATTCCAGATTAATCATGTACTTTCGTGTTTCTGCTCTGTGTATTAATCAAAACTCCCTTAAACAATAAGACCTTAAAATGTGTTTAATGCACACAAAGCAGATTCTTCCCTTTTCATACACTTTTAGTCTCTGAGAGGGGAAAAAAAAAATAAATCTGTTAAGGACATTATTACAATTTTAGGGCCTGAGCTTGGTTATTTAAAAAACATATGGAAATACAAACGAGAAATAAATAGAAAATTTAATGCAAATGTAAAATAATTTATATAATTATTTCCTGCCAGGCTTCATCTTTTGAAATACGGTATTTATAAGGGTGCTTTGCTTTAAAAAACAACAATACATTGTATATAAACCAGAGAGCATGCATAGCAGCTCTGTTTAGAAAATAGCAAAGTACCATGTAAGAGGCCTCTGTTTAGTTAGCCCACCCACCAACTGGGGGGGGGGGGAGGAAGGGGGGAGCTAACGTACAAAAGGAGGACTGAATCCACGAGCTGTTCCCACTGTGTCAAACCTGGGATTTCGTTCTCTAAACAGTGCTCCCCACGTGGGGGTCTTAGAGTAATTACTCAGTGCATTTATTCAGGTAGGGACGTAATTTGAAAATTCAATCCCACATAACATTCCTTGAGCTTTGCTTTTTAAAATATGTCCAGTCCTCCCCTCTCCTCCCCCCACCCCTGCCATGTGATGGGGTGAACAAGGTAGAGAAAGAGTAACAACAGCCATCCTTTACTTTGCACTCTGTTTTCTACCTTTTACAATTTGTGGTTGTTTGTTTCATGCTAACTACAACCTTCTCTGGAAGGGAGGTATGTGAGGCAACTTTGGCCCCAAACATAAACCACTAGATGGAGTTTGCACAGGTTATTCCTGGAAGAGCCCAGGTGATGACCCAGGATTTCTGATTTTCAGCTTCCTGCTTTTTCTGTGAGATGACATCAGATACACAATGTTTTTAGTTTTTGTTTTTTAAATACATATTTTATTGATTTCAGAGAAGAAGGGAAGGGAGAGAGAGAGAGATAGAAACATCAATGATGAGAGAGAATCATTGATCAGCTGCCTCCTGCACGCCCCCTATTGGGGATTGAACCTGCAATCCCGGCATGTGCCTTGACTGAGAATTAAACCAGTGACCTCCTGGTTCGTAGATCAATGCTCAACCACTGAGCAACACCAGCCAGGTGGTGCACAATGTTTTTGTTTGTTTGTTTGTTTGTTTTGTTAGTATTGCTGTGATATTGGATGCATCAAATAATGTTATCATGAAAAGTTGTCCCATTGCCTTGTGAAAATTGGGGTGCTGATAAGATATCTAAACTTGATCTCAAGTCCCCTAGATATCTATCATATGGGTGTCCACAAACTGATTGCATGTAAGACTCATTGTCTGGTAATGTGTTTCCAATGTCTCACCCAGTTAGCCCTGACCCCACAGAGAGCCCCACATGGAGGGCACCGAGCAGTTACTGAGAGGCCACTGGACCCCTGCTAACTCCCTGCCGGTTACTAGGCCAATTGTGTCCTATCTACTCTGCCTCACCTGTATGGTATCCCACTCAGTTGAGCTTAAATCTCAGCCCTTAGGTGCTTCTTTTTTCCCTTCAAAGTCCCTACCTGCAGTGTAAAAAGTCCTGGACCAGCTCTCCCTGACCACCTTTGTCCCCTGGTGCCTTACTTGGCATGAAAAAGCCAGAAGCTGGGTAAGTAATCATTTTTATCCTTGTGGTCAAAGCTAACAACATTTTTTCCCCTGGATTCTTGTCCTTTTCTGAGTAAAGCTCCCCCACGCATTTCTCCTTGGCTAGTATTAGTCACCACTTAGTGCTATGCATTATTATACTAAAGTCATGTGTACATGCAACCCAAACTTCCCCCTCCAGACTCATCTATCCCACTTTCTCCTCAACGTACCACTTGGACATTTATCAGTCAGGATCAGCTAGAGAAACAGATCCAGTAGATGATGTACATTAAGAAACATATTGCAAAGAATTAGCTTATGTGATTGTCTGGGATAATCTCCCTTATTTTAAAAATATTTTATTGATTTCAGGGAGGAAGTGAAGGGGAGAGAGAGATAGAAACATCAATGAAGAGAGAGAAGCAGTGATTGGCTGCCTCCTGGACGCCCTCTTTTGGGGATCAAGCCCGCAACCCAGGCATGTGCCCTGACCGTGAATCGTGAACCTCCTGGTTCATAGTTTGATGCTCACCCACTGAGCCATGCTGGTCAGGCGATAATCTCCCTTATTAAAGTTAATCTGTTAAGGACTTGCCTCACTTCCGCAAAAGACCTTCACAAGAGCAATTTAATGTTAGAATGGATAACTGGGGTCTATAGCCAAGTGGATACAACAAAATCCATCACAGACGTCTAATGGATGCAATGCACCATGAACACCTGCTCTCTCCCCCCAGCACTCCTCACAAACTAGCAACTTGCAATGGCAACTCCATCCTTTTAATTGTTTAGCCTAAAACATGAATTGAAGCTCTTTTCCTCTCACACACCATGTATCTTTTTTTTAGTGTAAAAATATTTTTATATAAATAAAACATAGTCCAATTCTTAATTAAAACCAATTTCCCAATTATGTGTTTGACTAGAGGCCTGATGCATAAAATCTGTGCAAGAGTAGGTCTTCCTTCCCCTAGCTGCTGGCACTGGCTTCCCTCTGGCACCTGGGACCTGGGTGTCCCTCACAGCCCTGGCTTCATCTGGAAAGATGTTCAGAAGGATGTCTGGTCTGATTAGCATACTACATTTTTATTATTATAGATTCTTTTTAAAAATTCAATTACTGCTGACATGCAATATTGTATTACTTTTAGGTGTGCAGCATAGTGGTTAGACATTTACATAACTTACAAAGTGATCCCCCCCCTAAGTCTAGTATGCTCCTGACTCCATACATAGTTACTACAAAATGATTGACTCTATTTTCTATGCTATGCTTTACATCCCCATGACAACAGTCTCTTTAAAAGAGACACAAGAATCAGAGTCAGAGGAGAGGCATTGTGATGATAAAGCAGGGGTTGAAGATGAAGGAAGGGGCTACAAGCAAAGGAATACAGGCAGCTTCTAGAAGTTGAAAAAGGCAAGAAACAGATTTCCTCTCATCCTCCAGATAGAATCAGATTTGTCAACACCTTGACTTTAGCCCAATAAAATTAATTTCAAACTTCTGGTTTCCATAATTAGAAGATAGCAAGTTTATGTTGTCTGAAACTTCTAAGTGTGTGGTGCTTTGTTATAGCAGCAATAGAAACTAACACACTTATTTCCAATATGAGATGATATCTTGTTGACGTTTTCTTCAATATGTGCACTTATCACCACCTCCCCTGCTACCACTTGGTCCTAGCATCACCATCTCTGTTCTGGACGATTTCAACAGTCTGCTGTTTTCATCCACTATTCATCTACCTCCTGTCCCTGCTCACTGTGGCAGTTTTGTGAGAATCAGAAAAAGGTGCTCTTCCCTCAGGAAGACATAGCCCATGCCTGCGGGGGACTGTTTCTCTGTTTTCCGTGCCCATCTCCATCACGGAAAAGGAAACAGTCAGGTTCCTGAGTGGAGGAGCTGGGGATTAAGAAATTAAAGAAAGAGAGACCAAGAGGCAGAAATAGATTCATCAAGCTGGGCACTAGGTGGGCGCCATCCTCTCTGATGGAGAGGCAGCGAGCAAGGAGAGCCATGCAGTAGGTTTATTTTATTTTATAGTTTCAAAGGAGCTTATTTGCATTCTTAATGAGGCCCTAGCATTACTGGATTTACATATCTAGACCCACCCCTGCTGACGCCTGGACAAAGGTAAATCAGAAACTGAATAACACCCCCAGCCCTCTTGGGGGGGGTTGTAACAGGGAAAAGACTCTGCTAGTGCCTGGGGCTCAGCTGACAATTTAAAGGATGTCCATGTGCCTTCTCAGGCGGCCCTCTACACATGCCAAGATACATAAGGTAGCGAGTAGAATTAAGACTGAATGTCCTCATACAGAACACAGCCCTGCAACTGTACATAGCAGCCCTACCTACAGTCCTTTCCAAGAGCCGTCTGAGTAACCTATTGAAAGGAAAGTCAGATCTTGTCACTGCTCTGCTCAAAACCCCCACAAATCTCTCCATCTTACTGTGTCCTTCCAAGGGGACTGTGAACCTTATGTCAGACCTCATTCTCTCTCTTACTCACTGTTCCAGCAAAACCAGCCTTTTGCTTTTCTTCAAATGCCACAGACACATTTTCAACTGAGTTTCTTTGTTCTTGCTGTCACCTTATGTTGCTAAGAATTGTGTGGAATATCTAAATGGTTGGCTCTCTCCCCTTCTTCAAGTTTTTTTTTTTTTTTTTTGTGTGTGTGTGTGTGTGTGTGTGTGTGTGTCAAATGTCCCTTTCTTAATCAATCCCACCCTAACTATCTTATTAAAATTTGTAAATTTTACAAATCTCTATCCCTATACTTTCTAATCCTTTTATCCTGACTTTCTCTCTCTCTCTCTCTCTCTCTCTCTCTCTCACTTACTACCTTCTAACATTAATAGTTAATAATGATATTTATTATAAGTTCTAAGAGGGCAGAGTTTTTTTGTCTGATTTTTTTTCACTCCTGTATCCTTAAATAATACCTAGTACTTAATGGGTACACAACAAATATTTGAATAGAAGAATAAAAGAATCCTTTCTATTTTAATCGGGGCTTTTCCAGAAGTGGTACAAACCAGGTATGAGTACTTCATTTGGGAGGTGATCACAAGAAACACTGTTAGGGCTATGGAGCAATAAGGCAGAGAAGGGAAGGCAGCTGATAAAGGATATGTTTTAGCTTAAGCCCACTGGGGGACCCTGGGAATCAGTGAAAGGCATATGTCTCTGTAGGGGAGGAAAGACTTTCCTTGGCCCTCTTTATGTTCTGTGGCTGGGCCTGACAACTAACGTGACAAAAGATGGATTGACAGGGAAAAGACAATATGTTTTATTTGAGGTTAATATTTTTACATGGCATGAGAGCCTTCATAGAAAATAAAATGAAGATCCAAAGAAGTGGATAGCACTTATATACCATTATAACAAAAAATGATAAATTGTGGAGATGTGACAAGACAAAGGTAAAAGGGATTGGGCTAAAGGAGGCTAGGAAAAATATGGAGACACAAATGGAAGGTAAGGTTTGCTTACACAAATTCATCTTGCATCAACTTCCTATCTCCAGTGATAAGAATGTTCTTTTCCTAGTACAGTGAAAGAATTCCTCTCACACACAAAAAACAAATAAATAAAAAATCAAGTCCTGCTTTTAGGTAGACAGGGAAGGTCAGAGTTGATCTTTCTTGGGTGTCTTCAGCTCAAGACATAATCAATATGTCAAAGTGACATATTTTGGAGTGGCATGTTCATCTCAAAATTATTGCACCCAGGAGGCTAAAGGGCTGGGTTCTTTATCCACCAAGTTCCAGGAGGGGAATTGATTCTTTGACATTTCCCTTCTGCCACATGCATGGGGCAGAGATGACTCCATCCTTCAAAGTCTCCAGTCAAAGAGGTCATTGCCAGCTTACATGAGAACAGTAAGGCCTGAAGGTAGATGAATGGAGGAGTTTCAATAGCATCCTCTATGCTTTTCCACCAGGGGTGAGGAGACAAATCCCTACCTGCCAAATAAATAAAGTTATGGATATACCAACTTGATTATCTTCTAACACCATCTTCAATTCTTGTTGTAGGCTCTCTCTGATCCATCATTCCTGGTTGAGGCATGGAGATGGGAGAGGCTGGCAGAAGAGATAAGGACACTTGGTGGCTGTCCTTTGGGGCTCAAGAAGGGAACATCTCTCTCTGCAGGACCTGACGGAGAAGCCTGAGCCAGGATCCAATAGAATAGACGGAGTGCTATTTGCTGGGAAGACCCCAAATTGATGTTCTGGCTGTTTACAGCCAGCATCCTGCCAGACATGCTATTCAATATTTTGAATATTAACCCTCAGAAGAGGCCTATTCATTAAGCCAGAGCTGGAATCTCAAAAGACTGCCAGTGCAATGCAGAAGCTCTGGAGCAGACATGAGGATCTGGTAAGCAATAGAGGCACCAAGAGGAAGGAGTAATGGGTTAAGGGGATGAGTGGGTGGGTGGTCTGGGTAAATGCCTAAGATGAGAATTGTTCTTTTTGGGTGCTTTCATGTCTTTCTGCAGCTGATGTGTTGATAGGTCAGGTAGTTGCAGGGGTATGAAAAAGGGCCCAAAGTAAGATCTCTTACAGACAAGACTGCCTTATTATGAAGTCTTTCCGATACTTCAGTCTACTGAGAGTCAAGTGCATCCAGAATCTACCAAGACAAAACTTCCCTAGTGACTATCATGATGCAGATTCCATCTACAGCAGGTCAGCAAAAAGTCGAGGATGCTGTCATTTGGTCTGACCCACCACAAGCATCTCTTTGCCATGTGAGGCGAAGGTCAGAGTACGCCCACCCAAAAATCTAACAGAATGTCTTTAGGCCTGATGTCATCTTTGCTCTAAGTCCTCGTTTCTCCGAGGTGCCTGGCTGCTGCAAGCATGGCCTAATTTGGATGGCTGTTAATGATGACAGCTAATGCTGCGGTAACAGAATATAGAGAAAAGAAGTGAAAAAGAAGCAATGAAATCTGTAATGAAAAACAGATCGCTGGAGTCCTACAAAGAGACCTCTGCTGGAATGGTAGGAGGCAGAGCTAGGAAGCCCGAGGCGGAAATAATGAAGTCCAGGATAAGGGGCTGTCACAAGGCATTCCTTCCTGCTCCAGATAAGTTAAAACAGCTTCCAATGGTAGAAAACATCACTTTGAATTCTCATCAAAGTAGGGAAGCCACTGTCTTAGGATTAGTGCTCCTAAGGTAGCCTGACCGGGGTAGCCTCCCGGCCACGACCATGTCTAAAACGGAAAGATGACTTTAGCAGCTGTGCTCACAAAAGGGTTTCAGCGCAATGAGGTTAGAATACAGAAAAGCTAAAGCTGAAACACTGAATATATATTCTCTTTAGAATAAAAGGAAATGACTACAAGCCTGGCAATAAATGTGGCAGCTTACTGGAAAGGCAGGGTTAAAGAATGGGGAAATGCATGTTAGAGCTTAAATTAAAAGCAGGTGCCGGGCCTGTATCGGGGAGTCCTAGAATGTCAGAACTGGAGGACACCCAGGGGAAACTCATCCAATTCTCATATTTGACGTAGCAGGAAAGCCAGGTCACAGGAGTTGCTCAGTGCCACACACAGTTAATGTCAGGTTTGCCTCCTAATTAAAACTTTGCTTCTTTTTCAGAAAATGCAGTTTTTCTTCTTTTCAGAAATTTTAATGCCTGTGGCATAAAATTAATAAAGGATATATTTTTCTTCTTGTTTAATAAGATATAAATTTGAATGTCCCACCTATCTGATCATTTTTCTCTACTACTATATCTTCTTAAACCTTATGTTTGGCCTTATTTTAATCAGGTCTGTTACACTTTCCCAGTATTGTAGGTGGTTCAAAACCTTGGCTTTTTTTCTCTCATTCATTTAATTATTTCCTTCCCTCCATATAGCTAAAATACCAGTGTATGCTCTCATCGTATGATTCTACCTTTCTGTATCAGTGGTCTTTTACACACACACACACACACACACACACACACACACACACACACTGCTTCCCATCTCTTTTCTATTAGCAAACTCAAACATTGAGGTCATTTTCTGTTTGCAAAAGTCTTTAATATATTTCCATACTCAGAAGAGAAAGTATAATCTCTTCAGCTACCAATCTCCACCATCTAATCATATCCTCCCTTATCCAACAACAGCTGTGATTACTAACTGATATGAGCCTCAAGCACCTCCTATCTCCTTAGTGTTTCAGAAATAAACTTACACAGACACTTTCCACACACAAACATATGCACACTACACATAGCCTCTGCCAACAGAATGGCTTTTCTCCTTTTTTTTTTTTGCTCTAGTCCAGTGTTTCCCAAAGTGTGGTACGCCTACCCCAAGGGGTACGGGGAGAGTTTGGTGGGGGTACGCATTGCACCGGAGTTTGGTGGGGATATGCACTGCACGGTGCTTAGCTGCGCCTAATTCTACATTCTCATGAGTCAAGTCAAGACAGTCTTGTGAGGCGTGAGATGGTCCTGTGTGCAAATAAATGTTATTTATAATATAACTTTTATTTATATTTTATTATGAATAATTTTATTTTTCATTTATTATTATTTTGTGTATGTACCAAAAAAAAGAAAAAATATTTTGAATGTTATTAAAATCCATTTTTTTAACGAGGGGTACTCAGCGTTATGAAAATTATAGAAGGGGTACACATATGTCAAAAATTTGGGAAACGCTGCTCTAGCCGAATCCCATCTTTGTTTCAAAGCCCAGCAAAAACACCAAATGAGATAGCATCACTGGTCATTCCGGTTTGTCTGTGTGTTTCACTCCTCTGGATCTGTGAGTATATATTATATTACTTGGCTAGTTTCTTAACTGCTGTCTATGGATGTCTTACAAAACACTGTCCAACACCTCCACAGCTTACAGTGTAATTGAAACATCTTTTTGTGTGCTCTTTTCATAATGCTTAATAAAAGTCTGCCAAAGGAAGAATGAATGAGTGATGCAGCACAATGCCTGAGAAAGGTGCCTGTATTTGAATGCTTTAAACCTATTAATATAGAGTCCGTATGCTAGACCAGTGGTTGGCAAACCGCTCTTTGGCCCCTTGAGTGTGGCTCTTCCACAAAATACCACCAGCATGTGCGCACGTACAGTGTGATTAAAACTTTGTGGCCCATGAGCAAAAGTCAGCTTTCGGCTCTCAAAAGAAATTTCAATCATTGTACTGTTGATATTTGGCTCTGTTGACTAATGAGTTTGCCTACCACTGCGGTAGACAGTGTGCCTCGGTGATGCAGTGATAAGGAAGAACCTCCTGGAAGAGTGTACCTGCAGAAATGCACACAGAAGTCCCCCATTAGATTCTCTGTTGCCATTTGTCTTGGGAGCTCTTTATTTCCACATGCAGCAAAAGGGGGGCTGACATTCTCTCTAAAAACCATGCTCCTGAGCCAATGATCATTCATTCATTTATTCAATTAGTCATTCAATCAACAAATATTATTTGAGTATGTTCTATGTGCCAGGTATTTTTTGGAATTCCTTTCCCTTATTATCACTCCCTCTCTGGATAATGGTTCATGTGGTGATCATTTTTCACTTGTACAACTTACAAGGTGGAAATATTTCCCTTCCCTGGCTCTGGGTTGGCATTGTCCTTTAGGAACCTGGCTCCCTGAAGAATTCAAGCCAAACTGTGTGAGTCCACTGGTCCCACTTGACTTCAGTTGTTAGGGGCTTCCTGGCACTGTGTTAACGGGAAGCTGGGATGGCCCTGTTCCTGCCACAGGAAGTGTCTGACTAGTTTTTGCTCCTCATGGATAGACGCACTCGGTTTCTCTCTGATCTGAGCCATCAAGTTCCATCAGCACATTTGGTGAGGTTATTTCCCCTTCACATTCTGTCCGGATTTCCTTTCTAATTTTATCAGAAAATCTTTACTATTAAGATTTAGTTCTATTGGGCACCTAATCTTAACTTTAGAGTGTCCTAACAATAATAATAACAGTAACTAGCATTAATTTAGTAACTACTATGTGTTAGACATTGTTAGCACATTATTATTATTATTATTATTTTATTTAATCCTTGCAACACCTGAAATAGACATTACTAATAGCTCCACTTTACAAATGAGGAAATTTATACCATAGAGAAACAATACCTGTTTATTATATCAGGTGTGTGTGTGTGTTTTTTAAATGCCTTCTAACAACTCAAACCACCAAATACCAAATTTAGTGATCCTTTCTCAGCCATCCTACTATTAAATAGTCTTCTTCACAAATGCAATTTCATATTAAAAACAGATATTTTATTTTCTGAGAGAGTCTCATTATCTTCCCTATAAATTTAATAGCCACACACTGCAGAAAGCCTACTTCCACCACGATCAGGAATATTTAGAATATTTTTAACTTTGAAATTTAATGAGCTAAGCGGAATATAAAAATCATTTCTCTAACATTAAAATTTCATTAAACATCCAGCATCAATCAGTGTTACTAAAATTATTTTCTCACGTTATTGTTTTATGAGCATGTCAAGTACCTATAAATTCTATAAAATGAACGACCCATCAGGTATAGAACACTCTAAACTCTATGACACCCTCCCCCAACAAACACACATGGAGTCTTTAGGAACTCATAAGTGGGCAACTGTAATAGTGGGACTCTCGTTCCATCTCTCAGGACAGCTGTTGCAGGCTCTAGAGAAACTATACTGTTAGATCTGACTGATGAATGCTGATATTAGAATTTTTTTCCCCTTGGACATTGAAAGGAGGTGATGATGTTGATATGATTTTCCCTGATGCTGAGAGAACACACATTGAATTTGCTGTAATATTATTCCTTTGGTGAACTTCCTTTCAGATGATAGTTCAAAAATGAATTAAAAGTACATACTCTCATTAACAAATTCTGAACATTTTATAACTGGTGCCACTGGCCACCTCCATTGCTTTTATTTAGAGTCCCTTAACAAGGATATGTTCTTTCTCTTGCCTTTTTCACACTTACGCTGAAAGCTTAACCAACTCCATTCAGAACTAAAGAAAGGAACAATGTGGTTTTGTACTTCATAACAGCGAGTGCTCCATTTACTAGTATAAGGAATAGCTTTCCGCTGCTCTCAGAAACATCCATCTCCAGCCCCATCTCTCCTTGTGCTTGCTTTCATAAGGTTCATCCCTATGTCTTCATGGCCCATCACAAGGAAGAGAACGGAGAGCTTTGGTCCTAGTTTTAAAAGAAAAAAAAAAGTGTCCTTGTTTCTAGTGAAAGAAGTAGGAACTCAGCAGTGGGAAATAATGTATTCAGGCACATTGCCCAGCCCTTTCTCCATGCTGCTCACAAAAGGAACCAAGTCAAGGAAAAAAGGAAAGTTCTAGTCCGAGATCCTCCGAAGTCTGGGTTACAAAGAGTCACAAAGGTAGTGATTGAATGCAGGTTTTCCACTCCCATAGAGCTCAGCCCGCCAACTCCTGTCACTGTGTTAGTGCCAAGCTAGCCCATAGCTTTAAAAGGCCCAAGTAAATTTTTGAAATTTTATTCCAGTTGAGTGAGTTATTTAATTTCTTAGTTTATCACTCACAGCCAGTCCTGAAATGGTCTCAGCCCTCACTGAAGGCAATTAGAAAGACCGTCCTCCCCTTTAGTCCGTCATTCCATACAGACTCAAGGAGAAGGGTTGAATTGCCTTGTAGTCAGCCATGGAAATCCAATGTTCTGTTTCATTTGGTTAGGTAAATGTCTAGGCTGTACAAAGCTCTCGTACATATACTTGGTAGTTCTTAACCATGGGAAGTATTGATCCTGAATCATAGTTAACTCTTTAATTATAGAAAATTAATGCATTGTCATTTAACAAGTAAAATTCAGTAGAATAGAAACCTTGAGGATGAAGCATTCTTAAGAATAGGTGTAATTAAATAATAAGGGAAATGTTGAAACCCAGAACTTTGAGTTATTTGCTTTAAAAGATACCTTTTGTCCAAAATGCTATGTATTTCTATGAGGATAGAGTGTTGTAACACAGGAAGTTTATATACATTTTATTTAGGAATTAAAAACTGAATGTATGTAAGCTATCCATATGATTTCAAAAATATGTATCAAATTAGTCATGTCTAACTTCTAACATAGCACTTTTTCCTTTTAAATATGTTTTTATTATTGATAGGTTTGCAGATATCACCCATCTCCCCTCCCCCACCTCTTCCTAGACCCCATCCTTCAGCCTTTGACCCCTGCTTGCCCATGTCCATGGGCTACAAACATAGCATTTTAAAAAACTTCTGAAGTTCAGATTTCTTTTGTATAGTTTTCAAAATATGCCATTGTGAAACACAATTGTCATTAATAACATTTACCCTAAAGAAACCAAGAAATATTAAAGGGACTTCTTTAAGAAAAAGAAAGAAAAGACAGAACAAAGATGGCGGTGTAGGTAAACACTCCTAAATGGCTGCCATGCACAACAAGTTAAAAAAAAAACAACCCTATAAAACAAATGTATATCTCCCAAAAACCAAACAAAAGCTGGCTGAGAGGAAGCCCTATAACTAGACTGAAAGAGAAAGAGGAGAATCCAGGGCACAAGTGCTGAAAAACTGATGTAGGGGGGCAAGGACGCAATAAGGGCTGGTGGTGGATCCAGGCTGGTGAAGGGCAGTGCTTTCTTCAACCCGAAGAGAGACAAGCACCCGATCTCTCTGAAATCCAGTTTCTGGGGAGAGTCTAGACCAGTCATGGGCAAACTACAGCCTGCGGGCCAGATCCGGCCCATTCGGCTGTTCTATCTGGCCCAAGGAGCCGAAAGAGTGGAGGGTTCTCTTGCTCTCCCCTCTGCTCATTCACCAGCAGCCCAAGATGAGAGTGCCAGCATGGTCAGGTTGCTTTTGTTCCAGCCCTCCGGTCCAGTTTAAGAACCCATTGTGGCCCTTGAGTAAAAAAGTTTGCTCACCCCTGGGCTAGACTGTCTGCCATTGGGTCAGAAAGTGAGGCTGGCTTGCTTGCAGAACTGAGATTGTTTGCTGTGCTGTGGTGTGAGATGCGGGAGACACAGGGCAGCCATTGCTGTTGGCCATGCCCCAGCCTAGTGAAGCCCTGAGACTCTGCCCTAAGACTCTGCCCCTCAGGACACATCTAAGCTTCAAGGAGCGGACTTTGCATATGAATGGCCCTCTTTGTTGCAGTTTAGCAAAATTGCAACCTGGGGCAAACAGATCCAAGGAGGACAGGACTGTTGTTCACGCTGTAGCTTCTGCAACAGTACTGGCCTCAGACAGTAGCTGATCTGAACCTCATTGAGACCCAGAAACCAGAGTTCTAGTGCTCAGTTTCAATCCCTCACACCCATAAGTGACACATTCAAGAGACGGTCTCAGTGAGCACCAAAGCCTCACTGAAACATGGTGTGTCTCCAGCACAGCAGTTCTTCCATTATACACACAGCAGGTCCTCACAGACAATTGGTCTAGAGGTCAATTCCTCCCAGTGTACCAACAGCAATCAAGGCTTAATTACACCAAGACTTTGCACTAAGACCACAAAGGGATATAGCAAAAGCGACCACCTCAGGTGATTGGGGAAGCTGAGCTACTGACCCCTATAGGTCACCGACCACACAAAGCCACTCCATCAACACAGGGAGGCAGCCAAAATGAGGAGACACAGAAGCATGACACAAATGGGAGAGACGGAGGAGAGTAAACTACTGGACGATACACAGTTCAGAATCACATTTATAAGATTACTCAAGAATCTTCTAAAAATCTTTGAGAAACTTGAGACCTCCAAGAAGCTCTGCAAGACCTTCAAGGACCTTAATGAGAATACCAAAAAAATGGAAAAGGACCAGCCTGAAATTAAACATACAAAGTATGAAATAAAGAATATACAGAAATTCAACTATAGATCAACATGCCCCAAGAATCAAACCAAAGATCTGGAATATAAGAAAGCAAAAATCACCCAACCAGAGAGGCAAAAAGAAAGAAGAATCCAAAAGTGTGAGGATAGCATAAGGAGCCTCCAGGACAACTTAAAGTGTACCAATATCCGGATTTTTGGGGTGCCAGAAGAAAAGAGCGAGCAGGATATTGAAGACTTAATGGAAGAAATAATGACATAAAACTTTCCCTACCTGGTGAAAGAAATAGACCTGCAAGTTCAGGAAGTGCACAGGACCCCAAACAAGAGGAATCAAAAAAGGAACACACCAAGACACATCATAATTAAATTGCCAAGAGCAAAAGACAAGAGAAAATCTTACAAGCAGCAAGAGAAAAACAACTAGTTACCTATAAGGAAGTACCCATGCGACTGTCAGCTTATTTCTCAACAGAAACTATGCAGGCCAGGAGGGAGTGGCAAGAAATATTCAAAATGATGAACAAGAAACTACAACCAAGATTACTCTACCCAGCAAAGCTATCATTCAGAATTGACGGTCAGATAAAGAGCTTCACAGACAAGAAAAAGCTAAAGGAGTTCATCAATATCAAACCAGGATTACATGAAATGTTGAAGGGTATTCTTTAAGAAGAGGGAGAAAAAGAAAAAGGTAAAGGTAAAAAATTATGAACAACAAAAAGGCATCAAATACATACCTACCAACAAGCAAATCTAAAAATTAAGAGAATAAAAAATAATCTGAAGAACAAAATGGACTGGTGAATATAATAGAATCAGGGATATAGAAAGAGATTGGACTAACAATTCACAGGGGGAAAGGTGTCTGAGGGGTGCGGGAAGAGATTGGACAAAACCTTATACATATGTATGAAGACAGTGGCGGGAGTAAGGGCATGGGGTGGGGTTGGGAATCAGGTGGAAGGGAGCTAAGTAGGGGGGGGAGGAATACCTGTAATAAACTGAACAATAAAGATTTATTTAAAAAATAAAAAGAAAGAAAAGACAAAAAATATGAATAACGACATGGCAATATACCTATCTATCAACAATTACTTTAAATATAAATAAATTAAATGCTCCAATTAAAATACATAGAGTGGCTGAATGGATGAGAAAATAAGCTGTCCACAAGAGACTCACTCCATAAGCTGTCTACAAGAGACTCACTTCAGATCAAAAGACATATACATACTGAAAGTAAAGGAATGGAAAGAGATAGTTCATGAAAATGGAAATGGGAAAAAAAGCTGGGGTAACAATATTATACCAAACAAAATCGACTTAAAAACAAAGGCTATACCCAGAGACAAGAAAGGACCTAGAAATTCCCCTTCTGGTATTTATTTGACGAAATCCAAAACACTCATTCAAAAAGCCATGTGCATCCCTATGTCCACAGCAGCATTATTTACAATAGCCAAGGTATAGAAGCAACATAAGTGTCTGCCAATAAGTGAATGGATAAAGAAGAGGTGTATATACAAAATGGAACTGATTTAGCCATAAAAAAAAATGAAATCTTGCCCTCTGCAGCCACATGGGTGGATCTAGAAAGTACTGTGCTGACTGAAATAAGTCAGACAGAGAAAAACAAATGCTATGTGATTTCACTTACATGTGGAATGGAGAAAACAAAATTAATGAGAAAACAAAGCAGAAACTCATAGATATAGGGAACAGTTTGATGGTTGCCACATGGGAGCTGGGTAGGGGGGATGGGTAAAAAACAGTGATGGGATTGAGAAGTACAAATAGGTAATTACAGAATAGTGATGGGGATGTAAAGTGCAGCATAGGGAATACTATATAATAAGAGGCTTAATATGCAAATAGACCAAATGGCAGAAAACTGGTTGCTATGATATGTGCTGACCATCAGGGTGCACACGCAGAACAAGGCGGGCATCTGCCACAGCCGGATGGTGGAGCAGGAGAGGCGGGGGGGAGGGGGATGGGGGGCGCGCCAGACCAAGGTGGGGAGCTGGCCGCTATCAACAGGGTGAGCCTCTGGTGGTTACTGAAAATTCTTTGCTCCTGTGCTTTGCTGCTGGCATCAGAGCCACCATTCACTCCTGCTGCCAGTTCTCGGCACCGGCCTGATTGCTCAGCGCAATCCGCAGGTGGGAGTGGAGGCTGCAGGCCCTGATTGCCCCTCAGAGCTTCTCCACCTCCCCCTGCTCCAGTGGGGTGATCAGGGCAGCAGCCACCACTTGCACCAGCTGCTGGCACTGACCCCAATGGCTCTGGGCTGTGAGTGAGTGTGAGTGTGGCAGGAGGGGTTGGGCGGGGTGTGGAGGATGGGCCAAGATCCAAGCCTGTGCCCACCGCAGCCTCGCAGCCCACGAATTTGTGCACTGGGCCCCTAGCATAGGCAATAATACTGTATTGTAACAACTACGTATGTATGTGTCAGATGGGTTGAATATTTATTGGGGATGATCACTTTGTAAGATATACAAATGTATAGTCACTTTTCTCTACACCTGAAACTAATATAACATGCCAACTATAACTGAAAAGAAAAAAAAATTACTAAAAAAAACCCCCCACAAAAACCCACTGGTGTCATAACTTAAGTGTGACCTGCCCGAGACAAGGTCAGTCAGCAGGAAAGCATATATTATGCTGGTTCAGAATACCAAGGCAGGTAGACTTGGCTTGGTCATGTTCTGCCGCTTACTAATATTGAAGGACCCTGAGCAAAGTGACTTTTTGAAGCCCAGATGTTTTTCACCTATAAAGAGACGAAACATAGTATTGATCTCCCAGGTTATTGTGAGGATTAGAGTATTTAGCAGAGTGGCTAGCCCCCAGGAAGCACTCAACACATCTCTACTCATTTTATTATCAATACCATGCTCCTCAGTCTCCCAAATAGTGACTCAGATTAGGGAAGAAGAGAGAGATTCTTAAGGAAAAACAGAAACTGAAAACCTCCTTTGAGAAACTCCCACAGCATCATGATGGTTTTAAAATAAAAACCGTAGCTTTGTTAGTGTGGTTCCACACAGGACGTCATGATATATAAATAAAAGGGAAAGAAAATGTGGAAGAAGAAAATCTTCGTCATGACCAGAAAAAGGTCTCTTGGGAGACCTTAACAAGATAGCAAAGAAAAGGTGCAGAGTGAAGAGACGCAGAGTCTGAAAGTCATGTCTGGGAGAGACCGGACACACGCAACAGTGACAGACACTGGCTATTAGAGACAGAGGAGTCCAAAGGAATAACAAACCTTCTGGTCATGACTGATGACAATATTGTGCCAGAAAGCTTGTAAGACAATTAATGACCACACAACTGCAAATCACAGCTAGTCCTGCATGCAAGAATGTGGAAAGCGCTCGGTACACCATAAACCCAAAGAATGTGTCTATGAGCAAATGCACAAACTACTCAGCCTCTGCTTACCTGCCTGATTGTTAACACCTTCCCTTTGGATTGTGGCTCTGAATCAGGTATCTACTCTGTCATGCTATCTTAGACCTTGGCAAAGAATGAGAACACAATTATTAGTGCTGTAACTTTAAAGCAAGTTTTTTCATTTTGGGTCCAGCTGGTACAGTTTGTTTTGCTTAGGAAAGAAAAAAAAAATTCTTTCTTTGTAGAAAGAATAAAAATTTTAAAAGATATTAGGTTACAATTTCTCAAGGTACAAAAAAAAAGGCAGTTCCATTTTAATACGTTCGCCCTCTACCCTTTAGTGCTGGGCTTAGGCAGTGAGGTGGGTACAGCATATTCTGTTCTCAACCTCCCCCTAGCATTTGAGTCCAATTAACAGGTGGATAAGACATTTATTTTTCTTAATAGAGTTATATGTCTGGAATTTATTTAGTGGTTTTGGGGGAGACTAGAAAACAGGATTGCAAATAGGGTGGGAAAATAAGCCAGAAAAACCAAGATCATTTCCAGTTGAATTATGACCTCAAGTGGATTCCGGAGAATGGAATTTCCATAATTCACCATCCTATTATTGGTTATTTCTGGAGCCTTTGGGGCCGAGGGCAATATCCTCTGCTGAATCCCTTGCCTATTTCCTGGCCTGCTGGCCTTTACCCTCCATTCTCCATTTCACTAATTAATTGTTTTATATACTAACAACTTCCTAGAGGTAATTGAGGTGGCTCGGTACGAATGCCAGAGAAATGGACTCATTAAGGGAAACACGAAGGAACAGGGCTGTGCTACTACGAGAAGCAATCGTTGTACTAAGATACTAGTCTGAGCGGAATCAGGACAACCGAGAGCAGAAATATAAGCGTTCCCATTCCCAGCCATCGCTGGCCTTGCCTCCCCGTGTGGTGGGGATCGGTAAGAGTCAAAATTGGCCACAAGCTCTGGGGGAGCAGTTGCTGAGAGGAACTAGACCTGGTCCATAGAAAGTCTGACCGAGCTGAGAGGAGGCAGTGACAACCCGTAGCTGTCACTCCAAACAAAAGGAGGCAAAGAAATCTGTGGAAACGGAAAGGATTCGCATCAGAGAGAAGTGAACACACCTGGAAATGTATGTTCCCTATGAAAAAAGCCCTCCCTCAAGAGGTTTCTGGATGCAATATTAATTCCAGACTAGGGCAGGAAATAACCAAATGTCACCCGAATGATCTGGAAGTTAATGTAGCCTCCTCGCATATGATTTACTTTCAGGAAAACAATTTACTCTCAGATTCCGCCCAGAAAATTCACTTCAAAAATTGGGAGAGGGAGAGAGAGAGAGAGAGAAAAAAAAAAGCATATGCAGAGCAGCTTAACTGCCTGGGCTCTACAGAGTCAGGGCCAATTATAGGCAGAAGGAGCAAGAACTGAGCGTTTTCTGTCGGTTTGCTGCCAGTAAATGGTGGAGGAGCCATGTACAGAGGCTCCGGCGCGCTGCTGGCCCGCACGGAGCCGCTTCCCCTTGACTTTGCTGGGCCCCGCCCCTCCCAAGCACATCTGGCAGGCACTGTCTGGCACCGGGCTCTTTGGAGCAGCCCAGCAGGCTGTCTGCAGCCTCCACCGGGGGACAAGGCGGCTTTTCTTAACTGTCCACTCCCCTGGCTTCCGAGCCCTTCCACTGCGTCTGCAACATCACTCTCTGCGAAGTGGGAGACGTGCAGACAGGGCGACACGTCCCAACACAGGTCTGGTGTCCCAGGCCTGCTCCGATGGCATGCTATTTCCGCACAATGAGAACACATGGGCCTTTGTGCAACGTGCATCTGGAAAACTTCCCGGATCATGCATCTGCCCTCTGATTTACACCTTGCAGAATGAGGCTGACCCGCAGGAAAGCCCGAATCTCTAAGCAGTGGGTGGGCTGCTCCCCCTCCCCCCAACCCCTGCCTCCTTATTCTCAGAAACAATCGTGGGTGTTCCCACCTCCCCAAAACTACTCCCTCCTCTGAAAATGAAGGGGGGGGGGAAAGCTGCTTCCTGGCTGAATAAAGCTGAAACACCTGTGTTCTAGAAACACACAGATGTAGACAGGCACTCACTGCTGCAGACCCATCTGCCCGGCCGCCTGGCGGTTTGGGGTGGCGCGCAATTAGGGCGGGAAACCCACACCATAGGAAAAGCTTTCTTTGCTCCTCATTATCCCCATTCCCTTGCAATTCTCCTTCTCCTCTAGCTTTTCAAGGCATAAAAAAGCCGTTTATATTTCAGGTGGTATCTTCCCTTATGCTGCCTTTTTGATCTGGCTGGAAGGACACATGGAAAGAAAAACAGCCCAACGCTCATTAAAAAGGTCCGTCCTCTCGGTTATGGCGGCGACTCCTCAGCTCACATGGAATGTGTGCTGAGCTGTCTTCATTCTGAAAATGTGTATTGGGCAGGGACATGCTTGGTATTGTGCGAAGTACCAGAGCTATGGCAGCTGGCAAAGCGGCCTCATCTGAGCTCCCGGATGAATGCAGTGAAAACTGTGTGCTGGGAAAACAGCGCGTCCCATCTAAACCTGCATCTCTTTTATACTTAACAACCTGGTTTCTCTCTCTCTCGCAGAGGGCAACATCCTCCGAGAACACACATTTAGCCTGCATTGCTTAACCTGGCATCTGACGTGGTGCAGGCAGCTAGTAGCAGTTCTGTGAGCATAGCAGGCAAAGCTGTTGGCACCCCAAATCAGCAGGCCTCTAACCTCTGAGGATTATGCAAACGAGTGTTCTATACAGCCATAAAACCTGGCCAGGGGCCTGGGGAACGGATAGGTGTGGGGAAGAGACGGCGGCGGCTGGCAGTCGCAGGGCCTCAAAGAACTCTGTTTTTGGGACAGTACTGTTTGGTTGTTTTCCTTTTAAAAAAATACTTTTTATTTGGAGATACCATTTGATGACTGGAGAGATACAGAGGTAGCACAGAGCGTCCCTGTAGACCCCACAGAAAGCTTCCCCCCTCACAGGAACATCTTACGTAACCTGGGGACACGCATCCCAACTGAGAAGCTAATATTGGAACACTGCTAACTAGAGGACACTGAATTCACACGCCGCCGGTTTTCCCTGGAACCTCTGTCTGCCCTAGGTTCCCATCCAGGCCATCCCGTCCTATTTCGGCGTGTTTAGTTTTAAACGAGGTATTTATCTGCGCTCAGTGGGTGTCCTATTGGGATGATTCCGGCATCTCCGGGAGGAAGTGCGGGACCTCCGGATTCTGAAAAACACACACACACAAACGCTGAAAGGGAGATGGGCACCCAGACCCAGGGGAAAGGTGTGTGTGTGTGTGGGGGGGGACTTCCACGATTTTCTTATTTTATTTTCACCCACCAGCAGGGAAAACAGAAGGGACTGAGAAAAGTGGTTTCCTGACCCTGCCTATCTCCTCGGCCCTGGGAAAAGGAAAAGGTCAAGTACTCGCTTTTGATAACCCCGCTAATCTCGAGGGGCCCGGCAGCCAATTAGCCCGCCGCAGCCCCGCATTCCTCTCTCCGTTTCAGGGATGGGGACGGTGAGCCCGGCTTCCGGACCGCCCGCCCGCCCGGCCGCTGCCCCGCTGTCCGGCGTGGGACCGGGCGGAGGGTTGACCCGGAGGAAGCCAGCTCAGCCCCGGGTCTTCCTGGCTAACCCTCGTCCTGAGGGCGGGCAAGGGCTTCGGTTTGCAGGGATCGAAGGCAAATGCATCCACCAGGGAAAGTGTGGAGCAGAGACGGGAAATGGAGCCCCCGCGTACATCTGGGCAGCGGTTGGGGGGTCGGAGGGGGAGAGAGACGGGGGTTGGGGCGCGGGATCCCGGGCCCCTGTTCCTGGAGCAATGCACTCTGGCTGGCACGCAGCGGAGTCCAGTGATTTTCAGTCGGTTTCAACTGCAATCGCCAGGCAGCCACGTCCTGCGGGACTTTCCTGTGTGGGGCGGTTGGAAGCCCGGGGCTGGGGCTGGCCCAGGTGCGCCGCGGGCCCCGGAGGGCAAAAGGCTCCGGAGGCACATTCCGCAGAGGCTCCCTGCCTTCGGGACCCGGACCCCTCCCGGGCTGCAGACCTCAGGGGAGCTCGCGGCGTCCCTGTGCACGTTCTCCGAGCCCAAACTTCAGCAGCAGGTATTACCCTGGCTGCAAAGGCCATCCATCTCAGTCAGAGTTACCAACAGGTCTCCCCGCGCCCTCCTCCCGGCTCCTTCCACTCGCTCCCCTCCCGGGGAAAGGAGCCACGGGAAGAAAAACGTGTTCTATTCCTTCCCTTCCTTCCCACCAGCAATGCTGTCCGGGAGGGCACCCTCATGCATCCAGGAGGCCTCTCCTGCAGGGCCCTGTGTGGCAGAGAGCTTTACCCCAGCTTCTCTCTCTCTCTCTCTCTCTCTCTCTCTCTCTCTCTCTCTCTCCCTTTCTCCCCCTCTTTCCATTAGACATTCTTTTATAGTTTCAAATTAACACTAAAGAACAATGACATAGTGATTCCTGGCAGCGATAAACAAAAAAGCAGGGACGCAGGGACGCCTCCTCAATAAAACTCTATAAAATGCCCAAACTGGCACGTTTTAAATGACTCTTTGGTAACAGAGGGGAGAGGGGGGAAAAGAAGAAGAAAAAAAAAGCCTATGAGGTAAATCCTTCACCGGGGAACTCACCAGGGAGACTGGTAAAAATAAATTGCACAGCTCTAATTTTCCTAGCAGCTTCCATGCTATTCTTTGAAACTGAGTGCGAACCCCTTGGCCTAATCCCAAGAGCCGATCTATAGTAAATAGTGCACACTTAATGCCTAAGTTCCTTTTTAGCACCATTCAGACAGTGACTTCAGCCGCAGAGCTTAGTCATAGCAGACATTTTTGTGGTGAAAGCATTAAACCCACATGCAGCTCTCTTTCTGTGGCCACTGGGGGTCATGCTCCCTTCCCATTAGCTGAATAAATCATAAAGTCGGCTCAGACCACCCAAGGAGCAGGACCAGAGAGCCACAGGCGATGCCTGCAGCCGCTTTTTCTTTTCAGAATCTACAGGGGAGAGAGAGAGAGGGGAAAAAAGAGAGAGAGAGAGAGACAGAAAAAGAAAAACAAGAAGACTCACTGCACAACAGGCTGGCTGTAGGAAATGGTTTGATTTTTTTTAAAAAAATGTGATCTTTTTGAGAGCGACCTGGAGACTTGTGTATTTGTTTATTTACTTGCTAAAACCAGGAAGCCTGATTTAAGGAGAGAAGTAGAAAAATAAAGTCACATGCATGCCTTTTGTCATACGCTGGAGTTTGCGGACAAAAAAAATAATAATTTTTTCCCTCCTTCTTTTCCCCCCTCTGTGGGTGTTAAATTAAGGAAGGCCACCCTGTGTGGCCGGCTCTTCAGGTGGTTCCGATAAGACATAATGCAGACACAGCCCAGGGGTGGGTGGGGAGCGGCGCGGGGAGGGTGGATGGCGCATCCGGCTGCAGGACACGGCCAATCGGGATTTAACCAGGAAGCAAACGTGTCGTCTAAAGGCTCCGTGTGTCAAATGATTCACTCCACCGGGAGAGAGAAGGCCGGGGAGGAAGGTCTGCGAAGTCACCTTCCCATCAATCAGTAGAAAGATAAGAAACAGGAATTTTAAACACAACTATTAGCCGTCCGCTGCCATCCCATCAGCAAAGCGAAGCTCATTATGCTAAGCAGTCTTTCCGCGGGAGGAGGGGGAAGGTTGGCCAGGAGGAGGAGTTGGGAGTTTTAACTTCATTTTTAAAAGTGTGCTGACGTCGAAACAACTCTGCTTCAGTCTAACCGGCAACTGAAATTGGGACTGTTTCTCCCCCACCCCTCGTCCACCAAATCTGTTAACTCTCTCGCCATGGAAAATGTGGCAAGAAGGGAGGTATATTTCAGGTGGATTCTAGTGATTTCCCAAAGACTCCTGGACGGGTAGAGTGCTGGGTCCTGAGGGAATTTGAAGCTAAATGAGGTTTGTTCACTTGTGTGTCCATGAACAGTTTCCTTGGTGTCTGACATGTTTGTGATTTTGAGGCTTGTTTGTAGGTTTTCATTTGTTATTTAGGAGAAACGAGGTTCTTCGTAATAAGTCTATATTTAATCTTTGCTGAAAGTCACATAACACAGGCAGTTTCTCCATGACTGTCCACACAAAACTCTGCCTAAAGTCTCTCCCAAACCCTCATCTTCAGTAGCTTTCTCACAGCTCAAGAAGGGATAGCCCATGGGTCCACACTGCGACCGTGATGTGGTGTTTTTGTGACTCATGTCCACCAGGGTGGAGGGCAAGATCACTTATACCATTTATGACTTAATAAGTGAGTCGTAGGGTCATAGTGAAGCAATTCCACCTGTCAACAGCCCATGTCCTAGAAATCATAGCAAGAAGGCAAGTGAAACCACCTACTGATAACCTAAAGCTCATTAATGATATGATCATTAAAATCTTCATTTACTAGGTGCCATTGGCTTTATGTAATAACAAGCTCCTTCCATGGTGCACCAAAGCACTGTAAACGAAACCCTTTGCTCACAAACTCACTCATCCTTGTGGAATGACTTCCACTTCTCTTTCTTTATGCACGTCTTTTCCACATCATTGAGAAATAAAATATTCCTGAACAGATGCTCTGAAGTCTCCTTTCCGGGTCAGAGGGCCTGGAAGAATTAGACCAACTGTAGCATGGTGTCTACCCTCCTCCCCCAATTCCTCTTGGAAAGAGGTCCATATTCCTCTAATCACAATGGACACAACATAGACAAAGTGGCCTGTGTGGGCATCTGTGGGGGTCTCTGCATTGCTGCAGAAAGTAAACAATAATAATAATAAAAAAGAATACAAACTCTACTGAAAACCAATGAGTTTTAAGACAAAAAAATCAGAAACAAACTCCTTTCATTTATCAATAGTTGTCATTTACTTGAAGATTAGTGCTTATGTTATACTAGAGGCCCGGTGCATGAAATTCATGCATGGGGAGGGAGTTCCTCAGCCTGGCCTGTGTTCTCTCACAATCTGGGACCCCTCGGGGGATGTTGGGCCTAAACCGGCAGTCAGACATCCCTCTCACAATCCAGGACGCTGCATGCACCAGTGACCATACTTTTCATACAGGTGAAAGGCATCTTGCTGTTGGGTGGGCAGCTACATTTTTTTGCCCTGATTATAGAAAGTACTACATAACATGATCCTTCCGAGGCAGTAGTACCATTTTCCCCATCTTATGGGTGGAAAAACTGAAGTAGAGACAAGTTAAGTAATTGGCTTTGTCACTTAGTTATAAGTGTCAGAATCAGGGCTGACCACAAAATGTGCAGGCCAGAGTCCATGCATGTCATCACTGTATCATCCTGTTTTTTTTTTAGTGTTAGAGTAGCCTTGACAGGGTTTAATTTTTAAATTTAAGATATTGTTCCCAATATATAGGGTAGGGCCCCTAGGCCTGGCTGGCAATCAGTGACATCTGTGGGGCAACAGGTGGCAGGACTATTGTGTGTGTGTGTGGGGGGCCCTGTTGGCACCAGCCTTGGCTGGCTGCCTGGTACTGCCAACTGGCCAGCCCTTGCCCTGCCGCTGGTCACCTCCCTCTCAGGGGCAGATGCTCAATGCAGGAGCCATCCCCCAGTTGGGGGAGCTCCTTCATTGAGTGTCAGCCCCCTGGTGGTCATTTCATATCATAGAGACTGGTTGGTCATTAAGCCATTTGGTTGACTTACATATTAGCCTTTTATTATACAGGACAATTTGCAACTTTCTCTCATTTAGTAATCTCAGCAAGAACTGGTTTGCTTTCATGTGGCTAAACCTGTGTGTGAGTTTTGAGGGTCAGGTGTATGAACTATATCATTTGGATGCACATGGATTGAAAATTTTTACCCCTGAAAGTTGTGTGATAAAAAATTGAGAAATTGGAACATTGAGTCCTTGTAATGAAGACAGTGGCATTGAAATGGATTACTTTACAGTTTCTATGTGTCCATTATGAGTGGGCCTTCCAAGAGTGGCCAATGTGTCTTTCTTCCCCTTTCTTCTTTCCTTCTCAGCATTAAAGGCTTATTGTTTCTGGGTATCCCCACACCTTCTAAGCAAGTTTCTGATTCACCCCAGCCTCTATGTAGACACTCAATTTTTGAATACAGAAACTTTGGGCGTAAGTAGCCAAGTCCCATGGGCAGCATCCAGCATCAACATCTCTCTACTAGTATTTCCACATTCATCCCAGATGCTGTTCATCATCCCGGCCTCCATCTGTAGCAAAACACTAGGGGGACCCCCGGGTTTAGGCGTGTCTCTAAAGTGGTCTAAGACTATCATTACTATCTAAACATGCCTTCAATGCTGGACCTGGGTAGTCTTTTTATTCTTTCTATTTCTTGTTTAATTAGTAGACATAAAACCTCAAAAACATACATGGAATGTGGAAGAAACGGTCACCTGTGTTCTGTTTCAGAAAGGCCTGAGGAGGAAGGAAAAGAGAAAGGCGATATCTGTGGACAAGGTAGCAGATGGAACACATGGTCCCCACCCTCAAGGGGCATTTGGTCCTTTAGGCAAGATGGATATATAAATTGATTATGCCATGACAGTGTGAAATTGGATAGAAAGGAATATACACTGAGTGGCCAGATTTTTTTTTTAAATTTTATTTTATTAAGGTATTATCTGTGTACATAGCTTACCATTACCCCCCCCCTCCCATTTATGCCCTCCCTCCCCAGAGTTCTGTGTTCGTTGGTTGTACTTATGTTCATGCATACCAGTCCCTCGGTTGTTCTCCTGTCTCCCCCCAGGTCTCCTTCCCCTCCCCGCTGTCTTTTGACAATCTGCTTTTTATGGTGACCATCTCAGGACCCCATGAATAGAATCCGCTCCTCTTTTGGCAGTCTGCTTGTTTTATGGTGACTATCTCAGAACTATATGAATAGAGTCAGCTCCTCCTCTGGTTTTCACCGCCCCTTCCCCTGGGTCCCACTGCTTCCCCTGGGACACACGGCTCGCCCGGGGCACTCGGCCCCCTGGGACACTGAGTGGCCAGATTATTATGATCTCGGAATGCATAATTATCTGGCCACTCAGTATATATATTAGAGGCCCGGTGCATGAGTTCGTGCATGGGTGGGGTCCAGCCAACCTGGCCAGGGGGAGGGGATGTGGGTGGTTGGCCGGCCTGCCTGCTGGTTGAACTCCTGGTCTGGGGGAAAATTTGCATATTAGACTTTTATTATATAGGATATACACTGAGTAGCCAGATTATTATGCATTCAGAGATCATAATAATCTGGCCACTCAGTGTATACACCACATAGAAACAAAATAGAGGTGGTGGGCAGGCTAAAGATTCAGAAGAGTGAAGGGATAAAGGAAGGAGCAAGATGATCAAAAGTAAAAGTGAAGAAATATGTGCTAAGAAAATGATTCTCAACCCATGAATAGAGGCAAGGAGGTAATTGTGGAAGCAAAGCTATGGATTGTGTGTAAGCAGGGTGGTCATGACATTGAGTTCTTGCTCAGTGTTCCTGCTTATATTGGAAACAAAGCTATCTGTGGGTTGGGATAGGATGGGGTAGAGAATAGAAGATTACAAGGATAGACACGATTGATCTGGGATGGAGAGAGCTGACCAACAAGGAGTGAAGTGATAGATAAATGTCACAAAAATTCTATATGAGTTGGGAAGGCAAGAGATTGCAATATTGCCCAATCATCTTGGCTTTGCAATTCCCCTAAATAGCTTTTATCTACCAAGGAAAAGGATTAGAGGAGCAGACTTTAATTTGATCCAGGTTTTGGAGTTCAAAAGTGTCATAAGTATGTTAATTGACTGACTAGGAGGTCTAGGTTGGGCAAATGCTGTTAGGATAAAATTAAAAATCCTTAAACCCTGACCCACCAGCCCTTATGACTTGTGCCCTACTATGGCTCTATCAGCCTTCATTCTTTGGCACAGCTTCCATGCCCCAGACTCATTGGGATATTTTAGTTATTTGAATATGCAAAGTCTCACGCCTCAGAGTTTTTTTTTTTTTTTTTTTTTTTTTTTTTTTTTTTTAACAGGATGATCTTTCTATGGGAATACCCTTGACATTCTGCCTGGCTAAGCTTCTCCTCGTTCATTTTCTATTTAAATGTAGAAACTGTCTCAGAGACAAGCTTCTCAGGGAAACATTCTTAGTTCCCTACCATGGTAGGCGCCCCCTGCACCTGCACTCTATTCCCTAATGCTCATCATGCTTGAAATTACTCACCCCCTACCTCTCTTCCCCTACATACTGCAAGGTCATTGAGCGTGTTTCTCCTATTTACGACTACATCCTGTGTCTTTCACGGTGCTATGCTCACAGCAGATGCTCAGTGAACATTTGTTGAGAGAATGACTACATGAGTTGATAATTCTAAAGACACTCTCAAGGCTCCGAGGCAGGAAATCAGAGAGAGAGAGAGCGTGGACAGATGGGGGTACACTGGAGATCAGATTGCAGAGTTGGAGAGGTTTTTCACAATAACATTGCTCAAGGTGAGCCCAGAGGAGAAGATTGCTCAAGGTGAGTGGTCATCTTTGGAACTGAGAATGAAGAAACTGGGAGGATGGTGTGTTAGATATTTTTGTTGTTGTTGTTCAAATGACTACTAAAAGCACTCAAGATCTTGGTGCAACTGTGAACTGTGATTGGAAAACAGCATAAAAATCCAAAACATTTAGTTAATAATGGGAGAATGATGGAAAAATTAGTAGCTGACATAGCTAAGGAGAACTGGTTAGTAGAGCTATATAGCTTGCCATTCAAGAGAGAGGGAGATGTGTGACCATCATTAAGATTTCCAGCCTAACCCAGCTGGTGTGGCTCAGTAGTTGAGCATTGACCTACGAAACAGGAGGTCACAGTTTGATTCCTGGTCAGGGCACAATACCAGGTTGCAGGTTCGATCTCCAGTAGGGGGTGTGCAGAAGGCAGTCGATCAATGACTCATAATTGATGTTTCTTTCTCTCTCTCCCTCTCCCTTCCTCTCTGAAATTAATAAAAATATATTTAAAAAAAAGATTTCCAGCCTATTAGAGTAGGGTCAGCTAGATTGGGGTATTAGCATAGTGTCATTAGGATGACTGCATATTTGAAAGTACAGTGCATATTATTTAAAAAGATTTTAAACAACAAGATCTTAATCTAAGTGGCCTTTTCTGTTTAACAAATGGTTAATCAATTTTAAATTAGATAGAAAACTGTATTTTGAAAGCATTGTTATTTATTTTTTCTCCTTAGCATTTATACTATTCATCAAAATATATATCTTACATATTAGCATCTGTCTCTCAGTAGCAGTAACCTGGATGGAAGGTAAATTTTGGTCTGTTTTGTTCATTGCTATGTGCTTAGTGCCTAACCAGGGCCTGATGCATGGTGAACACTAATAAACATTCCTTAAATAAATGAAGTTCACTTAATGAAGGATTTGTTTTCTTTTATTAATTGCCAGACTAGTTCAACTACCATTGGTGAATAAGATGTATCTCAATTTTTAAATCATCTCTAAAGTTACTTTAGAAACATTACTATGTCTATGAAATATCTGGCATTTGTTGTTTTCAGTTAAAAAACATATATAGTGGCCCATAAATGTGCACACACACTTTGAATAATTATAAAGGCAGTGTTTATTAAATTTTCATTTTCAAAATTTGGCTATCATGTGTTAAAGTGTGTATACATTTTTGGGGGGCACTATACATACAGATGTGTGTGTGTGTGTGTGTGTGTGTGTGTGTGTGTGTGTGTGACAAACCTTTCTGAGAAGTGATTATTAGATTCCAAGCTCTATAATATATGCATGTAATATACAGACACATCTCTGTACTATATCTTGGTTATAAATTGTAAGCATAATGAGCAGCTTCTACCCTTCTCAACAACACAGATTTAATATGCCCATATGAACTTGAAAGCTAACTGTTCATGAATCATTGCTCTAAGGTGTTGATTTCTTCAATGGCACTTCCAGTAATTTCCTTAGAATTCAAGCCCAGTTTTAAAAAAAATCACAGGTTGTGTTGCTAAATACTTAGTTCCTTATTTTCCTGTGAGTTTTCTTAGAGGAAAAAAAATCATATATTTATGAACTAAGTAATGTGTAGTATCAAAACCAATTACTAGCATAAGCAATGCTTTAAAGCCTAATTTCTTTCTACTAACAATTAAAATATTGCATAGGAAATTCTACTTTTGTAGTACTACCTTGGAGCACAAGCCATTCCTCTCTGCTTTCAACATGGAGCAGAGTGGAGGTGGTCCTTGGAAGGCAAAGAAACTCTTGCCACTGCTCTCGTGTGTGTGTGTGTGTGTGTGTGTGTGTGTGTGTGTGTTTTCTGTGACAGAATAACGACATCCAGAAGAAGGGGGAATGCCACTGTACAAAGGGGACTCACTGTACAAAGGCTCACTGATCTTGGACCCCGATGAAAGAACTCTGCATTCCAGGTCTTGAATGGTGCACCTAGGGTGGCTAGACTTAGCAAATAAAAATACAGAATGACCAGAAAAATTATAATTTCAGATAAACAATTTGTAATTTGTTGTGTAAGTATGTCCCAAATATTGCCCAGGACATACTCATACTGAAAAAAAATATGTTTTTGTGTTTTTTTTTAAATCCGAAATCCAAAGTTAGTTGGGTGGCCTTTATTTAACCTGGCATGCCTAAGCGCTTCCTCATTATCCTGCTACAGCTTGGAGCACTGAGGCCCCCCATGAGCCACGTGGGTGCCCTGAGTGGACCTCTACGCCTGTGTTGTGAGGGGTGAAAGGGAATGAATGAATCCTCAAAGAGTGAGTGGGCATCGTCGTACATTCATTTTCATTGCTAGGCCTTTGCTTTTGATGCATCAATTAAACGAAGGTAAAAATGAGGCTTTGACAGTGCCAGCAGGAAAGGCTTTCACAGATGTAACGGGCCATGATGCAAAGCACCATTAAGGAGTCAGCAGGCAGATTCGGCGGCAGCCAGCGGCCTCATCCTCTGCCCACTCACTTCTTGTGCCTATGTATTAAGGGAAGTGGGGCAAGATTGGAGAGACTCAACTTGTAAGCATATCTCTGACAGTTTACTTTTAATAACATTGTTTGTATTGTGGGAATGAATAGAAAAAGAAGTCATCAGTGGCAGTTTTCATACTCTTAAATGCCACCAGATAGCTAAACTATGCAGGAAGCTCACTTTGTAAGTGCACCAACTCCACATTTCATTTGTAAACTGGGGGGCAAGAGCCCCCAAATAATAGGACATTGAACAATCCAACAATGGGTGACTAATGGGGGTCCGACTATTTTGCCCAGCAACTCCTATAAACTACTGGCTCTGAGAATGTTTTCTTTGTGGATTCGTGACAAAATCTGAGCACAGAAAATTTAGATAGAGATTGCTGATTATTTATGTTTTATTAACAAACAAGAGGCCCCGTGCACGGATTCATGCACTGGTTGGGGTCCCTCAACTGGACTGTGCCCTCTTGCAATCCGGGACTCCTCAGGGGATGTTAGAATGCTGGTTTTGGCCTGATCGTCGCAGGCCAGGCTGAAACCTGCAGTCCAACATCCCCTGAGGGATGTATCAGTGTGCAATGCATCAGGAGGCCCGGGAGGAGCTTGAGCTGGGCTTAGTGCTCGGCACTCCTAACTGCTCGCTGCCCTAAGCTTGCCACTGCTTGCAGGCTTCTGGCTGCATGGTGCTCCTGCTTTGGGAATGCACTGACCACTAGGGGGCAGCTCCTGCATTGAGTATCTGCCCCCTGGTGGTCAGTGCACATCATAGCAACCGGTCGATTCATCTTAACGGTTGCTTATGCTTTTACCTACTATATATAGATGATTTTCTTCAGTAATGTTGAGAATGGAAATATAGGTCCTATTCTCAGGCTTGCCACTCACTGTATAACTGGATAAGGCATTTAATCTCAGGGCTTCACCTTCTTCTTCTTTAAAATGCAAATAGTAATTTCCATGCTCCATCCCCATGGAGTAAGGGAAGCTGTGATAGTGGAGTCCAGGGCTTTGAGAAACACCATGAAAAGCATCGACATTCACTCCCGATAGTTAACCAACATTCATGTTAACTAACGGCACAAGTGATTTAGAGGAATTACTACAGTGGAGCCTGATTCAACTCCTGTAGTCAGTTCAAGTGTTGGAGCAGCATAAAGGTGGGTGAAAATACTGCCTTGGAAAAGCTTTGGTTCTGAGAGTGATGCGTACTAGACCATGCACTACTCTGTCTCAGGTGCCCACTCAAGTACAAAAGAAGATAAGGCATGACTCCTCTCCACATAAAGGTTCCAATCCATTCAGAAGAGAGAAAACAAGACATGGTCTAAATAAAAAATGCAAGATAACGCCTGACTTCAGTGCTCAACGAATAGTAGTGGCAGTAGGTTTCCATTAGAGATGCAGCAGAACATAATAAATGTGAGGCCATGATTTCATAGAGTTAGTCTTCAAGATGGTCAGAGAGGAGAAGGAGGGCATTCTAGCCAGTGGCATAAGTTAGGAAAAGTCTTTGGGTGACCTACTGAAGACAGCAAGGAGACTAGTTGGGCTGGATCAAAAGTCCCAGCTAGGAATAATGCAGATAAGATTAGCTCATAAAATACCATGCATATAAAATAAGGCTGTGTAGGTCGATTGACTCAGGTAATGGGGCGGTGAGGGGGGCGGGGGCGACAGTCTGGAGTGCCAGGATGGGAAGTTTGGAAGTGATATGTCTATTCACAAATACAAATGAGCCATGGATGTCTACATGGAGATTCACACAAATATATATATATTCTCCATTTTGGACAACTGCCATCTACTCAGAATATGAAAGACTTCTACCAGTTTTTTTTGAAACTGTAGCCATCATTAACAAAATCTATCACAGCTAGTAGATCCTTCAGTTACCTTTATAGGGGTCCTGGCTTCTGCAACAATCCTTTTCCTGATTCTGTGTTCCCTGTTATTGGTTTTTATGTGCTGCTCCAATTTGAAGTTCTGCTGCAGAATATTTTAGCGTCTCCCACTTCCAAACCGTGGTTCACTGGACAGACGACGGCCACATGATCTGTGCTGTCATCCCTTCTTCACATATGTCTCACCCAGGGAGCAATCTCCGTTTCAGTGCTGTCCGATTGGCTGCATTACAGACTTTCGTTAATTCACTCCCGCTAGTTAATGTTACCTAATGGCATACGTGATTTTGATGAATTACTAAAGAGCCCGAATCAATTCCTGTAGCAGGTCCAAGTCTCGGAACAGCAAAAAAGATTGGCACAAATACCGCTTTGGAAAAAAGTTTTGGTTTTTAAAAGTGATGCTTGATAGAACGGTGTCTCACTCTGTTCACCAGTCTCCTGAAAGACATCCTGGCCTTCTGGATTTAATTTTATGCATCTTGGTCAATCAGCAGACTGTGAGATACAGGGCTGCCAAAGAAAGAAAATTCAGTGATGATTTTTAGCCATGTTGCCAACGAAAATCTTACACTGACTACGTCGAACTTCCTTTGTTGGGTCTTTGAACATGGCTGTGGAATATGGATTTAATAAAAACTGACCTATTACACAATTCTCAGTTTTAGTCCATTGGTAATGAGGAATGGGCTGGCTGTGATGATGTCAATTGTGACACAAGGGGACAAATCTTCATTAGGTAGCTTGCTGATCTTCATGAGCACAAGTTGGAGAGCCAAACTTTTTAAATAGTTGCCAAGGCCCACGAGGACAAAAGCTTGACGAACATTGAAACCAGTACTGGCATTCTCCGCACTTCTGTGTCACCCAACATTATGTCTATATTGCATTAAGGTCAAATCTGCCCTGTGATTTTAGAAGTTGTGCTGCAGGTTTCAGATCAGAATGCCACATAGAAATCCAGAAGATGTCATAAGAAGTCACATGTCATTGTCTCATTCTCACGCATTACAGAAAGGCTTCTGTAGACATCTCAGTAAGTCTTCCACAAAGGACTTCAGGGGTGAAAAGCTTTGAGAGCCGAGCATATAGTACATGTTATAGGAGCATCTGCTACCATAATTGTTATCATTTAACATAAAGTGTCTCAGTTCATTTGTAAGTCTTAGGGTTCAGAAACTCTATTATAGGTTGTCTTGGAAGAGTACTTCCTTAAAATATATTTAAAACCTGGTACATGGTCATTTCTTTAAACCCTGGAAGTTTTTTATTTGCAAAATTAAGACAAGAAATAAGTTTGTTTTAATAGGAAGAATATTTTAGTCTTTGTCCAAAATGAGAGTGTTTCCATTTTGATTATTGGTTATGAACATATCTGCTCTTTGATACTAAACATAGATAGGAGGTTGGACCAAAGTCTTAAACTCTCTGTTCCTTGCACATTTGCTCCTGACTTCATGTCACTTTGCAGGCCTTTACAATATGTATTTTGCTTTGATGGTAAGACACTTTAAGATCCTTAAATTTGTGTTTTCCTATTACCAATGAACCTTTTTTCCTTTCACTTAGCATTACTTGATGAAACTATCTCTCAGGTTCCTGTGGCAGAAACTGTTGTCCTGGATATTAGGTACATGATGTCCATTCAATCCTTTTTGTAATATAACATACTTTCATATTCCATATTTGGGAAGGCAATGACACATAAGAGGAAGTGGATAAGCACAGGTTCCAGAAAAGGTTTTCAATAGCGCCAGCAACTCTTTTACTCCCTCTCTATCCTTGTTCTTATCTGGAATGTAGCTGTGATGGCTGGAGCTACAGGGAGCATCTCACAAGCATGAGGTGACTATGAGAATGGGCACTAATGAAGATACAACAGACACAATGAAAGGAGCCTGGGATGCTAATGACATTGTGGAGCCTCCAAATGAACCCGGGCAGCCTATCCCTGGACTAATTTTACATGAGAGAGAGCTAGACCGCTGTGTTATCTTAGGCACTCGTACCTTGCGTCTTGATTATTAAGGACCTGTGATCATTCCTACCTGACTCCATGTGCCATCTTTTTATCTATGGGGATGCTGTTCTCCAATCTCCAACATTGGCCTTCTTACCTCTGTGTTTCTTTAAAACATTGTTTTTAGCCAGAAAAATAGCATTGGAAATAGACATAAAAAGAAAGAGTAATTAGGAAAGAGAATATCAAGTTGACGAACTTGTTTTAAGGATTCACTTATTTTGAGTGATTAAACTCATCCATTCCCTTTGAACCTAAAGCTATATCTAAGCATGAAAGGACTAGTGATTTTTCACAAGCTCTGAACATATCCTTTATTCAATTCACACATCTAACAACAGTAGTCAGAGGGATAAATACATAAAGATTTTTGCTGAATGGACCACTCTGTGGAAGAATCTTATCTGATTGGTCAGTGAATCCACTTCTTTGGCAACTGGTTTAAGAATAGTTTTCTCAATAAAATATAAACATACCTCACCTACTGGAAAATTTGTAAATACCAATTTAGTAGTACAATTTTAGGAATGGATTCTCATATGTTATAGGTATTACCTGCATTAGAATTCACATAAAGCTTACCAATAAACAAGTTGGCTTCACTAATGTTTCAGTTCTCTTTGCTTGGTTTTGAGTAAACCCAGAAATAAGTTCTGTTTCCTCCTAGAACATATTTTTCTTCTCGGGTTCCCCAATGAATAGAGAAAACAAGGCTTAAGGCAAAGGCAGATTAAAACATCTCCTTTTTATTGATAAGGTCTAGGTTGGAGAATAGGTCTTTAATACTAAACCCCAGACTTAAGCTGATCAATCCAGCTAGGAACAGACACAGCTTCACAACCAGAGGCTGCCCCATATGGTGACTGGTCCTTTCCCACACGGAGTCCTGGTCATGTATACTTAGGGCATGAAAAATCAGAGCAGATGCTGCGTCTCTGCATATGGCTTCTAAGTAGAAAGGGGGGGGGGGAAGAGAGAGCAGGTTCTGCAAGTTCAGCTCTTTTCCCAAATCCATCAATGTGATTAGTCTTTTATCTTCACTGACAAGCAGAGAGTGGTAGCTGGGAGACAAGAAGGAAGGCATATAGGGAAATTCTCTTCTTGTGGCAGCCCCTCCAACCCCACCTGCCGCACAACACCCTTCCTTATTTCCAAACCAGCATTCCCCATGTGGCTGGTGAAAGTACTTTCCATTTGAAGTTTCTAGTGATTTCAGGTTTCATATTCATTGATGGGATGACAATGCTTGGTCCACAATCTTCAAAGCTTTTTAACAACTAATAACTGAAGATTAGCTTGAGACATTTCCTGAAAAGGTGTGAGTCATCCCCAAAAGAACAAGGAGTGATTCATCAGGAGGCTTGTCTGAATCAATAGTGAGGAAATCCAAGTGCTCTGAGGCATCAACCGCACTGGAGACTAAAATTAATGTCACTGGTGTGTCTATTGCTAGAGGAGAAGGGGCCAGACCCACATTGCTAAGTCCAAGGACTTCCCTGTCCATGCTGCCCTAGAAAGATCAGGCAAGCCAGGAGAGTGATGCTGGGGCTAGAGACCAAGCTGACCTCACTGGTTAAGAGATATGTCAATATTGGACTAAAGTTTTAACTGCTGCGCAGTTGTCCAAATTCAACACACAGATGTCTATTGTATTTCTCAAATTATTAGGTAACCATATCCACACTTATAATTAAACACATTATTATAGATACATTGACTTTCCTATCCTTATAGTATGGAACTTTGAGAAGCAAGCATCTAATGCATTTTTATTCTCTCTTTTTTTTAAATACCAAGGCAAATGTTTGTTTTTTTTCTACATAAGCTATCAAGAAGATCTTAACTTTATAGCCTTTTGAATGAAATCTACCTAACTCCGTGCTTTCAGCACTTCTGTGCACTCTATCACAGAGATTTCTTCGTGTATGGTTTTTGATCTTACCTGAATTGCTGCCCCTCAACTACAACTTTTCTAAGAGTAATGTACATTTGGGGCATAGGAGTATATTTGTAGAACTAGTAGTTGTGGTAACAAGACTAAGTTTACATGTCTGTCCACATCAGCACCATGTACTCAAGATGGATTTCAGCTGCCAAAAAGGTCACTCCAAACTGCTTGCACAAACCTGTCTTTATGCCCCTGTTTATTATGCTCCGTGTAGTAGATGTCTTAGGCACTGAAACAGCACAGTCGTATATCAACAGCTCTCTGGTGGTTCCGAATGGTCTAAACAAGAGCAAGGGTGCGCTGAACCTCCCATGTAAACTTTATACAACAGATTCAGCAGAACTGTAATTATTTACAAAATGATGGCATGAGAAATCTCTGGATTTATATCTTACGTTAAAGTAACTTAGATGGTGTCCACATAATTCTTGAAGTCCTGGTAGGTTTGCAATTTAATTTGTTTTATTTTGGTTGCACTTGATACAGCTCTAAGGCTATTTTAATTGAAATTTCAAAAAGAAAACAACTAAGAGTGAACAGGTTTCTGAAATGTACATGGCCATACAGCCTGGTGTGGACATGGTACCATAGCAACTTGAACTTATTCTTGTGTGGGCACAAAGTATTGTGCATTGGGGTGTAAAATGTTAGATCCATTGTTTTTTCATTTTTTGAAATAATTAAAACAAAATCATTAAGAAAAAATATAGCATTTCAGAGGGATATCTGTGGACAGTAGGCTAACTAAATTAGGCAGAATTTAGAACTTTATATCTACCCCCCTTTTCCCCAATTTGTTTCATGCCCATAGTAGTGAATCTAAGCACAAAGCTCTCTTTGAGGTCAAGGGGACTCCCTGTTTGTACTGACGTCATGGGGAGGAGATGAAAAAAAGAAATTAAGTTTCTGAGAACATGGAAAAAGCCCAGTTTCAATGATGATTACAGTCCCAAAGTTAAAGTGATACAATGACATCAACATATACATTTATATACTTAGAGTTGCTTACATACCAATTTGTAAACTACATTGCTAAGAATGTCATTAAAATTGTTTTGTCATGTATTCAATACTCAGTTTAGAGGAAGAATTTGTTCTCCCTCCAAACTGAGGCTTGGTACCCCTGAGGACTTGAGTGGGAGAAAAATCTACCTCTAAGATGGCATATTTACAAAATTAATGTAAGTCAATTATTTCTTCTTTTTTCTTTTACTTCCGAGAGGCTAAAATTTCTGCCAAAAAAAAAAGACAAAAACAAAAAACAAAACACACATGCACACACAAACAACAACAACAACAACAACAACAACAACAAAATACAATAACATAATCTCCAGAATCCTTTGCTAACATACCAAAATTACTTCGGGTACGTTTTATGGAGATATTTCAGTGGGTGGTTAGCTATAAGAGCATGAATACTCTGCTATGAAATGCTCTTATTACTGTCAACATACTTTTTAAGCTTTAACTAAATATTGCTCCTAACCCTATGGTATGAAAGAAAAAGATTATTATCCTACTGTCTTCTCTCAGCAGCAGAATTGAAAGAGGAGCAGTTAGCTAGCTAAGAGTTTTACTCTCAGCAAGAGAAAGCATCACGGTTAGAAATAAGATTAGACTGGAGTGTGAAGCCTGGTTTAGCAGCCAGGCCCAGGTTAGGAATGCTTATGGATTTAAGAGGATGAAGGAAAGACTCCAGACGATTGCCATTATTCTCCCAAACCATTAACTGGGAATAAATTAGGTCAGCTCTTCCTGAGAATACTCCTTTTTTTTTAGACACTGAAGAAGTCATTATTCATAGTGTACTATAGCACCATGTTGAAAACATCACCTACTACTGGGAAATGCTTTTACAAAATTAGACATATGTTCAATCTCCTCATGTGGCACATAAAAATTTGATCAATCAAATCGGTGAACTCAATTTATTCTTTTAAAACTAAATTAGTTAATAAGTAATTTCTCTATCTAGCAATGAGCTTTTCTCTGGGAAAATAAGAAGCCAAGCCAGAACCAGAAATTAAGGGACGGAAATATACAGAGCTGGGAAACTTGAGGCTCGTTTTAACCAAAAATAAATGCATTTTTGAGAACTTTGGAACTCACATTATAGTTCTATGCTTCATTTCTTAAAATACAAAATGGGAATAATGGTGGAGCTTAATTGGAAAGACGGGGGAAAAAAGTAGTAAAATAGGTGTTTGTATTCTGTAGACCAATTATTCTCAGAATCTTTGAATTGTCACATTTTATCATTCTGCAGTTGATTTTACATAAACTACCACGTCTTGTAAAATTTTACTTGGTATAAATTTATTCTGAAGATTAGAGTGCTATATAATGGTACATAAACTTTCATGTCTTTTTTATTTTTTTTTAGTGGAGGCGCTATCTTAAGAGATAAGTGCATGTCTTGTCTTGAAGTTATTAAAGATCCCCCTAAATCTAGTCTAAACAGGTGTCAGGAAATCAGGTTGTTCTTCACTACTTGGCATCAACTTTATTTTATTGCCCTCTAAAGCGAAGTTCATAAATAATGGAAAATGAAAAATAGCTTTGTTTTATATGTTTAAAAATAATACAAATGAAATAGGACAACCAGAATTGAACTCTTAAACAAGTGTAAACCAGGGGGTGCATCTGCTAGAAGCAATAATTGTCTTTCAGGTACAAGATAGGCATTGAGTTGCTCTAGAGATTTCACAATCTGTTGAACCAACAGAAACCTCAGTGGAAACAATGTCAGATTTTTTTTTTTAAGCTAGACTTGAGGAAGGAAGGGGAACTCTCATTTGTCCAAGGATCTATCAATTATCCAGTCTGAGGGGCTGAACAAAGCTATGGAAAAAAAATAATTGAGGACATTGTTTCTTAAAGAGCATTAGCTCTAATCCTTTCTGCACTCATTCTTCTCCATCTCGCCCCTCCACTCCTTCTAGCAGATTGTGGGCTGGAGTTCACGGCCTCAGAGATCGTTAGGAAAAGAGTGAAAAGCAGAAGAAAAAGGTTGCTGATTTTCCTGGCTTTGACTTCCCCAAAACAAATCAAATCAATTGGGCCATTTATTGTAGGTGGCTCCTTAGGCATGACAAATAGGAGGCAAGAAATACCCTCTCAAAGCTGAGGTCATTGTTACTGTTGTTTCCGTGAAACTTTGCCTGAGCCAGAGGGAGGACACTGGAGAAGAAATCACATGGGATTCAAAACCTGCTTCCTGGCACAGCGAGAGCGAGATCGGAAGGCCATGTTGGATAGAAATGTGGGGCCTCTCAACAGAGGGCCACCACGGGGCCCCTTCGCTGGGCTGAGTCATCACCTCACACCTTGAGAGGAGCAAATCCATCCATCACTGTTAGGTGAGAACTTGGGAGCCTCAGCGGGCCACAGCTGGACTGGCTTGCCCTCCTGGAATGTCTCAAGACCTTCCTTGGCTAGTTGACTTTTCTCTGTGTATACGGTACCTTTAAGCTACTCCAAAACCCACTCCAAAAACCCAGGTATTACCTGGACCCCTGTGATACTGCAATAAACCAGAGAGGCGCCACCTTGGTGCACTGTGGGGCTAAATAATAAAACACTGCGATCCCTTCCATCATGGCCTGCTACAGTCATTTACTTTTGAAGGAATTTCATTTCAGTCCCGACTGGTTTGGCTCAGTGGATAGAGCGCTGGCCTGTGGACTGAAGGGTCTCAGGTTCGATTCCAGTCAAGGGCACAGGCCCCGGGTTGTGGCCTCGATCCCAGTGTGGGGCATGCAGGAGGCAGCCAATCAGTAATTCTCTCTCATCATTGATGTTTCTGTCTCTCTCTCCCTCTCCCTTTCTCTCAGAAATCAATAAAAAATTATATTTAAAAAAATAAAGACACTTAATTTCATTTGTAAGATTTTGTATAAGTGCATTTGATGTTCCATTCACTTCAAACTAAGTAGCAGGCATGGACTCACAACGAAGAGCTATCTCAGCAAAAGCAGCGAGCTGCTTAGATTGTACACTTGCTTCCTCTGTTCAGCTCCTTCTAGAAATCCACTAAATTCTGAACAAGATTCACAAAGCTCACTACTCTCAGCACTTCCCTGAACGGCGAGACAGGGCCGAGCATTCTGGTTTCACAGGCCATTGCTGCCAGCTACTTGCCGCGGAGATGGATACAATCTGTCCAAACTCCAACACCAGATTTGCTGAACGTCATTCAAATCTGAATCATCCAGGAGCGACTCGGTGTTGAAGTTCAAATCGGGAACAGGACTCAACCAATTTGAAGGGGGAAAGGATCAGATTTGAAGCCTGTGACGCCAGGATTCCATGCCTGCAGGTGAATCTGAGCAGGCCCTCCGTTTCGGATTTGCCTACTCACTGAGGACTGTTTTAATCTCACCCCAGTGAGGCGGCCAGTCTTGCAGGCTCCTCCGCATGGTCTGTTTCTCTGACCCACACTTGCCCTGGTTAATTAGACCCTAAGGCTGAACCTTGACTGTGCTCTACCCATAAATATTTGTATGTTTCTTCTCTGTGTTATTCTGCTTAATTAAAAATAGTTTGGAAACGAGCATGGCGGAGTCAGTTTTTTTTTGAACATCCCATGCACCCGTCTCCTGATCTCAACCTCATGACCCCTGACATGATTCTTGCCAGCATCACCCCCTCCCCTCCCCCCGCCCCTGCCCTGGGCCCATGTTGGTCTGTTTAAAACTGGTGCTCTTCTGATGTAAACACTCTATGGTGTGGTGGACAGTATAGTACCAAACAGTATATAGAGTTTTAAAGGTTGATATTTTAAAAAAAAGTGAACCCGAGTGATGATAACGTTGCACTGGAGAGTTTAACATTGCCACAGTCGTCCGCTGCGCGCTGTTCACGCTCTCGTGATGCAAACATTCCTTTGCAAGTATTCACTGAGATATTGTAAATTACTTAGCCCCAGCAGTGTACTTTCTCTCCCTTAATCTTGATCTGGTCCCCGAGGGGCTATTTATTACGGATATATACAACTTGTCATTAGAAGTGAAGCTAATGTAATATGACACAAGTAGCACGCATTGTTTAAATGTGTTCCAGAAAGTTAGCAAATTTAGTCCGGAGAATACTTACATTGCTCTTCTGCCCGAAAAGCAGCAAGAAAGGGGCGAGGGGGGTGGGGGTGGGGGGTGGGGCAGAATATTAAACACTGCTCACTGTAGGTGGCCAATTAATACCCTGTATCCAAGCTGGAACAAATCCTTCCACTATATACATAAGGCATATAATCTCTTATCTGCTTAGGCATTATCAAATAGTTGAGCAAATCCTTGTAACTTCAAACACAGGTTTAATGGAATGCAGCGCCAAAACATGCAAAATCAAGAATCAAGGTTTTTTTTAAGAACATAATCTGTTTTAGAAGGTTTCAAGAGAACTGCTTTGCCATGCCATTATAAAAATCTCATCCCATGAGGAAAGATGTCTGGTTTGGCAAAACAACATTACATGCGTTAAAGCACAGTGCACAACTTTGCTTTCCCCAAATCAGGGTGATAAGCAGGAAATCATTTTAGTTTCTTAGAAGCTGAAAGGATACACAGCCATTGGTCCAGTTCCCAACCTTCGGTCACCAGATAATATTAATTTGAGAGGAAATTCTAAGAGATGGCCCTATGACATGAATGGTATGATCCCGCTGGGACATGTGCCAGTATTTTTTAAAACATATTTTTATTGATTTCAGAGAGACGAAGGGAGACGGGGAGAGAGATAGAAACATCAATGATGAGAGAGATTCATTCATTGGCTGCCTCCTGCACACCCTTTGTTGGGGACCAAGCCCCCAACCCAAGGCATGTGCCCTGACTGAGAATTGAACTGTGACCTCCTTGGCTCATAGGTTGATGCTCAACCACTGAGCCCCACTGTCTGAGTCCGTGTGCCAGTATTATTTCAACATTCTGTTTTGTATCACGCCATAAACGTTAAAAGTAATTCAATTCATTACATCACAAGCATGAAAAAAAAGTCCAAAAACACCACCATAGCCAATAATGCAACTCTGACAAAACTTCGGTTTCACTCATTTGTACATTTACTTTAAAATAAATCCATTTCTCCCTCAGTTACATGGTCCTTTCCCCCTGAGCAACTGGAATATGTCCTTTCATCTTTTTCATCTTCGCTTGGGATTCTGCTCAAGCATTCAGGGTGGTTCAGATGAAAGATCAGAAAATAGGAAAAGTGAGAGAAGTCTCCCTTTCAGAGTGAGGCAGACACAGCGTGAAGCCAGAGAGAACAGCAGAGAGACAGGGAGAAGGGTACACAAGTGCATGTAGAAAACGGATCTTCCCGTGAACTTGAAAGCAAAAGCCGAGCGCTGTACTCGACTTATAAGTGTTACATTTTACGCCTTTTATGTAAACCAAAGTATATAGAGCCAAGAGATAGTTCCTAGCTAAAAGCAGGAAGGAAAGAAAAAAAAGGGGGAGAGGGGGAGAACCATCTTATATTTTTTAAGAGACGGATTTCTCGGTAGGTTTTGCCTAGCTTAAGGAATCTGGTGCTTGTGGGTGATGCAAGATAACACTTTCTTGTAATTTTATATAGTAAGCAAAGATTTAGAATATTTACAGACCACCCTGAGTAAGAACGTCACTGGATTCTAAGAACATGCTCATACCAGAACATTCATCTTTTGGGCGGGGGAGGGGTGGCGGGGGAGGGAGTGAGGGGGGGGGGCGAGGAGTGTCCACTGGCCCTCAGGCCATATATGGCTGTAGGGGAAGGTATGCCTTTGACCTCCCAGTGCCTGCGGGATTAGAGCACAAACTCATTACAGCCAGCTGACTGAAGGGTTTTCTTTCTTTCATTTGTTATAATGACTTTTTTCTTTTTTTTCTTTTTTTTTTTTTTTTTTTTTATCAGATCTGGCCAGCGACTAGGCTAAAACACTAAGGTTCCCCGCATTCTAATCTTGGACCGAAAGAGATCGTAAAGATATTTGCATTGCTTCGAGTGACAGTCTGCCGGGGGTGAGAGGCCACGATTCCCAGTGCAACAAAGTTTTTCCAATAGTGTGCACACCAGCCCACTGCATCGCCTTGGTCTCTGGGTGCTGCTAGCTTGCTCTCTGCTCACATAGAAAGGAGCCTGTGTAGCACATTTTGGACCGTACACAGCCAGACTGGTGTAAGTTCCTTTTTCTGATTTACGAGTGGGTCTTGAAACAGTCAGAATTTCGCCTATTAAAATTGATATAGGAACGTTCCAAACTTTCAGTCGAGAAGAATTCCTTTCATTTTTACTCTATGCAGTGCAATTGTAATGAATTACAGTATTCCACTATTTATATTCTCCACATCCACTTTCACAGAAGTTCCCTGTCATCCTGCATTAGTTAACAGATGCTACAGCGTCTGATCTTAAGGATCGCGAGGCCCCTGCGTATTTTTCCCATTACGCAGGCCGCTAGATCTGCCCCCATTAGTTATTTCCTCCATGGGAAGGAAGGCCCTGTTGCATAAGCATTAACTCTTTTGTGGTTTCACGTGCTGAACCGGGATGCGGCAGTCAGCAAAACAAATGACACATTTGTCTGAAGGTATGCTCGTTCCTACTTGCGTACCAATTTAATGGTCCTTCAGCTCTCCAGCTAGCTTTGTATGAAATACTAAGAATATTTTTAAAATAATGATTCACAGTAACGACTTTTTTTTTTTTTTTTTAAATCAAGCAACTGTTTTCAGCAAAAGATGCCGGACAACTTAGGCAGCCTTATTTTCTATCAGGAGGGGCATATAACTAACAAGACTGTATGTTTACCCGCGGGTCTTAACCTACCTGCGGTGCAGAGGCTTTTAAACATTTAATCTTAGGGTGTCAGTTCAATTTGTTTTTAAGTGAAGAAAATGACCTTGGTTTTCTTTCTCCATGGATTCCTGAAGTAGGTAATGTGTCTTAGGTCTAACAACATTACTGACCAGAAAACCTGGTTTTGTGCAAAAGTCTCTTTACGACGAAGTGCTGCAACCATTGTAATTCATAGTCTGGTTTATTTTAACAGAGTGCCAGGGGGTCTTAGTTTTGTTGGTAATTCACAATTTGTAGGTATTGGTTACAGTAAATGGGTATTTATTTTAAGGGTAGGCAACTATGCCTTGCCACCTCAAATTCAGGAGATTTCCAAACCAAGATTGGGTTCCTTGACCATGGTTGAAAAAAGTGGTGCTGTTTTATTTACATATTTGACCATATGGTTTGATTAAAAGGTCAATAGGATGCACTTTTTAGTTTGTGCACATGAATCCATTCATTGGTTCAAGAATATTTTTAGTTGCCCTTGCCCTGGAATTCCAGAGGTTCCTGAGGATCACTTCTTGCCCCAAGGAGGTCCCAAGTTCTTGCTAAAAACATGTTCCCGCCACTTACGGGTTCTCTGTACCGGGTGGGCCCAAGAGCAAAATTATCTGCATGGACACGAAAAAGTCAGATTCCAGGACATACTTCAGAGGTGAGTCACTCCTACCTTCTGGCACCTGGCTTTGCAGGGCAGAGGATGGCAGCAAAAACAAATGTCAGGGGCAAAACTGGACTGAACTCAGTCCTCCCCCTTCCTGGCTCTCAGCCGGGAGCTCTCACATTTTAGGGACTTTCTAAGGATTTGAGAAGAAAAGATATTCTTTCCCTCTCAGGTGGTGGGAAAAAATCCACAATCTTCTATTGCAAAGCTTTGTGATCACACAAGATTTGTTTTCCAGAGTTGTTTAAAAAAAACAAAAAACCAACCAAACAAGCACAAACAAACAAACAAACAAAAAAACAGGTAGAGCAACAATAATTCTGAGATTATTCAAATTAAAAAATAAAAACAAAAAAAAACCCCTTTTTGGATTGCATATTTCAGGTTAAAGTTTCTAATCTCCAAAAAACTCATGGAGGAAGTTATGGCATATTCAAAATCAGGGACTTTCAAACAAAGAGTAAGGGCCTCTGTAGGAGGTGAGGCTTGAGTGAAGGTGGGTGAGGGGCCAGGAGAGAAAACTCTGCCCCTTTGTCAGACCACATGACTGTCGTTGTGTCTGTTGCATATATCCATTGAAGGTCATCATAAAACTTCATTTGACAGAGGGTCCTTCTACTTGAAGGAAGAAATGCTAAAAAATACATATTCTAGATTATTGTGTCACCAGAGGAGTTACACAAATCCGGAATAACTATTTTTATTTTTATTTTTTTTTAAATTTTATTTTATTAAGGTATTATCTGTGTACATAGTTTACCATTGCCCCCCCCCCCCCACTTCCCATTTATGCCCTCCCTCCCCAGAGTACTGTGTTCATTGGTTGTACTTATGTTCATGCATACCAGTCCCTTGGTTGTTCTCCTATCTCCACCCAGGTCTCCTTCCCCTCCCCGCTGTCATTTGACAATCTGCTTGTTTTATGGTGACTATCTCAGGATCACATGAATAGAATCTGCTCCTCATTTGGCAGTCTGCTTGTTTTATGGTGACTATCTCAGGACCATATGAATAGAGTCAGCTCCTCCTCTGGTTTTCACCGCCCCTTCCCCTGGGTCCCACTGCTTCCCCTGGGACACACGGCTTGCCCAGGGCACAGTGCACCCTGGGACACTCGGCTCACCCGGGGCACTCGGCCCCCTGGGACACACGGCTCACCCGGGACATGGAATAACTATTTTTAGCAATAAGGTTCCTTTTCCGCAAAATCAAAAAAGACTATCAGCACGTCCTTGAAATTTGAATAAACTTTCAGTATTCATTATGGGAATGTGAATCATTATTTCTCTACAGAAAAAAAACTAAGAAATAAGCACTGTAGCAAGAATTTTATCATAAAACAACTAAGGAGAGAAGTGTGTTAACATATTCTTTGGGTCATAAATGCAGCATAATACACTTTTATTGTGGAAAAAATTGGATACACAGAGAAGTATTCAAAATACTGTAATATCAAGTTAATCAGTAAGTTCATTATTTATTTGTGGATAATGTGGATGTAGGACCATAATTGATATCATCATGAATGTACTTCTTTGGCCCTGGGGATTCAAATTACTATTGTCTTGTACAGTTACTAATGCTTTAAAAAAATCTTTACTTACAGGGAAAATAGAAAATATAAAATTGAAGCAACTTTGTAATTGGTCTGAAATTTTAAGAAATATGAAACAGGGACTGAAACTCTTTACAAATTCCTAAGAATTTGGATGATCCCAGGTAGCAGGTGGTCTTTGCCTTCTTGGCTACCCCTGGCCTCTGTATATTTAATCTAGTCTATTTTAGGCATATCATCCCAGCTGGTTTACCCTCACTTTCCTAATTTCTTTTTCCATTATCTCATAAAACAAGTAGTTATCAAATAAATAAAAGGCAATTTCTACTGTGAGAAGAAAAGCCAAATAATAATTCTCTTAATGAACTGCTAAGCCTAAATTAGACTTCCTGATGTAAACTAAAATAAAATGCCAGAACTTGTGATAAATTAATGACTATTGCACATCTTATGTAAGAGTTTATCTAGTCCATTTTGAGCTAAAAAGAAAAAAAATGAAAAAAAACATGATTTCCCAGTCAGAGGCTAGAGAGAATGAGTTCACATAATGCTGATTATGGAGGTCTACAAGGATCTTCTCCAAACATATTGTAGATTAAGTACCATAGAATTGTTAGATCTATTTCAAGTTCACAGCTACTTCAAGTATTTAAACACTTTGGGATAGGAAACAATCTGTCTATCACAATACAGAGCAAATTTAAGGAATTAAAAATAGCCCAATGGTACTTATAATCTCATAGGTTAAAGTATTTTTTATCCAACCCAAGTATCCATGAGTAAACAAATGAATAAAAAGAGCTGTGGCATATATATATATATATATATATATATATATATATATATATATATATATAAAATGGAATATTATTCGGCCATAAAGAATGAAATCTTGCTATTTGTGACAGCATGGATAAACCTAGAGGGTATTATGCTAATTGAAATAAGTCAGAGAAAAACAGTTACATAGAATTTTACTTATGTGTGGAATGTAAAGAACAAGCACACAAGTAAGATAGAAACAGACTCATAGATACAGGGGAAAGACTAATGGTTGCCACATGGCAGAGGGATCAGGAGGTGGAAAAGTTGACATTAAGAAGTACAGATTAGTAGCTACAAAATAGTCACAGGAATGCAAAGTACAGCATAAGGAATATAGTTGACTAGAGGCTCAGTGCACAAAATTCGTGCATGGGTGGGGTCTTGTGGGGGAGTGGGGGCAGGTAGGGACCCTATCAGCCCTCTAGGCTGGCAGTGGGACACCCTTGTCAGTCCAGGATACAGATCCATCCTGCTGATGTTCATGCAGATTGTCAGAAGCCACCTGGTGGCTGCTTTTATATCCTTTCTTGCTTGCAGAGTGTCTAGGGAGGGGAAGTGGCCACAGAGCCTGAGGCCTAGTTCCAGGAGGCTGGCAGCACTGTTGAGATAGTGCTGGTGGAGCTGGTCCATCGGTGCCTGGCCTGTTCTCTGGAAATTGGACATGCAGGACTACTGAGGGAGTGGCTGCCACTGGGCCATTGGGCCGCTGGGATGGGTCTGTCAGCTGAGTGGTGCTTCTGCTGTGGGAGCTCAGTGACCACTAGGGAGCAGCTCCTACATTGAGCATCTTCCCCCTGGTGGTCAGTGTGTGTCATAGCGACCAGTTGTTCTGGTCGTTCCTGTCGTTCGGTAGCTTAGGCTTTTATGCATATACTAGATGCCCCTTGTAGGAAGATTCCTGCAATAGGACTTACTGCTGTGGTTTCCGCTGCCCCGCCTGCTTCCCTTCCTTCACTGCCGCTCCACTTGCTTGCTTCTCCACAGCTTCGCTCCCTTCTGCAGTGCTTGGCTTCTTTCTATGCTATCTTTAGTCTTAGCTCTGGCCTGGATATGCAAAATAACCACCATCTTGGTTGTATTAATTTGCATACTCACCCTGATTGGCTGGTGGGTGTGGCTTGTGTGTACAGCGAAGGTACGGTCAATTTGCATGTTTCTCTTTTATTAGAGAGGATATAATATTGTAATAACTTGTATGGTGTTAGGTAGGTATTGGAAATATCAGGAGGAACACTTTGTAAAGTATCTGATTGGCTAACCACTATGCTGTATACCTGAAACCATACAAAATAATGTTTAATGTAAACTGAAATTGAAAAATAAAATTAAAAACTATTTCTTCTCTAGCTTCTTTGAGCTAGTGCTCATTCTGTCTCTTTTTTTCTGTCTCTTCTCTCTGTAGCTTTTCCCTTAACTAGATTATCCCCAACCCTGACTCCAAAAACCAAGTAAGCACAGTTAACTCTTAATTATCATAGTTTAGTTTTAGATTTCATGTCCTCCTCCTCCCCCCACCCCCTGCCTCCCTTGCCATCCCCATGCTGTGGTGCCTGCCCTCCCATTTACTCAGAAAGTAGCCTGAAACTCTAGTCCCATAGCAATGCATTAAATTGCCTTTTATGCACCTCTTCCCCACAGTACTGTAAACATTTAGAGCACATCCTTTTCCCCAGCATCCAATAAGTTCCAGTCATCGAGTAGGTGCTCCACAACATTTATAAAATAAGTGAATAAACAAGGGAGAATAAATAAATAGAATCGAATACATGAATAGGAAATCTCACCTAAATGGAATGCTGCCATTATGATGACAGCGTAGCACTTTTTGCCAGTTCCTTTTGTGCAATAGCCTAGGTAGAACATGAAGCTCCACACGACCAGGTGAATTCCACTTGGCTAGCTGTAACCATTAAAACGTCACCTGCTGTCAGACATACCTTTCACTCTCTGCGTGTTATTTAAGAGAGTGAAGGCCCTGGGCCTAGAGCATTTATATATATGCTCTAGGCACAGGGCCTTTATATATACTGATTAATTTATATATACTGATTAATATTATATATATTTTATAGAGAGGAAGGGAGAGAGATAGAGAGCTAGAAACGTCGATGAGAGAGAAACATCGACCAGCTGCCTCTTGCACACCCCCCACCGGGGATGTGCCTGCAACCAATGTACATGCCCTTGACCAGAATCGAACCCGGGACCTCTCAGTCCGCAGACCGACGCTCTACCACTGAGCCAAACCGGTTTCGGCTAGAGCATTTCTTTTGGATAAATGATCATTAAGGGTTAATGACCCAATGCCTTGCTTCAGACCAGTGTTTCCCAAACTTTTACCTATACATTCCCAAAAACTCTAGTTTAGCACTTCATAGTTGGGATTCAGGAATCTGTATTTTAACAACTCCACCAGGTGATTCTCATCATGAGGGAAGTTTGGGAAGCACTGCTTTAGACCAAAAACTAAAACTATGTCTAATCGGTCATTAGTCTCCCCCTACATGACCTGAAACTCCATGATTATTGCTTAATTTAAGCACAAACTACAATGCAGGCAGAACATTGCCTATCTCTGTCCTTTAAACATAATGAGCACGGGTTTCAGTGAATTTAATCAGTTGTTTACATATGAGTTGGTTCTTGGCAATAACAGAAATTGTTTCCTTGGCTTAAAAAAAATGTAAACATACTATTCTAAGAGGTCAAATCATATTGTTTATTTCTTCCACAATCAACATCATTATGGTTGATTGAATATTTTTTAAGTTACAAATTGGATAAAATTTTATCTCAATGTTGGGTTATGTTACTCTCTATTCACCTTTTCTCTCTTACCATAAATCTCATTAGTTTCTTGAAATATATAATAGCCTTTGTCTAATGACAGTGTGACCCATGCTTCTTCAGGCAGTTTGCTATTGTACGATTTCAGAAATACCTGAGATTTCTTAAATTAGCAACAGAAAATGAATCGTGGATTTTCCCAAAGTTTTGCTTTACAAACATCAATGGCAGCACAAAACTTTGTTATACTTCTTCAGTCTACTTGATAATTTCCTGATCAGGCCATCCCATGCTTGGAGGAACCAAAGGAAGCCTGCCAGAAGCAAATAGATTGTGGATTTCTTTTAAAATTCTATTTTTTAAATAGCTTGGCTTTTTCCTGATAATATAAACGATTTAGACTAACAAGCCACTCATTGATCTTTGACCTTTTCAGCCACATCAAAAGAGTCTTAAAAGCCAATTAGTGGAAATGCGGAGAAAAGGTCATTTTATTACAGCACTCAACGTTGGAGCCACAATATTTTACATAGATTCATATTATCACCTGGCTTTCATTAGAAAAATAGAAATACTTCAGTCCTAAAGCAGGTAGATATTTTGCATGCACACATGATTCTACTCTTCCTCCTACTGGATGTAGTAGTCTCCTCAGTACTGCCAACACACACAGTCTCTGGTAAACACTCTCTTGATGATCTCTTTGATGTACAACAGGGATAACACTGATAAATGATGTCTATCGATAATCCCCAAGCCTCATTTTAGTCACTGGTTTTAATTGCTTTCTCAGAACAGCCCTTTACCAGCAGACTATTTCAGGAGTAATGCATGTAAGATTAAACACTGGCTTTTTTTTCCTCTTTCCTCCTTTTCTTCTCTGATAACGTTGATTTTAGGCAGGATAACACAGAGAAAAGGGAGAAAATCAAGGACTTGGTTGGCTGCAGAACCTTGGTTAACTCAAGGTAAGCCCTCAGAAATTAAAGCAATTACATTATTAAAGTGATTATTAAATATATTTGTAATTAAATTTCTAAAAATCTGGTGTCACAAGTCACATTCATTCATTAATTTTTCTGATTTAAACTTGAGGATTGTAATTCCCAAGGCCCTGGGCCAGATATACTTTGGAATGTATAATAATAGAAAGGTATGGCTATTGTCTTTAGGAAATTATAGTCTTCCAAAGGATGCGACAATTTGGTAAGTCCCTCGATATATTGTGCTGGGGTATAATGTCTCTCTGCGAGTTTAATAATAATAAGAAGAAGTAGAAATCATTTTGATTTTGATAGCTGGCATTTTTCTGTGGTGCAGAGAACCAATTTACCTTACTTTTAAAATGAGAGTATCTGATTTTTCTCCAAGGAAGGCATTATCTTTATATATATGGCAGAAAAGTAAATAAGTATACAAAAACAAACAAACCCAGGAACAAAAACCTAAATATATCCTAAAATGAAGCATAACGACATAATGCCATAATCTAAAAAATATGTGGAACTGGTAGAATAAAGTCTCCAAGGTCACTTGTAACATACAAGTATCAGGTATTGAAAAACTGTATTAGACTTTGATTTTCTGAGCAGGAATTTCCAGTCTTTTCCTGAATACTTTTCCTTTAAAGTACAAGCAGACCACATTCATCAAAACCAGATGCTAATGTCCCTCTGCTCAGTTTCAGTTATCAATATCAAGTTTGAAAGATACAAAACATTTTCGTAAAAAATTGACTATGCCTGTGATCAGGTTGTATTCACCAGAGTTGACGTGAGCCAAGGTCCATAATACCTTTGAAATAAAACAAAACAAAACAAAACAAAACAAAAAAACACAAGGTCATTCAGACTGTGTTTTTCTCTTAATTTTTTTAAATTAAAAAAAATTGTTCAAAAAATTTCCCATACATGTGCAACACACACATACACACACACACACACACACACACACACACACACACACACGCACATTCTTGTTAAGATCTGCTAAATATTAGGATGTTAGGTCAGGAGAAAGTCAAGCTTCCTGATTTGGTGCCTTGGAAAACTGCTGACACAATGATCAGCCCTTCAAACTCTTGGTTGGCTCTATTGGTCATAGGGTGCCCATATGATGGAGTATGCAGTCAACAGTCAACTGGTGTTGCCGCTCCCATAGTCTGGAGTGGATGGGATAAACCACAAAGTATAGCTTCACAGCTAGTACCAATGTGTTGGTAGAAATGGGACCATATTGTACACTTATATCTTTAAGAGAATAATGTATCCTTGAGGTCCTTCAGTGCCATTCCTTCGGTCATCCTAAATTCTAATGGTATACATTTTCTCCAGCTACATAAAAACCTTTCTTTTCTTCTTTGAAAATAATACTAATAGCTGTGATATCTCATACAAAATTTTATAGTGTTTAAATGCATTTGCATACTTGTTTCAGTTTAGTAAAAGAAAGTTTATTGCAGCTACAGAAATTCAAAGAGACAAATACTTAAATTTTAAAAAGTTACTAATCCACTATTGGCATAGCATTGATAAAAAATACCAACTAGATATTAATATTCCAATATAATATATGAGATCACATAGCATAATTGAATATCACATCTATATTAAATGTGATCTAAACATTATTTGGAATTTTAATCGTAGGAAGATAGGTAACTGCTAAGCTAGGCACTAAATGTGCAATGGAAAATGAAACAATCAAGGAACTCTGCCTTCTTAGACTTTACAGTGCATATAGCTCACTGACATAGTCTAAACACACACATAAATAAATGAACACATCAAGAACAAATAAATAAATAAAATGATAATATGTGCAATGGAGAAAATAAAGAGGGCATAGTAGGACTTATTTAATTTTGTAAGTCATGGGTGGTATGGCAGTGAATTACATGTGTAGACTTGACTGGGCCACAGGGTGCCTAGATATTTGGTCAAACATTATTCTGGGTGTGTTTGTGAGGGTGTTTCTGGATGAGATTAACATTTGAATTGGTAAACTTAATTAATAAAGCAGATTGCTTTTCTCAATGTGCATAAACTTTATTCAATTCTTGAAGGCTGAATAAAACAAAAAGTAACAGAAGACTTTGCCTTCCTGACAAGCTTTGAGCTGATACATCAGTTTTTTCCTGCCTTCTGACTCTAATGGAATCATTGGCTTTTCCTGGATCACAAGCCTGCTGACATTCACACTGCAACTACCCTCTTAGCTCTCTTGGAAACTGCAGTCTCCACAATAACATGAGCCAATTCTTTATAACATACCTCTATCTGAATATCTATCTGTCTATCTATCTATCTATCTATCTATCTATCTATCTATCTATCTACCTACCTACCTACCTATCTACCTACCTACCTATCATCTATCGATCATCTATCCATATTTATGAAAATAAATATTTGTAAGTACACATATCTTATTGGTTCTGTTTTTATGGAGAACCCCGTTTTTCTGAAAAATAGTATAGATGATATCCTTTAGGAAGTTTCATTTATTCTGAGATATAGAAAATAAATAGACACTAACAAACTAAAGCACAAAATGTTTGTAAACCTCTTGAATTGAAAATAGGCCTCAATGACTGAAATTTGGTGTAAAACATATGTGAAAAACATATGTACCATATGAATTTTATCTTACAGTCTAAGTGAATTATGAAATGTTACATGACTTATGTTTATAATTTATAATTTAAAATACATTTTGTCTTTAAAATTAATTTGTACTTTAAAATAGATCACTGGAACGAGTGATTGGAGGATACACCAAAGGTGGTGAGTGAGTTGTAACTGAGATAAGACAGGAGGGGGCACAGTAGAGATGGAGAGAAGTAAACAACAATTAGATGATCTTGGAGGTAAAATCAGCAGAACTAACTTATGACTAAAGAAGATGAGAAGAAGGTAATGTGAACAATAATTCCTTTGTTAATGGCTTAAGCAAATAACTTGAAACTTTTAGGTGAGGAACAGATTTGAAATGAATTGTTATAGTGAAATTTGGGGCATATTTACTTTCTAAATGTAGCACTCAGAATAGTGATTTCCAAAAGAATTACATATAAGGATCTGAAGCTCAAGAGAGAGGTCTTACTTGGAGATGTACCTTTGGAAGCCATAGGCTTACAGATGATATTAAAGGAATGGCAATGTTTGAAGTCATCTAGGGAATGAACAGAGTCAGAGAAAAGAGCCTGTAGGGTTGAGTCCTGAGCAATAAAATAAAGTTTGGGAAGAGAAATGAGCATATAAAAAAGACTGAAGAGTGGGCAGTAAGCGATATCAGAGAGTGTGGTGTCACAAAAGTCAAATGAAGAAGAGGTATTGTGACTAATGGAGAAAGCAAGAGTGCCAAGTAAGATAATGGAAATTAAGAGGAGAATATAATGAGTTGGCAGATGGAGATACACATTGCTTGATTGCCTACTTGGGGTGGGAGAGAAACCATCAAGAAGGATCATCGTGTCTAGTAGAGTGGAAGATCACCCTAGCAAATAATTCTCTCAAGACTGATAGGATCATGTCACAACCAAAGTAACAGATGAAAAAAAATCTGAAAAATGAAAAAAAAATATTTATGTTTATTTATTTATTTTAATCCACACCCAATGATATAATATTTCCATTGACTTTTAGGGAGAGTGGAAGAGAGAGAGAAAGAGAGAGAGAAACATCAACGTGAGAGAAAAACATTGATTGGTTGCCTCCTGCGTGAGCCCCAACCAGGGTCTAAGCTGGGAAGGAGCCTGCAACCAAGGTACGTGCCATTGACTGGAAATGAACATGGGACCCTTTGATCCACATGCCGATGCTCTATCCACTGAGCCAGTTAAGGCTGAAAAAGAATTTTATACATAATTTCTGGAATTGTCAGCTTTCTAAGATGTTATATCAACTCTATATGTATCATTTCATCATGACTATTGTGTTGGAAATATCAGGTAGTTTTTTTTCTCTCTAAACACTGCCTGCAAAAAAAAGTGTCAAAATTCCTGAAAAGTTTCATAGAAAATCTAATTCAAATGAAGATCTTAATTGCGATAGAGAAATACCGTATTTGCCGGCGTATAAGACGACTTTTTGGCCCTGAAAAATATGCCTCCAAGTGGGGGGTAGTCTTATACGGCGAGTATATAACAAACTCTGTATTTTTTGTGGAAATGTTAGGGGGTCATCTTATACGCCCAGTCTCTTATACGCCGGCAAATACGGTATTTTTCAGGGCCAAAAAATCGTCTTATACGCCGGCAAATACGGGTAGTCCTGAATTTATATTCCTTCTTTTGACAGCTAGAGAACTGGCATAAGTATATGGAACAATTGTTCACAGACATTAAGGTAATAGGTAGTACTATAATCCCTGAGAGAAATAAACAAACAAACAAAAAACCAAAAAAACCTAAGGTAAACCTTAGCCTTGCCTGGCTCTGTTCCGAGAGGCACGTTTGTGTCATGGTTTAAACAAAGGGATCTCAAGCAGAACATGGGTGTGTTGCTGAGTTGAGGAGACAGAGTTAGAAGTTCAGAGAGCCTGAAGCAACAGATTTTGGGGAGCAGAGTATTGAAAGGTGGGAGACACCCCTGGGAGAAGTCAGGAACTCCTCTTAGGGGTTGTCTTAAGCCTTTGGCTGAATATTAAGCCATATATACATAGTGAGAAAGTCAGTAGGTCTGGGCAAAGAGCAACCAGGCATCTATAAGCTGAACAATTCCTAGAAATTAATCATGAGGCATTCATGTACAAATACCCAAAGTAGAGAATCTTCTTTAACACTTGAGAAATTCAGTAGAGAGCCCAGAAATATCATGCCCAGGTAGGAAGCCTAAATTAGCACTAGAGTAATCCTTATTAATCTTAGTAGCAGGTCTTTAAAAGATCAACTAAAATGCCTGCAGAAAAAAATCCAGCAGTCTTTAAAAGGATTTCTCCAGTTTGGCTCAGTGGATAGAATATCAGCTGGTGGACTGAAAGGTCCTGAATTCTATTCCAGTCAGGATACTACCTTGGTTGCAGGCTCCTTTCCAGACTGGGCCCTGGTCAGGGCTCATGCAGTAGGCAACAATCAATGTGTTCTCTCACATTGATGTTTCTCTCTGTCTTTCCCTCTCTCTTTAAAAACCAATGAAAAAATATCCTTGGGTGAGGATTAAATAAAAAGATTTTTAGATGTGGGTATGAGGAAAAAACATGGGAATATATGATCCACATTCGGGAGAAAAATTAGTAAAAAGAGACTAAGAAAAGACAGAGATGGTGGAATTAGCAGATAAGGACTTTAAAAACATAATATTTAAAATGCAAATTTAACTGAAGGGGATTAACAACACATTAGACACTTAGAAGAAAGTACCAGAGAGCTTGAACACTACAGTTCAGCACAAATTAAAACACTGAACTAATAGAGCTTCAGTAGACTGTGGGAAAATATCAAGTAGTCTGACATCTCTATAATGGTAATCTTGAAAAGTGAGGTAGAGGAGGAGAAGAGAAAACTTTTTGAGTAGTGGTTGAAATTTGTCCAAATGAAAAGTAAAAACTTACAATTCTAAATGCTTTAATAAACCCTATTCAATATAAACAAAAAGGAAACTACATATAGGCATATAATATTCAAATTGTTGAAAACAAGTAATAAAATGAAAAGCAGTTAGAAAAAAACAACAATCACAACACATACAAAAAAACAAAGACAAGAATGCCTACGGCACCTTGAATGAAACTGTGCAAGCCAGAAAATCTTTAAAATGCTGAAAGAATTAGGAAAATGAGTCATTCTAGAAACATTCTTATAAAATACAAGCAAAATCAGGCAAACAGAAGCTACAAAACTTTGTTGCCAGCAGACCTGTTCTGCAAGAAATGTTGAAGGCAGTTCTTCAGGTAAAAGAAAATTGTTAACAGATGGAAACTTATGTCTATGCCAAGGAATGAGAAGCACCAGAAATAGTAAATGTGAGATTAAATATTAAAGACTTTTTACTTTTCCTAAATTTCTTCACCATATAATTGACTGAGAAAGGAACTGCAAAACCAGCTAGAAAGCAGTTAGAAAAATTATAACAAACATGCACCTATCAATAATTACTTAAAATGTAAATGGACTAAATTTTCCAATCAAAAGATGTAGAATGGCTGAGTGGATAAAAATACAAGACCCATCTATATGCTGCCTACAAGAGACACACTTCAGATACAAGGACGCACACAGATGGAAAGTGAAGGGATGGAAAAAATTCCATGCAAATGGAAACCAAAAGAAAGTTGGAGTGGCTATACTTATATCAGACAAAATAGACTTTAAAACAAAGAGACAAAGAAGGGTGTTATATAATGATATAGGGTTCAATCCAACAAGGAGATACAACGTTCAGTGGGGTGAACTGAACTTTTGTTAGTAAAGCACCGATGCTTATAAATCACATTGTTATATAATGGGTGCTTATAATGCTTACAAATCACATTGTTTTACGGACCTCCCTATTAGAAATTAACTCTTCATCACTTATATTTTTATATATTGTTTTAAGTACACCAGAAAGGGGCAAGGCTACAGCCCATACACACCTAATTGTAGATGTGTCCGTGAGATGTCACACATGTGAAGTGCATATGTCATTTATTTCGCCACAGAAATAAAATCAAGAACTGCTGTGGGAAAGGAGGATGCATATGTGCTTAAACTGCTGCAGACAGGAGGGCAGAGCAGAATAGCATTTGGGTGAGACGGCCATAAGGAGGCTTCCTACAGAAGCTAACTCAATGTGGGAGTCAAATGGGTGTTTGCTATTTGGACAAGATGATAAGGAAAGAGAGGGTATTATAGGCATAGGGAGCAATATTAGTAAAGGCATAAAATGAAGGAAACAATTCTTGGTATGGTTATTAGCATGGGATGGAATATGGATCAGTGAGGAGGAGAGGTACTTGCAATAAAAATATGGGAAACCAAGAGATTGATGGAGGCTGGGTCATAGAGAATGTGCATGCCATATTATGCTGAGTTTGGACTTATTTCTGCAAATGATAGGGAAATTACTGAAGCATTCTGAGCAGGTAAATAGTGAGAAATTTATTTATATTTTAGAAAGATTGCTCTGGAAGTATTTTTGCAGAGTAAATGAAAGCATGGAGACAAAAGACTGACCTAGCTTTAAAAAAAACTATTATAGTAGCATAGCAAGAGAAGGCAAGGGCCTAAGGCCATTGTAGTGGCAGGAATGGGGGTTGGAGAATGTCTCTTGATCATTAGAACTTGGTGCTGTTGGAATGTAGCTGGTGATAGAAGAGAAACAAACCAAGGTGATCTAGCGTTTGGACCTGGGTCATTCACTGGGTGAAGAGCAGCACAATAAGAAACAGGCCAACAATTTTCCAGTGATTTTGGAAGACTGATGAGGCTAGCAGACAGTGATATTGTTGAAATAGAATGTGGAAGGGATGGTCTCCTGGGATGTCCAAGGAGGGTGTTTCATAGGATTTAGCTTCCCTGGTTCTGCCCACTGGCTGAGCATCTATCTCATTGACACATACACACATTACTGCTGACGAACCCAGCTCAGATAACACACTAATGATCTTCTTTCTCCTGCAGATGAAAACATATTAACATTGTGACCCATGATTCAGTGTAGCCTACCCCAAAATACTCAAAACGTTCTTTTGCATTCTGATTATTCTGGGTTTAATTATCATGCCCTTTTAAGCAAGTCTCCGGACTTCAGTTTTCTATGAGAAAGCTGAACTCAATGCTTGCTACATTGTATTTGTGGTTCGTTTAACAATAAAATCTGTACTGTGCTGGACAATAAAAAGAGGCTTTTTTAGTGAATAAATCCTCAGATAGTGAGTGGGTATTTGAATAGATTGAATATTCCTTTTTATTTTTCAAAAGCAAAAAAAAAGCATTATATTTTTTTCATCAAAGCATTTGAAGATATTTCCTGTGTGGAAATCACATTGATTCTCCAAGTATTATGACAGTAAAATATCTCTTGCCTTTAGGGACTATTACCTCCAGAGTGTCTAATATAGTTTGTCACTAGGTAGTTTAAAAACAAATCAAATAATCAAGGGTAACTATTTACTTTTTTCATAAAATAAAAAATATTTCCCCTTCCTAAATCTAATTTTGGGTCTGCCAAAGGGCTCATAAAATAACCTACTTTATGAAAAGGACCAGGTAAAACCTCAAGGACAGTTTTGAACATTTGGCAATGTTGTTCTTTACTTTTCAAAGGTTATCTTCACTGAATGTGGGTTTAACGGAAAGTGGTGGAACTGTGATTTTATTTTTTTTAATGTCATTGCTCAGGGGAATGACTTTAGCACAGCTGCATCAATGACTGTTAGGGTATCATTTTCTTTCCCCTGTTCATAGAGTTGTATATACAAGAAAACCAAGACCTCGTTTCTGGTTTTGCTTCTTCTCCCCTTGGGACCTGCCAGTGTTCTCAATTTAAATCTAAGGCATAAGTGCAATGGGTTGACTTTGGCTTAGCTATAAAGTCAGACATTCAGGACTACACGAGAAAAATCATTGCATTGATTCTGATAGCTCACAAACTATTCAGCTTCGGTTGATAGCTCTGCTTTATTTAAATACATAACATATTTTAAATTCTTATTATGCTTGTTTGTGAATGGGAATGGAACAATTTGTGGCAATATTAAACATATGGGAAATCTGTATAGCTCTGAATTAGCCCTTTTGGTGCTTTTGCTCCAATTTTGTGTTTGTTTGTTTGTTTGTTTGTTTTTCATGCAAATGAGTTAGGTCTGCTATAGGTATAAACTGAACGGTGAATTCGGTGGTGGGTTTGTCAGTAACAAAATTCCAACTCACTTTTGTTCTCAACTAATGGTCTCTCTAGAAGGTGGTCGGAGACCATATTTCTGTACGGGTCTGGTCTTCCAAATATGTTGGCAGTTCTTGGCCTCCACTCAGATCCTGACTGGTATGGAATTTGTTTTTCTTTGAAGACTACTCCAAGACCTGCGTAGAATGATTTGTATCTGGGTCTGTTTTGCTTTTCAGGTGGTATCATACTCCCTTACAGAGACTTTGCCAGGAATAACCTCTGTTGGAAAGAGAGGGAAGGGGAGGGGAAGGAAAGAGGGATGGGAGAAACAGAGCATATCAGATTGACTTTATATTTCAGAGTATTGAGAAAGAAAGCAGGACTTACTATGGAATTCACTTAAATAAATATTCCATTGCCTACACAATCACACTCAAGTGTTTTGGTACAAGATGGGAAAGATATAGCTTGATGGTTATTCATAGATGGCTATAAGTGCAATATTAGCTCACAGTGTGATTTTGATGCATAAAAAGAAGATCATATTTAGGCTGCATTGATGGAAACGTTGTACCTGAGTCATATATAGGGTACAGTGGTCCCTCTAGCTGCTGCTGCTTTAAGGGACTGGATTTAATTCAGATACCTCAATCTAAAAAGGATGGTGACAAATTAGAATGTGTCTCAAGATGACCATGGAGTAGCCCTAGTACAGAAGATATGACATTTGAGGAAGAGTGAAAGGCAACATATTTATCTCAGACCTTAGAAGGATTAGATTGCATTTCTAAAAGCGTGTTTGACTGACAACTGAGTCAGAATCACTGGAGGTGCTTTTAAAAATAAAAATTTATTGGACTCACCTACAAATTAGAGAATCAGGATCTTGGGTGCCAGTTGTGAGAGGGAAATGCTTCTTAAAGAAGCATCCAGATGACATTTATGAGAACTTCTAGAATGCAGAAGCTGAGAGCAATCTTCCAGGGGTTGATGGGCTGTATCCCAGGGTAGACAGAAAGGGTAAGGCACATGATATGGACCCAAGGGTGGAACTAAAACCATAGGCAGGCAGATTTCACTGTAACTAACCCCCTGAAATCACCTGCACTTCTTCATCAGAAATGGTTTTAGTTTTCTCTGTGTAAACTCATTTCTTAACAAAGTACATTCACTCCATGGGTGCTAAGTAAATATTTGTGAAACATATGAATGAGTAATTATCTAATTAGGATGACTGCATATTCTGGTTTGATAGAGCAGTTCTTGATTTACACCTGTTAAGCCAGTGTTTAGCATTTGTCCCAGATTTCTCATTAAACAAAACACCAAAGTGTTATTATTAGTTTCATGAAAGTAAGATAGGATGGGTCTAGCCTACTTCCACTTGTGAGGTGAATGTAAGTGAACAGAGTTGCTACTTTTATTGTGTCTTGTGAATCCTCACCCAAGGGTATTTTCCCATTGATTTTTAGAGAGAGTGGAAGGGAGGGAGAGAGAGGGGAAAGAAGAGAGAGAGAGGAAGAAAAAGAGAGAGAGGTGATGATGAGAGAGAAATATTGAATGCAACTATTTTGGGGCCCACTCACTTACCAAGACCAGTTTGTCAGTTAATAAACATTTCAAAAATTATATAATTTAATTAGTCTTAGTGACTTTCTCCTTTTACTTTCCAATGTGTCACAGTTTTGATGACGCATTGAGTGGTCATCCTACTTTAATGGCTGATGAGAGCTGGGTTAGGCTGCCACAGAAAGTAGTAGATGTCCTGTTCCAAGAGATTTTGAGGAAACAGACGAAATGAGCCTGCTAAGGGATGCCGAGGACAGCGCCTCAGAATCCGGAGAGAAACTAGACTAGACCGCTGGGTTTCAGCAAGACAATATCTTGCCTTCAGAGGAGAGAAGCAAATCATCTTTTATTAATTTTCATCCATCAAGTAACAAAAAAAAGGAAGAAAGGAAGGAAGGAAGGAAGAAAGGGAAGGACAGAAAGGGAAGGGAGGGAGGGAAAGAAGATGGGAGGAGAAAGTGAATAGAGAAGGGGGAAAGAAAAGAGGAGCAAAACCCAAGCTGCCCTTTCCCTTTTGGACGTAATGCTGAAGGGTTACTTCCTTCTGGAACCATGCCTAGTGTTTGTGAGTGAGCTCCAGGATGGCCTGTTTTCATGCAATGACCCTCATGGTCCAGGTCACTGCAGCCGAATAGGCACCAGGTGCCCTGTGGACATGCAGAATCAGCTGGAGTCAGAAGGTCACACAGCCAGTGGAACCACGGAGTGAGGGGAAGCTTTCTTGGCAGTTGTTAGGAAAACTGCAGACAAGACTGTGTGGGTATCGCACCGGTACTGCGAGTACTGGCAGTGAGAAGCACCAGTGGCGAAGGCCTCTCCCCTCCGCGATGCTACTGTAGCTGTTACTGTGTGAGAGCTAAAAGTGTGGAGTCAGACACTGAGCCCAAGCATGGTTCCACACCTTACAGCCCAGGGGATCCTGAGTAATTCCCTGCACATGTCTAAACCTGTGTCTTCATCTGCAAAGAGAGATCATGTTTCTTGCTTCATTTTATTTGGGAAGGATTAAATGAAAGAATGCATGACCCGTGGTTTACTGTCTGATAATACTGGGTAAACACTCATTAAATTGCAGTGTATTATTTATTATTAACATTATTATTGTTATTTAACATTATTATATTATTACTATTATTACTGTGACTGGGTGGCATTCTGGTTTTCCTCTATTTCCTTCACATTTTCAATACTATGACTATTGCTTCATTTATTCACTGAAATAAATAAAATTAAATTTACTATTAAAGCCCTACTGTATGCGGAGTTCTGAGATTATTGGGATTGAAAGATGCATGAGACAAATGGAGAAACTAGACTTTTGCGTGTTTGGGGAGTTTACCCATAAGTGATATAAAGAAGTTTCTGCCTCTTGAATCTCTATTATAACAACAGACTGAACTCAAGAAAGAGTGGTTTTACATTCTTTGGGACAGTTTACCATTTGGACATGCCAGACTTTTACTTCTGGAGATGATGTATGGACACACATGTGTGTTTTCTCTGTGTGTACGTTAGACCTTACTATGGGTCTTGCCAAAGTTGTCTCAGCTGGTAGCATGGTGGCAATGGCCCGGCATGATTTTAGGCAAATGGGATTTAAGTGCAGGCTCTGTTCCACTTCAACTATCTTCCCCACTCTGCACGGCCTGCAGGTGACAAGGCAAGGCCTGTCACACCTCCACAGAGGACTTTTTACAAGTTGCTCCCTTTGCTGTGAACAACCATCCCTCCTCCACGGCCTGTGGAGCACCACTGATCTCCCAGCTCAGCTCCTGTGTGAGCTGCCTCCTCTGTGAAGTCTGACATACTGGCCTTGAAGGAGGGTGGGCCACACTCTGTTGGCTCCGCTGGGCTTTCTATAATTATACAGGAAATATCTTTATTGTCCTTCACTGGTTATGTTTTTCTGCTGATCATAAGCAGAAACTAATTCTCATTGATTTTTTTTATCTCTGGCATACAGCATAATGCCTAGAACATAAATGGGAATCAAATAAAAAATTGCTGAATGGGTTGGTGAATGAATGCATGAACAGATGAATGAATGAATAAAAGTGATGACTACAGTAGTACAGATATGTAAGATGAGTTTTGCTACCCTGAAACTTTTCCTGCTTTATCAAAAAAGTATCTAGGAGTGACTTCCTCTAATACTTTCCATTTCAGAATCTTGATTCTCTTACTCTAGCTGAACTCTCACAAGAACTATCTCTTACCTACTTTTCCTAACCAAACTTCGAACATTCAATTAAATGATTCAGAAACTAAAAACCATCTCCCCCAGTTGCCTTTGCTAGCTGTTGCCAAACATTCTCATTCACCTGCGAACCCTATAGAGTTGTCATCACTTTCAAGTTCTTAAAAGCCCCAACTTTCTCTCACCATCACTTCCAAACCTGATGACAATTCTAACCCTCCAAGACCACAGCCCTTCCACCTGTCTCGACCCTATCTCTGCTCAGCCACTGATAACCCTGACCTCTAACTCACACCTTCTCTTATAGTTTCCATTAATCTATTTTCCCCTTCAGGATTTTTCTCAGCTTTGTTCGAGCATGTTGGCTTTTACTTTTCACCAACAGTCAACACTGAATTCCATCTGCCCTCTCATCCACCATCTGACACACTCTCTTTTGTTATTAACCTCTTATCCCTGTCCTGCTCCCCACGTTCTTTTGAGGCCACATTTAGACACTCACAGGTCTTCCTTATTTCACAAAGTTATCACTGGATTCCACACACTTAGCTAACTGCCACTCAAGATTCTCCTACTGTTCATTGATCTCGGCCAATGGGGCAGTTCCTTAATCCCTTTCAATCTGAGGCTTCCTTGACTGAGAAATGTAACACGTCAGTTTTGGAGTAGAATCCAAGGTCAACTAATTCTCTCGAGATATTGATGATTGGCCCTGTACATTCTTTTTTCTTCAGCGTTAAATGGTTGATCCTGATCACTTTTCTATACTGTGTGCTTGTTCACTTCCTAATTCATTATTGATTCAACACCTTTTTAGTTTCATTATATCCAAATTAGGAAATATTCAATTTGAGATAAAAAGTATAAAGCACTTAGTGCAATGCCTTGCATATAAGAGATCTTTAAATATCAGTTCTCTACATTTACCATTTCTCTTTGTCCTCAACCATCATGCGGCTTTTTATTTTTTATCTTAATTTCTCAGGTAGAAAATGAGCAGAGAGATTGATTAAATCTCCCTAGTTTTCATGACTGCTCAGTGGCTGTATCAGAACCAGGAGCCAGGTTTCCCACATCCAAGCACAGGCATGGTGTTCCACCCTTGGCTTCTTTGCTTCTAAACCAGCCGTGGGCAAACTACGGCCCGCGGGCCCGAGAGCAGAGGGTTCTCTTGCTCTCCCCTCTGCTCCTTCTCCAGCAGCCCAAGATGAGAGTGCCAGCATGGTCAGGTTGCTTTTGTTCTGGCCCTCCGGTCCAGTTTAAGAACCCATTGTGGCCCTTGAGTCAAAAAGTTTGCCCATCCCTGTTCTAAATGATACTTCACACCAAACTCCAAAGAGACTTTCAGATTTAATAATTATCCGGAACACAGAGATTATTAACCATAGAGTAACACTGAAAATTTGCCCCAATTTCTTATTATTTTATTTTTTAATTACAGTTTATATATAATTACAGTTTATATTTATACAATATTATTTTGTATTGATTTCAGTGTTCCCCCTTACATTTCCAGTACCCACCTGTATGTCCTAATTTAAAACTAGTGAGTACAAGACATACTAAATTTGCAAAATAGAAAAGAATAATTACTCACATGCAAAAGTAAACTTACTTTACAAAGGGGAAAACCACTGAAAATGCCTCTAAAGTGTAAGTACCCGGTTACCTAAAATATCTTATGTAAATTATGCAACTTATATAACTTTGGGAAAGTTTCTTAACCTCTACTGAACTATGGTAGAGGTTAACCCTAACCCAGTACCTAATGCAGTTATATGCTTGACCCATAATGGTGCTGTTTTCCTCTGCTTTCCCGCCCCCACCCCCACCCTCTTTGTGAGATTCCTTGATTACAATCCAGGAAAGCTATCTTCCTTGGATTCTGAAGTTAGCACCCATACCACAAATGTTAAAGCTTTTTTTCAGGGGGTCGCATCTCTGTTCTTTCACTTGTTTGTCATAGAAAAAAATAAAATAAAGGAAACATCTTCAATGCCCAGCTTTGAGGAATTAAACACAAGATAGTAAATCTATTTAATGTGATACTGTCCATTATAAACAAGGTTAATATATATTTGTATTTGTTAATATGAAGAGAAATTCATAATATATCATTAATTGAAAACAACAAGTTCAAAACAACACATATAGTCTTATACCATTTAAATCAGTCTTATGCATACAAACTCATAGGTACTTACATATAAGCACATGTATCATTACTGGATTCCCTATAACTAGACATTGAGGACGTTTCTTTATTTCTTCCTATTATGACCAAGCTAAAGAACACAGACCTGGTTTCCTAAGGAAAAGTTTCAACACACTTTGGAGGTTATATATTAACATTTTCAACTAACAACTAATATCTTAGCGTAATGGGATTGTGATTGATTTTTAAAAATTTCAATTGACATTATGTAGTTATACAAACATCTATTATTTGTTTAATAAAAAATAATACAAAGGATAAAATCAATCGAACTCTATATTCACTGAACTACATCATTTACCCTGGCAGGTCAATATAGCACATGTAAATTCCTCATGTGCGGTTCACATGCTGACATGGTAAAATACAGCAATTGCCCTCTTACATGCACAGAGAAAATATCTGCCATCAATGTTCACCAGTTTACCAATCACAATTGTCTTTGTGTTTACACAAACTCTAAATATGACCAATGGTTTAAATACCACTCCATGCCATCATCACTAGTCAATGCACAATAGCCTGTTTCCTGGGGAAAAAATGTGTACAGATTCAAACAAACTTGGAAAATCCAAACAGAGTCTTTTGTTAGTGACCCCTAATGACCCACAATCAAGGCTAAACATTGTGGCTAAACAATTATCTTTGGGAATTGAAATGTAAACAGAAAGAAAATCCACTGTTCATCCTTACTCTGTATGGCTGTTCCTCTCTGGCAATAGTACATCCACATACATCCTATCAGTATTTAAAAATTCCTGGTATAATTTAAAAAGTTATCACTTTCTCGTTCAGAAAAGAAAATGAATATCATTATATACTGATGTGCCCAAATAAATTGCCTTTCCCCTACACAATATCCAGTATGAAATTATATAGGAAGGCGACAGGCTTTGTTCCTGCAACCAGGCATATAAAATGCATCCCGAATGTGAGTTACTACTTGGCTCTTTCCACTCTTGCTTCTAAATCAGTTTGCCTCCCAAAACATCGTCATATGAAACGCTTTGCATAACTTGGGTATACTCATCTGCACGCCAGTCCTTAGAATTATGTCCCAAGAGCTGTTTAATGTTACAAGTTCTGGTGCTGATTAAAAGTTCTAGAAATAAACTTTAACATGGGTGGAGGTACGTGTGTGTGTGTGTGTGTGTGTGTGTGTGTGTTTAGAAAAAGGGATTTCACCAAGAATCCATTTTCTGCCTTTGCAATGTACCCTAAGGAATTGAGATGAGTACAAACCCTGAAGAAATGGGTCTGATGCCATCTATAAACCCAAAGATGCTAAATTAAAGTGGGTGAGGATACTGCATGTTAAGAGTCATAACGTATTGCCTCATATATTTTGTTTTGAACACACATTATTTTTTGGACTGGTTAGCAATGAATTTTGCCACACACATCACGATTAAGGAACCATTTTAGGAACCCTTCTTTCAAAGTTAGATGTTTTAGCCACACAAAACCCTAACAGAGATAGAACTAAAATAAATTTCTTTCACTTTATTTCTCGACAATCATAAACTTGTGAAAATACAGATAAACAGCATTGTTAGAGGAAAGTATCACTTCCAGCGGATGGCATTAAAAGAATATCAGCTCGATCTTGCCCTGTCTCATGACTCCTGTTTCTTACTTCCTAAAGGAATGACACTATTTTTTAGAAGTATAAACGTCCTTACATGGCACTCATAATAACTGGAGAGAAAAATCACAATAAAAGAGGAAATAATAAATGACTATATTAAACTCTAGCCCTTTACTTGGCCATCTGTCTTCAATTTCAGGCATGTTGTTTTTGAATGGCATCCCATTGTAACCAAATATAATAGGATAGGCAAGTTAATGAACTACGACACAGCCCATCATAAATGTGATGTATCACCAAGGCAAAGCCACCCAAGATGCAAGGCAGCTACTGTTTTTCTGTGAAGCTACGAACTTGTAGTTCGGTGCTCTGAGGAAACAGTAGCCTCATTTATCTCTGTGTTTGTTGTCCAATCTCAGACAGCTGCCCTCTCCCTTTCCTCCCTTCCTGACTTTGACCCCCAAAGGAAAAAAATGAAGGAGACGGGGAAGCCTCAGAGAGATGCAGGTAAAGAAGAAAGAGGTAATATTTGGATTCATCTGAAGGGAAAAGTACATGTTCATCATTTTCATCACCAGTTAAGATTCCTTGGTAAATTATAAAATCAGCTTTGCCAACGTAAAAACAGCTGTTGGCCAATTCAGTTATTGACCAACTGTGTCTTGGTATACTCCTCTCCTGAAACAACCCTTTCCTCAGAAAACACTTGCTTTACATTCATTTTTTTAAAAGTATACATTTTATTGATTTTTTTACAGAAAGAAAAGAGAGAGGGATAGAGGGTCAGAAACATCGATGAGAGAGAAACATTGATCAGTTGCCTCTTGCACACCCCCTACTGGGGATGTGCCTGCAACCAAGATATATGCCCTTGACTGGAATCCAACCTGGGACCCTTCAGTCTGCAGACCGACGCTCTCATCGATGTTTCTAACTCTCTATCCCTTTCTCTTCCTCTCTGTAAAAAAAAAATCAATAAAATATATTAAAAAAGGAAAAATATTTAAAATATTAGAAAGGCAACTCACAGTGTCAGAAACTAAGAGACTTAAGAGAAGACATTGGAGGAGGCTGAGTGTCCCTTCATGCCCTTTAATTTTTGTATATAATAGATTGAGTGAGTTTGGCTTAACAGAATAATTGATTATAAAGCACTTTAACATAAGTGATTCAGGATTTCTTCCTGAATGCATCTCCTTCTCTAACGGACTTTACCTTTTCCATCTATTCCATTTTCACTCAAGTGAAAAACTGTCCTCCCTACTTATTAAGCTGATTTAGGACAGAAAATGGATTCCTCATTCATGAATGTTGAAAGGCAGCATACTCCCTTTCATGTTTGAATTCTCTATTTTCCGTGGGGTGTCGTTTCTTATGCAGAATGTGATAGACAGAATGCCGAGATTTCCAGCCTCCGGTGTACACACCTGTTTACTCTCCTCCCCTTGAGTGTGAACAAGACTGTGGGAATGGCAGATTCCACTGGCATAGATAGGCCGCCTCCTATTGCAAAGGTGAAAAGACTTTGCATGTAATTAAGGCCCCAAATCAGATGCTTTTCAGTAAACAAATGGGAGCTCCTGGGCAAGCCTGATGTAACCAGGTGAGCCCTGAAAAGAGACTGGGCCATTTCTAAAAGAAGAGATTCAATAGGTAAGGGTTTCTCATACTGCTTCTGAAGGAGAAAATGACCATGTGATTGAGAGAGCCAAGTACAGGGAAAGATGCTTGGCCCCAAGAGCTGAGAGTGAGCCTGTCTCACAGCCTGCAAGGAAATAGGAACCTTAGTCCTTTAGGTGCAAGGAATGGAATGAAGTCTTCTGAAACCAGAATGAGCTTGGAGGAGGACGCTGAGCCTCCGATGAAATCCCAGCCCAGGAAAATACCTTGATTTCAACCTGATGAGACTCTGATCAGAGAACCCATCTAACTTGTGCCTGGACTCCTGACCTCTGGAAACTGAGATAATAAACTTGTATTGCTTTAAGTGACTAGAATATGGTAATTTGTTATATAGACATAGAAAACTAATACATACAGGCATTGTAAAGTGTTTGTTGATTAATTTCCTACCAATCCTCAGCCTTACACTTATCCCCATGAACTGTCACTATGTAGTACCACTCATGATTCATGACCGCAAAGACAAGCTTACTTGACCTTTGGGATGTTCACACTGAAATATAGATATGGTCTCCCCTTCTAGTTTACAGATAGGGAAACTGAGGTTCAGAATAAATGACTAGCTTGAGGTTATACTGATACTAAGTAGAAAAAACTTGAGATCTATTCCAGAGTCCTTTCCACAATGGTAGAGAAACTAGATTAAGATTTACTTTGGGTTTAATTATAGTGGAATTAATCCCTCCCACTTCTGAGTTATTTTAGCACTTCTATGCCTTTGTATCTACTATAACACCCAATACAATCATTTATAGCTATGCTGGGACCTTTTTCCCATAGTAGAGCATCTTCTAACTGATAAGTATTTAAAAGATATTTTGTGAATTGATGAATGACTTTAATGAGGCTGAATTGGCTGTGTAGATGAGAATTAGAAATATCAATGTGTCTATAAATTATAATGGAGTAAAGGAGTGGGACAGGCAATTAAGAAAGAAGAGGGCTTTAAAACCAAATGCCTAAGGAAAAATTGCATTTCTAAGGAAATACATGCAACATATATTGATGAAATAGTTAAAACACTGTGATATACTTATACCAAATCACCAAATAAAATCATCATTAATTAAATAAAATCAATTACAGGACTGTGATTTCATCTGAAACATTGGCAATGCAATCACCTATCACTTTTTACCTTCCATATCATGTCCACTGTAAAGGCTGCTATCTCAAAAAAAAAAAAGGCCAATGTGAAAAAATGCAATTCTCAATCTCAGATGACTTTACCATCTCTTCTAAGGGAACTTTGACAGTACCTTAGATTGGAGAAAACTAGAACCCCAGATGAACCCTAAGTCAATTCTTGCTTTAATAAGAGATGCTCATTGGTTGAACTCTACAGTTTTTTCAAGGCCCTCATCGTGCCATCGTGGCAATAATCAGGAAACAGAGCTTCTTGCAGGAAATGACTAGTCTTTCAATTCTATATCCTCAGAGTCTAACATAATATATCTGCATAAAATGGGGGTAAGTTATGTATTTTGCTCCCCTTGACTCTCCAGTTGTCGAAAGTTCCAAACTGAGTTTGTTGAGTGTGACATTTCCTGTGAGATGCAGGCATGCCGGGGCCAGCGACAGCCAAGACAGAACAGCTAGTGGCTCATGGCTGCATAAATTAGACAAGTTCAAGGGATAAATGTTTCTTGGTGGGAATTTTAAAGGGTTTATGTATTTCTTCTGTCTGATCTTCTATTGACTAAATGACATAAAACATGCACATTCTTGGAGCACATTTTTCTTTTGTTCCACAAAAAATTTTATGTGAAGGAAAAATGCTGACATTTGCAGTTGATTTATTCTTAATTTCAGAAAAACATGGCCAACAAGAACGGTATTGAAGTGTGAGTACAGTAATTGAAGGAACAAAATAAAACGAGGACCAAATGTCATCCAAAATAAACTCTCCTGGAATGTTATTTACTCCAGTTTTGGACTTTAGTGTAAGTGAGCCCACAAGCTGAAGTCCCAAACTAGAGTACATTGATTAGCCCCGGGCCCAAGGTCTAAAGGGGAGCAGCCCAGGAAAGAGTGCTGAAAAGTGGCTTATACATCAATGAAGACACGTCCCCTGTTGGTTAGTTTTGTTAGTTCTGGTTTGTAGTTGAGGATTCTTGAAAGTGACAATTATTCTTTGACATCCTATTATCCTTAGAGTGATCATTTATCAAGAGTGATAGAGGTGTTTGTTAGTTAACCCTCTGGTGGCAATCATCTTGCAATATGTAAATGTATTAAATATGTTGTACACCTTACATTTAGACGATGTTTTATGCCAATTATATTTCAATATTTAAAAGGGAATAGTAGTGGCTTGAAATAGTTAATATTAATTCCAAAGATGTTTAAATGATCATTGTCTTATAACCAATGCATAGATATGACAAATCTATCAAAAACTTCAAAATGAGGTTGCCAAGTAAACCACAGGAGGCCCAAACTAAAATTTCAGATAAATAAGAAATAACTTTTAGTATAAGTATGCCCCAAATGTTGTATGGACATACATTAAAAATTATTCATCATTTATCTGAAATTCAGTTTTAATTGAACATCCTGAATTTTTATTTGCTAAATCTGACAACACTATAAAAGACAGCAGGATGAAATTTCTCTGCACTTCCCAGAGTGAAGATTTTATTTTCTAAGTCACCAGCTTGAATGGTTCCTGAAAAGGAAAGAACAGTAGAGTAGTCATTTCCCAATCAGCTTCTCTATTGTTCTGTGTCTACTATCTGGACGGACATTAAATTCCTCACAGGTGCAGCCAACATAGTAGAGAGGCATAAATTAGGTATCTCAAATAACTGACTTAGTCATATTTCATCAAACCATTTTTAAGGAGTCATTGAGGATGCATTTCTGAAGTACTTAGTACACACTGACATTGTAACATGTTGTGTACTAGTAAATAAAAGATCAACATACAGTCTCTTGGTTGAGGTGCTTATGCTCATGTTAAGGAAATAGTAAACATACATGGAACACAATTAGAAAAGGATGAAGACCTGGAACTTACTTGGCATTCAAGTGTATGCTATACAGATTTTTCCATTAATTCACATATCAGTACAAGCCACGGTCAGACCCTGTTCCAGACAGGATGAAAGGACTTTGAGCAAATCGGAGTCCCTTTTCTGGCAAATCGTCCATTCTAGTTGAAGGTAGATAGATAATAAACAAATGAATTCACATGGAAATGTCTGGTAGTAATTATTTCTATGAGAGTGAATTTAGGTGTGGGGCAGGAAAGGTTGTCTCTAAGGAGGTGACATTTCAGGAAACAGCCTATAGGAAAATGGAAGAGAAACAGCATTCTGGCAGAGGGTAGAGTCAGAGCATAGACCCTAAGGTAGAAGTGGCCAAGGCAGGAACAAGATGGCTGTGACCAAGGAACAAAAGAGAAGCATGGAGGAGCCAGTCAGCAAAGAGGAGGATTTTATTTTAGGTCTCATGGAGCAACACTGAAAGGTTTTAAGCAAAAGAGTGACACGATCTGAAATATATTTTTAAAGAAATCATCTGGCTGCTTTGAAGACACAGAATTACTTTGTGTCCGTACACAATGATCAAGTAGGGGTGGACACTGAAGAGATTGAGAGCCTGGGACCCTGAGCAGGCACTGATGGTTTGTTTGTCCCGAGTTGGAATGAAGACAGAGATAGAGGTTAGGTTTGAGCTATATTTTGGAAGCAAAGTTTATAGGACTTTACTGATGGGAAGGTAAGAATCAAGCTGCTTGCCAGGTTTTTGGCTAAAGCACCTGAATGGATGATAGTACCATTTCCTGGAAAGGGAAATCAATCAAAATTGTAACATGCATTAGCTGTTTTGGCTCAGTGGAGAGAGTGTCAGCCTGGGGATTGAAGGGTCCCAGGTGCAATTTCAGTCAAGGGCACTTGCCCAGGTTGTGGGCTCGATCCCCAGGAGGGGGCATGCAGGAGGCAGCCAATCAATGATTCTATCTCATCATTGATGTCTCTATCTCTCTCTTCATCTCTCTCTCTCTGAAATTAATAAAAATATATTTTTTAAAAAGTTGAAACATGGGACTTATTCAGTTTGAGGTGCCCTTTAGTCAGCCAAGAGGGTATGTTAAATAGGAGAGAGATTAAATATGAGTTGGCATAGTCCAGAAAGAACTCGTAGGAGAAAAAGGACTGGCCCTTGAAAAGTGGGGTGGATTCAAATGGATATGAAAGGGATTTTATGCATTTTCAACAGAAGAGATAAAATTAGAAAATATGTAGAAGAGAGAGTATGTATGAAATGTGGTTGGAGGTAGAAGAATAGGGAATTATATTGGGGGAAAATAAGAGGTGAAATTAGAACTATAAGGTAGGGCTAGTTTATAGGGACCTTCAATAGAAAGAGTTCAAATTCTTCCTCTAAATAAACATAGAGCCAATGCCGAGTTTAGAGTCAGAGCTAAGGTAAATTTCAATTCTATCTAGTTCTCTGTTATATCCCTGGTTCTTTAAAAAAAAAAAATATATATATATATATATATATATATATATATATATATATATATTATTGATTTTACACAGAGAGGAATTGAGAGGGATAGATAGTTAGAAACGTCAATGAGAGAGAAACATCGACCAGCTGCCTCTTGCACACTCCCCACTGGGGATGTGCCCGCAACCAAGGCACATGCCCTTGACTGGAATTGAACCTGGGACTCTTCAGTCCGCAGGCCAATGCTCTATCCACTGAGCCAAACCGGTCTCGGCTATATCCCTGGTTCTTAACATGGAGTCTGGTACATAGCCGGTGGTCAATTTATTAAATTAATGAATGGAAAATGAATGATAATTGCATAGCAAAACATGTTGCACAATAAGAGGACAATGGGTAGAAAAAAGACAATGAAAGGACTTTCTATTTCAAACATGTCGATTTTCAGATGAGGGAATAAAACCTTTGTCTAAAACAGTGATAAAGAGAAGGAAATAAAAGTGCCTCATTATTTCACCCAACATGGCATGACAAAGGTAGAGAGGAAATATAAGTATAGCTCATCCAGGAGGCACTAAAGATTTAAAATATTACAACAGAGTTTTACTAAAACAATTAATTTGACAGAGAATTTAGTTGGTTAATGAGATTGAGAAAACTTGGATAAGATTTTTTTTTAAATGTTCTAAAAATCAAGAGGCCCAAATTTTTCTCTCGGCTATTTATGCACCATGCCTTTCAATTCTTAAGGAGTTTTATAACCTGAAACTTTATGTAATTTTTTTTCCCCGTGTGTCTGTTTCTGCTGCAACTGAAAATTGATTAGATTATTTTCTAGGGCAGAATATTGATATCCAGTGGAATGATGAATCAAGACCTCACTTGCCTCTGGAACCGTGCTATTGTTCCAGGGAATGTCCGTTTTCTACACAAATCTGTAATGGTCACACATTTGTATTTTTGTGCAGACACACATGTGTGTTAGAGTTCTGTGATCTGGAGATGGCTGTGTTGTGTTGTTCACTAAAGAAGCAAAGCTAAGTCACTGCTCAGCACACAAAGAGGGAAATGCAGGATGGAAAGCTCCAGGAAAGTCAGTGAGCTCTGTTGGCACTCACTTGCTATTGGCCTCAAAGCTCTCCGATTATACGCTCCTTTTATTGGATTATTACTTTAATGGGACTTTTTAAAGGGCATTTTAATAGCCTCCTTGTTTCAGCAGATATACATTGAAAGGCACTTGGAATACCTCCCAGTTGCAACATTTTTGATCTTCACATTTCTTAGAGTTCTGACAACCTACCAGGTAACAGTTAGTATGATATTACGCCGACACATTCCAGAGCTGGCAGTTGTTAGATTTGCCAGTGCAGTTTGTTATCCAGATCCCATGGGCCTGAGATTTATGGCCTTTTCCTTTTACCCACGTCTCCATGGACCCTTCCCCTGCCCTCTTTTTAAGTTTTTTTTTTTAACTCTTTGACTACACTAGAAATACGCTTTTTAGATATATAGTGATCATCCACAGTCAACGCATAACCTAGTACTAAACAAGAATTAATCACAGGCATTCTTATATTATGAATTTGCACTACTCATTTGTGTAATTTGAGGAATTGGAGATAGCTTATTTAGGGCAAAGATATTTGTTTTCTTCACTCAGAATCACAGATGGATCTTAGGTGATATCTGTAAACCTCCAGAAAAGCTATATCCTGCACAGTGACTCTGCCATGGTCACTATAGATTATCTTCCCATATAAGAACTTGAAGTTTGGGAAGGGACAAAGAGGGCGAAAAAAATTGGAAAATGATCATAAAGATGCTTCAAAGTGGTCTTTTTAGCAGCTAATGTTAACAAAGGCCAGACAAGTGTAAAACTCTGTGGGTATGGACCTGGCTTCAATCCAAAAATGTATTTCTCATTCAGCCTTCTCACGCAGCCCGAACAGGATTCAGGCAAGCTCCTGTTCCCATAGATGCTTACCAGAGACTGTGGGCTTGGTAACTCAGATGATAGCCTCACCTTGGAAAAGGATCCTCTGCCAACTTCTCCTGAGAACTGCATCCCTTTTCTCGGTTGGCTTATCATTTTTCCTTTAGTGTCCTACAATTTGTCTAAGCAGAGAAATCTATTATTTTCTAGCATGTCTAGAACTTATGGTAGCTCTTTAATCTTTCTTACTTTTTGCTTCTTCACCTATCTGTACTACATTCTTAGGAATTGCTTTACGACTATTGTTCAGTTTATAAATGTTCTCCTCAGTGACGTTTCATATTTTTTAAACCAAACGTTTAATATGTCGATACTTATGTTTTTAATCTGTAGACGTTCTTTTTGGTTCTTTACTGTAGTTCCTTTTCCTTTTTTATAGTGCCTTGATATTTTGTTTTTGCTTCCTACTCTTATGACTTCATTTAAAACATACTTATTTTAGAACATCATTGCCTAATCATATTTTCGAAGTTTTTGAGAATCTAATCCTACAAGTTGATGAATTCTTCAATTATATTTCATAACTGTGACTTATCTTCAGCAGAGTTCCATCCAGCATAATCTGTTGTGACTTGGCTTGAGGACATGTCCCTCCAGAATTATTTTGCATTTATTTCTTCTAAACATCCCAAGGAAAAATCCAACTTGGAACCAATTTTAATGTTAAGTCTTTTGTTTTAGGGGCACAGATTATGCAAATAATGTAATTTGAACATCAAACTCAAATGTGTTGTAAATCCACGGGATTAAATTCTTAGGAGACTCTTTTTTTCTTCTTCTTAGCAATAATACAGTTAGAAACAAAAAAAATGTCCTTTTGTCATGTCCTTCTGCTAATGGAAAATTTTTATGCTCAGTTTTTAACTGTGGCTTCAAACTTTGAGCATGCATATTTTATAAAGAACCACGTATTTGCCTTACCAGGGCTTAAAGTAAATGAATGCTTACTACCAGATTGACAACTTCTCTTTAACCTTGGGATAGTTATCTGCTTATCACTTTGGTTTTTACTTTCCTCTTTGTTTCCAATACATATATTTGACTGATATATATTATTTTAGAAACTCTGGTAAGTCTTCTTTTTCATATAACTGTCTACTTTGACTAGACACACACGCACATGCACAAAAACACTTTATATGCAAATGACTTCAGCGATAGTCACCATTCTTTGCGCCTTAGAATGTGATAGGAACTATGCTATCTAATGTGCATTATCTCAATAATAACATTCTAAATAGGTATTAGTATTATTCCCATTTTATAGTCAAGAAAATATAAATTTTGAGGGTTTGGAAAACTGTCTTAAGGTGACAGAACTAGTATGGGAGCCCAAAGTTATCCCGAACCAGCAGCAGATGTTCTTAATCATCATCTCATAGACTCCTCACATGCGTGAGCCTCCCTCTATGAGACAAGGTGTCTCAACATATGCACATCTTTTCTCTGTTTTAAAACTTTTCATTTAACAAAATATTTATAGTTTCATAAACTGTTAGAGAGGGTATAAATATTGTATGTATATCTTGTCAACCAATGCCACTTCTGTATTTCAAGTCAAGTGGAAAATGTATCATGGTAAATATATGTTAATTTGCTTTTGCAAACTGAATTTTGAAGGAAGTAAAAATATAGTAATCTTCTTTTTCTTCTTCATGCTGGAGAATTATTTGTCCATCTAAACAAATTTTGCAAATCAGTAGATTAACCTTTCACATACAAAATTTTAATAATTTTAGTAGAAATATTGCTTCCTTCTCTTTTATTTCTGTCATAGTTTTAATGAGTTTAGCCAGCAATCCAGACTCTCCTTTATAAGCTCTGAAGTTCCCCAAATTTGTGGCTTTTTTGAACACTTTTGAAATAAGACAGTCTCAACGGAACAATTCTGACTCTATAAACATTTTTATGTCTTTGAACCAAAATAAAGAGTCATCAGAATCTCATTTTCTTTTCTTCTAGAAGATTCCCCGGGTTGGCTAACTTTAAGGTAAAAACAGATTTATAAAGGAGGGAGGGCTACTGTCCAGTAGCATCAAGATTCAAACAAAATGGATAAATCAACTTAAGAATCATACCAAACTCCTCAATTTTAACGTATCCTTGCTATTGTAAACCGCAAAGCAATGAATACTAAACCACAGGATATGAGCACTCCCCAAATTAACTCATATTAAATTACCTTTCTATAAACTTGAATATTTACCACACCCTCATATATACTGCATGCACTTTTTTGCCAATACGATTAAATAAATATGATTTTTAATTGCTAAAATGATAATAGTTGGTGAGATGGAACATCTTTTATAATATTCACAAGCACTGACATTCCTTCTGTCTATAATAATAAAAGTGTACTATGCTAATTAGAGCAGATGTCCTTCCGGTACGAAGTTGGGGGCTGCAGCCTCCAGACTAAGGCAGCTGCTGTGGCTGTGAGGGAGAAATCAAGGTAGCTGCGGTTGAGAAGGCCTACTCTTGCACAAATTTCATGCTTTGGGGCCTCTAATTGTTGAATAATTGTCCATATTGATTGCTCATATAATTAGTTGAGTCTGGATATATTTCCCACTACATATTTTGTATAGTAATATTTAATAATTAGTGTGTGTGTATGTTTTTTTTTTTTAACACTTCCCAGCTAATCAGTCATCTTTTGATTTTTGGGATTTTCTACACATACAGGCTTCTAATTTTTAGATATTCAAAAATATTAGTTTTATTTTTATGATATTTTGAATGCTTTTAATTCCCCTCTCAGCTGTTAGAAAATCATATTTGTTTCTATTTTCTTCTGGCTTTCATGGTCCCAATTACCACTCTTATTAATCTGTATTTATTTTAACATCTAGAAACAGTAAGAACCTATTTTTTTGTTTCTAAATATATAAATAGTCTTCTGTAGTATTAATATTTTTGCATAATACATTCATTCTCAATGCATTGGACATGCCTCTTTTTTAAAATAAGTATTTACTTAGTATCTATTATAGAGTGCATCTAGTTTTCTGCTGTTATTTTTTAAAATATATATTTGTTTATTAACCAGAGAGGTAGAGAGAGATAGAAACATCAATGATGAGAGAGAATCATCGATCAGCTGCTTCCTGCACATTCCTTCACTGGGGTTTGAGCCCACAGCCTGGGCATGTGCCCTGACTGGGAATTGAACTGTGACCTCCTGATTCATAGGTCGACACCCAGCCAATGAGCCACACTGGCTTGGCTCTGCTGTTATTTTAACTAATTACTGAGTCAATTTTATATACACTGAGTGGCCAGATTATTATGATCTCTGAATGCATAATAATTTGGCCACTCAGTGTATATCCTACATAATAAAAGGCTAATATGCAAATTGCCCCCTCGACCAGGAGTGCGACGAGCAGGCAGGCCAGCCAACCGCCCATATCCCCTCCCCCTGACCAGGCTGGCTGGACCCCCCCTCCCATGCACGAATTCATGCACTGGGCTTCATATATATACTTCATATCTAATAGGTATATTCACCAACCATATGTCCAAATGCTCTTTGTTATTATTATTATTCTACAAAAACATCATTTTGAGTTATTTTTAGCAGATTATATCACCATCATAAGACTTAGAGACAAAACAGAATCTTTTCTATATATTCAGGTTCTCATTGTGAACATCAAATCTTTTGTTATGTGATACCATGGTACCATTTGGACATTTGCACTTAAATAAATATTGTGGGATGTTTCATCTAAAAAGTATTCCATGGACAAGAACATTTGGGAAATCCTGCCTATTTCACTCCCTTCTTGTCCATTCACAATAAATATAAACATATACAAGACAGAGAAAGGAAGGAATCATACAGGGAAGAAATCTATGTGATTGTTTAGACCCGTGTTTTCCAGATGACAATGCCATTTTAATTTTTGCTTAACAATTACTAGCAGACCACGAACCTGGCTGCTTTGCCCTGTATGTTTTCAGAACCTTTCTTTCCTTTGGGCTACTCTCAGTCCTTTCTTAAAGACGCTATTGCTTGGAAGGTTGAGTGATCCCTCAGATGAGCTGGGCATTACTATATAGGAGGGGTATCTCTCATGGGCAAAACACATAAGTGGTTAGAGAAGGCAGAGATGGTGAATTTGTGTCATGTCAGACCCAATCAGAGCGGTTTCCATCCCTTCATGTTGCAGGAGCTGATGGGAGTGACTCTAGTCAAGGAAAGAGAGAAGCTCCCCACCAGCCTGCAGCCCTGCAGAAAGTGGGTCATTTCACCGCGGAGGAATGGCTGGGTGGCACTTCAGAGACTCGGTGGTAAGGGAACAGACTCCTTATTCATCACCGGGGAGATAGTGTTTTTCCTCTCCTGTGATAGATTCACGCTGGCCCGCAGGCTTTCTGGTTAGGCGTGACTTCCTGAGGGATTTTCTCTGGATTCGCAGAAGGTTCCCTGAATCCCAGGGAAAGCCTGACTCACCCACATGCCTGTCAGGGTGGGGCTGGCATGACTTGGATGCAACCTCTACTTGGCTGAACTTACAGGACGGTAATTTTCAGCCTCACATAGACTGCCTCTAGGAGAAATGGAAGAACACGACACGGAAAAGGCCCCACGGAGGTGCTGATGGGCAGTAAAACCTCTTCTCACAGGCCTCCCACTGGCGCCCTAGGGTGACATGGTAGTGAACTTGGAAAAAAAATATATATATATTTTAATTTTTAACTTCCTTTTATCCCTGCAGCAGCTTCTCTAACAAGTTCACGTCCCCAGAGATCCTAATAACTGATACTTATTCTAATAACAGATGCAGTATTTTGGTCAACTGAGTCCATGTCTAGAGCTGATTTTCCAACTTGGCACCTTAGTCCTTAGCTTCTTTACAGCAACTCTGAAGCTTCCTTTTAATACCATATCTGTGCTCTTTATCACGTAAGTTACAAGAACAATCTTGTTCCTATTTAATGCCACCCTGGAAGAGGCACTTAAATTCTCGCAAACTGTTGCTCATGTGCCAACACAAACACATCTCTGATTTCTGTAAACGAGCAGGGTGATGCAGCTGTCTGGTTGATAACTACCTCTGAGGAACTGAAGGGTTTGTTTGCCATTCCTTAGAACAAACAGTAGCCAGACACCAGATAAAGAGACCATAACGGGTTGACCCTGAGTTTGGTTAGGAGAGTAAGTAGGCAAGTCACAAGAAGAAGGAAAGGAGATATTTGGAAAGAACAACTTCCTCAAATGTTTGAATGCCATGTCTGACTCACTAGTTGAGTGACATTCGGCAATGTACTTTACCGGGTCTTTAGTTTCCTATGAAACAGGGTGGCAGTGGTGTTTGCCTCACATGAATGGTTACATGAGATGTGTGTGTGTGTGTGTGTGTGTGTGTGTGTGTGTGTGTGTAATGCATCTGGCCCCAGGGAATGTTAAGAATTATGTGATGACAATGGCTTTTGAAGGGTCATTGAAACCTTGGAAATCAGGTGTCCATGAGCAACTTTCTGGGAAAAAGTGTCCATCACTTTCATCAATATTTCTCCAAACAATTAAAAACTCCTGAAATGGTAGAAAGCAGTTTGAAAACATCAAATATATGGTGACAGAAAAAGATTTGACTTTGGGTGGTGGGCACACAATGCAATGTACAGATGATGTATCACACAATTGTACATTTGAAATGTATATAACTTCCTGATATACCAATGTCACCCCTGCAAAATTCAATTTAAAAAGAAAACATTAAGAGTATAACTGAAGTAAAAGGGAGTTATTCCATCCAAAGTGATCTTTCCGTAGGTACAAAGATAATTTTCACCTCATTATCCTTAACTAAAAGGTACGTGTTGCTTTTCTTCACTTATTTAAAGATTACCCTTGCCAAAACCGGTTTGGCTCAGTGGATAGAGCATTGGCCTACGGACTGAAGGGTCCCAGGTTCAATTGCGGTCAAGGGCATGTACCTTGGTTGCGGGCACATCCCCAGTAGGGGGCATGCAGGAGGCAGCTGACTGATGTTTCTCTCATTGATGTTTCTAACTCTCTCTCCCTCTTTCTTCCTCTCTGTAAAAATCAATTAAAAATATATATATATATATATTATTTTTTAAAAATAAATCTTTATTGCTCAGATTATTACAATTGCTCTCCTTTTTCTCCCCCAAAGCTCCCTACCACCCAGTTCCCATCCCATCCTCTGCCCTTACCCCCTCCTCCCCCATTGTCCTCATCCATTGGTTATACGATTTTATTCCAGTCTCTTACTGCACCCCCACCTCCTTATCCCCCTGATAATTATCAGTCCACTCCCTTTCTTTGCCCCTGATTCTGTTATATTCACCAGTTTATTCTGTTCCTCAGATTTTTTTCTTCTTCTTTTTTCTTTCCGTGTTTGAATTTCAAGTGAGACACTCTCTCCCATTTGTTTTGTAGGGAAATACAACAAAGTATTCTGTAGCAAATTGCTGCAGACTGTCCAAATTTCTCAGGACCACACAAATAGAATCTGCTCCTCCTCTGGGTCACCCCGCTCCTCCGGGTCACACAGCTCCTCTGGGTCTCATGGCTCCCCCAGGTCCCACAGCTCCCCTGGGTCACATGGCTACCCTGGGGCACACGGCTCCCCCGGGTCACACCGTTCCCCTGGGTCATACCGCTCCCCCCAGTCACATAGATCCTCTAGGTCACATGGCTCCTCTGGGTCCGTAGATGGATGTTTTCTTATCCTGGATCCTCTGGGGTCCGGGCCCGCTGCTGCAGGCGAGCAGGAGGACGACGAGGGGGAAGAATAGGGAGGCTCCGGCCGACTCCGCCATAGTAACCCCGCTCTCATTTCACACGTTCAGGCTTTCAGAGTCCTCTGGGTTTAGGTGTTTAGAGTCCCAGGCTGCAAAGAGTGTTCTGGGTACAACCTCTCAGTCCTCCATCACACTCTAAGAGTAGATCTGCTCTGCCTTGGCGCTGGTTTTCGGGGGCTCGGCGGAGGTTCCGGCCAGGCCCGGTGGCGGTGGGGACAGACGGGCAACAGGCTCGCTCGGGCCTGGAGTGGAAGGCACTGCCGTGGCCCAGCGCTGGCTCCCTTGCTAGCAGGGTGGGCGGGCTGGGAAGGCTGCGGGCAAAGAGTCCGGGCTCCGAGGCGGCCTGCTCTCTGGGCCGGGGCAGGGCGGGCTCCGCTCTCGGTGGGCTCCTCACTGGAGGCAGCAGTGGCGGCTTCCCTGCGGCTTTAAACTCCACATAGTGGCAGCGGCGCTTCTCCTTCTTTCTAGTTGTAGATATCCCCTTCCGCCAGCTTTCCTGTGGTTTTGATGAAATCCTTTTCGATTTTAGTTGTGTGTGTTTTTTAAAATTGTTGATGAGGCAGCAGCTCAGGAGACTACCTAGGCCGCCATCTTGGTTCAAGTCCAATAAAATATATTTTTTTAAAAACAAACAAAAAAATATTACCCTTCTTCCTTCAAAACTCAGGTCAGATACTCACTTGCAGGACACCTGACTGGGCCACTCAGGTGACCCCTGCAAAGTTCTCGCCTCTCTGACTTCATCCCAGTTCTTAGAAAGCAGGGCTCCAACCGTACACCTTCCTCAATGCCCAGCAAAATCCTTTGGACATGGTTACTAATAAATAAATATGTATTATTTCTAGTGATGTTTCAGAGTGTGTTCTATGTAGAGTATAATGAGCTTCTTCTGTGTAAATCCACTTAGGGAGCTATGCTGTTTGTAGGACTCAACATCCAACATATCTGTGCTGCCTGAATGGTGAATGAAGAGATTTTTTTTTAAAGGGTCACTATGCGTCACTAACACACCAATAAATTCATAAACTAGGCAGGTAAAGAGGGCAGAAAGGAGCCATTTTATTTATTTATTTTTTAAAGACCACCATCTGGAATGTGTAACCAACCCTCATGGTATTTATTTCACAAGAATATTATAGAGTTCAACTGCGTACTCAGAATTCACTGGGCCAATATAGTGTCATCAAGAGACCACAGTTTAAGTTTAAAGGATCCGCTGCCTTTAGACTCTGCTTGAGAAAGAAGTCCCAACCTTAGTTACATGAGTTTTCCTCTTAAGGTCCTAACACGAAGGGCATCACCCATTGCTGATTTGTGCATTTTTAGGTCTCCAGGACTACCTGTGATAAATAGAATAGGAAAGGGAAGATTCTTACAATCAAAAGGAAGACAGCCAAAGGGGCAAGTAGATTTTCTTTTGTGGTGATAGGGTTGGGAGAGAAAGGGGATATGTTTGTGCAAAGCAGCCACCAAGTGCCATTGGAACTATTGATGGATAAGCTGTTTCTGAAACCTGTGTTTTTTAAAGAAACCCTATCAGCAACACCAAGAGCCTCTTTTGCTGCAGATTTGTCTTCAAACTGCCTTCCCCCCCCCCCCCGAAATGTTCAAGATAAGCACAACTTAACTTGAGAGAGAAACTATATACATTTTTCATTTAAACACAGAACAAATGGGAAACCACACGACATATACAACTGTGAGAGCAGGAGACAAATATGCTTATGAGAAGGCAAACAAAGATGCCGGCTGGGAGCAGAATCCCAGGCAGGGCACAAAGTCAAAGAAAAAATGGACCGCTGGGAGCAGAGGGGAATCTTTGCTATTAACTCAGGCTGTGGCTATTTCTCACCACCACCCTTTTGAGGGTATGCTTACTTCAATTTCATAAAATATTCTAAATTGAAATTTTACAGAGTACAGAGTCACAGCTTTCTTCTGGCCAGTGTGTTTTTATGAAGCCCCAAAGTAGAACTGGATAAGTTGTGATGTGGATCATATAGTGTCTTTAATAAAATGAACAGTGATACCCTATTCTTTTAAAAAATATATTTTAAATTTCTTTATTTTAGATAAAGAGGGAAGGAGATGGAGGGAGGGAGAGAGGGTGTGTGTGTGTGTGTGTGTGTGTGTGTGTGTGTGTGAGAGAGAGAGAGAGAGAGAGAGAGAGAGAGAGAGAGAGATCAATTTGTTGTTCCACTTATTTATGCATTCATTGGTTGATTCTTGTATGTGCCCTGACCGGAGCTCAAATATACAACCTTGGTGCGTCAGGATGATGCTCTAACCCAGTGGTCAGCAAACTGCGGCTTGTGAGCCACATGGGGCTTGCGAGCTGCGGTTTGCCGCTCTGTTGACTAATGAGTTTGCCGACCACTGACCTAGACTCTGGATTCCAATAATTACAGGCTGTTGTTGTTCCTTGTGATTCAGCCCCTAAACAACTGAGCTGCCCGGCCAGGGCACATGGGTAGGTACAGAAAACTATCATCAGCTCTTGGGATGCATGAGGAACATGCAGCCTCATATCATCATTTGTAACACCGGGAACATGGCAGTCGCATTTCTGAAATTTTGTTGCATAGAAGGTTAGTTCCGTTGGACCTCAGCAGGGGAAATGCCAAATGAATGGCTCGGTAGTCACACCTCTCATGGCCTTGCTAATGAAGAACCTTGTATATACAGATACACATAAGGAACAAACTCAATGCAGACATTTTAATCACATTTTAGTAAACAATGTCCTAAGATTGGTCTTACTTCTACATCCTACTTCTGGATTCCAGAGTATGTTCAAGAAAACACTTGTTCTAAACAAAACAGAAACAGACTCATAGTTACAGAGAACAGACTGAATGAAGATTGCCAGAGGAGAGGAGGTGAAAAAAGTGAAGGGATTGATAAGTACAGATTGGTAGTTACAGAATAGTCAAGGGGATGTAAAGTACATACAGAAAACATAGTCAGTAATATTGTAATAATTATGTATGGTGCTAGTTGGGTACTACGTAGAAATATCAGGTTGGACACTTTGTGAAGTATATTATCTAATGACTATGCTGTACACCAGAAACTGATACAAAATAAAATTAAATGCAAACCATAATTGAAAATAATAATAATTTGATTTGAAAATATTGTTTAAAAATTAAAAAATATTTGTTCTATAAAAATTACATGCATACATACATACATATGTGAATAATACAAAAATAATGTCTCTGCTAGCATAATTTAGAGACATTCTATACTATATCCCTTGTTTTTAAGCATCATAAAGCACTTGAGTTCATTAAAGACTTTAAAATTCTATAGCAGAAAAATTCTATTTAATCCAGCATTGCTAAAATTTATCTCATCATGAAAATATTATTTGTAATAGAATATACTGACATAGAAAAATATTTCATAACAAATTGAATGAAAAAGTGCAAAATAAAATAATCATAAAGACTATATACTATGTTCCATTTTTATAAGATAATTACATATTGATTTTTTCTTCTTTTCCATAACACCTATTTTTGTTAGGAAAAAAATATGTTTTTGATAGCATTTTTAAAATGCTTCAGAGTGCTTTATTTGGCAATGGGAAAAGATACATGGAGTATGACCCACTTTCTAAAGTTTCCAAGTACATATTCAAATCTCTGACGGTTATAACAGGAGCCAAACACCTTCAGTGAGTGACGGCCCTGTCTTGCCGTGTAATGTCATGGGAAGTGCCCCAGGCTCCTATTTCTATGCCTAATTGGTGCACCTGAAAATTACCCATTGCACGGAGCTTTAAATCACTTGCATAATTAGTATACTATATAACAAGAAAACCAAGTATAAGGACAAAGTATTCCCGTGCTTTCCCTCTCACAAACACCAACTTTAGGCACCTGACCAAATACTATTCAATTTCATCTGAATGTCTCTTTCCTCCTTGAACAAACAAAAGCAGGGGGTTTCTCCTCCAGCCCCCTTCAGTAGATAGACAAAAGAGAATTGAGTAGCAAGTACTCCCACCCCAGCTAAGAGCAGACAAACAAGAGGGAGACAGGAAAGGTGCATGGTCTCCATTCTCCATATGCCTCTCACTTTAAGGAAATTAGGATTTATAAAAAGTTTACTATTGCAGGGAAGTGTACTTAATTCAGAGAATGTACTAGATGGAGATTTTGCTACAGCAGAGAAGAAGTGTGAGAAATGTCAAAGAAGGCAGGGGATGTAGCTTCCACCTTGAAAGAGCTGATCATCAGATGCTTAGAGAAGGATACATGTAAGGAATGGGATTCATAGATTTCAGCTCTACTGGGCGGGGGGTGGCTCTAAATTCTGTGCAGTCAGGGAGGTAGGAAGAATTAGAGAATTGTGTAGTCTACAGATAGATCTGGAAAGACTAGGTCAACCAAGAAGTGTGGGTGCCTGTCTGTGTTATGCACTCCCGAGGCTTGCCGCCAGAGGTGTAGACCAGGCTCATGCCCTCAGGGGGCAGGCTTTCTTCCTGGTTGACTAGATGGCATACCTAGAGGAACTATTAAAAAAATAAATATATAAATAAAAACAGTATGTAATTTGGTTTAAAATGAGGGGATAGAGCCTGGCATAGAGCCTGGAAAGTGGGTACTTAACACGTGTTTATTGAATTTAATTAGATCTCTGAGCCGCCAGAGGGCTAGACATGAGACCTCTGCAGAGCTATGCAGGAAACGAGGATCCCTATGAAGCAAGAGCAGACAGAAACAATGGCAGAGGAGGCAAAATAGGCCTTTGGGAGAGGGCAATTAGAAAAGATTTTTTTAACACAACAATCAACAGTTTAAATGTGATAAGAAATGAGCATAAAAGCACATTAGGACCACTTTTATGCTCTAAGAAGATAAGTGACAGTCAAAATAAGTCCTAAGGACCACTGCTTCTGGTAAGAATGACTCAAGACAGATGAGACTTCAATAAGGCAAACTCACGACAGCGCTGGTGGTCTGGCCAGGTCTCAGACGCATTAGCCTATTGCTTGGAACGAATGTTCTATTCGGCTTTCTTGGGGGTCCATGGCAAAGGCCATCTCACATGAACATCAGAGATGAGTAGAAGAGACATTGCTTATTATGTAACACACATATCTCCCCTCGTGACAGGCAGAGTCATAAATATTTCCAAACCACAAAATAAAACTCACATTACTGCTCACATAAGCTCTGGATACTTGAATTGTGTGCGTTTGTATAATGTCAGCATGGCTGGGTGTGTCCGTTCCTTCGTACATCTGTCCAGCCTGCTTGTTTGGGAAAGTAGACCCTGAGGAGGATGACCCTTTCAGTTCCTGCCAGCCCAAAGTCAAAAGTCCATGGTCATGGCTTTCTCCTGCAGATTATTGTATAGAGCAGAGCTCTGAAGTGCACTCTGAACCAGCCTTTGTGGGACTTGAATTACCAACTAATCATCGAGTGTTAAAAATCCCAAGGGAAAATGTGCAGCTTGGAAGGGTGGAAGAAGAAAATTTTTCTTCTATTTTATATTATATTTTTCTCAATTAGATTAAGAAGCTGCCCATCATTTTTTCAACCTGGAAATTCTAAAAAAGAAGAATAATCCGGGACCTTATATCTCCAAGATAATTTCAATGCATTAAGTCCCACCATTCATTTAACCTCATAAAGGCATTTTTGTTCTTGAAATAATTTTTCCAGATAAGAAATATCCCATTCCAATTCTTTAAAATCAGACACAGAGAACATATATTAGCAGTGTCCCTTGACTAAAGAGTGGTACTTAATATCAGGATTTGTTTTTCTCCCAATGACAGATACCACCAATGTCAGACAACATTCGCAATGGAAATCATCGCTTGGGCACTGAATCCAGCCACAGAGCTTTTGGCAAAAGGGCTGTAACCTCTTCTCTCTCCTCACCAGTGAGAATCCCACCACAGTTTTCCATCCGTTGGTGACCTCCATCCCAGATTACCTCAATGCCCTTTCCTCAGGGCTATGGTTAAAGACCTCCCAGAAGCTCCAGCTGTTGGTACAGAATGCATCAGTCTTCTAGTTGTTAATGGTCATAGGCTGACATGACTGGGATGTCTCTGAGTCCCCAGGGACCCTCTGGCTTAGGCTGGTGGTCCCAAGCCCTTTCATCAGCTTGAGCCACTGAGTTTTTCAACAAATATATTGGACCCGTTGACAATTTGCAACTTTTGAATCTTCTTATAAGTTCATCACTTCTAGGCAAGGTGGTAGACTGGATATAAGTAAAAGAAATAAAACACTCTTGAGAATGAATAGCTGCAAAAGCAAGTCTGGATGAATTCCCTCAGCTTTGCACAACAAATTAGGCAAGAAGGAAGAGAAGGAAGCAATAAAGAAAGTATGATTTTCACTGGAAATATTGGGGGGAAACACTTTGTAAAGTATATGATTATTTAACTACTATGCGATATACCTGAAATTAATCCAAAATATTACGTAGTTTTTGTATTCCATGCAATGTAATTGAAAAATAAAATTTTAAAAAGAAAAAAGTATAATTCTCTTTGAAAGAACACATATGCTTGACAGCTGGAAGCTAGAGATTCTATAGCAAGATGGTCTCCCTATTCATGCCCTACCTTTATAAAAACTAATTAATATCTTGAAGAAAATGAGTATGAAATAGAACTTTCAGCAGAGAATTATACACCTTGGTTCTACTTTTTCTGGTCTTCAATGAAATTCAACATTACCAGGTAGTATCCCAGGTTTGTTGACTATGGAAATATGATTTTTAAAAATAGCATGGCAAAAGGTCTTTACGTTTAAATGCTTCACTTCCAAAAGTTTGCTTTTACAAAACACTTGCTTGGAAATCAGAAATCTAATGAGAAGGTAGAATGACTTATTTAGATATTAGAGTGAAGTCATCCATTACCCAAAAGGAAAGATGGTTCATAATCAAGCATTTTAAGCTAATGAACACTCAAAAATTAAGAAAGTTACATGACCAGGAAAATGGAATTAGTGAGGTTATTGTAACTGATTCCTAGAATTAATGATGTCTTCTGCTACTTAAGTGTGTTAAAGTAACTGTAGAAATTATAGCTGTTCGTGTTTCATGCATTTCCAAGAATGTTAGAAGAGTAGCTGATGACAAATAAGCATATTCAATGAAAATAATTATATGAGGAAATATATGTTAAAATATAGAAAAAGCTGAGGTTTTAGTCCTGATTCCTCATTATGTCCCCTTCACAATACCAGTTACCCTTCATTCTGGTCCCCACACTGGCTGACCCAGTTAACCAGAGATAGGGCCATGTGTCCACCTGTGCATTCAGTACAAGTGTAATGATTCTGCCAATGGATTCACCATTCCAAAGAAACTACCTATTGCCTTACATTCTGTTGGGGTCAGTTTCCCTTGATATTATTTCATGCATTTAAAGACCCTCTAGTCTCAGCAGCCTAAGAAGATTCCTTTGGTTTTTCTCGTCCTTAAGGGTCACCATCCTTCAGGGTCAAGGATCTGCTCCTAATATTTCAGGTTGCCTGAGATTTCTAAGAGCCAAACCCGTGACTACCACCATTCTCTGGTAAACAATATAACCAGTCTACAGCAAAAATAGGAGTGAAACAAAAGGCAAGATAGTGATTTGTGTTTCCCCCCCCCCCTCTAAAGTCAAATGTTACTCTATAAAAGCTATCTGTATCCCAATTTTAGGTGCTTCTTACCTTTCTACTCTTCGTGTTCTTTCTTTTGAAAAATGAGGGTGATTAGTTGATTGTGAATTTTCCTTTGTGACCTTAATTTGCTAAATATAAAGATGAAATTCCTATTATTCTTTCCTTCCTTTTTATCTCTCCTTTCCTTCTCCTCTCTCTCTCTCTCTCTCTCTCTCTCTCTCTCTCTCTCTCTTGTTTGTTTGTTCATTCTTTGTTATTTTCCTGTGCTGTGAAATTCAAAGGTGTAGAAAACATGGTACCATGGCCTCTCACTGGTCACCAGGCTGTATTGTTTAACTGTCAATGACTACCTTGTAATGACCATGCAGGTCTTTTGGAACCTCCTCAGACTATATTGGAATCTATCCCTGAACATTCTGAACATGGAAGGAGAAAAGATGTATTTTCCATGAGGACCTCTGGTAAGACTATCCAGAAAGAAGAAAGAGGGGAGAGGTGAGAGGGAGAGGAAGAAGAGAAAGGAAGACAAGGCAAAGCAAGGAAAGGAGCAGAGGCAAAGATAGTTGGGGGTGTCTAGTTAAAGTTGAAGTCTAGGAAGGATATAAAGGAAGGGACAAACTGGTTATTCATAGTCTTCTAATCTAAGCAGAGAAACTAAAACTTGATTCAGAAAGAAATAGACCACAAGAACTAACAGAGGAAAACAATGCTGATTAAAGCCCATTGTGAAGAGAAAGAAAAAAAAAGTCCATTGTGCCTACCCCCCACCCTTTCCTCAATTTTCTGTGATTTTATGTAGATACTTCTTGCAAATATCCTTAGGCTATGCTTACTGATTAAGATTACTTCCTTTCACAAATATTTGTTAGAATCTACCCTGCACTAGGCAGCAAGTCAGAAAAATTCCCCTTCCTCTTAAAATGAAAAGGGTACCATGTCTCAAGGTAAATGTAAAGATAACAATTCTTCCCAAATAAAAATTTTGTCTAATACATTTCTAATCAAAATTTCAGTTTGGTGAATAAAAATAACTAGACCAACTGAAAATGAAGAGTGTGGGGAGGTGCATTCAGTTCTCATTGTTAAAATACTTAGAGGCATAATAATTAAAAGTATTGACCTAAAATCATATAGCGTAATATATGGTACAAGAAAGAACAGATCCTCTTGTGTGAAGGAATGTTATTACAAACCACATAACAAACCAATGGACCAAAAAGTAATTTGGATATTTTTTGGATCCAATTTGGAGAAGATTTGGATACAATTCATTAATCAAAAATTAATGTAAAATTAGAGCTTTATCCAAATCTTTCACTGAAATTATTTTCATTTGTACTAAAGAGTTAAGTGTAGATATGTAACTGTGAAATAACAAGGAAATACAGCCTGTAGTAATCTGATCCCTGGATGAGGAAAGTTTTTCATGGGATAATAAATAAATAAATAAATAAATGGAAGAAATACAGAACATAAGGATACATTCAAATACATACCATTTTAAAATAACTGTTATTCAAAACTTATAAATTAAAAAGAGAAAAAAGAAGGAAACCTAAGAAAATATTTAACCTAAAAGTTGATACTAATAATTAAGAAAATAAAAAGCAAAAGAAGTAATGTTTGCAATAAATATTTATGTCCTAATTCTAAAATAGGCACTAACTTGATAAATCTAAAAGATGTAATCTGATCACTGCTACAGTTTGAATATTCACATTCCCCCAACTCATAGATTTAAGTTCTAATCCCCGAGGGTGATGGTATTAGGAGGTGGGGCCTTTGGGTGATACTTACATCTTGAGGGTGGAGCCTTCATGGATAAGGTAAGTGCCCTTATAAAAGAGACCCTCCAGCACGTCCTCACTCCTTCCACCCGGTGTGGACACACTGAGAAGGTTCCTGATGGAGAATACAACTAAGTTAGTACCGGGATCTCAGACTTCTTAGCCTCCAGAGCTGTGAGCAATAAATTTGTTGTTTATAAACTGTCCCAGTCTGTAATATTTTGTTATAGCCACCTAAATGGACTAAGATGGACACACAACCATAACTGCTGAGAGAAGCACTGGACTTCTATATTTCCTTTTCAATGAAAAAAAATAGACTCTACCAAAATAACTGAATGTAACAATAGTAAAACTTCTATATTTAAAAGATGCATTGTATTTAGTTGAGATTTAAAAAAACCCAGCTCAATTCAATTTGGTATCATTCTGTACCAACTACTTGGTACAACTTTCTGTTCTTTTGTTGATCTTATTTTACCCCATTCTCCTAATTTTAAGTTAAATTGACTTCCAGGGTTGCCTGACTCAGGAACACCAGAGCTTTTTCTTGCACCCAAATCTTTTCTTCTACTCTAATTAATAATGCTAACTCTCTTATTAAAAAACATGTTCCCTATATAGGCTTTCTTGCATAATTAGGTAAGAGATTACTTTTGTCCAACACTTTCCTGGAAGTACAATGAAATCCATAAGGAAAGGAGGACATCATGTCAGCAGCATGGACTCCTTAGCTGCTTTCTACAGTCTCAAAGTCTCAATTTGCCCATCTCCCTTCATATTTTTTTGCTTCAAACCAATTATACTTTATTTCCTGAATTCTAAGAATCACAATACTTACCACATTGCAATATTTCTAAAATTGGAATTTTAATTGAATTTGCCGAAGTCTCCTTGTTACCCTTTACTCATTACCTTAAATGGAATGCAGCAGTTCTTTTAATAAAGACAACAGGTTGCAGTTAATACAAAACTTAGAAACTATAAAAAATCATTTAATTAAAAAAACAACTATTTTCTCAAAGAATGCATCTCTCCCCTACAAAATAAATTTTAAAAAATCTTAATAAGATGCCACTCAATTTCTTTCATTATTTAGATTTCAAACAACATTTCTAAATTTTTGTAGGATGTATATTATAATTTTACTCTAATAAAAGCAGTTGTGGAGGATCTGGAGAAACATTTAAGTGCTTAGAAGTTGGGAGGAACATTCTTTTGCAAGGAGTTGTTGAAACAACTGGGCTGCTGTTCACCTGGATGCACTTATGCCACAGAAATGACTGTGTCCCTTTTGATTGTTCAGCGCTCACAGTGCACCTGTTATTGAAAGCTTTGCACCATCACCCAGTTGTGTGTTGCACATCACCCAGTTGTCTCTTGGTTCTATTGACTCTCTGGGTGAAATGAGAGGAAGGGAGAGGAAGTCTTGATGTGTAGCATTTGCCAATGTCCCTGGTTTCCCACCACAGCCAGTTTCAAGCTACCCACATCAAGAATGTTGCTGAACGCAGTTTGGAAGAGATGTGCACAGACGGTCTCATTAGACTCCAGCTCACAATGGAATTGAAATCCTGGAAAAGACTTGAGAAGCTACTGCAGGGCTGAAAAGAGCCTCAGACTGGTGCCCAGACTTCTTAAAGAAGAATAATGGTAGGGAAGAAAGTACAGAAATTTGGGTAGAGAGGGAAAACTGCCTGGGCCAAAGTTTAAATAGATTTTATTGTGGGGGAAAAATCATCCAACTGTGGCTTATTAGTTTATTAATTGTGTGTAGGTGGGGAGGACATGCTATGTAAACATCCTCATCTATGAAATCTTTGGTAAATTCTACTTTACTCACGAATGCTTTGGATACATTTTGTGGGTGAAGGATGGGAGAGTGTGAACTGCAAAAAAAAAAAAAAAAAGTGCCGAGTCCCACTTCCAGATTGTGCAGGACTACAATTGAGGCTGGCTGAAGGGGTAGCAAACTTGCATGTTAAAAGTAATGTAAGAGGGTAAAAAAAAAAATAGTAGTCAGAGTGGATAGAAGTTTTCTAAAGAAGAAGGAAAAGGGATTTTGTTGTTTGTTGTTTTCTTGATAGGGAGTTTCAATTTCTATGGCTGCCCATAGAGGATGGTAGAGAAAAGAGAAAGGAAGAGGCAGCATAAAATTCATGGTTTTTCATTGGATTTCGGGACTACATGGCTCAGCCAACAACGTTACAGCATCTTTAGCCAAGTTTTCTATGATCTCTGGATGCAAAAATGGATCCAATTTTGATACAGAATGATATACCAGTAGCCTCCTAGCCACAGTTGGCTCCTCAATGTTAAGTCTTTGAGAATCTCTTTCAGACAGAACTTCATCAACTGTTTACATTTTCAGAATCCCTTGCCCAGATCTTTACCTGAGCAAGTTTCACAGTAGAGCCAAGTAGACTCTGGGAGATGTGACACACACAAATAGGACTTACCTATTATCATCTTACATAAACTGGGAAAATGGGAACAAAGAAATTGAATGGATTTGTCCACAAGCAACTCTTTTGTCCAAGGGTAAACTTGAAATTAGAACCATGTATTCCAACTTCTGATGCTCTGAGACTGTTTTTGAGACAATATTTATCTGGCTCACACAGCAAGCTCTTGGATGGACAGAGACCACCGGAAACAGGGGAAAGGGGTTTGCTTATACCTTGGTTCTACTGTGCCCATTGCCTGAGAGACAGTTTCTGCATCGGTCCTCTTCCGGACAGAGGAGAGAAATGCGCAGGAGGACTGGATGGGGCCATTCTCTGTGTGGTCCAGAGGCTTTTGCTGCAGGAAGTGGGCCCTTCCGGCCACAGTTCTACCAGGAATCCCCCCCCTCCACCCCCTTCGAGTAAAACCCTGTTTATAAATATACATTCGCCCATACGCAAACATATACATCCCTCAACTATCCAGAGCAGTTCCGTATCCACAGAGATAAATACAGAAAGGAGCATGACAGAGACAGATGGACATAGAAGTATTTTTAATTTTTTAAGAAAACATTTGCCTGCTCTGGGGAGAAACAGTCGGTTCAAAAAGAAAGGAAACCTGTACTTAGGCGAAACTTCCTCCGGATTAATTATTACCGTATTTGAAATCCAAATGACTTGACCCGTCATTAGTGGATAAGTGTAGGCCAGGGAATAAATATCCACGCTGTCCACAATAAGACAGGTATCCACACCAAGTTCAAAGGCCCCGGGGCTTGACCACACACACATCGGGCCATCTTTAGAGCCGAGATGATGACGAAAGGTTAGATGTATTCTGAAAGCCCGGGGAGGCCGCCAGCACGACCTCAGGCTAATTAGCAGAAACCACAGGTATAACCAGCTGCTGGGCCATTCACGTAACCAATCCTTGAGCCAGATGCCACTTTTGGAAAAACATACCTCAGGGCTCCTCATTGAAATTCCGTCTCCGGGTTTATAAAGAGTGTACTGTCTGAGCAACACAGGCAAGGCTTGGGGCAACTGGGGCCACTCTGGGAGATACAGTCAGAGGCTGGGCTCTGCCTCCCAAATGGCTGCTCATTGTAAACAGCCCGCTCAGCGCGCCTGGGAACCCGGCACGGGCCCAGCCCGGGGAGTCTGTGAGCACGCCTGTGAGTCCAGCCTCACGGCGCTCTGGCTGGTGCAGGGAAAGGATCAGACGGGTATAAAATCTCCTATGAAGTAAATGAAGGCAGAAGTGTTTTATCAATAAAATTTCATCTACACCTCACATGCGTATCGCTTAAATGACAAAAGCACGGGAACACCTCCCATCTTCTTTAGAACGTACGTCTTTTTTTTTTCTTTCTTTCTTTTTTCTGTTAATAAACAGAGTACAGACCTCAAACACTTATGTACTTAATAAGTGTTATTTGAAGATGGTGGCATTTGTTGAACTGAATTCATGCACTTGGCTTACAAAGGGTTCTCTTTACTCCATCCTATTTAATGTGACTTCAGATCAACTACCAATCTTTCCCATGAAGGGAACATTTCATGATTTAAATAGATTTTTTTTAAAAAAACACACTTCGGTACCATACCCTTTGCATGTTGGCACTAAACGTCCTTAATATTTGCAAAGTCACATTTAATCTTACTATGCTGTCTTTTATTTTGAGCATTTTCTGGAGAAATACCTACTTTGGAGAACAACGTTTGGCAACAAAACTAAGATTGGATCATGAAAGCAAATTACAATACCCTTTTGAAACTCAGGAAGCACAAGAACAGTGTAGAGCATATATAAATTGGTATACTATCATTCCAAGGTCAGGAAAGAAGCTCATAAAAACAAAACAAAAGGCAAACAAAGGCAAAAGGGCAAGAAGGGCTAATAGTACAATTCCATGGCCTTTAAAAGATTGGCAAGGGATAGTAGCATGTCTCATGTACTTTCTATTTGCCAGGATACACAACCTATTTTTATTTTTTAAAAATATATTTTTATTGATTTCTGAGACAAAGGGAGAGGGAAAGAGAGATAGGAAAATTAATGATAAGCGAGAATCATTGATTGGGCTGCCTCCTGCACTCCCCCTACTTGAGATGGAGCCCACAACCCAGGCATGTGCCCTGATGGTGAATTGAACCATGACTTTCTGGTTCATAGGTCAATAGAGCCATGGCTTAATCACAGAGCCATGCCTCCTGTGAAGCACATATTCTTCTATTCTCTTATAGCCACATTGAGTTTTCTATTTATCCATATTCCTCATTCTCTCTGTGATTTCCCAAATGCTTTCTTCTTTCTTTGAAAAAATGTTGTTTTGTTGAGTTCTGATCCTTTGTAGGTGACCTGTTCTACCCCCTTGCCCCAACTCCCTGCATGGAAACTTATAAGATATAGAAGCCTGGTGAACAAAATTCATGCACGGGGGGTGGAGGGTGTCTCTCGGCCTAGTCTGCACCCTCTCCAATCTGGCTCCCAACTGCTTACCTGCTTGCCTTCCTGATCACCCCCTAACCACTGCCCTGCCAGCCTGATTGATGTCTAACTGCTCCCCTATAAGCCTGTTTGCCCTCAACTGCCCTCCCTTGCAGGCCTGTTCTCTCCCAAGTGCCCTCCCCTGCAGGCCATCTTTTGGTGGCCATCTTGTGTCCACATGAGGGCAGCTATCTTGATCTTGTGTATTGGAGTGATGGTCAATTTGCATATTACTCTTTTATTAGATAGGATAGAGGCCTGGTACATGGGTGGAGGCCAGTTGGTTTGCCCTGAAAGATGCCCTGGATCAGGGTGGAGGTTCCCTTGGAACATGGGGTAGCCTGGGTGAGGGTCCCATTTTGGTTTGTAGGCATGCCATGCCCCTTGGCAACCCACGCGGAGGCTGGTATCTGGGATACATTTATCTTTTACAATTGAAACTTGTAGCCTGGAGCGAAGCAAAGCCTTCTGCTCACTCTGTGGTGACAGCCATTTCTGTTGGGATTTATTCACCTTCTATAACTGAAACTTTGTAGCCTGGAGTGGAAGCCTAGGCCAGTCAGGATAGGTGGAAAGTTTGGCTTCCTCCATCACCATGGGCAACCCTAGCCTGCTCTCTCCAGCTCTATGGCTGCCGCCATTTTTCTTGGAATTTATCTTCCATAATTGAAACTTTATATCCTTGAGTAGAGGCCTGGGCCCGCCAGGGTGTGTGGAAAGCTTGGCTTCCTCTGTTGCCAGGGAAACTCAAGCTTCCCTCCTACTCCACGTGGCTGTAGCCATCTTGGTTGGAGTTAATTTGCATATTTTCTCTGATTGGCTGGTGGGCGTGGCTGGTGGGTGTAGTGGATTAATGGTTAATTTGCATATTACTCTTTTATTAAGTAGGATTACCTTTATCCCTGGTGTTCTAAACATACTTTGATGTAAATCTATTTTTATCCATTTACTGAGTAAGTCTGAATTGGTTATTATAAATAATACTGCAATGCACATCAGCATGCACATATGTGTTCACTAATGCAATTGCTAGACAGAAAATCAAGAAGGGGAAAACATCAAAGAAATGATTTAAGATTTCTCAGAATTAACAGGTTCCCAACTCAAAAGTATGAAAAAAAATTATCCTACATCCTGATATACTGGATTTTAATAGTGAGGTACAGGAAAGAAATGTTCAGATATGTAGGATTTCATGCACCTTTTCTCAGGAAGCTACTGAATGAAGAAGCTACTTGGGCTCCCTGACAATGAGAGTGAATAGAAAAAAGGTAAGAAATCCAGGAAATGGGATTAAACTTAACAGAAGGTGAAGATGATCCCCAGAATGACATGGATCCCTGTCTGAACAGGCTAACCTATTCAAATGAGAACAGATCATGGTAGAATTGTAATGTCTGAACATATTGAGAGGAGGTTTAGAAAACTGGGAAATAATCTGATAATAAATTGATGACATGTAAATTAAAAAACAGAGCAATTAAAAAAACTATGACATTTATTAACTCTGGGACAAAAAGTTTTTTCAAAGAAAAGAAGGAGAAGAGGAGAAGGAAGTGGCGTATGTAGACTATTGCTCAGGTCTGAAAATATTTACAGGATCATAATAATGTAAATATACAAAATTGGCCTAAATTAAAGCATAATTATATTTGAAGGATGGGAAGATGTAAGATTGTGGTGAAGAGAAAAACTGCCAAAAAAAAAAAAAGTTAAATCTTCATTTTCCATGGTGGCAATACTTCAAATTGAAACTTCAAGAAATGGCCATCCAAGTATGTTATTTAACAAAGAAGTTGCCATTGGGGAGTGGAAAACGAGGAAGCAAAGTGGGCAGAATCCCGTGCTTTGATTATGAAATGTAGAACAATAGTGTTATTTAAACCATGTGCATGTATAAATTAAATAAAAATTAAAATCAAGTTTTAAAATCTGAAATCCAAGGACTAAAAGGATCATTCAAATCCCATGCATTACCTGGGGCTTCAGTAAGAATGAAGTTACCTGCCCCCTCAGTTCAACCTGCCTCTGGCGCACCATCTCCTCAGCATTTGAGCCACTTTGTTTTTAGCTTAGTTAGCACTTACTGTGTGCCGGGTAGTTCGTTATTAACTCAGGGAAGCCTCACACCAACCCTATGAGGTAAGATTTATTTTACCTTCAGTTTGTGAATCAGGACGCTGAGGAAGAGTTACCTCTTATGGTCACACAGCTTGTCAGTAGAGTTGCTGACATTCATATTCATCAAATAGGCTTCAGAGCCCGTGTCTCAGCAGAAGGGGTTAAGGATTCTACCTCCCACCAAGATTCCCAGAATGAAGGATCCTCCTTAAGCAGGAAGCTGCTGAGCAGTTAAAACCCCAAACACGCCCATTACGATGAATAAACTGGGAGGAAATTGCTACACTGTCTTCAGTACATCCTTGTCAAAGCTAATAATGTCAATCTGCACTAAATTTTCGAGTGAAATAAAACAAAGAGAAGCAGTAATCCCACCAGAAACCTGCTTGTTCCTCAGGTAAGAGTAGTTTTAGAGACACTGACTTGCAAAAAATAAAAAGCTGCCAATGATGTTTCAGAAAGGTGTGTTCTAATATATCTTTAATCTACTTCTGAAGGAATTATCTGAGCAGTTACATAATTGGACAAGAACTGGGACTTAACCTCAAGATAAATTCAAAATAATTCTAATGGCAGGGTACTTCAAAATCTTTTTCTCTTTCTTTTTTCTTATTTATTTATTTATTTATTTATTTATTTATTTGCTTTTGATTGAAAACAGGGAGAACATGAGAATCCAAATATTTGGAAAAATCATAATATATCTTTAAATTTCAGTGTAATTTCCCTTTCTTTTAACCAAGTTTGTGTCGTTATTTGTAAATGGCATAATCCAGGGATACAACTCAGTGTGCATTTTCCCCTAAGTTTATTTAATGACTCAATCATATATGTATTTTTATAAAATAAAACTATCCTGTACATATTTTAAAAATATATATTTTATTGATTTTTTACAAAGAGGAAGAGAGAGGGACAGAGAGTTAGAAACATCGATGAGAGAGAATCATCAATCAGCCGCCTCCTGCACACCCCCTACTGGGGATGTGCCCGCAACCAAGGTACATGCCCTTGACCGGAATCGAACCCAGGACCTTTCAGTCGCAGGCTGACGCTCTGACGCCAAACCGGTTTTGGCTATGCTGTACATATTGAGCTGCAACTTGCCTTTTCTCTCCTATCTATATAATCAGCACCTTTTTGGATAGCAGTCTTGCTTTAATTTTTTATTACCCAGTATTCTATGGTATGGATATGCTATAATTTCATATCACATAATTCATTATTGATAAGCATTTAGGTTATTTCCAGTTCTTTTTTACTATTACCAACCATGTCACAATGATCATTCTTGAACAAATGAATTTACAAAGTCATATAAGATATGATGTAGAAGTGGTCTTTTAAAACACAAATTAGATCATATTCCTTGGCTTCCCATCTTCCAGTGTCTGGCTAAGAATGAAACTGAAACTCCTTTCCATGTCTTTGCCAACCATCCGACATACCTTGTGCCAGCTCCCTCTCCTTCACCCAGCTGCAGCCTCACTGGCTTCCTCCTGCACCTGCCATGCTCACCCTTCCTGAGGGCTTTGCACTTCCTGTTTCTGCTGCCTGAGAACTGCTAAGGCCAGCTTCTTCTCAACATCAGCTTTCATGCAAAAAGGGAAAGGCCCCTCCTCAGGGCCACCCATGTACACCCTAACCTCCACCACGTCCGCCTTGTGCTGTTCTCACGAAGGGACATCACATCCCTAGGCCTTGCTGGGTTTAACAAGGCTCATCCTTTAGTGTTTGACTTATGAACCCCAGGGCGTGACCTTGGCTTTTAAAAAAAATATATTTTATTGATATTTTACAGAGAGGAAGGGAGAGAGAGAGAGCTAGAAATGTCGATGAGAGAGAAACATCGACCAGCTGCCTCCTGCACACCCCCTACCGGGGAATGTGCCCGCACCCTGACCGGAATTGAACCTGGGACCCTTCAGTCCGCAGACCGACGCTCTACCACTGAGCCAAACCGGTTTTGGCCTGACCTTGGCTTTGATGGACCATGCCAGCCATGTGTGATACAGTCAGTTTTGGTCCATTTTGAAAACAAGAATCTTTCCCATGTTTCTAGGTGGTATAATATCTTAGTTTTCCTACCAAGATACTTCCAAGGGCCCCACTAACATGGGTGAGTAGATTTTCTTCTGACCCTAAAAGAAGGATACCATTCCAGATTCAATTTGATTTAGAAAAATGTGTTCTTTCTTCTACAAATGTAACCAAGATACGCTTCCTAAATGAGAACTTGAGAGGAACACTACAAATAGTTTATATCTCATAAGGTTAAGTACAAGGACTGAGGACATGCCAATATGCTACACCTTTTTATCCTTCTAATTTTGATACACCGGTTGAAAGTCTATTTTCAAAGGCAATTTTGAAAGTCTAAAATTATTATATCTGAGTTGAAGAGAAAAAGCTTCATTAGACAGGACTAATATTGGGTTTCTGATCAGTAGGAACAATGAAATGGCCCATACAGTTAGTCTATGCACTGATGCTAAGAATTATAGATGGTGGTGATAAATATTAGACATAGACATCATCCTTTTTATCTGAGATAACCCAGAGGAAAGCATCTTTCCTTGCTCAGAATTCTGTGAAAGAGGCTTTGGCAGGATCATTAACACTATTTGGCATTTACCAACTTACCTAACACTCAGAGGGTCAAAGTAGATAACATTCAGGGGGTTGTCAGATGGTGCCAGGCATCTGAGACATTTGTCAGGTCAGCTTGAGTTGAGATGCTGGATTAGGAGAATTAACTATACTTTCTTTATAGAGGCTATTTAGTTCTGATATTAACTAGATTTAAAAGGTCTTATAATGTTAAACACGAAGAAATTGACTTCGTAAAATCAAGATAGATTTGTTTTTGTAAACTGCTGATAACATCAAAAAGAAATTAACAAGACATAGTTTATTTATTTTTAGTATTAATTCCATCAAGACATATTTAGAGAGAGTATATTTGTGAATGGAAGGTGTATGGCAAAACATATAAGGGGAGGACAACAAGATGGCGGCAGAGGTAAAAGCCTAGCTGCAGCCGCACTCAACAAATTCAAAAAATACAACTAAAATATAGAGTGGACACTATCCAGAACTACAGGAAAGTTGACTGACTGGGAATTCTACAACTAGAAGGAAAGAGAAATCCAGAAGGAAAACCAGAGGGACTGTAAAAGCCTAAGGTACGGAGGCGCGGTGTGCCCGGGGGAGAGGACGGAGCCGGAGAGGAGGGGCGGCTGAGTGCTTGGCTGGTGTTCCCTAGCGGGAAGGAGATAAAAGCTCCGGACTGTGCTGAACCCCAACTCCGACTGCACCGAACCCCTGTTCTGGGCGAGACCCTGGGGTCCAGGCTCATACAGAGGGAATCTGGGCTGTAAGGCGGAAGCTCAGCGGAGCGGCAGCGAGAGGCAGAGCCCCGGAGTCGCGCACATTGCTCGCAGAGGAGGGACTGTTCGCTGAGCTGCTGAATTGCCCCAGCGGGAAGGACTCAAAAGCTCAGGAAAGTACTGAGCCCCAGTTCTTACTGCACTGAACTCCAGTCCTGGGCAAAACCCTCAGGCTCCAGCCTCATACAGAGGGAATCTGGGCTGTAAGACAGAAGCTTAGGGGAACGGCGAAAAGCAGAGCCCCCGAGTTGCGCACATTGCGCGCACAGAGGACAGACAGTTGATTGGGCCGTGAGATCGCCCTAGCAGGAAGGAGACATAAACTCCGGACTGTTCTTAACCCCACTTCCAACTGCTCTGAACCCCAGTTGTGGGCTTGTTGGGGGAGAGACTACACTGTCTGGTAGCGGGCGAAGCTCTAGGGCGCCTTTCTCTCAGAGGTGCTTGCAGCGAGTACCAAAGGACACTGAGGAACACTGAGACTCAGGAACCTCAGAGGCGGGGCTAACCGGAAGCCAAGGCTGTAGGCTCCACCCTGAAACTCTGCCGGATCCAAGCTGAACCCAGAGAGGCTTTTGCAGGTTTCCAAGTCTAGTGGAATAAGGTTGTCTCCTGGCATAGACACAGCTGATCCTCCCAAACTACCAACTCAGGGAAGCAGCGAAAATGCCGAAACGAGGAAACAGATCACAAACGAAAGAAATGGAGGACAAAAAGCGACTGGATATAGAGTTCAAAACCACGCTTATAAGGATGTTCAACAATCTCTTAGAAAAGGCGGATAAAATAAATGAGACCTATGAGGATATGAAAAGGGATCAACTAGAAATAAAGAATACATTCTCTGAAATAAAAAATATTATACAGAGTCCTAAAAACAGATTGGAAGATTGCAAGAATCAAGTCCAATATTTGGAACACAAAGAGCCAGAGGACACTCCTCCGCAGAAGCAAGAAGACAAGAGAATCCAGAAAGTTGAAGATGGTGTGAGAAACCTCTGGGACAACTTCAAGCGAACCAACATCAGAATTATGGGCATCCCAGAAGATGACAGAGAGCAAGATACCGAAAACATATTGAAAGAAATAGTGACAGAAAACTTTCCCCACCTGGGGAAAGAAATAGACTTACACGTCCAGGAAGCACACAGAACCCCAAACAAAAGGAATCCAAAGAGGACCACACCAAGACACATCATAATTAAAATTCCAAGAGCTAAAGACAAAGAGAGAATATTAAAAGCAGCAAGACAAAAGCAGGTAGTTACCTATAAAGGGGCACCCATACGACTGTCAGCTGATTTCTCAACAGAAACCATGCAGGCCAGACGGGAATGGCAAGAAATATTCAAGGTGATGAATAACAAGAACCTACAGCCAAAAATACTCTACCCAGCAAAGCTATCACTCAGAATCCAAGGCCAGATAAAGAGCTTCACAAATAAATTTAAGCTAAAGGAATTCATCACTGCCAAGCCAGAATTATATGAATTGCTGAAAGGGGTTCTTTAGGAAGAGGAAGAAAATAAAGATAAAAATATGAACAAACACATAACTATCAACAAGTGAGTCTAAAAACCAAGGGAAGTAAAAATCATGATGAACAATATTAACTGGTGAATATAATAGAATCAGAGGTATGGAAGGGGAGTGGACTGATGATTCTCGGGGAAATGGGGAGTGGAGCGGGGCGGGAAGAGACTGAACATAAACTGCACCTATGGATGAGGACAATGGGGGATGGGGAAAGGGGAGAGAATTGAATGGAAACTTGGTGTAGGGGAGCAATTGGGGGGGGGGTGAGGAACATTTGTAATAATATGAACAATAAAGATTTAGTTTAAAAAAAAAAACATATAAGGATGGAAAAGCAATGCAGATTTCACTTTGCAATTTGGACCTGTGTGGTTCTATAATTGCTGACACACCAGCACTACAGGGATTAGAGCTACTTAACTCTTGGAAGCCAAGGGGCGGCCCCATCGACTCTGCCATGGAGCAAGAAACGCTTTACAAGTTATCACCCCATCTGTCGAGAGTGAACAAGTGTATGATAGTCAAGTAGAAAAACAACAACACTATATATATACAAAGTGGAAAATATACCAATATTTCATGCTGTAAACAGTTCAAAATTTTTAATATAGTAAGAGTTCTTATGAATCAAAAAGGCAGACAATACAATAGAAAAAGGGACCAAGGTAGGACAAGGATAGGCAATTAACTAAAAAAAAAAAAAAAAAAAAAAAAGAAGAAGAAGAATAAATGGCCAAAAATACGTATAAGTACCATGCAACCCTAGTGTATGAAAAATGATGAGGTATTGTTTTTCTCCTCCCCCTTTTATAGGAGCAAGTTTGGGAGCTCTTAATACTTAGAAGGTAATCCTAAATGTTGTTGCCACTCTTGATTACAGTACCAGAAAGTAGTTTGACAGTTCACAGCAAAAGTTGGAAAACTTAGCATTCGTTTCTAACTATCATGTGTCAGACACTATGCTAAGCTCTGGGTTAAAAAAAAAAAAAGTAAAACAAGACCCAGCCCTGGCCCCAGCCCTGGCCCCATGCAACCACAGACTTCATTTGGCTGCAGCAGCCCAAATGCTGTTACAAAGGGGAAGGTTGCTGCCCTGGAAATTCAGGCTGATTTTTTTTTTCTAATGGGTAAGAGCAAGCTGATTGGAGGTGAAGAATGGCAGGGAAGGTTTTTACAAAGTTAATCACTAAAAGCTGCCAAGGCCCTTTATCGGAAGGCACGTAACTCGAATTACTACCCAACTCGCAGTGCAAGTGAGGGCAACAGAAACAAATTTCTTTTAGGGGACTGGGAGGCTAGATCAAAAATGATCCCCAAAGGAGGGAGGGCATGTATGGGAGGTCGGGCGAGGGGGTGGCAATGGTAAGCTATGTACACATATAATGCCTTAATAAATAAATTTTTTTAAAAAATGATCCCCAAAGGAGCTTATAAACATGGGGTCAGGGCACAAGCCACAGGCTAAAAGGGCATGTTTTTCAGACTCTCCTGTTAAGGGTGATATTTGCAAAATCTGAAGTAAATAGCATCTCTGCTCTCCCTCCCACCTATTCCATTTGCTGTCCACATTCTGCCTTTTAGTGTGCAATTTACAGTGTGATTTTTTAAATGCAGATTTTTTCCAAGACTTTATTGTTAGCATTTAAAACATTAGAATTGTGGCCAAAGCATAACTGTGGGAATTGACAACATATTTCATTGTTCACTACCTGGCACACAATGACAGATTCTAATCTTTACTTTTATTTAACACGAATTTTCAGAAATTGTGTTTGAAGACCAATGCACAACCAGTTCTTTGTAGATTTATTACCCAATTTCAATAACCTTTTTTTCCTTCCTGCCTCCTTTCTTTTTCTATGTGGAGCTGATTCGAATACTATTGACTGTAATTGTGAGATGTATGTGTGTTTCATGCACCCTGAGATGTTTTAAATAAAAAAAAAATTATGAAGGGAATGCAAGTGTGTATAATTCTCTTAGAACACAGCTCTGACAAATGCTAAGGAAGATTAATGCTGGACGAAGGAAAGACACAAATATAACAAATTAGATTGGCTCTTGTAATTGGCCGGTAGTGGATTTTCCATGGAGACAAAAGATTGTCCATTGTAGACCCACGCTTTTTTTCCTTGAGTCTAATTGCAAACTTGGTTCATTGTAAGATTCCCCATGGTGGGGGAGCATCTATCCAAGGTACTCTTTCAACTGTCAAAACAGAATTTCCATCAGTCCTTGCCTAAGGGAGCTATGACCTGGACGGAAAATGCCACAAAGTGTTAAAAGCAAACTTTAGTTTCTAGATCTTCCCAATATCTTCCCCTCTTCCTCCCACCAAGGAGTCGGTGCACTGTGGTCTCTTTGGAATACTCCATGAAGAACACTGACAATGTAGCGGATCGGTCATGGTGGGAACAATTTTCATGGATGGAAATACAAAGGCCAGTGTTAAATGAGAGCCTTTATAGGGGCTTTGAACAGTAATAAATTCTGATGAAAAGTCTGCCACCCCTGCAGACCATCTTAATCTTTTTCAGGCGCACACTGGCCGGCTTACAGGGGAAGGGGCAGCCCCCTCCTCCGGCCAGGAGGGAAGAACAAAACCGGTGGCCTTGCGCTCGAGCTGAGAGCCAGAAACTCACCCAAATTTCACAAAACAGTCTTTGGACATGAACCAAATGAAAAATTCTTTTCATAGCTGGCCCAATGGCATGCCACCTAACAGGACCAAGTGGGCTGTTTGTGTTGTCCGTGTCGTGTGTGCCCGAGGTTGAGCTGGAACAATAAACGGCTAGGTACGATGATTTCTTTTATTATAACCCAAAGCAAGCTGATAGAAGATTATATGACTTTTTGGAAACGGAGAGGAAACAGGGGGAAGGACTCAGTACGAAGAAGCACTGGTGGCATTCAAATAAAGAGCCGCCAAGTCATCGCCATAAGGGTTTCCAAGCACCGCAGCCCCCCGAAGCCTGAACTCTGTCTGGAATGCGATAAGGTGGCCAGGCCTGTTGGGAAAGACTCCGTTGGTAGGAACTCTGAGCTGACAAGCCATATAAAGAAGTGTTGCAGATTAGAAGCTTATTTCTTGTCAACAGATCAGGGGTGGTCCTTTCACAGCCTCACCATCGGAGGGACACGGGGCCTCGACAGAAGCAGCAGCAGAAAGGGGGGTTGGCTTTTAAATAGGAGGGCGGGGGTGGGGGAATGGGCGTAACTAACCTAATCTGGATTTTAACTCCCGTTAACCACTGTCCCCCAGAGTGGGTGAGCTGGGGCCTTGACATTAAATAGAAGGGGCTGGGGCTCTGAAGTCAGATGGACCCAAGTCTGAATGTTTTCTTCATTTCCTAGGAACCGTCTGACGCTGGGTAAATCTCTTAGCCTCCCCGGGTCCCAGCCTTCTCCCGGTTGAATGAATATAGTAGTACCTGCCTCTCAACCTCGTTTCAAGCATTAAAGTAGGTGATGCATATCGCTCAGCGTTGCTGTCAGGATGAATGGGTCATCAAGGAGGCGGGTCAGCACAGCACCTGCCCCGCCCTGGCTCCTTGGTCACCCATTCCCCTGCAGTAAGAACCTGGCCAAGTCAGCGAACTCTGCAACTTCTAATCGTGCCCGTGATGCAGAGCAATTTTGTCTTGCTAGGTATCACTGTTCCACAATTTCTGACCTAAGTATTGACAAACTGCATCATGTATTTAAAAGTTTTCTCCTTTTGTCAAAACCGGTTTGGCTCAGTGGATAGAGCGTCGGTCTGCGGACTGAAAGGTCCCGGGTTCGATTCCGGTCAAGGGCATGTATACCTTGGTTGTGGGCACATCCCCGGTAGGGGGTGTGCAACAGGCAGCTGGTTGATGTTTCTCTCTCATCGACGTTTCTAGCTCTCTATCTCTCTCCCTTCCTCTCTGTAAAATATCAATAAAATATATTTTTTTAAAAAGTTTTCTCTTTTAATTAGGCATTATTGCCTTGTTATTATTTTTTAATTCCAACTGGCCAGTGCTCCTCTGGGAAAGTCACAATGGCTACTTGTGCTGTCCACCATGAATTAGTGCACACCGTCAAAGCACGACATGGAAGCAATACCATAGAGCAGAGTGTAACTAAACACACGAGTTACAACCACCCTACGTGCCTGAAGCTGAGGGAATCATTTCTTCAAAGCAAGCGTAGTCATGAAGTCCCAAGTTCTTTCTAGACAAGAAAGAGCAATGAATGTCCCTCTAAATCATCCTTATACCATTGACACAGCAAGTTTTATTGGCTGTGGCCAGACTAAGAGGAGTTATAGCTTGTCTAGAAGTGATCAGTGGAGATCCAATAAAAGAATGCAGAGGATTTATAACACTAACAGGAGACACTTCCTAGTGGAATCCCTGCACTTGACAGAAGTGACTGAGGCTCTCTGAAAGGTATGTGCCCTGCCCGGTGATGGGTGTCTGAAGCAGAACACCAAGCCCATCTCTTCTCCAAGCCCCGGGCTCTTCTTGAGTTATTGTTTCGGGTCCCCTCAAACCGACTCACCTGCTCTACCTACGAGCTGGAAAGAGGGTCAACATTTCCTGACTTCTGGAAATGTCACACAGTACAGTGCTTTCTGACACGGCTTTCACAGAGATGTTTAGTGACACTAGAAAAAAAAATGCTTTTTGCAAAAGTGAAGCCGGCAGATGGTTATTGCGCAATAGCCATCCCGATGTCCAATCCCAGGAGGTATAAATAAGTTCAGAGAAAGATCCACTTTTTTGAATGATCACCCAGCCCTCTTGAGGTTTCCACCATCACCAGCCATAAATATCACTTAGCTTTTCCATTCGTCTGTGGTCTGGTCCTATGAGGAATTTCTCATTTCTAAAGTTGGCTCGGCCACCCACTTACTGTGTGGCCTTGGACAAGTCATTTAGCGACTTTCTCAATCCTAATCATAGAGTAAGAACTGACTTGTGAAGATGAGATTACATGACCTTTCTGAGGGTTCCCACTTTCCAAGCTGATTATTTAAAGAAAAAAAAAAGTGGCACCATCATATCACATATATTGAAAGACTAGCGATGTGGTCTTTCCATCCAAACTCAGCAAGAGTGGAGGGACGAAAAGGACCAACTCTTCAGCACATGGCCGCTGAAAAAGAAACTTGGTAATGAGCATTCTTACAAATTATGTTATTAAGAGCAAGGCTCCAGTGAGGATTAAATGCCCATGGAAATTTACCACTTCTCCATAAAACAGCTCTGCCCTGAAGCTGCTCAAGGAAGTTTCAGAGACACAGCCTCTATTCTTGGGCTAGTTGGGAATGGTTTCTCTGTGATCTCATAATCCCTTGATTATACTGGTGCCTTTCATTTATCACATTGTATTTGTTATTTCTTCATGTACCTGTGGCCCCTATAGATGTTAGCTCTCATAAGCAGGAGCCATGTTTTATTCATCTCTCCATACCCACTGCCTGGCACAAAATAGGTATTACCTACATGGCTTCTTGAACTACAGCATAATGGGGCAGTGGTTGCATAGGGGAGAAGCTGCACAATTTTATTCGCACAGCCAATGGAGAAATTCAATGTTTTTCCAGTAGCATTTTGGTTTGTTGTTGTTTTTTTTTGACTTCTAAAAAGTTACTTGAACTTTTATAAACATATTTCAGCATCTACCAGCTATCTTTATCTTAGGTCCTTGACACAGTAGTCTAAGTATGGCTATATTCTGTTGATTTTAGCTAATCCACACACACCCTCACTCACCTACAGACATACTCACAATACGCTTACACACACACTCCTATACAACCCACATATGCACACTTACACACACAGTTACATACTCACACATTCACACATATTCTCTCTTACACACACACACACACACACACACACACACACACACACACAGACTTAAGCCAGAATACATGCGAAGAAAAAAAATATTGAGAATCCTTATAGAACTCCAGCTGTGTGGTAATCATGGAAAGACTAATGATTTACCGTCCTCAGTGAGAACTAGAGTCCAGAAAACATGCTTCCTACAAAACAGTGAGTGACAAGTCAAAATGTCTGTCTATGCAAGGAGGTCAGCCGGTACACAGAAAGCCCTGACTGCAGGGAGACTAACACTGTAGACTCACAGGCCCAGACCAAGCGGCCTGTGTTGCTCCTTGGAAAATGACATACTCCTGGGCACTATCTTCTGTGAGTGTTGGAACTGCTGGCTGTAGATATTGGGGCATAGATAACCGAAGCACCCTGAAGAATGCCAATACTCATTCACAACTGTTAATCATTCGTCTTTATCTTTGATTGATAGGTAAGTCCAAGATAATGGGGTAAATTTACTTTTCTTAAAAAAATAAAAATAAAAATAAGGCAAACTAAGTAAAACTTTGGAAATAATTATAAGAGGGATACTTCTTTTCCTTTTATAGTAATAATAATAATATAATAATAATAATAATAATAATAATATCATTATTTGGACAATTTTAGGATATCTTTGATTGTGGCCTCATCTGATACAATGCAAAATAACACTAGTTTATTCATCAATTATTTCCTCTATTAAAATAGGAAAGAAAATTCTACCCTCAGTCAGTTATTCCTAAGGTAAATTGACATGAATCTGTGGGAGAGTGCGGGCCCTGGAGTCAGTGTGCACAGCAGCCATTTCTTAGCCATGTGACCTTGGCTAAGTTACTAAGCTTGTCTGGGCCTCAGTTCTGCATTTGCCAGTGAAATACCTCTCAGACAAAGAACCAGTGGCCCACACTCACTCTGGCAAACTATAGAAGAGGAAACAAATTGGAGAACCGTGGTCTGTCTGTCATCATCCAAGAAACTTGTTACCAGCAAGACTGAGTACCAATAAGCATCATGATCCCCCATCTACCACCACTGAAGCCTACAGTGCTACTTACAACAGCCTGTCTCCAACCCAGGGGCTCTTCTCAGGGAGAGGATAGAGATTTTAGGATGGAGAAAACAAAAAAGGTGATGGGGGAAGGCAAGGTACCAGGATCCAAGGCTCCAGTTCTTTTCTTAATATCTAGAATTTGTTACGCAACTCATTCATAATCATTTTTGCCATCCCAATAATAATAGTTCGTGGGACCTTTCCAATCTCTTCCCAGTAGCTACTGAAGTACAGTGGTTAAAGAAGAGCTCCACGTTTCCCTGAATATTTCTAATTGGCTTGGTGGCAACCTACAAGAATTCCTTCAACTTTTCTCCATCCTGCTCCTTCTGCCTGCCAAATCATGATCCAGCTTCTGACCATCTCCCATGTCATTCCCTAAAACCACGCTGTGTGGCACAACCAGATCTTTATACAAAATATAGTAAACAGGATCCAGGTTTACAGGACCCTTATTTTACTGGCCACTTGCTGAGCATACTATTAGATAAAAGAAGAAATTAGGTGAAATTAAAATTTACAATGGATTACCACAGTTAATAGATTTAATATCTTAAATCTCCAGGATTCGTTTTTATTATAATGGGGACGCTATATGTAAGTCAGTGTTTCCCAAACTTTTGACATATGTGTACCCCTTCTATAATTTTCATAACACTGAGTACCCCTCGTCAAAAACAACAACAATGGATGTATTTTAATAACAATCAAAATATATTTATTTTTTCTTTTTTTGGTACATACACAAAATAATAATAAATGAAAAATAAAATTATTCATAATAAAATATAAATAAGTTATATTATAAATAACATTTATTTGGATCAATGAGAAGGATGAAATTGACTTGACTCATGAGAACGTAGAATTAGGCGCAGCTAACCACCTAAGCACGGTGCAGTGCATATTCTCACCAAACTCCAGTGCAACTTGTACCCCCACCAAACTCTTCCCATACCCTGGGGGTGCGCGTACTGCACTTTGGGAAACACTGATGTAAGTGAAGAGATAGTATTCAGGATTTAAAGATATTTCTCATTGATATGATATATATGTTAATTTTTTTAATATTATAATTTAAAGTGTTTTATGGAAATATGTTAATTATTTTCTTTGAACTAGATTTAGATCCTAAGTGTTCGTAGTTTCTTAATCTACTAAAACAGCTTTTTGCACGTTTCTTTTCCAATAAAAATATCAAAGCATAATTGAAGAAAATATTAGCTAAGTGATTCATCCTTATTAGGAAGTAGCTAAAAGCTTACTATGAAATTGGGAGTAGAGGTGTGAATAGGACATGCTTCAATCAATAATGGAGAACATGAATTTTTCTGTTACATTTAATGTCAGCAATAAAATAAAAATTTCAGGGGCAGTGGTGGAATCTGAGATTTCCAAAGCTAATGTATACCCCAGATTTCCTAGGCTTCTCCAACCCAGACACACCAGTGGGTCATGCAGTCATCCAAACTGTATGTCCCCTGACCTCAATGTGCATCTACCTCTTTCTTCCACTGGTCCTCTGCCTGCATCATAAAGTCTTCTGCTCAGTCTGAAGCAAACCAAACTACCTATGTATGGTGCCTTCTTCCACTCTTTCCTCTTTCCAAGTTCACATAACTGGGTCTAGCCATCACACAGATTTCATTCAAATATGTCAAAATGCTATAGATCTTTATATAGTGGTTCTGTTTCCCCATGTTCTACAACTTCTGTCTAAAGCAAAGATCTGCAGGGTAAAGCTCTTGGGCGAGTTAGACCCAGCCGTGTGTGTGTGTGTGTGTGTGTGTGTGTGTGTGTGTGTGTGTGTTTTAAGAGCTCAATTTTTTTTAATACTTTAAAGAGTTATAGGAAGAAGAAGATAGAAGAGGAGGAGGAGAAGGAAGAGGAGACTGTGGTTTCAGAGACCCTATGAGGTTTGCAAAACCTAAAATACCTTACAGGAAAATTCTGCAGACCCCTGGTCTAGAGAAACAGTTAGCCTCACTCACAGAATGTAACTTCTTAGATGATGTAGGACAAGAACAGGAAAGTACAAGAAGAAAGATATGGCCAAATCTGACCCTGATGCAAAGAAACTCTTGACTAAATCCTTTTCTAAATATTTTCCCGTGATGGGCAAACACTGTTGGTTGCTTCCCCAGCAGACATTCTCTTTCAATTTCGATTTTAAAAACCAGGCAGCCATGTGCTTTGCAGGAGGTTGGAGCCCTTCTCATCCTCAGGGGTTGGGGGGTAAGTTTGGATAAACCCAGTCAAGGTAATTCCATCGCCCCTGTCAGTGAGTGGTTGGGGACTTAGCACAAGTTGTAAATCTGGCCAATAAAACACAAGGGTAAGTTGGTTATGGATGCAGGACAACAGTTTACTATCCTTTAAAAGGGATGCCAAAGAAAGGGCATGTCTCCTTCTTCCACTGGCCTCTTTGGATATTGCTAGGTGAAGCCATCCTGTAACTTCTAGGCTTGGGTGGCAGGCAGAGTGGAAAGTTGTCCAAAAGGAAGCAACTCTCAAGCCACCTACCAAAAAAATTGGTATATGAGGTAATGCAATATCTTTATGTCAAACTCACTTTAGTTGTGTGTTTTTTCCCCCTTAACCTACCACCTTCAATCCAGAAGCATCTTGACATACCCTCTATAGGCAACAGCTTGTAGGAAAAACTTGGCTACCTCATTTATTGCACAATAGAGGACTTTAAAAAGTGAAATGCTGATCCTGTCCTAATTGGAAGAAACAATCTATTTATTAATCTATCCTTTCAGACATGCCACTTTTGAATATGGGGTTAATACATTCCTGGGTGCAGCTTTTATGATTAATTCTTGACTTAGGAGAAATGTCATCAATAAAGTAGATTGGGCCTTTCTAACCATCAGTAAGTAAATGTCTTTTGTGGTGTCCAGAAGGGAAATTAGATTTTGACATAGTTTACAAAAGTTTCTAAATATTTTATTCCATGGTATATGTATCCTTGCACCCACATTTGTGTTTGAGTAATACAATGGGCAGCTCACAATAAGTGCCAAATTAACCGAGTGAGATTAATTTTAAGAGTCAGAAATGGAATTCCCACAAGCACAGAGAAAATGTTAAAACCCATGAAGCTCACTTCCCCACCCCACCCCACCCCTGCTGCCTTTCACCCTTCCCCACCCATGTTGACATACCCCACACTCCCCCCTCATCCAGCATGCTGTTGGCCATGTGTGTTACCACACTTGCAAGAAGTTACAATAGTTTATTCTAAATGTCTTGGCTTTTACAGCCTAAATGGAAGCCTTTAGTGGCACTTGGAAATTATTTTTGTGGTTTACTTTTATAGATAACACATTTCCCACCCTACCCCTTTCTGCTGGCTCCTTCAGAAATTTGGTTGAGGGAAACCACACAGAATTCTGAAATCTGTAGGCCAGGTGCCCACATCACAGTAACTAGGATCACCATACTGGTGGCTTTTGGCAAGACATCAAAGTCTGTTCATTCTCCTATTATCATTCCTAACAGGAAATTTGACTCCAGTGAATATATATAATATTTTCAGTAGCTTTAACTCATAACCCATTAATTACTTTTGGTTTTATTTATTGTGCTTCTGGTATTTCTCTTAAATTTAAAACTCTCCAAGAGTCTTTTAATATTATACTATTATTTATGGGCAATTGTAGCAGGGATATTGGTAATAGTAAAAAGGAAGAAATTTTTGTCACTCTTCTCTTCCCATATCATCCAATCCACCAACCTCCTTCACATCTCGAGTTGTTGTTTCGATTTCTGCCTTGGATATTTCCTACCTCTGTCTTGGCACACCGACAGGTAGAGAAGGTCCTTTATTCACTTGCTCACCTGTTCACTGTTCCACATAAACTTATTCATAAGGTACTGTGAGCCAGACGTTTACAAAGGCCCAGGAGATCCAGGAATGACCATCACAGACTCCCATCCCTGTCATCAAGAAGCTCACAGTCTCATCATTGAGACAGATTCAAAACATGGAAAGAAACTATTACAGACTGTGGTAATTGTCATAAAGGAAACAAATGAGGAGCTAGGGGGAAAATGCTATGTTTTTCCTTTGGGAAGGTTGTTTGGGGAAGGCATTATTGAGGAGGTGATTTATGAAGACATAAGCAGGGGCCAGCCACAGGAACTGTAGCTAAGACTGACTGTCCCTGAAAATACTGAGTCTATCCCTTGGTTGTTGTTGTTGTTTTTAAATACATTGATATTGATTTCAAAGTGAAAGGAAGAGGGAGAAAGGGATAGAAGCATGAATGATGAGAAAGAATCATTGGTTGGCTGCCTCCTGCATGACCCACACTGAGGACTGAGCCCACAACTCAGGCAAGTGCCCTGACTGTGAATTGAACCTCCTGTTTCATAGGAGGTCAGGGTTCACAAACACTGAGTTCTGCTGGCCAGGCTATTCCTTGGTTTTGCTAAAGTTCCTATTGGTGTATATTATGTATTAGAGAAGATTCTGACTTACTCTCCAGCATCTGTCAGTTGGAAGAGTCTTCATTATTTTTAGGATTTGCCTATGACAACTGACCAGAAACACAAGGGAGAAAGGACAATTGGAATTATGGGACAAGTACAATTGGCCTCAGACATAAAATTCTATGATGTGATTTCTCCACCGAAACAGATTATCCAAGAAACCACAAGAGGTGAGGAATCCTTCTTGCTACTCAGGAATGTGGAAGCAGAACTCTGAACCCTTGCAGGGCAATACACACCTGAGAATGCCTGTTTTGTCTCCCCTACCTCCACCCCCATCCCCACCCCTACCCTACTCCCACCTTTTCTCTACTTCCTTCACATCCTCATCTTTACGAAGACTGTAGAAGGTCAGATTGTTTTCCTTAAGAGGATTTTTCTCATGTAAAACACCAATGCAATCTGAACTGTCTAATCTTACTATATTCTATGATATGCTTCTAATTATACTGACTGAATGCTTCTCGCCCCCAACTTTTTTCCATATAAATACAAATCACTTTTCTTAATCATCTGTTGTGGGTTGGATGGTGAATCCCAAAATAATATCTACATATCCTAACTTACAAAACTTGTGAATGTGACATTATTGGGAAGGAAGTCTTTGCGGGTGTAATGAAGGATCTCAAGATCCTTCCATAGGCTGGGCCCTGAATCCAATGTCACGTCCTTATAGGAGAAGAGAAGGCAGAACAGACACAGACACGCAGGGAAGAGGCCATATGATGATGGAGGCAGACAAGGGAGCTATGCAGCCATAAGCCAAGGAATGCCAGGAGCCTTGGGAAGCTGGAAGAGGCAAGAAGGGATTCTCCCCTAGAGCCTTCAGAAGGATCCTGGTCCTGCCAACACCTTGATTCATATTTCCGGCCTCCAGAACTGGGAGAGAAATAAATTTCTGTTATTTTAAGCCACCAAGTTTGTGGTCATTTGTTGCTGCAGCCGTAGGAAATGAATACATCATCTGAAAACTCTGATTTTTTAAGGTTAAAAAATTATAGTTTGTTTTATTTTCATGAAAAAAGAAAGAAAAAAAAAAGCAATTGACGAGACATGAAGCACGAAGAGGTCTCAGACCTGGCCACTCCCCAGCTTCCTTTCCTCAGGCGGCAGCGTGAGATAATGGAAGGACAGATGACCTGAGAATCCTCCAACGCTGGGGTGATTGTTGTCCCTCACTGTAGACTCTGGATCTTGAGTTTTCTATCTTACCTCTTTGTACTTCCTGGTGGAGGGAGCTTGCAATGATGAGAATGAAATAATAAGATAACAGCTGTGCAAATGAACTGCAGGTATAATTCGGCATGGAGAGGAGCTCGTATTATTAGAGAGGAGAGGAAAAGAAAGAGGAATTGTACGAATTCCTGTCCCGTAGACATCACTGCACCCAAATAATGAACAGGAAGCCTCTCTCCAAACGGGGCTGGGTGGCCTTTGCGTAGCCCACAGTTTCCAATGCTGCTGAGTCACTCTGATGAGCTTCCAAGAGTCACAGGTCCACCACCGTGCCTTCTTCCTCACAGAAAACCATGTGCAAAGGACAAGTCACACTTGGCTCCCCATGGGGAGATTTAATATTCAGAGAGGTGAGAGCCTCGTCACAAGTGCCAAACTCAGAATTCAGTCCCATTCCTGGCCAGCAGCTCCCTACGCTGGGATTGTTTGGAAGACGTCTGAACACCCCGGGACCACTCAGTCTTCCCTTCTGCGCCAGGCCTGGGGATGTTTCCAAAGAAACCCAGGGCAGCCGAGGTGGCTGGATGGAGGAAAGTCTCGGAGGCCCCCTGCCCAAGTGAAACCAGCTGAGTAAATTCATGAGCGCTCGGTGAGTCCGCCCCACCAAGACACTGGCCTTCATGAGAGTGTGTTTAGCCTCTCCATTCCACCGCAGAGGCTGCACACACAGCTTGTTCCACAAACTTGGTCGAAGATGCTACAATTCTTGTGCTGCCTCCAGGCCCAGAGGAGACCAAAAAGAAGTTAGGAAGGTTACACTAGAGAAAGGAGGATGTAGAGTTTAGATGAACCAATAATTTGGGGGGGGGGGGGGAATATATATGCTCTTATACTAGCCTGAAATTTGTTAGGGAGAAGTTGATTCTTCTTCCTCTTCTTGCCTCCTATCAAAATTAAATTATATTTTAATTGCCAAGGTCTTCTTTGAATTCATGATTTGTGTGACTTGTCATGCTTGCTGCATGATTCAATGCTGGCCAACTCTAGTGAAGCAGGCAGAATACTGACCGTACACAGGGCTGGGTTGCAGCCCAGACGAGGTCACTTGGACGAGCAGGTTAAGAGGCACATTGATCTGCCTAAATCTCACTTTCCTCATTTGTAAAATTTGAGCGCACAGTTGGAGGGGATACAAGGGTCCTTCTTAAAAGCATATCCAGAGAAAAGTCAAAATATCCAAAGAATGATGATAATTTAAATACATTAATAAGTTATGGGGTTTTAACCACTTTCAAATCTATCTCAAGCCAATAACACAAACTGCCCTAGACGGTAACGCTCCGGAAGCTGACACATATCGCTGGGCTGTCATGCCCAGTAAAAATGTGTCCTCTCCTGTGGGAAAAAGTTTGCATGGTAATCACTTAATATCTGTATTCCTTAGTTTTAAAAATATAAAGATACAATGGGAATAAGTGAAAATGACCCAGGAGAATAAACAAATAAAAATTATAAAGCACAAAGGTTGAAGGTTTAAAAGACTCCAAAAAAAAAAATGATTCTTAGTGGGCCACTATAAAAATTTTAGGTTGTAAAGAAGAAATAGGAAAGAATAAAAATCAAAATAGCACTATATGTAGGCAATGCCAAGCAAAAACGAAAGTATAAGAATCAAGGGATAAATCCATACGTGTGAACACTGGGTTTTGTGGCTTTTATTCAGAGACGTCATGACGGCGTTTGCTCTTAGGATAGATCGCTCAGCTATATTCTAATTTTCGCCTTCCGTACATTTGTAAACAACACCCATAAAGACATATTCCAAAACTGAAAGGGACCCACATTTTCAAGGAGTCCTGGGGTCGTGAAAGAAGCAGTCAGCCTTTTTAGCAGCAGCACAAGCTCAGGGCCCCCGTCCTATGGAGAGGTACTTGGCACCCCTAAAACACCCTGCGGTTAAAACATGTGGCAGAGAATGGGGGCTGGGTGGCCTAGACCAATGCCAGGCTTCTCCTAAAGCAACCCTCCTGCTGGAGGAGGAATTTTCAGGGGCCCAGGGAGGGCGTGGGGGAGGGTGGGGGGCGGGGGGGCCACAACATAGCAGCTCCCTCTGTCACCTGCTTCCCCTTTCTGTGGTCATTTTCACAAGTCAGCAGGGGGTAGAGGCAGGAGGCAAACCCGGCACATCATCAAAATAACCAAGTGTTCTCTGCCAAAAGGAAATGTGGACTAAGGACTATAATGAGAGGGTAAGCAAAGAGCCACCGGTTCCAAGCAGCGAGATGTGTCAGCGAGAGAGAACAGCAGCCCTGCTGGCCCCAGGACAGGCCAGAGCCCAATCTGTAAATCACTCTGACGTCCCATACGTCAGAAAAAAAAAATGTGGCCACCCCGGGAGCAAAGGCAGGAGGCAACGCACGAACCTCCTGCGGACAACCCATGGGACAAAGCAAAAAAGGCTCCAGCATCCAGGAGAGAGGGGGAGGGTGGCCGGCCAGAACCCAATTACATTCCACCTAGATGGCAAAAAAAATGATGAGCACGGGTCCCCCCCGTGATCCCAGATGGAAAACACCCGCACGCGGACGCACACCTCGCACATACCGCTCTGACGAGCGTGCCTTCTCCCGTCTCCCTTTATAAGCCCGCTCTAGAATTTCTGGCACGGGCCTGAAAGTCATTAGTAATTTAGCTGAAACGTAAAATTTTACTGCGGCGCATTGGTAGCTATTATGAGGTATAAATCTGTGTGGCTCTGGCAGGTTGAATTCCCTCCTACTCCCCTCCATCGCGCTACAAAAAAGCATTTAGTAACTGTGCTGGGGGTACAGGACTCACATTTTGGAATTAAATTAGAGACATGAGAATACTTAAAATACCCTTTCTTTTCTTGATTCCCCGCACTAACCATTTTGAACCGTTTTCTTGGGCCACGTCCCGCTAGAGAAAAATGTGATCTTCTTTAGGAAATTTGGATTCAGCAAACTGCCTGGCAAAAAACCATAGTGCTCAAAAGCATCAGGGCCAGCAAATGCTGTGTTGGCTTTGCCCAGGTTTTATCATATCTATCCCGGCCCTTCATTTTCAGAGTTCATTGGAGAACACGGGTATCTTACTCAGAAATTCCAATGGGTTTCCTATAAAATTAAACAATGACAAGAAAAAAAAAGATCCGTGTCTTTACTGGTGTTTTATGTTGTTTTTAGGAGAAGCTACACTAATAAAAGAGAAAGATGCAAATTGATTGGACCTTCGCAAAACCCACCAGCCAATCAGGAGTAGGAATGCAAATTAACCAGATAAAGATGGCAGGTTAATTTGCATACACATGCACTGAGTGGTGGGGGCATTCCACACTGCCCCAGCCACTCTGGGCCTCTGGGCAATGTGGGAAGGCAGAAAGGCAGCTCTGGCCGGAGCAAAAAGGTGATTCCGGCTGGAGCAAAGGTGATGCCAGTAGCCAAGGAAGGCCCATTCTTGTACGAATCTTTGTGCATTGGGTCTCTAGTTTTCTTATATTTTTGTAGTTTGTTTCACAATTTTTTTCAAAATTTTTCCTGGACCCTTAAGTCTTGGTTGCAAGCATATTTTCATAGCCAAAGATTTATGGTTTTGAGCATAGGAACATTAGCATTTGAGATTTGAACATTTATTATTAGAGTACAAAAGGAACTTGAACTGATGCCTACACTCAGTGCCCTTGGCCAGGGATAGCAAATAGAAGAGTCTGTCCCACTTCTTTCCATTTTTCCCCCATAACAATATTACTCATAGGTTCCAGAAGTAGTATAAGCTTCAGGTGAAGTTTGATCCAGTAGTCCTTTGTGACTGAATCAAAACACAAGCTGAGCCTTTTCTCAACACAAGTCTGCAGGTAACCATGACCAGTTTATCAAAGTTATCACCTGGACAGCAAAACTCATTTACCTTCTTAGGCCTACACAGTAAGCAGGAGCCACATTTTTGTGTCTCTGGCACCTATCTCACTATCTGACACGTAGCTGGCCTCAGGAAATATTTATTGAATGCAACTGAACTGTCTGACCCTGCCATTAATTCTAAGAGCTTCCTATACTGAATAACATATTTTCTTTCTTTTGTTTTCCTAGAAAATTGGTATCATGTCAATTACCAGTTACCTTATTATTGTTAGCAAAAAAAATTAAACATTAAATTAAATGTTACCAATACTATTAAATGTTTATTTAGAAAGAAGACCATGTTCGCTATTATGTAAAGCAAAACTAGTAGGCATGTCCTTAGTCCCACATTGCTTAGAGTCTGGAATTGAGTGGCCTAAAATACAAATGAATATGGTTTATGGGTTTTTCTCTAGTTATGGTCCTTTCCAGAGGGAAGGTGTCCCGGCACCCTTATCAAATTTTCCCAGTCCCATGGTATCGTGAAAATGTCCCTGTCTGTTCAAGAAGTGCTTAGAATGGTATTGAGGATGTTGGTCAGTACATTTCACCTTTACTGGTGAGAATGCTTTCAGTAATAAGGAACAGAAAACTTCACTTAATGTTCTTAAACTGTAAGGGAGGATTCACTGACCCATGTTATTAAAAATGCCAGAGGAAGGGTAGGCCACAGGTAAACCTTGATCAAGCTACTCAACTGTGAATCTAAGACCTTTTTTCCTTTCTGTCTAACCTCATGGTCCCAAAATAGCTGCACCTGCACCCAGAGTAACACACTCCTCATCAATTTCCTCAACAACAGCATCACTGTTACAATATTTCCAGGAAAACAAGTTAGATTTAATCTATTTGGATGCCTTACATTATATATCTTAAAATACATACCCAAACCTTAATTATTATGACCTATGAATGGACTACACTGATTAAATGAGCTTAGGTCATGTGCTCCACGTTGGACCCAGCATCAGAATCATCTTTCTCAGAATCACACAGATCTCCAAATAGAAATTAGTCCTGTTGAAAAAGGGTGAAGGGAATAATACAAAAACTCAGCCAATAGCCCAGCCAGGGCAGCTCAATGGTTTATAAGCCTATTATCACCATGAAGATGATGGACCCCCTCCCTCTTGGAGATGGCTCCTTCCTACTGTTAACTGGGATGAGGGTGTCACTATGAACCCTACGTGTATAACCAATATCATACCTAGAGGTGGCATTGGTCCACACTCATCATCCATTCCTAACTGGCATCTCTTCACTAGGTTTAACCAGGTCATCTGACTCTGCTTTGGTTTTCTTCCATCTGACTCTGCTTTGGTTTTCTTCCATGTGGCACTGAGGAACATAACAAAAAAAAATAAGTAAAATTGTTATAAGTTGCACTGCAAACAAATATTTGGCTTAAATAAATAAGTCTTCTGTGTATAAGTAATGAAAGCAAAGTATTCAAAGCCATTGATGCTTCCTGTCAGGAGTCCTTGCTGCCCTGTTCTTAGAAAGGGAAGACCTCAGGTGCTCTCCTGTCAGGGAGATGCAAAGTGGAGGCTGAGAAGGAAGACTCACAGTGCCAGCAGGAAGTGCCAGCAGGATGAAGGCAGGGGCCGAACATGATTGACTGGTCTGACAGGTACGGTGCAAGGAGAAGAAAAACTGAGGAAGAATACACACGGGATGTGGAAATTGTTGGGCTCTGTTCAAGTGAAACAGAAGGTTCATTCTTGCTCATGAATAGTGTGAGAGAAGCAGGTGGGCCAGTCAGCAAAGAATATTTGGGAAACGTTTGTTTTTGGGGTACGGTACGGTTGTTTGACATAGAGTTAAATGCCCTAACAGCTCTGGGCAAAAAAACCCAAACAAACCCAAACAAACAAAAAAACAAATCAAGAAACAAAAAAACTGTTAAAGAGTCTGAGATAGTCATAAGGTCTTTTTTAAAAAATATATTTTTTTATTGATATTTTACAGAGAGGAAGAGAGAGAGAGATAGAGAGCTAGAAACATCGATGAAAGAGAAACATCGACCAGCTGCCTCTTGCACACCCCCTACTGGGGATGTGCCTGCAACCAATGTACATGCCCTTGAGTGGAATCGAACCTGGGACCCCTCAGTCCGCAGACCGACACTCTACCACTGGGCCAAACCGGTTGCAGCCATAAGGTCTTTTTAGGGGACTGTTATTCAATGTCAACAATATGAGGTTTCTATATAAAATGGGCTCTCTGCTGGTTCCATAGTGACAAACGTGTTGACATGAGGAAGTGTGGTGCCTTCCACAGGGGTTCCTTTATCAACCCTTATAGCACATATCTTAAAGCAGCTGACCATGCCATTGAATAGAGAGAGAGAGAGTAACAAAGAAAAATGCAGAAGCATTCATTAGATTTTTCAAGAAAGGAAACTGAGTCTATTTGGAGTTAGGGAATTGACCTAAAAAAATAAAATTAAAGTTCTTTTAAGTGTAAAAGAAAAGTATAGAGAGAGTAAAAAATGGAAATCAAAATGCAATAATATGCCTTGGAAAATAAAGGCTTATGAGTTAATTTTGTATTGCAGAGAAATAAATCGAATTTTAAACCACCAGAGAGAACCAAGTGAGAAGGGCAGCAGAGAAAAGAAAATTCGTGGTCTCATAAAGCCATTGGGTTCTCCTCAATGCATAAAACCCCTCTCCCTGTCAACTGAAATGAACCCGACTCATTTCACTGTCAGACTAGCCTCTTCCTGTTATCTTTGCTGTTGTTCAGGCCAGGGCAGCCGAATGCTCAGCCTCATTCCTGAAGGACTGGCACGCCTGCTCTGGAGAGTGCACGCTGACCACGTAACCGAGGGACAGGCAGGAGACCGGAGGACCTACTGCAAGCTAACACCTAAAATAAACAGAACAGAGGCACTAGTGGATACTTAAAAAAAGGAATTTATGGCCCATTTCCTCATTTCCCCTAGGATTTTGCTTGTGAAAATAAATTTGATATTTTCAGCATTAAAAAAAATATATTTTTCAAAAAGAAAACAGGCCAAAGTCTCGCATGTCTAACCTACCATGGCAGCAAGACACCAAATGTGTAATAGCATCGGTGGGACCTTCCACAGGGGCACGGACTCTAAAGTCACCAGTCTGCAAAAGCCACCCACACCTGCATGTACGCTGACTGCTGCCCTGACCATGCCAGGCCAGCTCACCGGTGTCCCATTACTTCGTCTGGGACATCTTATCCGTGGAGAAGTTGAAACGTAAGGGCAATTTACATTAGGCTAATCGTCTTTCCCTTATTGTTAGTTATTTCTCCACAACATGTTTTCCTCCTAGGGAATAGAAATGGTGATGTTAAACAGGATAAATCACGGCATCATAAAATATATCCCATTTACTTAATGGCTTTCCACCCTTGGAATGTTGCAGACTTTGAAATCCTGTGTAAGTCATACACTCAGAATTTTAATATGCCTTAAAAGCCCACTCAACTCCCTCCCCACACCTCGCTGTTGAGCACAGGAAGTAAAGAAAATGAGTTTTTTTTTTTCCCTGCTAACCCTCCTAAGAGGAATTGATGGAGACAGCAGAGCCATTTTGGAATTTTGCTGGGAAACAAGAACTAGCTTCTCCAAGGGACAGTAGCAGGATGTCTGGTTAGAATTGTGGTGCCAGTTACTTTAGATGGGATCCTAATAACATTAGCTTGAGGTGATACTGTGCACCTCAAAAGTTGTCTCCAAGAAGCTATGCAATGCAGGTGGACCATCCACTTCTCATATCTATTCCTAAAACCACGGCAGAAGTAACTTGAGAATTGGAGTGCCTATTAAAGGTATTTATATCAGTCTTTCAAACTTTAAAAGCAGATCCTTTATTTTATGCATCTTTTTTAATTCAACAGAAGAAAGATTAACTTAGAAAATGTGAAATCACTCAGAGGTTGGAGAAATTCTGTATTGGGGGAAAAACAAAGTCACAAAGCTTCTTGGGGACAATAAGCAAACTCTTTGAGGATAGAAAAAACTATTTATTTGACTTGGTGTTTTCTGTATCTTGTGAAGTAGGTGGCACACAGCATATGTTAAAGAAGTGTTGAATGAACATTCTAAAGGGTCCATTTTTTGAGCATTTCTTTCGTTGGTTGGAAACTAAGTGTGTATTGTATTATTAATCCACATGTTGCTAAAGTTAGTTCTTTCATACCTGACATTTATTCAATTATTAATTAGTTCAATGGAAACTTAATGAACAGTGTTCTTCCCCAAGGTCTAAATTAAGGGCTATAAAATACTCCCCATAATAAAAAGTATCAGACATAGTATACACACATTTTAAAAATATGGTTGGAAAATTATAGTTACATCTACTTGCTTTGACTCTTAAATCATCCTAGAAATTTTAGTAGATATAAAGTAAAAAAAATTATAAAATTAATAACATTGTCCTTTATAGTTAAAAATTTTTGTATATACTGGGCCTCCACTCATTTGTCACATTTTGCTTTTAAGTGGTTTTTTTTTTTTTTTTTTGAACCTATCAGTTATCAACAAGCTACTATATACTCTTGCTAAGAGCAACTGCAACTTCTCTACTGAAGGATGGGAGCTATTAGAAAAATATCTTCTTACCATATCATATAAACACAATATTTGAAGTGTAATTTTAAGAAATTTACTTCAAGTTCAACGTATACTGCTTTGGGGATAACAATTCTTATCAACAGCATTGGACTTGCAAGTTGGATTTACATAATAGAACTTCTGTAAAACATTCAAAACATAAAGCACTTATGTGCCCTACCTTAGATCTTACCTCTGAGTTGCCTTCCTTTTTTATTCCTTCACAACTAACCCTGTGGGTAGTCAAAGGTTGTTTCTCTGCACATTGCCACTGCATTTTCCTATAGAAGCTTAGGGGGTGCGGGGGGGAAAAGTCTGAGGATGATTGGTGGAGTTTCTAAACAGAGAGAGCCCACTGAAGAGTTCGTTTTTCTCTTAAAAAATGTCTTTTTCTCTAGTTGTTTCTTCTCTTTTTTTTCCTTAAAGTACTTAGATAATTGCATCAGCTCCTCATTTTGCTTGTGTTGACAGCCTGAAAGTGTGATGTGATCATCCCAGCTGGAAGTCTCTGGAACTTTCCTGAACCATCTTGTGACTGTAAAAATGGGTGGTCTTCCCTCTGCACCACCCGGGCCATTAGGTGGAGCCACCCTGATTGCTTCAGAAGCTTTCCAAGAAATCTCACAAACCAAACAGAGCTCATCCCAATTAGTTCCTACTCTCTCTCCATCAGTGGTATTCCAGGCGGTGGAATGTTTTCCACTATGAAATAGGTATTTTGGAAAGTTCTACACCAGCTTGTTTGCACAGGATTGACATTTACACAATCATGAACAACACTTTATATGGTACTTAGGATTTCTTTAGAGGACCTTTATCCCAATGCTGACCTGGCTTAACCCTACTTAACTTGTAAAAAATGAAGGGATTATAGGAGAAGGTGTATGGCCATGGGCCACTGATGGATTAGACTTTCCCTGGGTTGTGTTTTCCTAAAGTCTTTGAAGTGTGGCTTGAACAATCTTCCTTCATGTTCCCTCTTTTGGACCATGTTTTGTTACAGTAGCTGATCGTCTGGGGTTAAGAAAGTGGAGAGAGAATGTGCTGTGCTTATTTTGCTTATAAATGGTGTGCCTTTGCAAGAAGGAGAGCAGTTCCCTTCATAATGTTCTGGGGCCTGCAGCTCTGCAACTCTATATAGTATCTGGAGTCTTTCTTAATTTTAAAACCCTTTAGTTCAATGCTTCCTGGTGGAAACTGTAGAATATATATATTTGAACTGTCAATTCCAATTCTGGAAATTAATCCTGAGAAAATAGGAGGGCTATGTGCAAAAAAAATTAATCACCAGTATAGTCATTGCAGCATTGTTTATAGTCTAGCAAACCTGAAAACACATTAGGGTAAAACTAAGCATATTCTTATGTCTATAGAATGGAAATGTAGGTAAACATGGGATAATATATACTAGTACAGGGATGGGCAAAAGTAGGCTTACAGTTCTGACTGTAAATGAAATAAGAGTTCATTCTTGTATTGTTATTTATCAACCAGAGGCCCAGTGCATGAAAATTTGTGCACTGAGGGAGGGGTCCCTCAACCTGACCTGCCCCCTCTCACAGTCTGGGAGCCCTCAGGGGATGTCCTACTGATAGCTCCCTTGAGGGAGCGGGCCTAAGCCACAGCCTGGCCTCCCTCTGCACAAGGTGACAGGGCCAATTAGGGGAAGGTGCTGCCCCCATCACCCCGCTGCTGCTGCTGCTGCTGCTGCTGCTGACCACCACAGCTGCCTGCCCTCAGCCCTCACAGCCCCAGCTTCGTCCAGAAGGTCCTCTGGAGGGATGCTGAAAAGGTTGTTTAGCTGTCTGATCTAATTAGCATATTATACTTTTATTATTATTATAGAGGCTTGGGGCATGAAATTTGTGCAAGCGTAGGCCTTCCTGCCCCTGGCTGCTGGCACTGGCTTCCCTCTGGCTGCCGGCAGGCACCGAGAGCCGGGCTTCCCTCGCAGCCCCAGCCTCATCCGGAAGGTCGTCCTTGTCTAATTAGCATATTATGCTTTTATTATGATAGATTGTATTTTTCATTTGTATTATAACTTTAAACCTACTTTTGCCCACTCCTGTATACTTTATTTTTTTATTTTTATTTTTAAAATATATTTTATTGACATTTTACAAAGAGGAAGAGAGAGTGATAGAGAGCTAGAAACATCGAAACATCGACCACCCGCCTCTTGCACACCCCCTACTGGAGATGTGCCTGCAACCAATGTACATGCCCTTGACCGGAATCAAACCCAGGACCTTTCAGTCCACAGACCGACGCTCTACCACTGAGCCAAACCGGTTTCGGCAATTCCTGTATACTTTAAAAGTGTCTGTAATATTGACATTGACAGTCTCTCAATATGTAGAAGAGTAAACAATAATCCCCTTCTATTCCAAATGATATCATTTTTTTAAAACAAAAGCTAAAAACCTACCTCAATGCATGCATTTGCACAATGAAAGCAGCACAAGATAGTCCCTACAATATGGGCAGTTTCCTTTATTATGTTATTATTACATTAATTAGTTATTACGTAGCAGGATTCTGGATGAAATTTATTTTCTTCCTTATTTGTATTTCCTCACTTTTTTTTCCCACTAAAGCTACATATATTTGTTTGGTAATAAAAATTACTTAAAATTTGTTTCTTTGGGGATAGTTTTGCTTTGTTTCTCAAGGAAATGAAGTCCGCTGGAGTTTGCAGCTCCGTGGGCTGGGGGAGCTCGCCTGCTTGGACCGGGGCTGGGCCACAGCAGGAATGCCGGACCTGGCTTCCGGCCTGGCCTCCAGCCTTAGCTCCGCCCACACGGCCCACCCAGGGCAAACCAGGGAATCTTGGTATTTTTTGGGGTCTCAGTGTCCCCTCCTTTCCATGAGGACACCACTAGTACCCTATATATCTCACAGGATTATCCCGTGCATCCAATAAAGCTGTATAGGTAAAGGCCTTGAAAAACAAATCGTTGTTAGGTTCGTAGAAGAACCAGGAATCAGTAGACAATTCAAGCAGGAAATCACGGGCCAAGTCAAGCCGCTGGGGCGCTCGTCACCCCCATTCTTTGCCTGCCTCAGCCCCTCTCCCATACCAAGGAGGGATTCTGCCCCCCAGCTGCAGAATGCGGCTTGCTCCTCTGTTTCCGCCCCTGAGTCCAGCACAAACAGACGTGCGAGGAGCCAAAAGGCAGCCCTTGTGTTTTCCTACATTCGTTTCCAAGAACCCGGCTCGCCGGCTGCTCACTCCACACCTGCGGGCCTGTTGCCTCAGACAATTCCAGGGCACTTTGAAGCCCTCGCCGGTCCGCGTTAATATGCCCTGGGACACACAGTGTGCTCTGTTTTCCTCTGGCCACAAGAATGTCACAACTGCCACATGAAGCAGAGGGAGGTCTCGCTTCGTTGATGCACGGTGCTCTGAGTTGTCAGACTCCGCCCCTTCCCCAGCCTCTACTTGGGAGAAAGCTCCTTTATCTTTGGATGTCCCCCGCTTATCCAGCTCTTGTCCCCAGGATGATAAAAAAAAAAATAATGAAAGTCTCTGAAAGAGTTTATGTTTGAAGTTTTAGTTGCCCAAATGGTGGGAGCCCAGATTGTTTGTTTTTGAGTCACGTTTCTTGGCTTTCCAGCCCCTGGAAAAGAACTTGGACTTACCTGAAGGAAACGGGTTTCCTCAGGGAGTTGGAGAGAAGAGTGCTGTTATCTGATGCTCCAGGAAGAAGCTTTCGTGCCCATTGGAAAGTGACAGGCCAACTTACCAAGACAGGCATTTGACCTGGAATCTTAGACTCTTCCTGGCCTCCAACTTCAGAATGATAAAGACAATGTCTAACCACCCCTACCTTATATTGCATATTTTCAAAAGTATTAGAGTTTTTAAAAATATCAAAAAGTGCTTGGGATCCAGCCTTGACCCAGATGGGGATAATCACGGGCTCTCTTGCAGAAACTGGTTTGGCTCAGTGGATAGAGCGTCGGCCTGCGGACTGAAAGGTCCCAGGTTCGATTCCGGTCAAGGGCTTGTACCTTGGTTGCGGGCACATCCCCAGTAGGGGGTGTGCAGGAGGCAGCTGATCGATGTTACTCTCTCATCGATGTTTCTAGCTCTCCATCCCTCTCCCTTCCTCTCTGTAAAAAAAAAAAAAGAAAAAAAAATCAATAAAATATATTTTAAAAAATAATTAAATGGGCTCTTGTCAATGATAGGCGTTTACCGGGTTAGGTAAACTATGGGATCTTGCTGGCAAGAGGCAAGTCCTCAACCCGGAGTAGGCGGAGTGCTGGGCTGACATCCATGCTGATGACCAGAGAGCTCTTTGTTCCAGGCTGCCCATCCTGGTGCCCCTTTGCATACCCCCTTTAAATCACCCCAGCCAGGTAGATACGGCCAACGGAACAGCGTCAGCCCAGAAGAGACAAAGGGACAGTGTTGGGGAAAGAAAGGCAGTGGTATTCTCGCTTCATTTTAAAGTTAATAGAGTTGGTTATAGTTTCTAAGTGCACTCGGCCTTCCAGCTGCCAGAGAATGGGCTTGAACGCTGAAAGGCCCCTTTAATCCGTGGGCCGCAGGCAGGTAGAGGTGCTCCCGCTCCAGCGCGCGGGGCACAGGTAGTGAGTGAGTGGTGCTGTGAGGCCCGCAGACAGCCTGCCAGGCAGCGCCAGCCCTGTCCTCAGGGAACTGCGTCCACGCAGCCGGCCGGCTTTGATGTCTGCTCAGACCGAGAGCGAGATGCCAGCGGTGCGGTGGGTGTCCACGAGTTCACTTTGCCGAGACCATCAAAGCGGCTTTCAGATGGCAAAGACGAACAACCTGGCCTCTATTTGAACAGCGAGCAGCGATTCAAACCGTCTCATTCCCAGAGTCTGTTAGGGAGAAGGAGAGCGAAGGAACAGAGAGGATGGCTGAGCACTGGGCAGGAGGGAAGGGAGAATAAGCGAGTAGACTTGGGGTGCCTTGGTCACCGGCCGAACATCAGTGTTTCTGCCTTTAAAACAAACCACTTCTAAGGGTCACACCGCTGGGGCACACAATTCGCGTGCATCATGATTTAATGCTGCATATTAAACTTTAAAAGGATCACCAGAATACCAAACAATGATTTGTTGGAAGACAGGGAGAAAGAAAACCCCCAGGAGAAAAAAATTTAAATAAAATAACACAAGTGGATTGTTTTTTAAAATCAAATTTAGGATCACTGGAAAGGAGCTTTAAGAAAGATAGCTTAACAAGAAGCCAGCCATAATCCTTAGGATCTTACTTTTCTGGCTTAAGAAATCAGTAATGTATTTTTAAAATACTATTTTTCATGGGAGAACCAAAAATACATCGGAACTAAAAGCACTTCTTTATGTCCCTTCTACTTCCTCCTCACCTAAATGTTTTTCTATAAGGAAATTATCATATTTTTCGGTAAGATGTTGAAACAATTGAGATTGATGAGATGGGAAATGTTAAAACAACAACAACAGCCTAATTCTACAATGGAGCACATTATCTTTGTAGAACATTATATATTTTCCTTTGGGTTAAGGGATAATGTCTAAAGATTAAACATTACTTAGTTGTTGTTAGCCCATAGTTGGTCTTTAAACAGAAGACAAAATATATCATCAATCAATATAGAAAAATGAAATGAAGTACACTACTACTTCCCATAAGAAGAAATACAAATAATCAATAAACATAAAAAGATGCTCACCTGTGGCCAGGAAATCACAAATAAAAACAGTGAGATAGCTTATTAGTCCTATTAAGTTAACAACAAAATTCAAAAGTGTGATAGTATCCAGTGTTGGCAAGGACATAAGAAATGGGCACTCTCATGGGAGTATAAATTGGAATAAAAAAATACAGTGGCTATGAAACATTTTAAATGCATAAATCCCATAGAATAGAAAAGAATCCGGGTTATCAAACTCAGAGGCCCAGAAACTCCATCTCAACCAATTCAGTGTTCCCCCTCTTTCCCCTTGAGTAATTTCTAAGTCTTAATGTCACATCCAGATGCTGGGGAGGAAAGAAAGAGGTGTGTGATCCTCAACATCATCACTTCGCCCATGCATCCTCCAGGAAGTCATTGGCTCACTCAGTCCTCGGAGGTCATCCCAGACAGGTCACTGATGAGCTGTCCCTTGTTCCAGGTTGGCATGGCCTCTCCATGTCCACCAACTTTCTCTGTTCCTTTCATGCCATGCTTGAGAGTCTGGGAATAATTCTGCTGCTGCCCTGCTCAGCTAGAGCCTTGAAACTGTGGCAAAGTTATTTGTGGGAAGATTTTCCTCTTTGCAACACACAGCATCTCATCTCTGGGACCCATACTGCCTTGATTCCCTGGGCTGGCTTCCTCAGTGAGATCATAACTTGGGAAACATAGAGCATGGCCTGCAGCGAGGACCTACTAATGCCTCCACTGTCCTCACTTCCCCTCCATCCCCCCTCCCTCTCTACCATGCCAGAGAAACTTTCTCTAACCTAACTAAAACAGAAGTTCTGTGGTCTTTTATGATGTGTCTCCCACACATTCTGTCTTTGCCAGTTTTCTTCATTCTCCTCAGGATTTGGGCTTTTGGAAACCAAAGCCCTGAAGACTTCTTTTTTTGCCTCCCTCCACCCCTTTATTTTGGAATTGGAACATCCTTCCTCAGGGACAATAAACACAGTAGGCCCTAGCAGCTTGCATATGGCAAGGGCAGGAAGGAGAGACAAAAAACATGGGCAACATTTCTGAACTAGCCAATGTGAAATACCAGGTGTACCGGTTACTACTGCGGATTTTGTAATCAAAGAATACACAATAATTTCAAGAGAAACATCAATAGTGCTTTATTCAAAGTAATGTCTATGGCTAGCTACACATTTTCCCCATCTTTTAGGTAATTTGCTACTCAAAAAGTGCATATGCAGGACAAGTGGTCATCTGAAGGAGCAAGGTCTGGTAAATATAGTGGGAGTGGGGTTAATACTAGTACTTCCCAGGCAAGATATTTTAATGTGTCTTTAACTGGTTTTGAAGTGTATGAATATTATGAAGCAAAATTACTTTGCTGTGTCTTCTGGCACATTCTGGTCATTTCACGATCAAAGCATGGTACAAATTGATTATTTGTCAGTAGTGATCAGTATTAATGGTTTCACCTGGTTTTAGAAGCTCATAATACACCACACCTTCCTGATCCCACCAAACACAGAGCATTGTCTTCTTTCCAAAGTGATTTGGCCTTGCAGTCAATGTTGATGGTTGACCTGGATCAACCCATGATTTTGGGATTCTCAAAATAAATCCACTTTTCATTGCCAGTCACAATTCGATGCAAAAAACAAAAACAAAAACAAAAACAAAAACAAAAACAAAACCACTTTCTTTCGTGCCTTTGAAGCAACATTTTATTGATGACTTTTTGGTTTTCCATTTGTCTTTTGTTCAGTTGATGTGGCACCCATTTTTCTTCCTTTAAAATCTTCCCCATTGCTTGTAAACAATCAGAAATTGTTTGCTGAACGTTTAATCTTTCTGCAAGTTGTTTTTGAGTTTGACACATCATCTTCATCCAATAATGCTTGCAATTGTTGGTCTTTAAACTTTTTCAGTTGGCCTGGATGTTTTTTGTCTTTCACATCGAAATCATCACTTTTAAAGCGTTTAAACCAGCATTCATAAATATCTTAAAATATGGCATATTCACCATAAGCTTCCCAAAGTATACAGCAGCCCTTTTCTTCAAAATAAAGTAATGAATTAAAACTTCTCCCAAATGCTATTTTTTTTGGTGCAAAATTCGACATTTTTAAGCATAAAAATATCTATGATGTTAACACCTTCACAGAATTTGACATATGAAGTTTTGAAGCTTGCTGTCAATACAATAAAATAGCATACATATCAAATCGCATGTATATCAACATATGTATAACTCCATCTATTGAAAAAAAATCCGCATTATCAACTGGTACACCTGGTATAAGGGTATGGAAATTTAAACATAGTTGAAGAAACACCTTATAGCCCTCTGCCAGGCTCTAGGACTCAAATAAATGCAGGCTATCTGATTTCAAACAAATGATGAGTGTTGATAACAAAGTATAAACATGATCCAAGCTAATATATGTGCTAATTGTTCTTGGTTTTAATCCCCAAAACATATCCTCCATGAACCGAGACTAACTGCTTTGTTCTGAGTCAAATCTAGGAATAGCTTCTGCTGCTGCTGATACCACTTCCCTCTATAAAAGGAATCAGATTAGTTGGAAATCCAGGCCTCAATTAAACACCCTTGGCCCTACTAGAGGTGTTATAGTGATATAACAAAGAATACAATTGTGAGCTCAGGGGTGTGGCTAGCACAGCATTACAGTGTGGCCATTTAATTCACAGTTCCTGAGCAAGATCTGATATCGTATAGATAATGCCAACAGAAGACCAGTTTGACCACACAAGAGAGTATTTTTGCTTCATCTATAAAGACAGTGATTCACCCTATTGAACAAGAAAATAGCCACAGTTTGAAAATATCTCCCAGCGAATCTTCTCATCAAGTGCCTACCAATGTAAGAAGCTTGGAACATCTGGCCAGTCAGAGATGCATTCTCTCCATCAACATTTGTTGAATGTTACGTACCAAGAACAGTTCATATTTATTTAGCACTTACTATGTCCTAGGCACTGTTCTAATTTCACAAAATGGCTCATCTAATCCTCATAACAACCCTATGAGTCAAATGTATTGTCTTTTAAACTTTACAGAATTGGGGACTGAGTCACAGAAGTAAAAGAACTCACCCCCAAGCTCACCGAGACTATCACTAAAGGAAGCGAGATTGGGACCCAGGTGATCTGGCTTCTGAGCCCCACTCTCAACTCTAAAAAGTAGGTTAAAGGAAACACGGGATGATGGAGATTAACTAAACCTATTGTGGTAATCATTTCACAATACATGTGAATCAAGTCATCATGCTGCACAGCTTAGTTTATTTTTAAAATTTTATTTATTTTTTACAGAGAGAAAGGGAGAAGGAAGAGAGAGTTAGAAACATCTATGAGAGAGAAACATCGATAAATTGCCTCCTGCACACTTCCTACTGGGGATGTGCCTGCAACCAAGGTACATGCCCTTGACCAGAATTGAACCTGGGACCTTTCAGTCCACAGGCTGAAGCTCTATCCACTGAGCTAAACCAGTTAGGGCTAGTTTTATTTTTCAATAAAACTAAAAATAAACTAAAAAATAAACAGGCTTTTTCAAGAAAAAAAAAAGAACACACACTCGTGAGGGAAACAGAAATGTAAAATATAATTAAAATACAATGTAATGCTTTCGCAGCATAAATGTAGGGATGAAGAGAGAAAAACCACAAGTATTAGGATTGAGTTTATAAATATTATAGAAGTGTGTGTGGGGTGAGGGAGCTGGGTGGCAATTATTTAATGTTTTCAGAACTTCATATTAGCATATATATATATATATATATATATATATATATAACTAAATGAAATACATTCTTAATCCATGCAAATTAGAAATGTATAAACTAATGACTTCTAATCCCCCAAAACAGGTATTTCGGAGCTTTCCTAGTTTTGGGAGACTAGGGTACCATTTAATGCCTCACTTCTATAAGAAACACTTTGTGATCCTGAGAGAAAATATTGCAGCACTTTATTTGATGGAAGGAAGCTCTACACTGAGCAAGATTTTTACCTTTAACCCCTAACATATGTAATCCTGGAAGGATTAAAAACTCTGCCCTTCCCTTTTAAGAAATCCTTCCAATAAATGGAATCCCCATGTTCACTTTCCTCTAACTATTCTAGTCACAAATACTCATTTTGCAAAGATGTTGGCGTGTCATTGGCAAAATTCACTCCTGCTATTTCTATTTATTATGCTTATTCCAGACCTCATCCCAAAATAGTCCTACATAAGATGCCACATGTGTCCTCTAGCACTTCAGGAATTAAGAGCATATGGTCAATAAAAATGGAATCTCCGTGACTTCAAGCTACGTTAGCTGGGAAAGATGTCAACCCAGTGTGGTATTGAGTTCTTTCTCAGTGTCAGCTTTTGTTCTAAGCTCCATGAGGTATATTAAGATAAATCTCAGCTGTATAGCTCAGAACCCTTAAAAGTTCAACACATTGCCCTAGCCAGTTTGACTCAGAAGATAAGAGTGTCGGCCTGCAGACTGAAGAATCTTGGGTTCAATTCTGGTCAAGGACATGTATCTTGGTTGCAGGTTCCCCGGCCCTGGTTGGGGTGCCCTTGCAGGAGGCAACCAATCAATGTGTCTTTCTCACATCAATGTTTCTTTCTGTCTCTCCTTCCCCCTTTCACTATCTAAAAAATCAATGGGAAAATATCCTCATGTGAGGATTAACTAAAAAATAAAGTGCTTTCCTTAAAACATTCATTTCTGAAGAAAGAAAGAAAGAAAGAAGGAAGGGAGGGAGGGAGGGAGGAAGGAAGGAAGGAAGGAAGGAAGGAAGGAAGGAAGGAAGGAAGGAAGAAAGAAAGAAAGAAAGAAAGAAAGAAAGAAAGAAAGAAAGAAAGAAAGAAAGAAAGAAAGAAAGAAAAGTTCAACACATTAACCCTGCCTCGATCCACTTGGCATATATAACAAAATACCATGGACTGAGTGGCTTATAATAACAGACATTTATTTCTCATTGTTCTGGAGGCAGGAAAGTCCAAAAAACAGATTTGATATCTGTTGAGTGCCTGCTTCATGGTTCATAAATGGCCATCTTCTCCCTGTGCCCTCATATGGTAGAAGGGGCAAAGGAATTCTCTGAGGTCCCTTTTATAAGAGCACTGACCCCATTCATGAGGTCACCCCTTGGAAAGCCTAATAATATTTATGACCTAGGGTTTTAGGATTTCAACATGTCAACCTGTGGGGGAGACAGAAACATTCAGTCCACAGCCAATCCATTTTCTACAATGTCTAAGTCATGTGATACTCCGAAAGAGTCAAAGGTCACAGAGGCAGGTGAAAGTACAGCATTTGTTGTTATTATTATTCTTTCTAATGAGCACAAAGATGACTGGTATAGGCTCTGCCAACATTATCCCAAATCAAATCAATAGGCATGTTTGCCACTTTGTAGAGTATATTTTTGAAATACCTCCTTAATTCAAAAGTAAAATCTTTGTCAAAGAAACAGCATCGTCTCCAAGACTGAGGGCCAGATTTCTCCCTTAAGAATCCCCACAGAACTCTTTCATACTACTAATTAAATATATTTAGCTAATAGGTGGGTTTCAGCCAAGGTAGGATAAAGAGGATACATAAAATACAATATGAAATTAGTCACTTTTAAGGTAATAGCATAATCCTCTGCCAGACAATGATACTTTTAGGGAATATACCATCTGCTGGGGACAAAAGAAAAAGAAGAAAGAAAAGAAAAGAAAAGAAAATGAAAGAAAAGAAAGGGAAAGAAAAGAAAAGAAAAGAAAAGAAAAGAAAAGAAAAGAAAAGAAAAGAAAAGAAAAGAAAAGGAAGAAATCAAAAGGTCATCTCATTTCAACTGAAAAGCTGAACTGTAAAAATTATGGTTGGCAAAATGCTATCTCTTCAATCAAAATAAAACATAAAATGATCCTTACTAGGCCAACAGCAGCTGTCCAATTATAATAAACAAAATTCCTCAGTTGATGTCTTTTTCTGGACCCATGTTTTCTTCACCTTTTATTTTTTCCTCAGAAAATTAAATGGAAAGACCCATGGGTAGGAAAGAAGAAAGGAAGACATTTGGGGTTGGTTCTTATGTGTGTGTTGGATTATCTGAAATACACAGATAAAACTGGGTGTAAGCCTTAAAATAGAGCAGAGTGTCAATTTCAAAAATAAATAATGATAATGGTATTTTCAAGATCAGCTCCTTATTCATGTTCTGTGCCAAAGCACTTAAATACCCTGTTCTACTCATAACATAATGTGGGTGGTAAAAGAAAAAAGCCACCCTGACTCCACCATGTTATTCCTCAAGAGTCTATCCCTGTCAGTGCTGCGAAGATACGATTCATTTATATAACCCCAATATCCTGACACCGAAACACAGAGTGCACAAAGCAAAACATTCTCTTATTTTGAAAAGAGGAGCATGAACATACACCCTGCGTTATGTCATGGCACAAATCTATTTTAGATAAATAATTAAACATTTTAATTAACACATTATTCTAGTAAGCCAATTTTTATCAGACACTTTTTTTTAAGTTGAAAGTTGGAGCCCACACATACTCTCACCCCATGGGACTTAACAATCGCTGTGTTGGCAGTATTATAGGATTTGAGATAATCCAGTTTTGGCATGCCTTGATTCAGGCTAGATGATGACATTGACCATCATATGGTTAAATGACTGACTTCAGGTGTTTTTTGTTTTTGTTTTTTTATGCCACATATCATACCTATGTGGCTGTACTCTGTTTTGAGGATGCCTTTTAATTTAAATAATCTTTGGATCATTTAAATCTATTTAGTTAAAAATATCAATGAGTTTTTATCCTCACCCAAGGATATATTTTATCGCTTTTTAGAGAGAAAGGGAAAGAGAGACAGAGAGAGAGAGAGGTGAGAAACATTGATCGGTTGCCTCCTATAAGTGCTTAACTGGGCATCAAACCTGCAATCTAGGAATGTGCTCTGACAGGGAAATGAACCCACAACCTTTGGTATATGGGACGATGCTCCAACCAACTGAGCCACCTGGCCAGGGCCAACTAGTTAAAATTCTTGGTTAATACAGAAGTTTCATACATTTTTCTTAAAGAACCCTGAATAATAACAAATCCAATTATTTGTTTTCAATAGTTCTTTTGTAAGTGAAAAAGAAATAAAACTCTATCTTACAAAAACAAACGCCAGTACAACCGTACAACCCCAAACCTAACTTTTCAGACAAATAGTACATTCAAAGTTGCATCAGGAACATTTTTCAAATCAAGTTATATTTTAATTATACCTATAAGTAACAAGAAATGATTCTAGTCTTAGCATACAACTGGGTTGCGTTTTTAATTTTAGAGTTGCCTTACAAATTTGAGTAGACTGAATAAATGCTGAACCTTATCAACAATTTGTGAAAGATTCACTCCTTAAGAAAAAATGTAATATTTTGTTCAGAAGAGAGGTATTTTTCTTTATTTTTTGAAGGAAGCCTTGTGAATTTAAGAAGTGTGTGTGTGTGTGTGTGTGTGTGTGTGTGTGTGTGTGTGTATGTGTGTACTTGACAGAGAGGAAGAGAGAACACCCATGAGTGTCCAAAACATATATTTAAATATCACCAATTACAGAGGCATTCCCTACACTTAACATGCAGGCCTAACCTTTGTGTACATATTCAGGTGGGGTCAGAGACCTATTTATGGAATACAGGGCAGTATTGCTGGGAACCACTTCCCTCTGTTGCAGGGTGGTAAGGCTGTGGGTGGACTCATCCAAGAGGAATCAGATAGGGACTATATGTGAGCGCATCCTATAGATATCAGAACTATAATTTCCTTAGGTCCCCAACCCATGGGAGGTAGAGAGAAGAAAGATAATTTTAATTCTACAAGCTACTATCATGAGTAAAGAGGTCTTATTTCTTGTAAATGTTTATTTTATTCTGAAATCAGTCCTTCTTTCTTGTTCCTGATAAACTGCATCTTGCCACTGTCGCCAACTCAAGTCAGAGACACTTAAGTTACACAGTACACACAACAGAGATGCTTATGTTCATAACAATGTGAGGGGTTAGTGCCTTTGCCACCTGTCTTGATGATTAAAATAGAAAGAATGGGGAAGTGTCTAGTGGAAGCTCCCAGCAGCAGGATTATGTTACTTTTGTATATCCCACCCATTAACCTGGTATGTGTGGGGAGGAGGCGGGAGTAGTGCACACACTGAAATCTGTCTGCCTACAGAAAGCTAAATGCTTCATATTAATGAAAAACCAGAAGATTAAAATCTCGAAGATTAAGAGTTGGGCAAAGGAGACAGTATGGTGTAGAAGAAAAGGCAGGCACGCCCTAACCGGTTTGTCTCAGTGGACAGAGCATCTGCCTGCGGACTCAAAGGTCCCAGGTTCGATTCCGGTCAAGGGCATGTACCATGGTTGCAGGAGGCAGCTGATCGATGTTTCTAACTCTCCAACCCTCTCCCTTCCTCTCTGTAAAAAATTAATAAAATATATTTTTTTAAAAAGAAAAAAGAAAAGGCGGGCATACTCAGGTTTGACTGTTATCACTTAATGAATGTGTTTACTTGGGCAAGTCAATTTAGCATCATCTTAATATAGAGATGATGAGGTCTTTTTAGGGAGTTAGTGGAATGGTGGCACTTAATAGGCATTCAATGCTTGTCTCCTTCAGCATGTGCTAAATAAACAAAGCTCATTCAGAAATCTAAAAATGATCACCTCCTAGCCAAAGACCACTTTTCCCAACAATCTTTGCAGGTCCCTCCCATAACATATGTATCACTTCCATGAACTACTGTTCTAATTCCCCAAGAATTCAGTTCAGTGGCTCCACATGGGTATGGTTGGTCAACCCCAAATTTGTTCCATAATGTCAATAACTATAACTATCCCATACAAATTTGCATCCCAGCTCAGGCTTTTAAGAAATATTGGGCCTGGAAAATGTGGCTCAGTGGTTGAGTGTTAACCTATGAAACAGGAGGTAACAGTTTGATTCCTAGTCAGGGCACATGCCTGGGTTGCAGGCTCAATACTCAGTAGGGGGCATTCAGGAGGCAGCTGATCAATGATTCTCATCATTGATGTTTCTAACTCTCCCTGCCTCTCTGAAATCAATTTTAAAACATATATGGAAAAAAAAACCTGTTGTGTTTGAGCCTATGTATGTTTGAATGGATATGGTTTTTCATACAATCAATTGCTGCTAGCAGCAAAACATGAGTTATAAATTTTTTTTTAATCAGCACATCAAAAGATAAAAAGCCATTATTACTCAGAAAAGGAGAGAAAATGGGGCAACTAGCTTATTTTGTAGTTGTTTTTCACATCTTTTGGATTCAAGCACAAAATTGCCAATGATGTTTCTTAGCAAAATTGAGTTGAGGCAGTTAGTCGGAAAACCCAGGCATAATATGACCCATTCTGAAATTCCCCCAAGTCCCCCATTGGCACCATCTTGGACAACTGCCTTGACTCTCACCCCCCCCCCGTCTCTTTGCTCACTTATTTCCCTCTGCTATTTGGCTTAAGAGAACCCACACAATAAAGCATAAAAAAATACTTGTTACTCTGAGCATGATTCACTTCCACAGAGAGTCCCGATTTGAATCGCTCATCCTCCTCCTGTGTGGTCATCCCTCAGGCCTGGGGATCTACAGCAGAATGACTGCTTTAGGCTCAAAGGAGTTTCTATTCTTTCTTAAGAGTTACCATTTCCTCCCAGGGAGGGTGGTTAATGGAAAGCCCTCTGATCGGTTGTATTTGTTGTGTTTCAATGATGAGTTGCCAATTTAAAGGGTTTAAAATTAGGTTGGCTGCTGCTGCTGCCTTTCCTGTAGCCAGTTAATCACAGGATTCTTTGCCACATTGAGGCCAGAAGGGGTATGGCACATGCAACAAGTAAGGAAGCCACTGATTATAGGCCAAGGAGCTAATGTGCTTACACAACATGGGTTGTTGAAAACACTCTGAACGCTGTTTTGTTTTTAACTGTCTTGACTTCCGAATTGTTTCTCTAGGACCCAGCCATGAGCCTGACACATTAGTTCATGAGCGAATGGGTTTCTGGGTTTTCCCTTGAAAGGCTGACCAAAGTAATAGTTGCCTTTTGCTTGAGCAAATCAAAAGTGGAGTTGGAGTTAGTCATCTCTGAACTTAAAGTTGTGAGGCCCCTGTGGTTGCCTTGGGCTACTGTGACCTGACTGATGATAATGTTAAAATTCAGAAGAGGCTCCCTGCACATTTTAAACATCAGTGAAGTCTCTCAAAATCAAATTTCTTTTTTAAATGTGTTTTTATTGATTTCATGGAGAAAGGAAGAGAGAAAGAGATAGACACATCAATGATGAGAGAGAATCATTGATCGGCTTCCTCCTGCATGCCCCACACTGGGCATTGAGCCTGCAACCTGGGCATGTGCCCTGACTGTGATCTTCTTGTTCATAGGTTGACACTCAATTACTGAGCCACTCCGGCTGGGCTCAAAATCATATTTCAATGAAAACACTTGCAGGTTGTTTTTGCCTTCAAGTACAAATTTAAAATCCAAGCACAAGCATTATGCCACCACCTCTCACCTTTCTGGCATTGTTCTGACATTGCATTGGGACCTTAAAATGTACATAATAAAATACTTACATGAAGAACATTGGAATGATATGTGAAAACTGACATGAGGTTGTTCCCCTTGAATTCTAGGTTGTACACTGTTCCCTAAGTCAAGAGCTGGACCCCACTTCTGTTCTCTAAAGATGGGTCGGCTGTCACAGTGGTTGCAATGTTTCTAACGTGTTTACTTTTGAAAAATGGATAGAGCCACACACCAGACCCTTTCCTTTATCAACTTTGCTGATGATTACCATAGTAACTGTGATGCATGGCCTACTGTCTCGTGTGGGGACCACATCAGAACAGATACATCCTAACTCTGTGACATGATGCAAAGAGAGAAACAAAAAGGAACATTTACAAAAGTGAGACATTTCCAAACTATGCAGGGGTTAATTAAGGCTTCAAAATTACTCTGACCCATAAATCATTAAATATAAGCGGAGTTAGATGTTCTTACAGGCCTAAAGAAAAAACTGCAGCCACACTCAAAATGAAAATTAGGACCAATAGACTGGAAATTTGAAGACTATCAGCCAATCATAATAATAGATAAATAAATTTAACATATCAATGCATAATTTATATGCATTGCATTCTCACAAACTTTTGAGAAATTCATTCATTCATTTAAACATATTTATTTACTTTTCTGGTTCAAGTACAAAATAGTAGATGACAAGGGCCACTATTTCTACTATAATAACTTTCACAAACCAGTTACATTGCAAGAAACAAAAAATCAAAACCACCCTTATTTTAGAAGACCTTGAAAAGTTGAGGAATCAAGAAGAATTAAACAATCCATAAAAGGGAAAGGCCTTCTGAGACAAGCAGTCTGTCACTGACTATTTTTTATGGGAGATCTGCCAATTCTGAAGATGGGTTGATGACCAGGGTTGGCCTGCACGGAGGGACTTCACTGGGAGAATGAGAAATCAGCAAAGCTTTTAGTGGTTATATGGGGTTGGCGGGATAATTGGAAACTTCAGACATTCTAACACATGGTTAGTTTTTCCCACAGTGTATTTGCGGAATTCTGGGATTAGGAAGCTTTTATAAAGCAAACAAATCTCCTAGCACCATGGTATTTAAGAGACAAAGTCCCACTTGAAGATGGGACCTGCCTCAAACACACAACTAGACTCCTCCTCAATACATGTACCAAAGTTGGAAGTTGTGGGAAGCAGGAGGCCAAAGACCAAAGTCCCAAATGTCTGAAGGGCAGATTTTAATGCCTAATATTATAGAGACTTGCCAGGCCTTCAAAAAAAAAAAAAAACTTAGTAGAACATGCCTGAGAAGCACATGTGAACTGATTCAAACTGAGCCATATACCTGCAAGCAAGTCTCAATGCAACATAATTCAGGTTGGAATGAGACAATCAGCCCTTACCAGTATCTTCCTAACATGGGAAGCTCATTGGTAGAAAGTATCCTGAGCTTCTACAGATCATTAGACACAATGTTTGTCACACAATTAAAAATTACTAGATTTGTGGAAAGGCTGGTAATCAAGAAAATAAACATAATAGTAGAAGGTATTTATATGGTTCAGATATCAGAGTTAGCACACAGGCTTTGAAATAACCAGTTCTAATATATCAAAGAAATTAAAGAAAAAGAGGGCAAAATTGATGAAAAGATGGAAAATTTCAACAGAAAACAGGGATTTATTACAAAGATAATAGCTCTAGGCAGTCTGTTGAGTGTATTATCTAAGAAAGTAAATCTCTTTGGAAATACAGGTAAGGAATGTTGTGCAATTGTGGAAAAAGAAATTGAGAAGTCTTTATGTTAGTTTTCTTTAAGGCACTTAATACCAACAAGTGATTATGTTACGACAATAACAACAAAAATAAGCTACAGGAAAAGGACTATTTCTCCCATTTGCAAAGTTAAGAATGTGATCGTCAATATAGAGATTTCATTTAGTTTATACCTGAATAAGAATAACAGTAAGGTTAAACCATATTTATATCAAAGAGTATAGTTTGATGCAAGTATAATTAATATTAATTATTTAATAAGGCGTAAACATTTTTATTACATTTTATGAATTTGTCCATTCCTGTTCATTTTGCCTCAAGAAAGTACAAATTTTTTGAAATATTGGTTTTTTTTCAGAGCAGTATGGAGAGGAAGAGAGAAATAGAAACATCAATGATGAAAGAAAATCATTGATTGGCTACTTCCTGCACATTCCCTACTGGGGATCAAACCCACAACCCGGGCATGTGCCCTTGACTGGAAAAGAACCCAAGACCTTTCAGTCCACAGGTTGATGCTCTGTCCACTGAGCCAAACAGACTCGGGCAAGAAAGTACAAATTATTTTTAAAAGTATGTATTTTTGTTGATTTTAGAGAGGAAGGGAGAGGGAGAGAGAGATAGAAACATTAATGATGAGAGAGAATAATTGATTGACTATTTCCTACACTCTCCCTCACTTCCCCTAATTGGGGATCAAGCTTGCAACCCAGGCATGTGCCCTGACCAGGACTCAAACCATGACCTCCTGGTTCATGGGTTGATGCTCAACCACTGATTCTTGCCTGTCAGGCAATAAAGTACACATTTTTAAAATTCTTTTAAAACCATTATACCAGGTGTACTGGTTAATAATGCAGATTTTTTTCAATAGATGGAGTTACACATATGTTGATATATATGCAATTTTGATATGTATGCTTTTTTATTGTATTGGCAGCAAGCTTCAAAACCTCATATGTCAAATTTTGTGAAATTGTTAACATCATAGATATTTTTATGCTTAAAAATGTCAAATTTTGCACCAAAAAGAGCAATTTTAGGAAGTTTTAATTCATTATTTTAAAGAAAAGTGCTGCTGTATACTTTGGGAAGCTTATGGTGAACATGCTCCATCTCAAGATGCTTATGAACACTGGTTTAAATGCTTTAAAAGTGATGATTTCGATGTGAAAGACAAAGAACAGCCAGGTCAACTGAAAAAGTTTGAAGACCAATAATTACAAGCATTATTAGATGAAGATTGGTGTCAAACTCAAAAACAATTTGCAAATAATTTCTGACTGTTTACAAGCAATAGAAAAGATTTTAAAGGAAGGAGAATGGGTGCCACATCAACTGAACAAAAGACAAATGGAAAACCAAAAAGTCATCAATAAAATGTTGCTTCAATGGCATAAAAGAAAGTCTTTTTTGCAAAGAATTGTGACTGGTGATGAAAAGTGGATTTATTTTGAGAATCCCAAATGCATAAAATCATGGGTTGATCCAGGTCAACCGTCAACATCGACTGCAAGGCCAAATCGCTTTGGAAAGAAGACAATGCTCTGCATTTGGTGGGATCAGGAAGGTGTGGTGTATTATGAGCTTCTAAAACCAGGTGAAACAATTAATAGTGATCACTACTGACAACAAATAATCAATTTGAACCACACTTTGATCATGAAACGGTCAGAATGTGCCAGAAGACACAGCAAAGTAATTTTGCTTCACACTATGACACATTTCAAAACCAGTTAAAGGCACGTTAAAAGATCTTGCCTGGCAAGTATTAACTCACCCGGCATATTCAATAGATCTTGCTCCTTCAGATGACCACTTGTTCTGCACATGCACTTTCTGAGCAGCTCTTCAAAATGTATAAAAAAAGTGGAAAATTGGTTCTTTGAATGGTTTGCTTCAAAATAAGAAAAGTTCTATTGGGATGTATCTACAAATTACCTGAAAGATGAGGGGAATGTGTAGCTAGCCATGGACATTACTTTGAATAAAGCTCTTTTGATATTTCTCTTGAAATTATCGTGTTTTCTTTGATTACAAAACCCGCATTTTTAACTGATACACTTAGTAGATTCCCATTCTCTAAACTCAAACTTTTAATGTATCATCAATTCTAAGCATTTACAGATGCGTCGCATTCTTTGATTTTCACTAACATTCCGGGAATCATTCTATCTCCATTTTGCAGATCAGAAACTAGACACTATTAGAAAGTAATGAATGATTCAAATACACACACACAAAAAGCATTTAGCAAGAAACTTGATGAAGAGAGGGATGGGGCTTCATAGAGACCAAAGACATTGACTCCATTTCCTCTGGAGCTAAACTTCTAAGGTAAAAAGCAAGAAAATATAGCACATATGATCACCTTCATCTCTACCAAACGCTGTGGAGCTGCCTGCCAAGATAAAGAAACCCACCCCATTCAGCGCTGCAAATCTTTCAGGTCAAACCTCTGGTTGCAAAGGAAACAGCACCAATTTGCAACATTCCAGGGCTCTGAGCTGGTTTTTAGAGTCTTCTATGTCTGCTCCGCAAGGAGAATGAATTGATGCCATGGCTCTTTGTTACTTACAATAAACTGCCTCTGGAATTAATAAAGGATCTTGAGGAATGGGCCTAATGGTGAGAGTTTAGAAGGAGGAAGTTGTCAACCTAGAAGTTATAATTAGTAATCACAGGCTTGCTGCTGTCTTATACTAATGCAATACCTACTATGTACGAGCACAGTGAGGAAAAACAAGAAAAATGTTCTCACCAGACATGTGTACTTTCCCCCTTTTCATCGTTTTCTTTGGGTGATTTTCTTTGACTGATCATCTGTCAGTAACACTGTAATGAGTGGTTTTGAGTCATGTTTTTAAGGTTAGGCTTCTTGGAGAAAATGACAATTGAAGACATTTTAAGCAAAGAAGGGAAGATTACTTGATGGATAGAACACGAAAGATTTCATAGAACTTGAGAAAAAAAGCATAGGACTCGTGAAAGCAGACAAAACAAGAAGGCCACTTTGGACAAGCACATTATATGTGCAATACTAAATACCCTTAGCGTCATGCTTTTGAGGATTATTTAATGGCCTCAGAAATTGTTAATGATAGAATATGACTAGAAAGAGAAAGCAGGATATAAACTTCATATGCGGGATAACTGAAGTTTTGTAATACATGCCCACATGGATACACACACCACACACATACACACACTGTGTCAGGGTTCTTTGCTGTAAGTGTAGAAATGGAATTAAAGCAATCTGTCTTGAGCAGGAGAGGGAATGACTGATTACATACCTGAACCATTTAAAGATAGGGTTGGCTTCAGATGAGGCTGGACCCACGGTTCAAACACAGCCAGGACCTAGTTTCTCACACTGGATTTCTCCACTCTGTTTCTGTGGTATTGCTCCCGTTCAGGTACTTCCTACCATAGCCATCGGTGTGTACCTGCCTCCAAGTGATGTGGGGAAAGAAGTCTAAACAAAAACCAGTTTAGGGTCCTGGTTTGTTGGACTTCTTTCTTGTCCCCCAGCCCTGAACCAAGAAACCTCTATCAGCCCTGAACCTCTATCCAAGAAAGTGTGACAGCTCTTATCCATCCTCAACAGCCTCACAACTAGAAATGAGGTGGAGCCCATCCATATGGTTGCCAACAGCAGGATTTTCTTCTTTTTAAAGTCTGACTAATATGCCTCTGTATAGATACAGCACAATGTCTTTATCCATTCATCAGTGGACAGATGCTTAGGTTGTTTTCATGCGTTAGCTTCTGTGAATAATGTTGCAATGACTGAAAATACAGGTATCTCTCCCAGATACTGATTTCATTCCCTTCGGATGTATATTCTGACACCAGCCCAAATGTGTGGCTCCCCCCCAACCCCACACCACACACACACACACACACACACACACACACACACACACACACACACACCAAGCAATTCTCTTACTATAGCTGGGTGTCCTACAATTCAATTCAATTCAATTCTGATACTATCTATCTCGAAATAGCATAAGATTCCACAGGTTAAGGGCTCATACAAGGCTGCTTTCCACTTCAGATGCCAGTTGTAAGTCCAGCTGTGTGGAAACACATATGATATTTTTGTGTTAATTTTTTATCTTGCAACTTTAGTGAGTGTTTATTAGTTCTAACAAGTTTTTTGTTTTTGTTTTTTTGTAGAGTCTTTAGGAGTTTCTACATATAGGATCATGTCATCAGCAAACACAAATCATTTTACCTCTTGCTTTCTGATTTGTATTTGTATTTATGTTTCTTGTCTAACTGTTCTGACTGGGCTTTTCAGTACTATGTTGAATAGATGTGGTGAGGGTAGGCATCCTTGCTTTGTACTGGGAAATTGTCAAGAGATCCTAGAAATAGGGCTTTTTTTTACATCTTGGCAGCTTACTGACATTTTAAAAAATAGCATGTGGGTCAAACAAAATGCATTTGCCAGCCAGATGAAAACCACAGTGTTGGTACCCCTTCCCTCTATCTCTCATGAAGGGAGCTACAAGAAGCTGGAGGCCCAAGTCTCCTATGGGAAATAGTAAAACAGAAGGGAAACCTCCTCTTGCTCCTCCCATTTTCCATCTCCCTCTAGAGCCTCCTACTTGCAGAACTTAACAGAACTAACCAGCTGGAAAGGACAATCCCAGTATCAACATCACAGCATAGTGTGGAGAGGGTGGATTTGAAAGGTAAATATCTGGCATAGATGGAGCCACCGCAAGAAATATATTTTACATCAGGACTCAGGACACCTAAGTCATGTATGTCTATTTTCTTTTCTATTCTATTCTATTCTATTCTATTCTATTCTATTCTATTCTATTCTATTCTATTCTATTCTAATTTCTTTCATTTTATTTTCCTAATGCTGGTTTACAACCCCCTTAACCCCCCCAAAAAATAATTTCATGACTCATTCATGTCCTAGAATAGTCTCAACTCTCAAGGAGGAGTGGGTGATTCCTGGTCAACATGGGAGCCCAGGGTAAGTTGTTGAGATGGGAGACTTCCACAAAATTCAAACAAAAGTCTATGAGCAATTTAGGAAGTGTGAGGAAAGCATGGAAGGGCTGTTTTCTGATCCAGAGCAGTCCTTGCAAGGAAACAGAGAATATCATTGTGGTGGAGTCAGCAAGTTTCACATTTCCATTTTGACCCTGCCTTCTCCTTCCACATTACAGATTTACGTTTGGAAGCAACATATGACATAGGTGTTTACATAGTGGGTGCCACTGAAACACTGATGCCCTTTTTAGAGTCAACATTTATCAGCATGGTGAGACATTGAAACTGGGTTTGTTTCCCTTAGTGAATAAACATTAATAAAATGACAGGGTTATCCATCAGAGGGTATAAAAGTCACCAATAATAGATTCCTCTTTTGATTTCTGGGGTAATTAGTTGAGAAGAGTAAACTTTTATGATTCAAAAAAAACACACAATAGGACTGCAATATTCATTTTGATTATTTGCTATTATCCACAATTAAGTCCAACTTTTTAATATATATTTAAGTTCATTAGTAATGGAAGTACTAAGTTTGGTCTTTATGAAGCCATTTAGATATTAGTACTACTGAAAACACACTCCCAAGTTTATGGGGCAGGGAACACACCAGAAACACACCAGAAACTTGGGGAGAAAACCAAATAAATTACACAATGGCAAATGTAAAGTAAAATCAATAGATGGTTTTGCCTCAAAGAGCTAACAGATTCATTCATGTGAATTTTACCCTTTGCATTTTCCAACTCACACCCAAATTCTTCTCTGCATTAGATTCTACAAGTTCATCAGGAAATTCTAGGGTCCGAGGCTAGGCTCAGATCCTGCTTCTGCCATTAATGCACTGTTTGAACTTTGGCAACTCACTTAGCTTCTTGATACCAAATTCTCTCCTCAGTTAACTTTCATGAAGATCACATGAGATGATAGATGGGAATAAATTTGGAAGTTTGCAGGTTCTAGTCAAGGGAAAAATATTAATAAACTCTTTGCCTTACATGCACCTTAGTGTCTAACAATAGCTTGGGACACATATTCAATAAATATCCTATAATTGATGGAGCACATTTTTTTAGATGAAGGTATCTACGAGGAAACTATGATTGCCTAACCTACTTCTACTGAAAAATAGAGAGAGAAAGAGAGAGAGAGAGAGAGAGAGAAGGGGCAAGCTGCAAGCCTTGCTGGCATAGTGTAGTGTAAGGACCGAGAGCGTGGGTTCAGAGTCAGTACACATCCAGGCGCCATGATTTCCTGTGTAACCTGGATGAGTGACTTGCCCTCTCTGTGCCTCATTCTTCTCACCCAAAGAATGGAGAGAACAGCATCATGTGCCTCACGAAATTGTTGTGAGATTTGTAAAGTGCTTTGGAACAGTGGCTGGCAAACAGCAGCCCCCAACAATTAGCAGGTATTCCTGTCACTTTTGTTATTATTTCTAGAGCTAGGGGAAACTGGTGGCGAGGAACACTCAGTATGGAAAGAAAAAGACTACAGAAGAGGTATGAATTTGAGAGATGCTTCCAAATCCTGGGAGTGCTGCAGCAATACTGCAGACCCAAAGGCCCACGGAACAACAGGGTGAATTCCCGTTTCTCTTCCTTCCCCAAGTTTTCCAGCTCTCTATTCAGAGCACTTGTCCACGAGAACACATCTCTGAGTTTATTATTTTTCAAAAATCTCCCAGGTTTTATAAATGAAACTACTCTGAAAGACCATGACATCTCTAAGAGAATGGCTAAAGTGGGAAAGACAGACAATGCCAAGCATTGAGGAGGGTACAGAGCAGAGGGAACTCGAGTCTGCAGGTGTCGTCACATAAACTGCTGCCAACCTCCGGGAAACAGGGTGGCAGTATCTGCGAGAGCTGAGCATATGCATTCCTTATGACCCAGAAATTCACTCCTACATCCATGCCCACTAGCAATGAGCACATATGCTCACCAAAGACACGTACAGGAATGTTCCCAGAGACAATATTTATAACAGCCCAAACAGGAAACAACCCAAATTTCATCACAGAAGAATGGATAAATAAATTGTGGTATATTCACAGAATACAATGCTATATATCATAGAGAATGAACAAACCATTGTTATACAACATAGAGGACTCTCACAAGCATAACATTGACAAAAATCTGCCAGTTACAAACAAGTACTACTTAGGGATTCCATAGTATATAACGTTTAAACACAGGGAAAGCTATACGATGCTGTTAGAAATCAGAAGTTGTCATCTTTGGAGCAAGGTGTGATGGGAGAGAGCACGGGGGCTCCCAGGGAGCTCTCATGCTCTATCTGTGGATCTGAGGAGAGATTACCTGGCTGTGTCCACAGCGAAAACTGGACAATGGTACGCAGACATGTATGCACACATGTATACATAGACACATAATGTGTATATGTTAAACTTCAAAAATATATATACACACATGCATGTTAAACTTCAAAAAAATGTAAATGCCAACAGTAGTCTTGAGCATTTTAACTACTGTAATGGAAACAGTTAGGGCCTTTGAAGGAATAGCCACCCTAGGTTTTGCTGAAAGTGCCCCCTTCGTGCCATCAATTAAACCTGTGCCATGGCACCTAACACAATGCATTGAAATCACTTGTTTATATGTCTGTCTACCACACTCAGCCATCATCTGCTTTAGGCTGGGGAGTGTGTGTTATTTATTATACTAGAGGCTCAGTGTACAAATTTGTACATGGGTAGGTTCCCTCAGCCTGGCTAGTGACTGGGGCTGATTGGGGCCTTCTAGCCCAGGCTAGGCGGGGGGGTGGGTAGGGGAGAGAGAACCACTGGAGGTTGGCTGGCTGCAGGAGGTTGGCTATGGTAGTGCACTGATTCCCAGGGGGGCAGCTCCTGCGTTCAGTGTCTGCCCCCTGGTGGTCAGTGTGCACCATAGCAACCAGCTGGTTGACTGGTCATTTGGTCTACCAGTCGTAATGGTTGCTTAGGCTTTTATATATATAGATATCTCCAGTTTTGAACATACTAGTAAAGCCTAGCATACAGTAGACTCCTTGAATAGATGCAAATTCAAACTAATAGGAAGTGAGATACGTTTCACTTTAAGTTTTATAGAAATACCCTTTGATGCCACATTTGGTGAAATATTAGTTTTGTCAAGTGGGCTGCCCAGCCAACTGCCTTCTGAGTTCTTATCCCAACCCCCAAATTCCACCCAAACTAGTAATCATCTTTCCCTGACTTTGGAATGTTCTTAACTAAGTTCTTCTGCTCCAAGGAAACAGAAGACATCATGAGCTATATTGTCCTTATTAAGGTTCCCTAATAAATTCTGTAGTTATAAGGTAAAAATAAACAAAAAACAAACAAACAAACAAAACACACACACACACAAACTTAAGACCTTGGAATATTCTTAACTAAGTTCTTCTGCTCCTAGGAAACAGAAGACATCATGAGCTATATTGTCCTTATTAAGATTCCCTAATAAATTCTGTGATTATAAGGTAAAAAACAAATAAACATTCACACACACACACTTTTATACTCAGCCAAGCTGAGTATAATTCATCAGAGAAATATTAAAACCTAGCATGGGCCTTCTTATGTACTTCTGAGACCTGATAAAAGTTTGCAGAGAAAAAGTAGGGGTGGAGGAAGCATGCTTGTTCTGCCATACTGTAAATAATGTTCTGATATTCCCAGTTTATTGCTTTCATAGGTATTAAGAAAAATAAAGTAATCATCTGAGACTCAGGATGCTAGTGAGCTGAGTGTGGGCATCATGCTTCCCATCCTGAGGGCAAGTTCTTGTTCTTATCAATCAAATCTATGTGATGCTCTTGGCCTCTATTCGTTTGTAAAAGAACTGGTACAGATAGCAAAGAAATACCACACCTTGGCTTTTTATCACATTCTAGTCTTAGCTCTTTGCATTTGGGACTTGGACTACAAAGCAAAATTAGAAATGTCATTGTGTTGAGGTCCAGAAATTAGTTTCATATTGGCTGTCTCGACAGCCACCCAAACGGACAAATTAATAAAACATTCTGTACAGTATTGTGAAGGGAGGGGTGGTGGGATTTACGTCATCTATTAATCAGTGACCTAACCAGAAAAACACTAGTGAGTGATTAAAGAAAGATGACCCTAGGGGGAACGCAGGGGGATTCAGACAGGCTTTGGTCAAGGCCCCCAAATCTAATGTAATTTCAAGCTGGCCTCAAAATTCAATTTGCGTGGAACCTCTAAGTCATGTATTCCGCAACGACACAGCGTAATTGCATTTGAGCGGCTTCCAGCACAGCCCTGAGAAAATGCCATGTTCCGGGCCCAGAGTGCCCGCAAGGAAGGCGGCCCAGATGACCACACAGGAGGCCGGGCTGAGTAACGCCGTCTGCGGGTCCCACCTGCTGACCGTTGCCCTCCACAGGAAGCACATGTTTCTGCTTAATTCCTGCCAGCTTTTGGCTGTCAGGTAGGGCATCTGCCGTGGGCAGCTCCCAAGGGCTGCCACCTGGTGCTGTCCGTCGGCCCCAGACCAAGGAGGAAAAGGGAAGGCATTCATCTATGTGCTTATTTTTCTGTGTTTAGGGTATTTCTTGGGACTTAGAGTTTTCACTTGGCAAGAGAACTGGTCTCTTTAGTTAGGAGGGGGGAAAAGGAATTTTGCTTGCTTTCCTTTAGCTCAGAGTTCCCTTCTTTGGAAAGGCTGTTTAGTAATACCTGGTTCACCCTCATTAAATCCCTGCAGCTCCTTCAGAATACCTCCAACCTACTGGAAAATATGCTCAAAAAGTATATCCAAATCACTGGAATTTGAATAGTCATTAAGCCTCGTTATTTTTTAATGTGCAGTTATAGACAATTACAAATAGGCAAAGACAAAGTTATCGTTTAATCCCATTATAAAAAGAAAAGACAAAAATGAATAGAAATAAATGTCCCAGGAGAAAAATGGAGCGTTCTTAGAAAAGACCGTTTTTTGGCTTCTGTCTCAATAGTTTATAACATGCAAAGGAATAAAAGATTCTCAATCAATGTCAACAGCTAGAAAATATATCAACCTCAAACGGCCTGCTTCTTTTGATCCAAAATCAACTTATTATGTAATTCGTTTAAACTCATAACTTGTGTTTGCAACTTTCTGTAAAACCAATTAGACACAATCAAGTTGACTAATGAGGAAGTGTGTTTTGCTTTTACCAGATTGCTCTAAGATATTGGACGACTGTGAACAGGAATTAGCACCTAGGATACGACTACAAAGAGTTCCTACATGTTTAGGAACTCTTTCCTGTCCTAATGACGCAGATATTTTTGTAGTGGCTTCTTGCTTGGTTTAACCTACTGATGAGTGACAAAAGTAGTCATAATGATAATGTATAAAGGTCTTTTTAAAAAATATATATTTTTATTGATTTTTTTTTTTACATAGGGGAAGGGAGATAGAGAGTTAGAAACATTGATCAGTTGCCTCCTGCATGCCCCCTACTGGGGATGTGCCCGCAACCAAGGTACATGCCCTTGACCAGAATGGAACCCAGGACCCTTCAGTTCGCAGGCCGATGCTCTATCCACTGAGCCAAACCGGTTTTGGCAAGACCTTGAGTTAAGGGTAGTATTGGTAGTAATAGGAGTTTGATGCAATCAAATGCTGGATTTGCTCAATAAACTTTAGATTGTATATCAAAGCACCTATAGTTATTTTCTTAAAGTACACACCCCTACACTTATTTGCATTACCATAAACATTAAGTTTGTTATCTCTCTAGCTCTGAATCCTATCTTTTCCTTGGAAGCAATTCTTTTCATCGTGTGATTTTTTTTTTTATATCAGAATTTTGGAGGAGTACAACCTTCACATTATGGCAGAACAGAATGTTCTGAACTTCAGAAACATATTACTACGGAAACTGGTGTTCAGAAAGTGAAGTAGAAAATGCCGTGAGTTTATTTCTGCCTTAATGGCATGTTTAACGCTGGACAGAATCACCGTGGAGAGACAGAATCAGAGGACCCTCCGCCAGCATAGTTATGCACGTTTTCTAGTAAATATAAGCACTTCACCGCCTCTATTTACAGGGCCATATTTTCATTCTACCTGTGTATTTTAGGAAGTTCAATAAAATATTTGCTCAGAAAGTATTCCGGACATGTGAAGGCATGAGGTGCCAAGTCATACAAAGAACTGGATGCAAGAGAGGAATAGGAAGTTGAATGGGTGAAAAGTGGTTGGGCAAAGAAGTACAAAAGGGATTAAAAAAAAAAAAAGCCAAATGACCCTTCAGCATAAGAAGAATCAGACCATAACGATCAGAGCAGAGACTGGTTTTATAACTTCTTATTCTACAAAAGGTGTCTCGGTGATCTCAAACCTCTGGTGAGCTGCCTGTGCTCACTCTGTTAAGGCGAGCCTGGAATGAAGTGATTTTAATTTCATGGGAGGTTTGGGAAACATGCTCTCTGTGCATGTTCAGATTTTTCCTCTGTGTGCTTAGCCCCACGCAACAACCGTACCATCCTGCTAGTTCTCCCAGCATCCCTCAGGGTTGCTGATGGAGACGGAGTGGCCCTCACAAGGGGATGCAGGCTCCCCTACACCAAAGGAAAGGGCTCTAACTCAACAATTCTTATGAATGCCCAAGGAAGCTCCTTCAAGGGAATTCTGCAGCCAAACACCTTTGCTAAACTGAAGTGATTTTTTCTGGGCAGGCAGAGCATCTGCCAGGCTTACAGGTCGGGAACATCTCAGCCTGCCCCTGGATACCCTCTCCTGTGCTTCTGAGAACTGCCCGTGGACATGCAGGAGAGCTTGCTGCATTAAATTTTTAAAAAAGGATACGACTACAGAGAGTTCCTAAGTGTTTAGGTAGATTCTATATACATGTTCACAAGACACTATTGCCCATTACTTATCTCTCATTCAGCTGGCTCTGAAGTGGAAACACCCACCCCCCTGTGGGCACGCACCGAGAGTTTTGTTTTATGAACTATTCATGGAAAGCAAAACAGTGTTTTTGTTTTTGGTTGTGGGGTTTTTGTTTGTTTGTTTACAGAAAAATCTTTTGAAATGTCTTGAACTTGCTTTGGGTATTTAATCAGATCCGTTTTGTTTTGTTTTTGTTTTTTTTGTAGAGTTGCTTCCCACCTTCCTGTTCTTCTCTCATCCAAACCCAAAGTCCTGCAGCCACCAGCCCTGGTTTGATAACCCTGCAATTGGAGGGCGGAGTGGGAGGAGAGCCTCATACCTTTGTTTTTCTGGTTCTCCCCAACACCCTGGTGGCCTACTTGGGTGTCCCACAAGCTCTCCGTGGAAAATAGTGCATCCCTTTTAGCAACAACCCCACCTAGCATGAGCTCCTGAGCTATACTTAAACAAGGGGGAAAGCGAGTTGGAATGATTGAGGCCTGCGTTATGCCATGCGAGAAGAACCATTTCTCTCCATGGTGGCGGGCCACAAAGTAATTTCGGCTTCTACTTTGGCAACCCATGGGGTAGAGGGAGTGAAGTCATGTTATTTTCCAGTATGACAGAAATGCAATTGGTGTTCAAGGGTATATTTTCAGAGGAAATTTTCAACAAACTTGAAAGGGTTCCTTCTTTTTTAACCTAATAAAAAAAAAATATCCAGAAGAACATTTTTTTCTGTTTCCTAAGGCTTCTAGTCATGCTGAATTACCTTTTTATGTAAGGAAAGGGAAGTTGATCCTGTGTAGCTCAGAGTACCCGTGTCCTCACAGCAGCACAAAACGATCACACTCTTTCCCAGGTCTTCTTCTAAAACAGCCACGGTCTTTTGTGTTTTGCAATATTTATAGAAAAATATGGATTAACTTCATGGCCCAGCTTTTGAAGCATCTCAACTATTTAGAGTGTTCCCGCTAAGCACTAAAAACACGCTAGGGAGGAGGTGTGAAGATGTCAGCATTTGCCCCTAGAGGACTATGAGCTGAGTCTCCGTTCCTCTTCAATAATCAGTATGAAAGTGCTCAGGCAATTTTTCCTAAGTACAGAGTGACTAAAATTTAACACTCACACCCATCTATTAAAGTACTGTGACGTAAAAATCTACTTCTGGGGCTGGACCCTATTACAGCATTCTGAAAGCACCTTCTGCCTCCAGTCTAATCTCATACCAACCATCTTTCCTTTGTGTCCCATGGTACCCAATGTCTTTGTCTATCATTCAATCATCTTTCTTATAACATTTTATTACATAGATCATTCTACCAACTTGTTACATGAGTTTCCGCATGATGGCTTAATCGTTGCAAAACTTCCAAGGTCAAGGACACACCTAGAACTTACAAATGACTAACAAATGTTTGTTGAAGGAAAGAATGAATGAGTAACAGAAAGATAGACCTAACATAAAGACTAAAATATTTACATGTTTTAATATATATATGCATATGTTTGTGTGTGTGTGTATGTATATATCTTTAAAAGACACCAAAAGAATGAAGAAAGTCACTTTGTGTACAGAATTTTGAAAAAAAGAAAAACAGTCTTTTGACCTTATATGTATACTCCCTAAATAAACTCCTTTTTTGGAGAGCAAACAATAATACACATGCTTGTAACCAGATGGGGACATGAGGAGTCATGGTAATGGCAGGAAGACAGCTAAGTGTCTTCACTTTAGACCTGCTCTAGGATGCAGTTTCATCTTTTAAAATCACTCTGCCACTATAAAAAACAAATAAGTAAATAAAACTGTTAAATTTATTTATTTATTTATTTATTTATTTATTTATTTATTTATTTTTGTTGTAAAGGTTGAAAGCTTGAGTGCACACACTTTGCCTAGTTTGAACTCTACTGGTTGAAAGAAAAAGAAAAAATGTACTTTCCCTCTTTTGCACACACTCAGAGGATTGGGCACAGAAATGAAATAAACAATTGCTAGGACTCACAGACATTACATTGAAAGCCTAATAACATGAAAGACTTCTCTGGCATCAAATTGATAGACATGAGAGCAAATTTATTTTCAACAAAAGTAAAAATAAAATCACTGTGGAATATATACATCATATAGTTGATATACTATCCATATTGTGCATCACTATAAACTAGATATTCTTTGGGGGAATATTCATGTTTGTCATTAATATTCAAAATTAGGCATCCAGAGCTAGAAGCCTATGAATTACAAGAAAGTACTCTGTTACCCCAAAGAGAGATGTTATAAATAGAAGATTTTGTATATAAATCTATTTATCTGTCTAGTAAAGAATTGAAAAACTGTCTAGAGAATGTGATCTATGTAGGCAAACAATTCAGATAATGTAAATTGTAGTTCAAGGCCTAAGAAATACAGAAAACATGTTTAGTCTAAAAAAAAATAGAGAGGCCTAAAATGGCATCAAATTCTGAGAAAAGTTTTTCTGGGACTGGACAATATGGAAACACTAAAATATAAATTAAAATCAAAGAGACTTTGCAGTTTAATATGATGTGTCAAGATCGCTGCTCTGAGTAACTTGTCCCAAGATCCCATTCAAAGCCCACAGAGACATGCAAAATGGAAACAAAGGCTAATTATCTATTGCTAGAGTTAGAGATGAATTTTCATAAATAAAGCAATCTGAAAAAAAAAAAACCAATTCAGAATCTATCCATGCTTGACTTTTTGAAACAGAGCAGCCCCATCCCATATACCTAGAAGAAGGGAAGACCTTTCTACTGACAGTGACCAGCGCCTTGCGGATATGAAAAATATGGATTTTTCCATATTCATTTTGAGACTGAGTATTCCAGAAAATAAGGGAGCAATAACTTAAAGAGGCACTGCTGATTACGCATTGCTCTCAGTGGACAGAGATAGGAGAATCCTATGGCAAGTATTTGCTGAAGACATGGTGTCCTGGGTGCCATTGGTTTAGTGTGTGAAGTAACAGTTCATGGGTGTAGGGGCCTGGAAGTTGTCACTTATTTCACTGCCCTTCAAGGCCTTATGTTGCCTGAGGCAAAATTAATGAAAGAGGACACACACAAAGACATGAGCTAATAAATTGCTTTAATAGAAGGACGGTATCTAGATAGAGAATGCAGGTCAGCTACAGGGGGTTTGAGATTAGGTTGGCTTTCTTTTAAGGAAAGGCCAGAAGACAATAGAACCATAGCTGCCCATTGTTTTTTTTTTAAAAAAAGTTTGTGAGCTAAAAGTTTAATACCCCAGCTATGATGTTTTCAGTGTGAGAAGACTGGTCCTTAGAATGTCAGGTCCAAAAACAAGCAAACAAAAGTCATATGTCCTTCTAGAAAAAATTATAAGACATATTGGTCAAGATTTATTTTTAAAATAACAGTCTCATAGTTGGAAAGTATTCTATAAAAGCATCGGTGGTAGAACTCCCTGAAATCTATTAAACACAGTTGTCTAAGTAATAATATAAATAAGTCAAAAATGGAATGCAAGTTCCCCAAGCAAATTTCCAAGATCAGCTATAGATAAACTGACTATAAAAATAATAATAGTTTATATTGATTGTTAGTAGTGCTAGACATTTAATCTGAGAACTCCTTTAATCTCAATAATAAGACTTATGGGATGGGTGCCACTGTTATCCCTGTCTTCCAGTTGAGAGAACTGAGGCACAGAGCAAATTGTCGTAGGTTACATAATATCCTAGACTAGAAACTGCATATAACAGCCTGAATTTACAACGGTGGGATTTTTTAACTTAAAATTTGAAGAACTGGGTGGTAAAATCCCTTTGATGTATTATACATCAGGGGAAAAAAAACACAGAAATTTTTATTATTTTGTTGTTGTTAGTCCTCACCCATGGCTATTTCTCTATTGCTTGTCAGAGAGTGGAAGGGAGGGGGAGAGACTGGGAGAGAGAGAAACATGTGGAAGGCACACATTCATTGGTTGCCTCCTGCATGGGCCCCAACCGGGGCCAGGATCGAGTCTGCAACCAAAGTATGTGCCCTTGACTGGAACAAATCTTGGACCCTTCAGTCCTCAAGCTGATACTCTATCCACTGAGCCCAACTGGTTAGGGCCAGAAATTACTTCCCTTTCTGCTTATACAACTTTCTAATTGATCTCCTAATTTTTGTCCTAATTCTTTTAAATTGACTCTTCACCTGCCAACCATAGAACATGGTACCATTCTTAAAGTTCTCCAGTGGCTTCTCACTGCACTTGGAGCAGGACTCTGGCTCCTTCGAGTGTCCTAAGTAGCCCTGCACGTTTCAGCCACTGCCTGCTCCTTCCAGGGATTCTTATCTGGAATTTAGATTACTCTTCTCAGCCTCTGGCATCTTATGCTTTTAAATATATCTATATTTCATTAAACATAGGAATGATATAACAAATATACTTGAATTAATATGTTTATGTCTTTGTCTTTCACTCATTATACTCCAGCCACACTGCTGGACAGATCTGAATAAATGTTGGGTCTAATAGAATAGAAAGTTATAGGGCAATTAAAATACTTTTAAAGCAAGGGCAAAAATGATCAACTGGCACCAAAGCTCTATGTAGAGATAAGGCCATAATTGTAAATACTATTATTAAAAAATAAAGATTACAAATAAATTTTAAAAATTAAACACAAACTGATGGTTGCCAGATGGGAGGGGTTAGGAAGATGGGTGAAAGAGGTGAAGGGATTAAGAAGTCAGATTGGTAGTTACAGAATAGTCACCAGGATGTAAAGTACAGCATAGGGAATATAGGCAATAATATTGTAATAATTATATATTTTCCAGATGCGTACTAGACTTATTAAAGGAACACTTCATAAATGTTATATATATAATCACTGTGTTGTATACCTGGAACTGATATAATATAGAATGTCAACTATAATTGAAAAAATAAAAATTTAAAAAGTAAATAAAGTTATGATATTTTTTGAGAACAAAAGAAATTACACAAAAAATATTAGAAAAACATAACACTAATTTTTTAAAGAGTAAATTCTTAGATCTATAAGGTTGTTTTCCAGTTCTGATTATTTTTAAAAATTATAAAAATTTAATCAAGGGAAAATTAAATTGAATAACAAATCTAATATGAGAAAGAAAATACATAGGGATGCATAAGGATGAATTCTTATAGTTTTAAAATATTAGGAAACACTATGTTAATAAAAATGTAAATATTAATATTCAGTGCTGATTCTACACCATATTGAACAGTACCTGGGACAGGGAGGTATTCAGTAATATTTGCTGAATACATAAATCTTATAGAAAATTATTACTTATCTCAAGAAGTAGAAAGCCTGAAAAGAACAACAGCCATGGATACTTCATGCTACCCGAGAATTGTCTCAAATTCTGAAATCCTCTCATTCCATAAAACTGAGCACTTACTATATGCTAGGAATGACTCTAGGAACTAAAAATACCCATCTTCCCCTTCTTCCCCCTCAAATGTCTTCATAAAGTTCTATTCATTTCCTATTACCAAGAGGAAAAAATAACCCCTAACTAAACAGGTAGTGACTTGTGCTATGAAGAGAACTATAGCAGCGGGAGAGGAATAAGGAAGGGGGTCCATGGATGGTCATCCCTCAGGGGAATCAGGAGGAGGAGACCTGACAAAAATAAGGAGAAGCCTAGCCAGTATTGCTCATTGGTTGAGCATCAACCCATGAACCAAGAGGTCATTGGTACAATTCCTGGTCAGGACATGGCTCAATCCCCAGAGGTGGGCATGTAGGAGGCAGCCAACTGGTGATATTTCTCTCTCATCAATGTTTTTTTTTCTCTCTCTCTCTCTCTCTCTCTCTCTATATATATATATATATATATATATATATATATATATATATATAATGAGGGGTATAGCATGCAGATAACAAGCAAAGCTGTTTCCAGAGGAGACAGGAAGTGGACGAGCCCTAGGCTGAAGGCACATGCCTGTGCCTGGAACTGAGTGAGCCAGGTAAGAGCAGTAAGACCAGGTGCCATGGGCCTCAGAGGCACCACACTCTTAGTAAGAAGGGAAGCCACGGTGGTCATGAGCTAACTTCCATTTGAAGCCCATGCTGTGATTGTGGTGCCAAGAATAGACTCTGAGGCGCAGGGTAAAATCGGGAAGAACAACTTCAATACAGGTCATTGCTCTAATCCCAGCAAGACATGCTGGTGGCTGAAACCACCAGGGTCACGGTGGAAGTGGCTAAGTGATAGGGCTTTGGGTCTATGAGTGGCCAGATTCCAGATTCACTCTGATCAGGGAGCTGACAGGATTCGCTGATGTTTGGGAAGAAATTATACTTTAAGACAGTAAAACATCTTATAAGCTGCATAAACAAAGAAACAAAAGGAAGTAGTGCTCTGGTTCAGGGCAGAGATCAGTAACTTGACCTATATAAAAGATAACTCATTAACAGATGCTGGAATATATTTTTTGAGTATATGATAAGCATAGCTTTACAAATCAAATCTTTGGAGAATAATTATTCAATAGATGGTGCGAGCATAATTCATTACCGATTCTTAAGTCATTGTTAGGTATAACATATGCCAAAAAAATGGTAGATGAAGAGACAAATTTAATGTGAATGCTGCTTAAGGCAACTGTTAATATATAGGAGACACTTTTCATGAACTTGTATCTGAACTCAGTAGCCATAGAACTGCTAAGTGAAACAGCAGCAAAAAGAAATCACAATGAGGAAAACCTACTAGAGTGTTAACTAGATAAAACATAGAGCTTCTATAGGCCAAAAATGTACAAACAAAATTAAAACCAAAGAAAGTAGAAAATTTTACATAAATATAACAACAGATAGTCCATGTTCTAGTTATACAGAAATTTGTTAAAAATAAAAACAAAACCCAAATCCTCACGACCATGCTGAGGATCTAATCTATTTTTTTTTAATATATTTATTGATTTTTTACAGAGAGGAATAGAGAGTTAGAAACATGAATGAGAGAGAATCATTGATCAACTGCCTCTTGCACACCCCCTACTGGGGATGTGCCCGCAACCAAGGTACATGCCCTTGACCCGAATCGAACCCGGGACCTTTCAGTCTGCAGACCGATGCTCTATCCATTAAGCAAAACCAGTTTCAGCTGAGGATCTAATCTAAAGACCGAACACAGAAAGGGGAACTCAGCGGAGCTGTGCTCACACGTGTTCTTCCTGGAACCAGGAATCGTGCGGGCCATAATCCCTGCTTTCTTAAATTCCTCAGCTTTGAAAATGCGCCTCTATATTTCCAGATAAGAGGAAGATTTGAAATGAAAAACTGAAATGGTTAACTAAATGATGATATTCTAGAACATTCAAGTAGCCGGCGAGCTATAGCGTAGACATATGGGAAGAATTGCATTTGGGAAGAAATATGCAAATAATACTTATGAGTGAAGGAATTAAAACTAAGAAGGAGTCCTAAAAATTACCGGTTTAAAAATAAAGTAGCTGTTAAATGTAAAATAATTTCAGCATTATGCTAAATATACACAAAATGAATGTCTATATTACTATGTAGAAATTTACATTCTCTTATAATTTAGAATGAAAATATTTTATATTCAATATCCCTAATTTAAAAATCACACTATGCTATTCATTGAATATAAGATCCCAATACTCTGCTGTGGATGAAAGGAACAATAAAATACTTGATATCAAATGTGAAAATGTCACTCAAAAACACAGTGGACTGTCCCTGGAATATTTACGCAGGGACTCACGGTCGCTGACCATCTAGAGAGAAAGGAAACTGGAACACTCTCAGGGATTGAGAGGTTTATGAAAATAAACTTTAGAAAGCAGGATTCCTTCTCACAGGTGCAAAATTAAAATAATACTAAAAAAAAATGTGCTATGTGTTTACTGTAAGCCAGGCCGTATGTCGAATTCTTTCAATACAGTTTCCCAACCAGCCCAGGAGGGAAGTATTCTCATCCCCATGTTTCAAGTGAGGAAGTGGGTCTCCAAGCTTGAGGCCACACAGCAGGGAAGAGCTGAGCAGGGACCCCAAGGTGGGCCCGACGGACTCCAGAGCACTTCTCTTAGTTGTTAGCATCCACGGGCTGTGGAAACAAGCCATGTGCGCTGGTCCGCCACCTATGAGACCTAGCGGGTATTCCTTGACATTTTAAAGAGGGAAACCCGAGGGCAAATATTCAGATCCCCAGCAGCACCAGTGGAATTCCCTCCCTGGGGAGGCAGAGCAAAATGAAACACAATAGAATCAAAAAGAGTCTTTCATCCACTTCTTCATCTCTCCAACAAGTACTTACTGAGGCCCTGCCATGCATCAAGCATGGTGCCAGGCACTGAGTGTTGAGTTCAGAATCAATTTCTCAGGGCAGAAAGGAAGGCTTAGGGTGGGTATTCCTGGCTTTTTTAGCTTGAGCTTATGCAGGACAAGGATGCTTTCAAAAGAGAAGTCTTTTCTTGTCCTGGTATAGTGGGCACAATAAACCACAAATCTGACTCGTGTCCTTCCATCTAAATGTAACCGTGTACATTTGAGAGGGGGCACATTTGGCCTATGGGTATGGCTCTCTGAACACTTGAAGAAAACAACACTAGGTCATAATTTGGGAAGGGTAAGATGCAGCCTACTTTTTAAACGTGAAGTCTGCTGATTTCTTATACATCTAACCCTCTATTCCCAGGGACCAACAAAATAATTTTAGAGCTGGCTTATTTTCTACTATGGTTTAATTTTATATTGTCAATGTTTCCTGGTGTTTATCTTCAAGTTTCTCCATCCTCTCTCATGATGTCAACTTCGGGAATATTGCAATATGCCCTCTGTAAAGCCTGGGAAGAGAGCACAAATTTTCCTTAAAAAAATAAAACTTATAAAAAGAAAGGGACTAGATGTGAATCTGTTCTGAAAACCATTATATTCTATATAAGCAAAGAAAATCATCAGGATATTTCCATACTTAAATATTCTCTTGTAAATCACAGAGAAGGTAATTTTATCAATAGAATTTGATCATAGCTGAAAACATTTTCCAACTTGGGAATTTTATATTTGTATAAAATATTTGGAAAATAATGGCTTTGTCTTCACCAGCCACTAAAAGTCTCTGTGTAGGACAGCAGACTCCCCGAGGGATGGCTCCAGCTCAAGTCATTAGGAAGGTGAGGCTGGAGCCCAGGAGGGAGGAAGCAGATTGCGTTGCACATGAGCATGACCTAGTGGCTGGTTCACTGAGTGGCATTTATGGCAGGAATAGAAAAGACTGCCTGTCTGTTCTCCAACTGTCAGGGTAAGTGATGTATATGCAGCTGTTGCTAACCCAGAGGTGAAGAACAGGAAAGAATAGCATCCTAGGAAGGAGCATAGATGAGAGAAGGACATCCACAATCTCTTAATAAAGTCAGCAGTTGGATCTCCCTACTGCTCTCAGGACCTTGGGCCCATAAAAGCACTTGGTTGTCTATGTAAACAGAATGCTCTTACGGATTCTTCACAAGGAACCAAAAATGATAAACTTTGCCTCATACTGGCTCCCAAGTCATTGTGGTGAGTTTATTTAGACTGCGAGACACTTAACAGAGCTGGCTGTGGTCAGCATGGCTTGCCATAGTCACTCCATCAGGGGCTTACTGGCCAGTGCACAGTTATATTGCTAAATAATGTAAATATGATGCATTCACTTTAGAGAAATGTAAAGCTGCTCTGTTTCCTAGCCAGGCATGGAATATACATGCTTAAGCACCTCTAGAGTCCCTTGAAAACATGGCTTTGCATGCCTGTCAACATCTTGATTAAAGTTGATTAGATGGCAAATTATCTGAAGCACTTTTCATAAACCCTCAATGATAAGTGTTTCACCTTAAACACATGACTATTGATATAACAATTAATATTTTGTTCCTATTAGATTTTATAGATCTGGACATTTCCTAGCCAAATTGTGGACTTGCTACAATATTCCTATAACGAGTCTCAGCAATTTGGGGAGGAAATATGGCCAGAGATGCAGTTACAGTTCTGCTAAAATTAAAATTTAAAAAGCCAAGTCTCAAATACCTCATTTGAAAATGATATTGCATAAATTTGCCTATTATCTTCATGAGGCTTATCTGTATAAATTTAAATAACTGTTGGGCCATATTGCCTATATACTCAAATTCATTACTGAGTGGTAAACCCATGAACTGCTAAGAAAATTTTAAAATTTGCTTTTAATTTCAGATTTAAAAGCAAAAGTAGCAGAAATTGGAAGTATGAGATAAAGTGTGATTTAATAAAAAGAGGTGTAGACTAGAGTACAGAGACCTGGGCTCTAGTTTCTACTTAGTCTTAAAGATGCTGCCTGATCCAAGCCCTCAGTTTCCTGTTCTCAGGTCATTGCTGGAGGGGGCGATTCATAACGTTCTATATTAGAATGATTCATGTTGGAAGGACAGAAAAACCCAGCCCAAATTAGCCTAAAGAACAAGGGATTTTTTTATTTAGGGAATGTGAGAGTCCAGGGGCAGGTTTTATGGCTGGACTCACTCCCCATATCAGGAGTATCACTAGGAACCTGAGTCTCCAGCTCTCTAGCCTGGTGTTGGCATCATTCTCGACCTGTCCACACTCACCAGATAACTGCCAACATCTGAGGATACACAATCAGAGACAGTGTGTCTGCCTCACATTTAAAACAATATACTTGTATTTTTACTCCGATTAGACTAATGGGAACTGCTACCCCAGAAGCACCTTGGCTGTGTAGATGAAGGCTGCCTGCCCCATGAAACCCTGGCATTTGTTGGAGGGAAGAGGAGGGAAAAAAATGAATGTTATGCAGATAACCAATAAATATCCAGTACAAGAATTTTTAAAGCAATTTTGACCTTCTACTATTCTAAATTCTTGGGCCCCATTAAATTTATGCATTTATTCAACAAGCACTTATTTAGAATCTAAATCATGAACCCTGGCCCACTCCCAAGGAGATTACAGCCTGGTTAGAGATATGAGAGAAACAATTACTTCAATAACCAAAAGAGAGATTGTGTGAAAATAAATAAATCAGAAACAAATGGATGTGAGGGAGGTATGATATAGACTATGGGGTTAGGCATAAGGTACCGTGGCAATTGGAGGAGCATAGAAAAAGAAAGTGGTTAAAGAACAGGCTGGATGGGGAAAGTGGGCGGATGATGACACAAAAGATTATAGAGATCAGACTTTGAAGAGTCTTTGTGTCCTAATAGGGGAAGCTTCTTTCTACTTTCTGTATAAATATATTCAGGTTTGTTTGAGGAAGTGGAACACAAGATTATAATTTTCAAAAGACAAAGTATGATTTAGGTTCATTAATATAGGGTGGCCAACTCAAAACTGTGTTGATTGTTTCCTTTGCTATGCAGAAGCTTTTTAGCTTGATCTGGTCCCATTTGTTTTAGCTTTTGTTGCCTGTACTTTTGGCATCATATCCAATAAATAATTGTCAAGGCCAATGTCAATGAGAGTGAAACTAATAATCCACTGAGCCATGCTACCTTCTGAGAATAAAAAGGGAGTGGTTTATTATTTTCAGGTGAAAGGAATTCGGTGATATACCCTTTTCTTCTCATATATAAATCACCTGTAGCTTTCTGAATCATTGCAGCCTTCAAGTTCAGATTCTAGAGCAGGTGGAGAGACTGAAAGGTACTGAGGACCCTTGAGTATGGGCCAAAAGACAGACTCAGATGGGTTTGAACCAAATAAATACTCAGTTTCTCCATTCCCAGGTGAGCTGAGGCTCTGGGAACTTGGGGGGAATCACTGGAGGATGTAACTTTAGGTCAGAGAAGATTCCAGAAATGTATTTGGAACCACTGCAGAGGGAAGAATTCCTAATATAGAAGAACCTACTTGAGCAGGGTGAGCCCTTACAGAATTGCATACAACTAAATTTTCATCAGTGTCCTGTGGGACTTCTTAAATGACTACTATTCTTCAGATCCTGTATTTTCTTCTGTGCCTGTCAAAACACCTGGAGTAGATGTGCCTTTGGAGGAAAAGAAGGTCAAGGTAAAAACAAAGCCCCCCAAGCAGCTGTGCATCTGTGGAGCCCCCAAGGACCCAGCATGATCCCAATGTTTTCCGGAGATTCCTTGGGTGTCACGGAGCTGGGCAACTAGGCCCCAGTGGTCCAGTCTCTGACCCTTAGACCCCGAGGCAGTCCTGATGGTTAACTCAGAAGCAAAATGTTCTTTCTGCATTGCTAGGTACCATCTTCATGACTCAGTTTGATGTACAACAAAAGGTATTAAATTATGATTCCATTCCAAGGAAGAGGCCTTACTCACTGCCTGACTGCAAGTAAGAAATACACAAATTTATTTCCAAATGGGAGGCAGTGTGTGACCGTGGAACAACTTCCATGGTCCCATTGCTGAGGGCCAACAGAGATTTTAGCTTCATTCATCTTCCGGAAAACTATTCAGCCATGGACATCAGCTGGTGTTTGAAAGCAAAACAAGTAATGCAGAAAAAGGGAAGAATTTTAAAGGAGAATAAAACAACCACAACAAGACAAACAATCCCGAATCACAAATGAGAACACTCCCATTGGCAGAGACACAAAGGTAATATTTTGACTAGAATGAATAGTCCCAGAAAAATTTGTTCTCCAATATCAGACACAACTGGGCCTTTCCTTCCATATGAGACATGAATGTCTCCTTTTTCCATTTCATCTTTTTCAGTTATCCAAACAAAATTTTAGCAGCAGAAAAAATAATAAATTCAGTCCATTTTAGGTCCAATATTTCCTTGTTAATAACTCCCTGGCAGTAGTCAAACTGGGCACTCCAACTCCAGAATGTTTCTTTTTTCTTTATCACCTTCAGAATTCCAATGTCACCTAATAACTAATTCATTTTCAAGAAGTATACACCTTAAGGGCATGTTAACTTCATCCTACGGAACCTTCTGGAGACTTCGTATAGCACAGAAGCTGACTGCTGTTTCTAATGTCCTCTCTCTAATGTTTGTTAGCACACTTTCACTCGAGCCACTCTACCAAGAGGCTGCTTAATTAAAAGTGTACGCAAAGGAGAGGATCCCCACTTATGGACTAATATTTGCTTAATAGTCTTCATTTCTCCAATGCCACACTATTCAAGCACTCTGTAGGCCTTTCTCCAGCTGTCGTGATGGTAAATGAAGAAAATTTGCATTGTTTCTGAGTACAGCCTATGCCCAGAGTCTAGTATTTGGCCTCATGTTTCTCATAACTATGTGTCAAACAATGCCTTTACTTTCATTTGAGATTAAGGGGCAAGTGGCAGGACAGACTGTGGCCTAGGGCCTTACTCACTGCCTAACTGCTCCGGCCAGTTCCTTGACTGGGACTAGCTGCTCCATACTCCAGAAGCTGAAACCCCCATTGCTCCTCTCTTATGTAACCATTTTGAACATAAATGACTGCCATCCTGCATGGTGGGATTTAAAGTAAACATAATCACAAAATCAACACTAACAAAAGAGAGAGACGAGGAGAGGAGAAAGAGGAAGGGAAGAGAAGAAAGAGAAAAATTGTCGACAGAACCAAGGTGGAAGCATAGGCAAACACCCATACTCACTGCCTCCCACAACCACATCAAAATTACAACTAAAATACAGAGCAACTGTCATCCAGAATCTCCAGAAAGCTGGCTGAATGGAAGTGCTGTAAGTAGTAGTAGAGAGGTAAAGAAGAAAGCACTCTGGGGCTGGTAGGAGGTGCGGAGGCCCAGAACAGGCTGATCCAGCACCGATGTGTGCCACTTTTTTAATCAGGAAGATCTGCTCTGTGGAGGCTGCCTGGAGGAGCAAGGGGTCTCAGCCCCACACCAGACACCGAGCCCAGGGTCCCAGAGCTGAGAAAAGAAGTCTCGACAGGCAGTAAAAATTATGGGCTGTAAAAACCAGTGTGGATTAGGGTTCAATGACACAGAGGTTGCTGGAGACCCAGCTGCTTTTCTTAAAAGTCCAGCACGCAGACTGAACTTACAAGCTCCTGCTTCCTCTGAGCTCCAGTGCCAGGCGAGGAGATACATATGAGGAGAAACTGACTGTCTGGCCTTAGGGGAGTGGTTTTCTCCCAGATGGAGGTGCTTACAGCAATTATTGTTCCTATGCTGGGACTTCCCTGGTTGCAGGGTTGACTGGCAGCCATTTCTGTTTGCTCCACCCTGGTGATTCCCTGAGATCCCACCTAATCCAATTTATTACCCCATCTAAGCTGCTTGCAGCAGCTTTTGCATATGGATAGCCTGTCCTTGCTCAAGGTGAAATCTCTCAAAGAAGCTGCAGCTGGTTCAGGAATCCCCAAACCTATCAATAAAAGGCCCAAGACCCAGCACCAGCACCAGCCTGCCTTGTTTCACAGCTGGGCCTCGTCTGGGCACTTCCAAACCTGATACAAAGAGGAGGAATCTGCAGATCTCTCTGTAGCTCCTGCCGGGTGGCTCTAGGCAGTGGCTAACTTTACAACTCCCTGGAGACCCAAGAGCCAGTATACCCAGTGGTTAGTTTCAGATCATACCAGATTACAACTCTACACATTCATAAGCAACACACTCAAAAGGAAAACTCAGTCAGCACCAAAGTTCCACTGAAGCAAGTCCTGCTCCATAAGGGTGTCTCCTGTACAGCAGCTCTCGCACTGAGTTGCAACTGGTCCCTACCCCAATTAGCCTGGAGGTCAATTCCTCCCAGTGATACCAACAACAAGACTGTGTACACATCCCACAAAGGGGTGCATCTAGAGCCTCCACCTCAGGTGACTGGGGAGGCTGAGCCACTGGGCCCTAAAGAATACCTACTACACAAGGCTACTCTATCAACTCAAGGAGACTTAGCAGCTCTACCCAATAGATAGAAACAAACACAGTGAAGCAACCAAAATGTGGAGACAAAGAAACATGATTCAAATGAAAGAAATTGAAGAAAGCAAATTACTGTATATAGAGTTGAAAATCACAGTTATAGGGTTACTCAAGAATCTTCTAGAAACCTCCAAAGGACTTAGTGAGACATTCAAGGATCTTAGTGAGAATGTAAAAAAAAAAAAAAAAAAAAAAAAAAGGAGAAGAAAAGTACCAATCAGAAATTAAGCATACACTGACTGAAATAAAGAATAATATACAGGAAATCAAAGCAATGATTTGAAACATGAGGAAACAACAACAACAACAAAAAACACCCAACCAGAAGAGTAAAAAGAAAAAAAGGATCCAAAATATGAAGATAGTGTAAGGAGCCTCTGGGACAATTTAAGCATACCAACATCTGAATTATGGGGTTGCCAGAAGAGAGAGAGAGCAAGATACTGAAAACCTATTTGAAGAAATAATGAAGAAAACATACCATACCTAGTGAAAGAAATAGATTTACAAGTCCAGGAAGCACAGAGAATCTTAGACAAGAGGAACCCAAGGAGGACCATACCAAGACACATCATAATTAAAATGCCAAGAGCTAAAGACAGAGAATCTTAAAAGCAAAAAGAGAAAAGCAGTTAGTTACCTAAGGGAGTGCCCATACAACTGCCAGTTGATTTTTCAACAGAAACTAAACAGGCCAAAAGGGAGTGGCAAGAAATATTCAAAGTGATGACTAGCAAGAATCTACAACCAAGATTACTCTACCCAGCAAAGCTATCATTTAGAACTGAAAGTCGGATAAAGAGCTTCACAGACAAGAAAAATCTAAAGGAGTTCATTGCCACCAAACTAGTATTATATGAAATGCTGAAAGGTATTCTTTAAGAAGAGGAAGAAGAAGAAAAGTAAAAAGATAAAAAATATGAACAACCAAATGGCAACAAATATGTATCTATCAATAATTGAATGTAAAAATCAAATGAATAAGAAACCTAATGAATAGAATAAACTGGTGAATAAAATAGAATCAGAGGCATGGAAATGAGACAGACTAATGATTCTTAGAGAGAAGTGGGATTGGGAGGTGGGAAGAGATTAAACAAAGATCTTATATGCATGCATGAATTAGCTATGGATACAGACAATAGGGTGGCAAAGGTGTGGGGTGGGGCAGGAACTGGGTGGAGGGGAGCTATGGGGGGAGAAAAGAGGGACATCTGTAATAATCTCAACAATAAAGAAAACAAACAAACAAACAAATTTTCCCTGTAGAAAGAGCTGGAACTGCATTAGGGCAACCATTGCCTGAGCTTACTGCTTTTGGCTGTAGGTGAGGGTTGGGTACAATCCAGTGTTTTCAATATTCACACCAAAAGCTGCCATAAGACTTGAAGTTGCAACAGAGAACAGCAATATCAAAGCTTGAAGAGGGTAAAGAGAGGAAGAATAACGTCTCAGTTCCCAGAATGTTGCAAAAGCATTTGGAAAGACTTCAAAGTGTCATCCATTTCTTCTTATTTTCCCTCTACCTGACCTTCATTTCCCCCTTCCCTTATATCCTTACAGCTTTCTCTTGAGAAGCCACTATACAGCAGATCTAAAGGCAAGGGATCTCTTCTAAACCGTGGAGGAAGGTGGAAGGCAAGAAAGACCACCAGGCGGCTTCTTCACACCTCACACACCTGCCTCCTTCATCCATCCTTCCCTCCAAACTTCCCAGCCACCTTTGCTGCTGTCAGTGGCTTCCTCAACACTATGGTAGACTCCATCATTTCAAAACCAAGATCCCCAACACCACTGTGCCTTTTTTTGCCCATTTCAGAAAAGATTTTTAGCTTGTCTCGAATGCCTAAAGAACCAAATGCCATATCTTTCTAACCCACCTCTTCATTGCCATGGTGCTTCGATCCATTCAATTAACCAAACTCAGAGCAAAGCTATTTACTTACCCTCTAGGGGCTTAATAACAGCATGGCTTACAAGCCTATCAAGTCTTTGCATTCTTGCTCCCAGGAGCTCTCCACTTTTTCCCCCCAGTGTTATTATACAATAAAGCTCTCTTTATAAAATTAGTTTTCAATTGAGTATTTGAAATAGAGAGGGGTACGGCAAGTCGTATTTACCTTCACAGTTTCATATCCATTCATCTTGAGAGGGAGCGTGTGTCTCTTTTGGACCACTGGGCACTGCAGAGCAGAGCCAGGAAGTACAAAACAGTGTTCTCCTTCTGCTCACCCATAAACCATGCTCCGTGTCTGGAGCCAAGCAAGGCAGTGAGTACCGCTCTCCACAGCAACTAAGCCTGTGGTCTCCCCTCCCAACCTCCCCAGGAAACAGAGCCTAGAACTATAGTTGATCCACCTCGGAATATAAGTGTTTCACTGTCTTTCTAAGGACAACCCCCCTCCTCTGCCCCAAAGTCATTTTGGATTTCTTCCCTTTACAGGCCTCCCTTCCCCTCCCCCCTCCTCCCCCGCCCAGACCTCTCTCTGCTCAGTCAACATGGCAGTTGTCTCTGGCTGGGCCCACTGGGCAATAAATAGGTCAATTATGACAAAAAAGGTCCCCGTTGTTGCTGTTGCTTCTTGCTGCAGGTGGCAAGCAGGTTCCTGCGGGCAGTTCCCATGAGGCTCTACTTATTATCAACAGCGTATCTTACTGTGTGTGTGTGTGTGTGTGTTGTTGTTGCTGTTTTTTTTTTTTCCTCCCCCTCTGGCCCCAACATTTCTGCAAAAGTAAGAGTGTCGTTTCTTCAACAAATAAAGGATTTCCTCTGTGCACTCATAGGTTTGGTAAAACTCCACTGCTTTAAAATTTCTTTGCCCCACTTAGGAGTTCTTTCCAAAAAGTGCTACACCGCAAGTGCTATTGGATGGCATGCAATGACAGGCTATTTTTTTAAATTTTCATTTTGACTACAAGCACTTGGAAAACCTCGCTCACCTGCCTAAGCCTGGGTTCTCACCAGGCTGTGGACTCAGTTATTCAGAGATTGGGTATCTAAGTTCTTTTCATTTATCTACCCTTTTATTAGGAAAGGAATTATATGGAATCAGAACTATAGCATTAAATCTTACTACTGGTTGGTTAAGTCTTTTCTTTGTAGAAAGGGTGTTGTGGAAATAGATGGAGAGATCAGTTTCTTTTTTAAAAAATATATATTTTACTGATTTTTTTTACAGAAAGGAAGAGAGAGTTAGAAACATTGATGAGAGAGAATCATCGATCAGCTACCTCTTGCACACCCCTCACTGGGGACATGCTCGCAACCAAGGCACATGCCCTTGACCCTAATCGAACCTGGGACCCTTGAGTCCATAGGCCGACGCTCTATCCACTGAGCCGAACCGGTTTCGACGAGATCAGTTTCTTAAAGGTTTGAAATAATCTGTAAGTAAGTACAGTAGCCATTTGTTGAGTGCTTCCTCCAGGCACTGGACTGTAAGCTTATAGACACTGCTTTATTTAACGGACTCAATAATCTTATGGGGGTCTCATTACTATCTCCATTTTATGGGTGCATAAATAGGCTCAGACGTTTTAGTCCATAAAATGGTCTCAAACAAGAAAATATCAAAGCCGAATTATGGGTATAGATTTTATTGAATCCAAAACCTGTGCTACTAGGTACCCTGCCAAAAGCCCTCTTACTGACAAACAAATGTTTGAGTTGGCCAAACTCGCATAATGGTCACTTAGAATTTAAGGCACCATAGCTGCCAGCATTTTGTTATTGTTGTTACTGGATCCTCTATCTACATTTTTTTTAAAATCTGGACTACCGATCCCCAAGACACTGGATATGCGTTTGTCCCTCCTGAATTCGGGTCATCTGTGGACTCCTGTGGTCTGTCATCTGTCGGTGTCACAACCTCTCCCCTTACTTCAGACTGACAGCCTGACCGTTGCAAAGCTCTCTCAAAGACATAACTGAAATACTTCAGACATGTCCCTGGCCTGACATGTGGAGAGTTAAATAGAATGTTGCTCTCAGGTTTTTTTCCCCTAAGATAGTGGTCGGCAAACTCTACAGAGCCAAATATCAACAGTACAATGATTGAAATATCTTTTGAGAGCCAAATTTTTTAAACTTAAGTTTCTTCTAACACCAGTTCTTCAAAATAGACTTGCCCAGGCCATGGTATTTTGTGGAAGAGCCACATTCAAGGGGCCAAAGAATGTGGCTCGCGAATCACAGTTTGTCAACCACAGTACTAAGATGTTTTAGCATGTGCTCAAATTTCTCATTAATCCCAACCTCATTCGTTCTTATGACACAATTTCTATACACTGTACCAGTGAGACTACCCTCTCATTCCAGACAACCCATGTTACTCAACTTCCACACGTAAGCCATCCAAACGAAATCTGAATTTACCCTGACATGGAAACAGCTTTTAGAGTTTTTCTACTCCCATCAGCATCAATGATTAATATTAATAGTAGACATTTGTGTAATTACTTCAATGCATATTTCATGTGTATAATTTCCCTTCATCCTCACAACATGAGGCAGATCTCATTTTACAGGTGGGAAAACCAAGACTCAGAGAGATTGCATAACCTGCCAAGAGTTCCCAGCCAGGGAGTGGTAGGGTTGGCAATTAACACTGGGGCATTGACTCCAAAGCCAATGCCACTATCCTGATGCCAAATCGGCAGATACTTCCTTTCTAGAGCTTTATAGGAACCTATAACACAAGTCAAAGTATGTCCTTTTGCTTTTCCCTGAAGGAAGGACTCCCAAGGGAAACAAAACAAGACAAAGAAAACCTTAAAGTCATACCAAACGTCTTAGAAAACATTGCAGAGATGAGCCATTATCATTTTTTAGGTTGTTTTTATTTTGCTGACCCAGTCACTTATATAAAGTTCAAGTTTGAAATATTGGAACTAATAGTCCTAAAATATGTTTATTCATAGAAGCTGTTTTGAAAAAAATCTAGGTTGCTAGCAATAACAGACATATTAAATTATGATAAATATGTATGCCCTAGTCATTTTGCATTTTGGAATAACACAGTTCTGTGCTCAGTTCCACCGTTCCATGAGGCAGGTTTTAAACAACGTGCTGTGCTTCAGGGTTAATTCTTAAAGCATGAAAGACAGAGATGCCTATAGATTCTGGTAGAGAAGAAGAAGGAGCCTGGCCAGCACGGATCCGTGGTTGAGCGTCCTCCTCTGAACCCAGAGGTCATGGTGCCATTCCCGGTCAAGGCACATGCCCAGGTTGTGGGCTCCATCCCCAGTAGGGGGCATGCAGGAGGCAGCTGATTAATTATTCTCTCTCAACATTGATGTTTCTCTCTCCCTCTTTCTTCTTCTCTGAAAGCAAAACCATATATTTTTTTAAGTAGAAGAAGAAAAAAGGAATGCAGAGGTCTGGTTAATATTTTTAAAAAATATATTTTATTGATATTTTTACAGAGAGGAAGGGAGAGAGATAGAGAGCTAGAAACGTCAATGAGAGAGAAACATCAACCAGCTGCCTCTTGCACACCCCCCCCACCGGGGAACGTGCCTGCAACCAAGGTACATGCCCTTGACCAGAATCGAACCTGGGACCTTTCAGTTCGCAGACCGACGCTCTACCACTGAGCCAAACCGGTTTTGGCTCTGGTTAATATTTTTAAACTTTTCTAACAGAATTCATTTCTTTCCTACTTCCTAGTTACCTACCACCTCCAGGGATGACCAACAAGTGCCCCATCCCTTTCAATATATCTAAGCACAGTAGCTAATGGTGCGTGAATGGTGATAGTGACACACAGTAGGCAGGGATTCTAGGACCGCTTTTCATGTTCATCTGCTCTCCCCGCCCCCCCGCCCGGCTGTTCCCTGTGCTGCATGCATTTGTGAGCATCGGTAAGAACGCTGATAGAGGTAGAAGCACACTTTATCTGTGGCACTGATGAAACCTAATTAGCCCAGCAGTTGTTAGACCAGCTTAAGAGTTCCAGCCAATCAACACACTTGGAGGTGTGATTTCACGTGATTTCAACACTTCCTGTACAGATATTTCACTATTCTTCTGAAAGGAAGCATGGGGGCCAGAGCCAGACAACCTGGGTTGGTCACTGCCCTACCTCAAATTAAGCATGCCATGCTGGGCAAGTCACTTAAACCTCCATTCCTCTCAAAGCACCTGGATAAAATGAGTTGATACCTTTATAGCATCTTTACTGGCCTTTACCCAAAGGATGAAGTCCAATTCCTTCCACATGATTTAAGAAGCCTTCAGTCTGCTCTCCAGTCTCCTCCTTTGCCATTCCCCTTAAAGCTCGGGCATCAGCCACACAGAATGTCTTTCCTTCCTTACACACACCGCTCCCGTCTGCACACACTGTTCCTCTTCCCACGTCCCCATCCCTAACTACTTTGCTTAGGTAATAATTTAAGTCTTAGATCTGACATCGCCTCTCCCCTCAACATCAAACCTGCACCAGAACACTAGGTACTTTATATACAAAATCAATCACTTGCTCACTTAACAAATATTTATTAAGCACCCAGACACTGCTCTGGATTCTGGATAGAGGGCACAAGAGGGCCATGGTCTCTGCTACCATGCTAGATGGACAAACAAGAAAATAAGTTAGCCAGTCAGTACTCAGTAACATGTATTCATGATAAATCAGATAAAGTTTTTAGGAATAATTAGTTTGCACTCAGATTATGAGGAAAAAATCCTTTACTTTTAAGAGATGTTTGAAGTTAAGAACTGTAGATGTGGATAATGGGCTAGAGAGAGGCTTATGAGGAGGGGAGGTGGATATTGAGTGATCCAAGAATGCCTCTCTTGGGAGGGGATGTTGGAGCTGAGATGGGAAAGGTAGAAGCCTGACACGTAAATGTCTGGGGCAGAGCACACCAACCCGGACAAGCTTCTCAAGCAGGAACCCAGGGGCTAAAGCTGCATTTTAATGATTCTCTCATGATCCGCCTCCTCCTCTAGACGATAAACTCCCTCACTGTGGAGATCATGTTTTGTGGCCCACCGTGGCCCCGTGGGAACACCCCTGCCAGGCACTGAGTAGATGCTCCAAGAACATAGATTGAAGTAATAAAAGCAATCCGTTAATAAAATAAAAGGAAGTAGCTAATTATTAAAGTGTTGAGTGAGGGATGACCACTCTGTATCATAAGAGTATCACGATCTTAAAGAACCACAGAGGAAGCTAGTAGAATCGACACACAGTGACCTCCACCTCCTGCCATGCTGCCTGGTCCACTGAATTTGGGAGCCATGAGTTGCTCACAGGGATCACCAGCAGACACCGAGCAAAGAAAGGCCACACTCTGGGACACTTGCCAGTGGGGCAGTAAGAGGTGTTTGTAAAGAACAAAGCAGATGCTGAGATGCCGTCATAACTAACGGTCATGCCCAGTTAGTTAGAATGCCCCCTCACCCTGCTCAGGCCCACATCCTTCCCTCTCCCAGCCTGATGGGCCCTCCCTTTGGGCCTGGCACCCAGAACTACCCAGCCTGCCCAGCAGTCCCAGAGAAGACACTGCCATCCTCGCTCAGAGCATAATGCTCTGTGCCAAACCTTAATGTCAAAATAGTCCCTCTAAGTAAAGCCCCTTCCTAGAGCCCCTCAGAGTTTCTCTACTTCCTTCAGACTAGAATCCCTTCACGTCTCTTCTGGAACCCTGTGGTGTGAAAGATACATGATCACAAAATCGGAGGCTGAAAGAGATATTGAGAGACAATCTGAGTTAAAGCTTCAGATACATTTAAACAATTCATAGAAGGGGAGAAGCTATTACCTATATTAAGTCCTATAAGCAGAAATCCTCTGATCTTTCCTAATAACTCAAGTTATTGACAGTGACGGGAGACTTACTTCTCATCCCATGAAGACCACAACACAGTCTTTCCTTAGATCCAATAACATTAAAAGTTATCAGATGCTGCTGAAACCGGTTTGGCTCAATAGATAGAGTGTCGGCCTGCGGACTGAAAGGTCCCAGGTTCAATTCTGGTCAAGGGCATGTACCTTGGTTGCAGACACAACCCCAGTAGGGGGTGTGCAAGAGGCAGCTGATCCATGATTCTCTCTCATTGATGTTTCTAACTCTCTATCCCTCTCTCTTCCTCTCTGTAAAAAGTCAATAAAATAGATATATTTTTAAAGTTATCAGATGCTACCCACCTGGTGTGGCTCAGTGGTTGAGTGTCAATCTATGAACCAGGAGATTACAGTTCAATTCTCAGACAGGGCACATGCCTGAGTAACAGGCTTGATCTCTCTCATCATTGATGTTTCTATATCTCATTGTCCATTCCTCTCTGAAATAAATAAAAGTGTATTTTTTAAAATACACAAAATAAATGTTTAAAAGCTATCAGAGACCCATATTAAGGCTATGAGGGTTTAGGAAGAGGGTGAGGTAGAAGATGACTCAGAGTTTTGAAGTCTTGGAAACTGGATGAATGGTGGCAATATTCACATTAGAAGGGACATTAAGAAAAGTTGTGAGAGAAAAGGCAAGGCTTACTACTAACTTCATAAAACTGTTATTGTCTAGAACCCTGATAATTTTAGCACAAGTTGAGGCAATGAAACAGGAACTATCAGTGCTGGACACTGCCAGAGAAGAAACACACTAATTAGTTAGGTTTTTTTCACCTTGCCAAATCTGTCTTTGATTTGATTTCCGAAACCCCTTTGGTGTTTGGCAATTGCTCCATTAGTGGGTGGAATAAGACATACAAACACAACATAATTCAAATAAGTCCATTCTGCTACTCATCAAACAAAGTTCTGACTTCAAGAGGAATTTGCCAGAAAGAAACCTAATTAAAGAATATTGAGATTCACAAAAATAAAATGGTGAAGGTCATAGGATAAGCAAACAGATTTTTTTCCTTTCAAAACATCCCCAAAAAGCCCTTTTGAATATTCCCTCCAAAATGGCTTAATTTATAAATATACATCCAAAAATGTTACCTGTAAAAGTAGAGCAATACGATTCTAAACTTATATGTTAAAACTGCACCAAATAAGTTCACAGAAGCAATGTTATAATATAGTTATTTCTACTTGTATTACCATGCATGCTATGTTAGTTTTCTTTTTTAAATTGAATTTATTGGGGTGACAGTGGTTAATAATATTATATAGGTTTCAGGTGTACAATTCTATCATACATCATCTGCATATTATATTGTGTGTTCACCACCCATAGTCAAGTCTCCTTCCATCACCATTTATTCCCCCTTAATTGTCTTCTATCTCCTACCACCCCCTTATATTGGTTTTCCACTAGCAGCTTAAAATAATGCCCATGTATGGGCTCACAGTTCTGTAAGTCATAAATCTAGCTTGGCATGGCCGTGTTCTCCAGTTAAAATAACACAAGGCTGAAATCAAGTTGTCAGCCATCTGGATTTGAAAGGTCCAGGATAAATCCACTTTTCATTTGTTGTTGGTAGAATTCCGTTCCTTGCAGTTGTGGGCCTGAAGCCCCCACTTTCTCACTGGTTATTGGCTAGAGGCCTTTCTCAGGTGCTTTCCATGTGGCACCCACAGGCAGTTCGTATGATGTTTGCTTTCTTCCAGGCCAGCCAGGGAGCAGCTCTAGGACTTTCTCTTTTACGACCAGCCAGAGAAAATCCTTTGCTTTTAAAGAACTCATGGGATTAGGTTAGGCCCGCCCAAATAATCTCACAATCTTGACATCAACTGAGCAGTAACCTTAATTACATCTCCAAAATCCCTTTGCCACTTAGGTAACATAATCACAGGCATGCACCAGGAGGCTGAGATCATGGGGCCATCTTAGAATTCTGCCTGCCATACATGCTATTATATCTTATCTACCATTGTTTGCAATAATTATCATACTTGTAATAAATTCCTAATAAATCCTGAACAATTTGTCCATTTAGTTAATTTCCAAAGATATTAAGTTCATCTCTTTTCTCTACTTGACTTTTTAAAATTGCCTTCCTTTTGCCTTACTCCATTCTATTACACTTCCTTTTTTCTTCTTTTCTTTATGTCTCCTTAATTTTTTTTTTCTCTATCCATCTCCAAACTCCTTTCTCTGTCTCCAGGTAGGATATTTCCATTTTGAGTATTTTACACAGAGATGCTCTGTAATTAGTTATAATGACATGCTATCCTTCTATCCTTCTATGTGTTGCTCATCAAATCCTCAAAGCTTATAGCTTTAATTATGCCTCACAATGTATTTGTGAGGATGAGGAGGAGGATTATTCCATTTTACGGATGGGAAGAAAGCAAACATCATATGAACTGCTTGTGGGAGCCCCATGGAAAGCACCTGAGAATGGCCTCCAGCCAAAGGGATGGAGAATCATCCTTAAATCATCCAGACCAAAGAGAGGGTTGGAGCCAGGTAGACAGTCTTCCCCAACCTTGATAATTCTTAGAGCGTTTTTAAAAAACCCTCCCAGTGATTGTCACTGTAGAACATACAGTCCCTTCATTAATCTCCCTTCATTGATGGTATCGCAGCTGCCTCCTGGAATCCAGGCAGGCATGGCAAACTCAGGAAGGAGCCACTGATGAGTCATTTCAAGGCCTGACAAAGAGTGTAGAAGGAAACTGTTCATGAGAAAGAGAACCAGAGCCCAACCCCAGGAGTAGCCAGAATTAACTGGGGAGGAAAGGGTCAGACATGGAATTACCAAATCCCTGAACCAAAAAGGACCACAAAAGCCTTCTAGTTCTCGCTTGACAAGTAATAAAAATATGGCTTAGAGAAAAGAAGTGGCTTAAACTTTATCCCAAATTAAGCCCAGAGCTGAGCTGGTATCAGAGTCCCAGTGCTAGGATGCCCAGAGCAATGGCCTTTTAGCAGACTGGTCAAAACAAAAGCCAGGACCCAAGAATTTTGGAGCATAATGGTCCCCCAACTTTGAAATAAAAATCTATTTGCTTAGCAAAGGGACAGGGGAAAAAATGTTAAGAACAGCTATGTCTGAAAAATTTTCTTTTATATTTTTCAATGTTTTACAAATATTTTATGTGCTATTATCATCAGGACAATAAATATCATTTAAAGTTATGTTTGAAATTGTAGAGATTTATGCAGAATACAAGTTCTATTCAAAGTAACAAGGGAATATATGCCTTTGGAATATTTTATGTGCTATTCTCATCAGAACAATAAATATCATTTAAAGTTATGTTTGAAGTTGTAGAGATTTATGCAGAATACAAGTTCTATTCAAAGTAACAAAGGAATATATGCCTTCCAACCTCTTTTTTTTTCTATTCTTCCTCTGAAAAGCTTTCACATCCTTATCATTTTAAAGGGCTCCAAATGCAAAAAGAGCATGCTTGAACTCAGTATGTCACCTACACTCCCTCCTTCCAGCTACCTGTTGTACCTTCCTGACAAGGTGTCCTTCCAGAAACTCAAACCCAACACAACAAAAGTCAAAGCAGATTTTCCTGACTTCTTTATTTTTTGAAAGGGTACCACCACTGTTCTAGTCCATGTAAGATACCAGGATATAATAATGTAACCACTTTAATTGGCCAATGTACATAATGCAGAGAAAAAAATGTTGAAATTTTCAGGCATTTCTGGGAATGCTTGAGAGACTTGAATTCAGACTTTAAGATGAACAGGTATTGGTCAGGTAGGCAAGTTAGAAGTACATAGTGTATTTGGAAAACTTCATATCTCTGGTCTGACTAGAAAACCTATTGCGTAGGGATGGACAATGAGTACAAAAAATGGTCTGCAGCAAAGATCTAAAGGGTCTTTAATTCATATAAGAAGTATTAACTTTGTTTTTAATGATGAAAAGCTATTGAAGAAATTAAGCAGAGGAATGGGATAATTCAATTTGCATTTTAGAACGACAAGCCAGTTGGTAGTGTTAAGGATGGTCTGAAAGGAGAGAGGAGGCCAATATGGATGTTGCTGCAATAATAGTCTTGGCCAAAGATAATGAGTGGGGAGGGAGAGGAAGAGGGATTCAAAAGCTATCAGGTATGCAGAAGTCATAGGATATCATGAGTGATTGATGTAACAGGTGAGCAAAATGGGAGTATAAAGGACAACTCCATGTTCTGCCCATGCAACTGGCATCATTGATCAAGTAGATTCTGTTGCTCATTTGAAATATGTCCTACACTCACGCACTCCTTCTATTTCTCCTGCAGTCAACCTAGTTCAGGACATTGTTGTTCTCCCATCACTACCTTAGGAGCTTCTGACCGGTATCCAAGATTAGAGTTTCTTCTCTGGTCTTTCAGCCCATTGCACATATCATCACTCAATGCAATCTTCAACATCTCAAAAGCTTTGCTATTGTTTACAGCAATAGCATGCTAATTCCTTCCAAGGCCTCATCAGTTAGATCACAAACTCTGCCTTCAGTAAGACTTTTCATGCTTCCCAATTATTTTAAAAAAATGACGTTAAGAATTCTTCATCAAAAGGCATCATTAAGAGAGTGCAAAGATCATCCACATGGTAGTGGAAAAAGAAGTTTACAACACATAAATAGCTCATATCAAGAATATATAAAGAACTCCAAATCAGTTTGAAAACGATAGGCAATTCAGTAGAAAATTTGGAAATAATTTTAAACAGGAAATTCACACAAAAATATCTAAATGATTAATAAGCATGAAAAGGTACTCAGTTTCATTGGTCATTAGGGGCAAATTAAAGCCTCGGAACAAAAAGAAATGTTAGTAAGGATAAAAAGCAACTTAAACTCTCTGTACACTGAGTGCATGGACTGATAAAAATCACTATAGAAAGCTCTTTAGCAATATTTACTCAAGTTGGGCATACTATTTGACTGGGGAGTTTAATTTTTAGATGTATACCTAACAGAGGAGCGTATACATGAGTACAAAAGGACATTTATGAGAATTCTCATCGCAGAATGATTTAGAGTAACTAAAACCACAAAGAACCTAAATGTCCACCAACAGTAGAATAAATCTTGAAATTATGGTAAGTTCATATATTGGAATGTTATGTAACAATGGAGATTTGCAAACTTCACAGAACCTCAAAATCTCCTAACTATGCTTTCATCAGAACACATCCCCACCATTCAGTGCACGTGACTCTACTGCCAGTGATGTAACAAACTGTCCTTTGTTTCTGATCCAGAGGTGTCATGTCTCTTTGGCAGGATAACTTGTTAGTTTGCAAGCAGGGTATATGCTCAGACCTTTCACATCTCTTAACATTGATTTGCCATAAAAATCACAACATAAACTTTAGTTCATTTCATGAGCATCAGACATGGGCTTCACTTTATTTATTTATTTATTTATTCATTTATTTATAATATATTTTATTGATTTTTTTTACAGAGAGGAAGAGAGAGGGATAGAGAGTTAGAAACATCTATGAAAGAGAAGCATCAATCAGCTGCCTCTTGCACACCCCTACTGGAGATGTGCCCACAACCAATGTACATGCCCTTGACCAGAATCAAACCTGGGACCTTCCAGTCCACAGGCCAACGCTCTATCCACTGAGCCAAACCGGTTTTAGCATGGACTTCATTTATTACTCCCAGAAGGAGACACTGCATCTTCCAAGGCTGTTCACTACCAGTCTATCCCTGACAAGGTAGGCTCTGAAATAGGCCCTCGGTGTCTGCTCTCAACACCTGCAGATACACAAGAGACCCAGGGAGAAAAGTGGCTTGGTAATCCATAGAGAAAAGAAGCACTCAAGTATTTATTTATTTATTTATTTATTTATTTATTTATTTATTTTCACATTGTTTTAGCACAATTCTAAATAAATTACAAACCTTCGTGATGAAGTCTACTTAAATCTATAAAGTAGACACACATGACTGAAACAAGAAATGACTCCCAAAGTTTAAACAACTGAATGCACAAAATACAAAATGCAGGTACAAACCCAAATTCGAGCTTACAATGTGATTACAAATAAAGCAAAACAAACAAATTAAACCATTCACAAGAGGTACACCATACTTGGGTCTTGTACAGACCTAAGCACTCAAGTATTTAATGAGTAGCTAGCTACCTTTTGTCTGCTAGGAAAAATCTTTCTTGCATTTTAAACTTACTATAGTCTCAATATTTAAAGCTGTTATAAAGCAGAGGGTTGGAGATATAACATTTTTAAGATTACTTGAGAACAGAGTTCATATGGTGGAAGGATGACAGTTTTCAAGTGCTGAGTCAAGATTTCCACAACTTCTTCTTCCAAATTCTTAGCTATATTATAGTAGGGTCTTTTTAAAAATATATATTTTATTGATTTCAGAGGGGAAGGTAGAAGGAAGGAGAGCTAGAAACATCAATGATGAGAGAGAATCATTGATCGGCTGCCACACTGGGGATCAAGCCTGCAACCTGGGCATGTGCCCTGACTGGGAATCAAACTGTGACCTTCTGGTTCATAGGTAGATGCTCAACCACTGAGCCTAGCTGCCCAGGCTGGCAGAGCCTTATTCATATGCGAAACCCCTTGCCTCAAGTTCAGGCATTGAAGGAAGCTGGTACTATTTCCTTTACCTCTATTTTAAAGGAAGTTTCAGGTTAAAAAGTGACAGAGATGATACCAGCCACACATATACATATATATATATATATATATATATATATATATATATATATATGTATATATATATATATATATATATGAGAGAGAGAGAGAGAGCAAGATAGTCACTACCCTTTATTAGTAGAAAGGAAGAGAAAAAGAGAAAAAGTTGCTAAACAACGTAAGAAGTACAATCATGGTAAAAGAAGTGACATCACAAAGGCACAAAGGTCAGGATCATGCCCAATATTTTTATTTCTAAAAAGCCATTATCCTTAGAAAAAAAGCAAAGGGAAAGCAGCAGTTGTGGATATTGTGTGAGTAAAATATTTAAGCATTCAAGCATAAAGCAGAATTAAATATAATTAAATATAAATGGCTTCTCTAGAATGTGACTGCAAGATTAAATGTTCTTTTTGCAGAACCCTATGGAAAAGAAAACAATTAAGACTCAGCCTTGGGAACGCCCATGAGTGTTAGTATCCTTTCCAAGTTTAAATTGATAGATGATTTTTTTTTTGTTCACTTAATAAATAAGTTAAATAATACATTGTTTGAATGAGTTAAGTATAAATTAATAGAACTACTTGTCCTTGGTAATAATGCCATTTATAAAATAATTTACTTTGGTCAGGGTTCTGCTAATTTAAACAAGGCAATGGGCCCTGCACACGCTATTCTTGCATTAATTAGGAGATTCTTGGCTAATAGCATCAGAATCTTCAAATCATATTCCAGAAAACACGCACATAGTAGGGACATTATCATAACAGGCCTCACAGGCATCACTCACCAAGACCATCCTGGTCCCTCTACCCTTTCATTCAGAAAATAGTCTCTGGAAGGAAAAAAAAAAAAAAAGAAAAAGAGAAAGAAAAAAAGAAGGATGGGGATGAGGGAGTAGTTGGAATAAGTTGTGAAAAGCAGAACATCTACGTTTCTCAGAATCGCCACTTTTCCTGGGGAGTTGTAGCGAGTGCTGTAATTTATGATATTATCTTTGCTTTTATGTTGTCTTGGGTGAGACTCCTTTCCATCTTTCCCTTTGAGTCATGCGGAATGGCTACTAATGGGAACGATGACAGCACGGCCTGAGTCATCCAGTCAAAGGGGAAAAAAAGCTGCGGCAACCGATCATCGCTTCTCCAGATGCCCCGGCGGAGGTAAAGCAGCAGAGGGTATAAATTACAAGTGCAGGGCCTTTCCTAGGCAATGGCAAAGTTAAACAGAAAATCGATAGACAGTGATCTATCACGTGTTTGTTGTGTGGGATGTCTGTGGATACAAAATACCTTCCGGTCTTCAAGACATTGGCAAACCAGGTCCAAAGACAAGCCATGGACACATAGGCTAGCAAAGAACGCGGTGGAAATCTCAATTTCCACTGAAGTCCTCGGCCCTTTACCAGACTGTTGTTTCTACCACCACACCCCCTGAGCACAGACTGGGAACAGCATGTAACCATGCTTCTCATGACTAATTAGTTAACATTCCATAGGGATTAGTTAATGCTCCTGGAGAGAATTTTTTTAAACATATATATTTTTATTGATTTCAGAAAGGAAGGGAGAAGAAGAGATAGAAACATCAATGATGAGAATTATTGATTGGCTGCCTCCTGCACACCCCCTACTGGGGATAGAGCCCATAACCCAGGCAGGTGCCCTTGACCAGAATTGAACTTGGGACCCTTCAGTCTTCAGGCCAATACTCTATCCACTGAGCCAAACTGGCTAGGGCCTGGAGAGAATTCTTGACCCACAGGCTATATAGTCTGCTTGAATGTAATCGGAGAGGTAAGAAAATAATTAGAATGCCCTGACTCCACAGACACCTAAGCAGGTGAGTTTCAAGATGGCATTCATCATAGTGTTCACTGTGAATTTACTCATGGCTCCTTTGCTCAAAGTGCTCATCTCTTTTGTGTCTCATGATCCTGTCTTCTCTATTAATAGTAGACCTTGGAGTTTAAAACTCTTCACCATCCAACCACCACATCCATTGGCCACTTGCTACACAATGTAATGTTAGAGACATTCACCCTTATGCATCAAGTTTTTTTGGGTTTTTTTTACCTCACAGCCATAGCTATATGCCATAAGACATGTTGTCCTTAGTCTTTTCATGAACATTTGTAACTTCTGTGCTTGAAATGACTAACCTTTATAAGAGGTTGGATTTGCCTCCATCAGCATTTCATTGAGACCTGAATTTCAGAGTTGCCAATGTTGTAACTGCTGAGCTGTTCTTTAGCAAATGTCACAGGAACAGATATATTGCACAGTTTGAAACGAATGACTAATATAAAATTATGGACTATTTACGCAAGATGTCACTTCACATTAGCAGAAATATCTGAGGTTCAACTTACCTTAAACACACTTATAAAAACCATAGTAATTTACTCAAAGACATTTGTTTCCCACAAATGATCTATAAGTAACTCTGTTTCCCTGGATTTAGATAACCTGAGAAACTCAAAAAGAAAGAAAGAAAGAAAGAAAGAAAGAAAGAAAGAAAGAAAGAAAGAAAGAAAGAAAGGAAGGAAGGAAGGAAGGAAGGAAGGAAGGAAGGAAGGAAGGAAGGTTTGAAAGAGCATTTAGATTATAAAATTCCAAGAGGAGTTTGTCTTGTGGCTTATGAAATGGTTTTGAAAGCAATTCCAAGAGAGTGATGTGAAATTCTGTGAGTGAAGCAAGCATCGGTAGAGTAAGCATCTAGTTTTCTTTCCAAGGTGACTATTTTCAAGGGTACAGTGTCAGCTTGCCTGCACAGGTTTTAAAGTGTCTCTAAAAATTATACATACCCATCATCCAGATAAAATATACTCAAATTTTTCAATAATGATAGGTATCGATTTTGCCTTCAAAACAATACAACTTTTAAAAATATACCAAAATATTATCAGTTTTTCTCTTGGGGTGGGGGATAGAAAAGGATTAGGATGATTTTTGTTTCTTTTGCAGTTTTCTGTATTTTCTACATTGAGAATGTATTTATTTTATAATAAGAAAAAAATTATTTGTAAAGTTAGCTTATTCACTTTGTACTCTGGGGATGTTAAGCAGCACCATTCATTATTCTTTCTGAGAAAACCAAAAATTTCCTTTCAAAGGGGGAAAAATAAGGTTTATACAAAAATTATATAACCAGACTCTGGTTGGCACCCTATTGAAAGCATTTTCTTTGAGTGACTTTCATGATCCAAAATATTAATTCAACACATTTCAATGTTCTCTGCTCTGGGTGGTGCATTAATTTCCTCCCGCGGACTTCGGGGGAGCGCTGCGCGTGGAGGAGCCGTCCGGGGAGGGGCACGGAGGCCTGGCCGCGCGGGCGCTCAGCACCGCCTGCCCTGCTTCTCTTCATGGTTTTATAGCGCAGGTTCCTTTTGGCCGGGAAAGCATTTGTTTATGAAGCTTTCCTTGAAATGCGTGTGGATTTTTAAAAGAAAACTTCTTCAGAGAAAAGCATGCAGGAGGTTTTCATAACACACAGCCTTTGAGAAAATGGAAAGCTTTTACACATTCATTTGCCTCTTTCAATCAGAGTAATGTTGCTTATCCAACCTGGGACAGGCCTCTATTTTTTTAAGGTTCTTTTTAAATGGGTAGCCACTAAACAATTATTCTACCTGTTTGTAGGGAAGAAAAAAAATCCCAGCTTTTTTCACTGCCTTAAGGACTTTTTTTTTTTTAATTCATGTTAGCTCTGCTAATTCAGGTAGTAGCATAAAACCCAATTTAACAGTTACATATTGACGAGTAAACGTTTAAAAGTTAGGATCTTCTAGTTTTCATAGTTTACCCCCAGCTCCCAAAGGAAATATTATTAGGGAATAACAACCACTATTCCTCTAAATATATGTTTCAATAGTTGTCCTTTAACATTATCAGCATGACACTAGACGTGAAAATCTGATTTTGCCAGTGGATTTTTAAAAAATATATATATTTTTGATTTCAGAGAGAAGGGAGGAAAGAGAGATAGAAACATCAATGATGAGAGAAAATTATTGATCATCTGCCTTCTGCACACCTTCCCTCTCCCCTGACCCCCATCCTCACTGGGATCAAGCACATGCCCTTGACCAGAAATGAACCCGGAACCCTTTAGTCTGAAGGCCGACGCTTTAACACCGAACCAAACCAGCTAGGGCCAGTGGATTTTAATTCAGTAATGAAGCAACGAGAAAACAAGAAAATTCCCAAGTGGTTTTAGATTAGACAATTACTTGTCCATATTTTTTGAAGGCCTCTTATCTCTGTTTTATTTTATTTTTCGTGTGCAGAGGCCTCGCCTCCATCTAAACAGCATGAGCGAAATGGCATTGGTGAGGAAAGTATTAGCAGGCCGGGGCATCTTTCACACCTCTGTGAGACACTCTTCCCCTGAGAGTGGGTGGGACCTCTGACTTGCTTCTAGCCAATAGAATTCAGCCAAGGTGACGGGACGTACATGATGACATCTATGTGGTTACATCACATGGCAAGATTGTAATGGCCTCCTTGAGAAGACACCCTCTCTCCCTTGCTGGTTTTAAATAAGTAACTGCTATGTGGTAAGATGACCCATATCCAGGGCCATGTTATTAGCGACTGAAGAAGGCTTCTGTCCAACAGTCAAGAAGAAATGGAGGCTTTCAGTCCGACAGCCTGTAAGAAGCAGAAAGCTGCCAATGACCACAGGAGCCTGAAAGTGGGCCCTTGCCCCATTCTTGCCTTAGTTGAGAGCGGAGCCCCGGCCACCACCTTCATAGCAGCATCGAGGGACCCTGAAGCTGAGCCTGTACTCCTAACTCATAGGAACTATGAGCTATCGAGATAGAGAGGATATAGCCAATGAGAGGAATTTCAAACCAGAGGGGACTACAAAGCACAGGGTGCTATCTCAGAAGTGTAGGAGAGTTGGGGGGGGGGAGGGGAAGGAAGGGGTCAGTGGAAATGAGGACAATATGGGAAAACAGGCAGAGTGGTCTGTTCCACAAAGACCAAGAAGTTATACACACAATGAACTTTGGGCTTAGAGACGTATGATAAAAGCAGATGCTGAGGACGCTCAGCAGTGCCTCTACTGAAAGGTATGGTCTCAGATGGGCAATGAGAAGATGAGCACAATGTGTTTAGGGTAAAACTATAGCACAGCTTTTGGAATCGCCACAGTGAACCTACTGAGCATAGTCTTTCGACATTTCTGTTTGCACCAAGCTCTGTGGCCAGGGAAAGTGTCCTCAGCTCACTGAGGTTTTGTTTCTTATGTAAAATGTATTTATTTCCTTGTAGAGTTGCTACAATGATTAAATGAGATAATATATGCACTTGGCATGAAGTAAAAGCTCAAAATATATCTTTCCTTTGTACTTCATACTAAGATTTTTCTTACTGATTTTTAGAGAGAGGGAGAGAGAGAGAGAGAGAGAGAGAGAGAGAGAGAGAGAGAGAGAGAGATTGATTGGTTGTTGCTGTTTCCTGCACGCCTGCTACTGGAGGTCAAGCCCCCAACCGGGGCATGTGCCCTGAGCAGGAATCGAAACAGGAACCTTTTGGGCAGTGCATGGGGCAATGCCCAATGAACCGAGCCGCAATTACTTAGAGCATCATCATATACACTCTTTCTACTGGCTTTTTACACAAGAAACGTCATGTTACAAAAATAATTGAGCAAATGAGTTCAAAGACTAGAGGGAAATATCACATAGGCATCGAAGAGAGAAAGCTCTTAGGAGAACCTATATGAAAAAAATAGCCATTTATACAAATAGAATAGCACAAAAGGAAATGAGAGATGCATTACATCCCAGAAGGCATAAAGAAAAGAAATGAGAGGTGCATTACATCCTAGAAGGCATAAAGATAGAGGAAAATGCTAGTTTTAGAAGAAATAAGGCTAGATTACAAACATAGAATGCAACACTGAGTTTCAAAAATGTGATCTCATTTTCCCCCTGAGGAGATACTAAGTAAATATCCATACCTCACAAGATCAACATATTTTTAAAAGTTTCTTCCCCATGTGAGTGAAGACTTAGTTTTAGTACTATCTCCATGTGTAGTGCTGGCTTTTGGGTTGGTCCCACATGCAGAGCCTCTCACCTTTTCAGGATGAAAATAAAACCATTCTTACTCAGGTGCATATTAATCATGTTAAGCTAGTCTTTAAAAGCAATAAACAATGCACATATGGTGATTAGAAAAGAATTATTTTTCATAGGAAAATAAAGTCTGACTCCATATGTTTTGGATTCATTCTCCCAAAAATAAACCCACAATTCTTCATTCCTTTACCAAAAAGGAAAAAAATAATCATCTGTTTTAAAGAATATGGAATCCTGACATTTTGGCTAATTTACATTTATAACTATCCAAATATATTTCAAAAACTGGTTAATACTTGAGAATATATATTTCAGATATTTTAAGTAGGAAAAAAAACACACATTTTATGTAAGGTAAACAAACCAAAACACCAAAAGTTGAATCTTGAGGAACCTATGGTTTTATGACACACAAGTAGATTTTAAAGTTAGAAGGCTTCCTCTTATATCCAACATTCATTCTAAATTTATGCATGTAAAAATATATGTAATGTCTACAAAATGCCCAGGTGTTTACAACATTTAATAAATGAAAATGTTTGTAGAACTTCAGGCCCGGGTAGGACATAAAATTTAGACATATTTCCAACAAAGAACTGAAGAACTTCTTTATAAGTAAGCCACTCATTTTGAAAATAAGTGGATACATGCTATTCACGAACTTTAAAATAAGGCAGAATCTGTGGTCTCAAACCACACCACACAACTAATTTTTTAATTATATCAAATTCTATCAAATCAGATATAGGGTTGCCTTACATGTAATGGTTTCTTTGGTCCTAAAATTTAATGGCTAAATTTTTGTTTTAGTCTGTGAGAACATTCTTTCACAAATATATCTGTCCCCTTCCAGACCATATAACCACAACGCTATTGCAAATCCACATTTTTAACTACCAGATAAAGGTTCTCATAACATACCATTTTTCCAGGGCAATTATTTATAAGATAAATAATATTTTAAATGTTTATTTGGAAATGTTTAAATGAGCATATAGTTTGATGTAACTGTTGTCATATTGAATTTCTTTAAAGAAATGTTTGCCAGATTGTTAAATCGCCCCAATTGTACACAGCTTAGTATCTTTAAGGTTTAGTTCTGTATCTTGATTAAGGTAGCCTGTATTGAATCAATAAGCCTTAGCATTTTTACATTACCATTAAATTAAAAACATCTAGAAAGAGATCATGGTTTCATTCAATCCATTAGTAAACATTCATTTGCATGGGTTGTTTTGGAGGATTAGTTGCCAAACATGTAGTTAAATGATACTTAGATACTCAATGAGGAATTAAACTTTCCTACAGGGTGGTCTTGATATGAGTCAAAGCCAGAAAATCAATGCTCAGTTTCCAAAACACCTAATGCACACAAAAGTAATTAATTCTATAGCTGTGTGGGCTTTCAATTCTGTCAATTTATAATGTCTTCCACGTTTTATTAATTGTTTACATAGCTAAGGTACTATACTTTCTTACATCATTTACGTAGGGTTGAGATACAAATGAGTTAATTTAATTGATGTAATCATTAATTACTGAATCATCTCAGTTGTGATTGCTCTGTTTATGAGGTAATTTCATGATGCCACTGTTTTCCATTATTTTATAATTAAGTCCCATTTCTGTACATCCTCTGGTCCCATGAACTCACCCTTCCAATTCGGAGGAAAACGTATTAGCAAATTACACGCTGCAGCTGATTCAGGTATTATAAGAAATTGACATTTGCTAAGAAAAAAACTCTAGCATGATCTACAAAAATAACAGTTTAGGTCACTACCATTAAATGAGACTATTTTTTTAAAGTTTTAATTGACAAGATTCAATTCCAAGAGACACAATTCCCAGCCATCACAAGAAATCTTCACAAGAGACTCCTGACGCAAGTGCCCAGAGGTCTCCCATCCCAATTCGCTCTCTGTCACTGACACCAGCTCTAGTCAATGTGCTGAGCAAGGGATGCTCAATGGCACATCACAGTCTTGGAGACTCAAACACACTGTATGAGATCCTAGGCTGGCTGCACTAAGGGGCTGGTGATAGTGGCCATCACAGCCCCTGCAACTGTGGCCAGAGACAGTGAATGTTGCAGACAGATTCCATCTAATTCAGAAATGATTCCATCCATCATTCCACCGTGAATCAGACACGATTAAGGACCAATTGTAGATACTCAGTAAAGGCCAGCTATTTTTCAGGAAGCCAGGTAAATGCCATCTGCTAATTGGTGCTGCTGCACTTAGGGGATTTATACCTAGCAATAAAATTGTATGCAGTTCAATAAGTAAATATAATATGTAAAGTATAGGAAATAAGGCATAATTAACATATAGTCTCTAAAAGTTATTTTATAATGAATTATATATAGCAAAATAATTATAATGAATTATGAAGAAATTAAATATAGACAGAATAAAATTAATTACAGATTTACAATTCTATTTCATATGATTTAATGAGTTAAGACAGTTATTTACATCAACATAGTAACTTTAAGAGTAAATATCATGGAAAGAAGCTTGAAAAGGCAACACAACCTAACCAAACTATATATATTTGGGGGTGGGGGGCGGGGATTTATAATCAATACATTTTAAAATATAACTTTGCTCATGATACCAAAACAAAAAGGTAACTATGTGAAATGATGGATGTGTGATTGTGGTAATCATTTCACAATATACATTAAGTCCTCACTTAACATCATTAATAGATTCTTGGAAACTATGACTTTAAGCGAAACAATGTATAAACAAATCAATTTTCCCACAGACTAATAAGATATAAACAAGAGTTAGGTTCCTACAGCATATTTTTTTTTAATCACAAAACATCACCAAACTTGTAAATAAAGACCCAAAACACTTCTAATACTAAACTGTGAAATAAATGTGAGCTATACCTACATTTTAAAAAGATGAATAAAAACACGATCCTTATTTTCCAACCAGATTGGTGCCAGTCCAAGGTTATAAACTGAGCACATAAATGTATCTCCTCTCATTCCTCAGACCCCATTAAAATAGGAATCTACCAGTTAAAAGGGGAGGGGTAAGTAGAGAACAGGGAGAAAAACACGGGGGAGTTTATCAATAGATAAACTATTTCATCAAAGTTCCAGAAGACGGGAGGCGAGTGGAGGAGTGAAGCAGACTAGGAAAAGACAAAACCCAGAATAAATATGAAAGAGGCTTCTGCCGAGGAGGGCGCCATCCCACCCTTCCGAATCTGGAAGGGGCTGTAGGCCCAGCGATGCCAGGTGTGATGGGCAGCAGCGTGCAGCGCAGGGCTGGAAACAGAAGCGTTTATTGAAAAGCCTGCTGCCGATTTCCCCATCCCTACGTTCAGAATACACAGCAGCCAGGTGTTACCCTCTAGGCAAAAAAGTAGAAGAAGGGATTTCTTGTGTGTTTTCTAAATAAGTCTAACACACTGCTTAGCATAAACAAAAGAAGTAACTGTTGCTGTTGGAGCCCAGGTTAAAAAACATTCCGAGAGCCCGGGTTCCCCGGGGGAACGGCAGAGCTGGGAAGAAGACCTGGGCCTGGCTCCGGACAAAGAGAGGGTGGACAGAGCTCTCCCGTATGGGCTTGGTGTAAGAAGGGGAGAGGCAATTAGGATCTCTGCTCATAATGTGAAAAATGGCTGAAAGAAACTCCTGCCCGACTACTTTGTGAGCGGGGGAGATTATACGAAGTGATGTATCCCCACTGACTTTGTGACTGAGCCTGTTAGGGCCTATTTTATGGTGCAGTCCATGCTCTGGAGGTCCCATGAGATCAGGCTGAAACCAAGCTGTGCTTACATCTTTAGCGTCACCCTTACGTAGTACCTTCCTTCCTCTGCTCCCAAGAGTACGCCTTCAATACATTGCTTGCTAAGGTTCCCTGGGCTCTGCTTATGGACATCCGGACCTAAGTCGGGGAACAAGAGGGAGTCTGGAAGGCAAGGATGGGCGAGGGGACTGCTTCTTCCTTTTTGCCTGCTCTTCTGTCCTCACCACCTGGCAACTCGGCCTTATTTATTTTTTTAAAAAAAAAATATATTTTATTGATATTTTACAGAGAGGAAGAGAGAGAGATAGAGAGCTAGAAACATCGACTAGCTGCCTCTTGCACACCCCCTACCGGGGATGTGCCCGCAACCAAGGTACATGCCCTTGACCGGAATCGAACCCGGGACCTTTCAGTCCGCAGACCGACGCTCTACCACTGAGCCAAACCGGTTTCGGCAATGCGGCCTTATTTGTGTCCCTCCCCACAAAACAGGTGGCAAAGTTCTAACCCCCAGTGCCTATGAATGTGACCTTACTTTAAAATAAGGTCTTGGCCGATGACGGAGTAATTAATGAAGTGGATCTTAATCCACTGTGACCGATGCCCTCACCATGACAGGAAGTACAGGCACAGAGACGGGCCCGCACAGAGGGACTTCATATGAAGGGAAGGCCGTGAGAGCATCATTTACAAGACAAGGGAAGGAACCCCTGATGCGACCAGTGTGAGCAGGGAGGCCCAGAACAGATTCTCCCTCGTGTTCCTCAGAAGAGCACAGCCCTGCCCACGTTTTGATTTCAGACCCTGGCCCCCAGTGCTGTGAGAGAAGACACATCCCTTTTGCTTTAAGCCGCCTAGCTCATGGCCACTGAGGTCACACACACCCCGACAGTGGCAGCTGTTTACAGTCTCGAGTGTTCTTCCAACACTCCCAGAATCAACTTGTCCCGTCAGCTTGGGGGTATTAGCACCAGTGGGGCAGCAGGCCCATCTCTTCAAACCCACGGGGCTCGCCTATCAGCTCCCATGAGCCCTTGCTCCTCCGTGCCCAGGGGTGGGGGCTGCTCCCTGCGGTACCCATTGTGCTTCAGCGTTCTCTCTTTGCCTTTCCAGTTTCCCGACACCCGTTTAGCCAATTCCTCTGCTTAATTAATTTGCTCCGTGGAAACAGGAAATAGCAGAGTCTCTTTATCTCTGACAAGACCCCGGAGTCGCCGAAACCGGTTTGGCTCAGTAGAGAGAGCATCGGCCTGGGGACTGAAGGGTCCCGGGTTTGATTCCGGTCAAGGGCATGGACCTTGGTTGCAAGCACATCCCTAGTGGGGGGTGTGCAAGAGGCAGCTGATCGATGATTCTCTCTCATCGATGTTTCTAACTCTCTATCCTTCTCTCTTCCTCTCTGTAAAAAATCAATAAGATATATAAAAAATAAAAAAATAAAATTAATTTTTTTAAAAAAGACCCCAGAGTGATCATCGTTTCATTCACAGGGAAAGCCAAAGTCCACAATATAGCTTACAAGATTCTATGCTAGCCATGCCCCCGGGTCCTTCTTTGTCCTCATTTCTTGTCATGTCCTCTGTCACCCACTCTGCTCCAGCCACATGGGTCTCTTTACCAACCCGTAAACATGCCAAGCATGCTTGCTTCATGGTCTTTGACTTGCTCTTCCCTGTGCTTGCCCGTATCCGAAAGCACGTGGCCTGCTGCTTCCACTTTCTGCCCTAATTCCTGTGCCCTAGTCTGTGCCCATAGCTCTGTCAACATTTTTCCTGACAATGTGCGGTCACGTACTACATGACGACAGTTCAGTTAATGACTGACCACACATACAACAGCGGTCCAGTATAACAGAGCTGAAAAATTCCTATCACCTAGCGACATCCTAGCCATGGTACTGCCATAATGTCTGTCACAAGGAATTAGCCATGTGTCTGTGTACACAGCCTACTGTGCTGCCAGTTCTTTAAGAGTGCAGCACGTACAGTCATGTGCAGCCCATGATACTTGATAATGACCAACGACTGTGTTACTGCTTCATGTGTTTCCCGTGATACACTATTGGTTGTTATTTTAGAGTGTACTCTTTCTACTTATAAAAAAAAATGTTTCCTGTGTGATGGTGGCAACAACTTTATTCATCCGGTGTTTATCACATCTCTTGGTTGTGTCATTTTCTCTCGTGCTTGATGGAAGCTCATGTTGTTTTCCACGGTGACATGCTGCAGAGGCTAGGAGCAGCCGGCCAGACCATTTAGCCTAGATGTGTAGTAGGCTATCCCTTCTCGGCTTGCACACATGCACTCTATGTACACGCACACAGCACATTTCTCAAGAACATATCCCCAGTGTTGACCAGTGTGTAACTGCAATAACTCTATATAAAATGTTTTCTCCCCACCCCCACACTCTCCTGCCCCATGACCTCTGTTCTTCATAGCACTCATCGCTGGCAAACTGTCTGTGACTTTTCTTCCCCAGTAGCATGTGAGTTCCACGAGACAAGTTTTGTTCGCTGCTTTGTCCCCAGTGCCCAGAGCAGGGTCTAGCACACAGCAGGTACCAACTTTTGAAAGACAATGAATAATTAGAAGAAAAAACAACAACAACAACAACAACAACAAAACACCCTACCAGCAGCCCTAATATTGTCACTGTGTTTGAATTACAACCAGTATCTAATTTTTAAAAGATATATATTTATTCTTTGGTTTTGTTTGCTGTCCTTCCTCTGCAGAATCACACTTGATAGCAATGTCTCCTGAAATTCCTTAGTGATAATGTATGGTGTGTCTCCCCTCCTGTTTAACAATTTAAAATGTCATAATGCAAATATTTCCTCCATTTTAAACCTTTAAAAAGTGTTAAGTCAAACAAGATTGGCCAGTCAGCAGCAGTTATTGGGAGGCTGGTACTGTAGGATGAGACTGAACTAGACTCTTTTCTGGGTTCACCAAAGAAGGAAATGCCATTCCTGTTTTGGTGGAGCTGACCATCTCAAGAGTATTCGACTCCCATTTATGAAAAAAATCTGAGTCATCAACAATGCACAAATAAAAATATAGAACATAAGTGCTGGTTGCATGAGATACAATGGCTGACATGCTATTTGAACTTGAATAACTCCTAGAAATTGAGTAAAAAGCCAGAACTTAAAAATCTATGAGGATAGCCGAAACCGGTTTGGCTCAGTGGATAGAGCATCAGCCTGCGGACAGAAAGGTCCCAGGTTTGATTCCAGTCGAGGGCATGTACCATGGTTGCGAGCACATCCCCAATGGGGGTTGTGCAAGAGGCAGCTGATCGATGATTCTCATCGATGTTTCTAACTATCCCTCTCTCTTACTCTCTGTAAAAAATCAATAAAATATATATATTTTTAAAAATCTGAAGATAAGGTAGGAAAGAAGAAAGGGTATTTGCAAAAGGGAATGACAAATACATGAATATAACTTCATTAGTTACCTAGTTATAATCTACACTATGACCTTGACCTGTAGCCTCTCCTTTCTTAGTTATCGACTGTATTCTGTGCTTTCCCTTTAATGTATCACATTCTATTTTGAATTCTAATACTTCCGTACTCTAAATGGCATGGTGGAGTCACTTCATAAACTCCTTCTGACTCTTCCCAGGTCTCTGATGAAATTTCATTTTCACAGAGAGGCTTTTTCCAGTCACTTAATCTGAAATAAGTGTGCCTTGATATCCTCAATCTTGGCATTTTTTCATAACTTACCACAAGTCATAATCATAAATGTGTGAGCTTATCATCTGACTTCCTTACTAGATTATTAACTACCTAGAGGCAGGGAGTTTGTATTTTTTTTTATTACTGTATATAGATTGCTTAGCACAGTCTCTGACACTTAATATATATTTGTAGAAATGGAATGAAATATTGTATATTTCTGTGAAGTCCAGAAATCCATATACAAAACTGATTGCAATAACCCAAGTAATTTTATTTTAAACATTTACCAAATTTAAGTTGTGCTAACTTCTGATACACAGAAATTACATACATAATTCATATACATGGTACTGTTTGGAGCTTTACCTATTCAACAGTGTCAAATATTTCATCTTTTACAATAATCCTAAAATGTTCATGAGAACCTTTAATCTACCTGAAGTCAGGAATATAATCCTGGCGAGGACTGGTGTATGGGGGTGGGATGGTCCTCGTTGCTCCTATCCCGTAGAGCAGTCGTGGGCAAACTACGGCCAGTTCGGCTGTTCTATCCGGCCCGCGGAGCCAAAAGAGCAGAGGGTTCTCTTGCTCTCCCCTCCGCTCCTTCACCAGCAGCCCAAGATGAGAGTGCCAGCATGGTCAGGTTGCTTTTGTTCCGGCCCTCCGGTCCAGTTTAAGAACCCATTGTGGCCCTCGAGTCAAAAAGTTTGCCTACCCCTGCCATAGAGGGTGCCTTGGTGCAAATCAGAAGGAGCTGCCGTATTATCTGGGTAGACACTGGCATGCTCCAGTCCCATCTGCTTGGTGAGTGGAGCTCATCAGGATGCCAGCTCCCATTGGCTGCCTCAGCCAGGTGCCCTGGTTCACGGCAACGCTGGCATGCAGGTGGCAGGCAGTCCTGGACGGGGCTGCTCAGTGCTGGTGTAGCAGACCATGGTGATCTGGCCATCCTCGTGCAGCCTGCTTTTTTAGAAAAGATTCCATTTGTCTGGAGGAGTCTGGCCAGGTAGGGGTCCCTTCTTCTTCCCACCACTTCTGATGATTTAGCTGAAGAAGGTCATTCTTCGTGTCCAAGTGTGCAGAAGGCTGCGCAGCCTCCAAGTGGGCTTTCAAGGTTTAGTCTTAGGAAATAATCAATGTTGGTTCTTGATGCCTAGACAACTGTGCTGTCAATCTGACTATAGATGAACTTTGCAATTTCCGTCTGCAAAATCAAGAATTAGAAGTTAGTTCGTGCGTACACCGCTGCTTATCGACTACATGGAAATGTTGTCAGCGGCGCTGAGAATAAGCTCCGCTGCTCATCATAGGCCAAAGGCTGCCGTGAAGGTCTCATTTCTGTAAGCCTTCCCAAACTCTCTCTTGAAACTTAGGGTCATGGATCATAACAGCTTGATCATTTTTTAAAGCCAAAATTAATTTACCTTTAAGCGTCCTTAGTCTCTAAGTACAACCATAAGGAAGGCCAGTCTTGAAACTACTAAGAAGGATTCATACCTTAGCCCAGTGTTTCCCAAACTTTTGACATAGGTGTGTACCCCTTCTATAATTTTCATAACGCTGAGTACCCCTCGTCAAAAAATGGATGTATTTTAATAACAATCAAAATATATATTTTTATTTTTTGGTACATGCACAAAATAATAATAAAAGAAAAATAAAATTATTCATAATAAAATATAAATAAAAGTTGTATTATAAATAACATTTATTTGCACACCGGACCATCTCACGCCTCACAAGACTGTCTTGACTTGACTCATGAGAACGTAGAATTAGGCGCAGCTAAGCACGGTGCAGTGCATATCCCCACCAAACTCCGGTGCAATGCGTACCCTCACCAAACTCTTCCCGTACCTCTGGGGGTACGCGTACCACACTTTGGGAAACACTGCCTTAGAGCAAGAGCTCAAACCACTGAAATATAATTTTACAAAGATTTTTATTTTGGAAAAAAATAAGAGAGAAAGAAAACCCACTAAACTGATATTTGGGGACAGAGCCTTGGATAGTGGAATGCAACCTAGATTAGGCCCCTGGGTTCTGGTTTTTAAACAACCTAATTAAATGAGTGTGTGATTCAGTCTTGATAGGATTCATCTCCAGATCTATTTGTTAAATAATAGCTTAAAGTCTTTATAACTTTACGCTTTATTTTATATTAGACATTCCCAAAGCAGAAAAAATGTCAGATAAAGCATCTGCGGATCCGAAGACACATTTGGGCTCTCATGTATACTAGAGTCTGCTGTCCACCAGCCCCTGGGAAAAGGGTCAGTTTGTTTACAGGGGGCCCCACGCTGAGCTCAGGACTGGACCAAGTATTCCAATAGATTCTTCTCAGAGATTGCAATCCGTTGCCTCTTTTGTATGTGTGTGTGTGTGTGTGGGGGGGGGGGGTGTTCCACTCCTAAATCTGGACCCAGGAAGTGAAAGGGGCAGAGAAGCCTTGTCTAGCCCAGGACCCACTTTAATTAACAGTAATTAGTTCCATGGGTTATCCATCTCCACCATCACCAACTTTCATGTTAGTTTGCTGAAATCTATGTCCCCGAAGTGTAGCAAATCCAAATATGGCGAACATTTCCTCCATGGCCAAAATGGGAAAACTGCTCTATCTCCTCTTCAAGATCCATTTTCCGGTAGAAAATCATCTCCCCTCTTACACACTCCAGCGGCAGAAAGCACACTTTTTTTGTGTGCAATGCCTATAACGCCAACTTGCAGGGATCCTGAAAATGTCAAGTCACCACTCTTGATAGCATACAGACCTTTTAAAAACTTTCTTTAGGCAGACTCTTAAGTGGGGAAAGTTCCATGTATTTGGGTACGCATATGTCTGTAGGACATATAGGGCGTCCCACTGCTGGTCATCAGTGAACCTGTCAGGAGTTCGTCCTTCAGAACTAATGCCTCGGGACTGACACCCCCGGGGAACTCTCCCTATTAATATTATTATTATTATTATTATTATTATTTTCATTGAAAATGAAGCTGATTCACGGCCAGTTTCTTCGCCTCCCCTTCACCTGGGGTTGGGGAACCTGCGTGCCTGACTGCGTTCCCGGGGCTCGCCCGCGGGGCCTGGCGGAGTTCCAGGGCACAGGTGGGGCCCCACCGGGGGCGTCCCGGGCCCGCCCGCCCGCCCAGGTGGGGCAGCCCTCCCGCGGGGGGCCTCCGCCCTGCACCCCAGCCCACCCCACCTCGCGCGCGCCCTCGTTCCTTATCCGGAGCGCGCGCGCCTGGGGGGACCTGGGCGAGGATGGGCGCCCAGCTCGGACCCGTCTGCAAACCCGCTCGGCCCCGCGCGGCTCCCAGCTCACCTGGGTGGCACCGCCTCCCATTCAGACTCCAAGGAACCTCTCTACCGACTGGAGCTTCACCTTGAAAACGGCCCGGGGACAGGGGAGAGGAACGGGGCCGGGAGGCTCCCTCCCACCCACCTCCAGCTACTCACTCGGCTCATCCTCCTCCCGGGGCGAGGGGCGGGCCGGGCCGGGGCCCGGGCGGGGAGGCTCGGAAAGGGGCCCTCCCTTCTCACCTCCCCGGCCCGCTCCTACTCACTCACTTTCTCCCGGAGCCCCGGCTCGGCCGCCTTAGCCCGGGGTCGCGCGGTGGGGCCGCGGCCCGGAGAAAGGAGCCGGCGGGGACCCTCGGGGGACGGGGGAGCGCGACCGAGCCCGGGCCCGGAGGATCGGGCCGGGCCGGGGACGCCCCCACCGCGACCTCCGGTGCAGGCGGGTGCGCGCTGGAGGGTTCCGCGCCCTGGAGGCTGGCTCCCGGAGCAATGCCGGGGCGGGGGGGGGGGGCTCCCCACCTCCGCCCGGCGCCCCTCCCCTCCCCGCGCATCCCGGAGGCCGCCGCGGGGCCCGGGGGCCGCGCTCGCGCCGGGGCCGCCCCGTCCCCTCCCCCCGCCCGGGCGGAGGCGCGCGAGGGGCGGTGACGTCAAGGGGCGCGCGGTGGCAGCACCTCCCCGCGCGCTAGTTAAAAAGAAGAAGAAAAGAGGGAGCGAAACATGAGAGGCTGTGTGAGAAGCTGCAGCCGCCGGCAGAGGAGACCTCAGCATCCCCCGGAGCCCAGCGCCGGCCCCGCGCCCGCCTGCCCCGCCGCCGCCGCCGCCGCCGCCGCCGCCGCCGCCTCCGTTCCGGCCACTGTCCCACCACCACCTACACAACTCCCGTTACACGGGCCCGCGAGCCTCCGGGGCCGGCTTCTCCTCCTCTGCGGCCGGCTCCTTCTCCTCCTCCTCCTCCTCCTCCCACTGCCCGGCCGCGGCAGAGCGCCCCGAACCCCACTGACACTGGCACGGCGGCACGCGGTGTCATCCGCGCCCCTCTCCCTCTCCCTCGCTCCCCGGGCTCCCCCGGGGCCCCGGACCCACCGCCTCGCCTTTCGTTTCCTGCAAAGTTGCATCGCCCCCCGCCGCCTCCCGCTGCCTGGAGCGTGCCCCGCCGCCCCGCAGCCGCCGCCTCCGCCCGGAGCTGCGCCCTAGTGCCCCTGCCGGGCAGTTGGCGCTCGCCCCCCTCCCGCTGCCCCCCCACCCCACCCCTCCCCGCAGCCCCCCGCCCGCCCGCCCGCCCGCCCGCGCCCAGCCCCGGCCGCTCCGGGCAGACGATGCTGAAGATGCTCTCATTCAAGCTGCTGCTGCTGGCCGTGGCCCTGGGCTTCTTCGAGGGCGATGCTAAGTTCGGGGAGAGGAGCGAGGCGGGCGGAGTGCGGAGGAGACGGTGCCTGAACGGGAGCCCCCCGAAGCGCCTGAAGAGGAGGGACCGGCGGGTGATGTCCCAGCAGGAGCTGCTGAGCGGCGGAGAGATGCTGCTGTGCGGGGGCTTCTACCCCCGGCTCTCCTGCTGCCTGAGGAGTGACAGCCCGGGGCTGGGGCGCCTGGATCACAAGGTAGGCACGCACCCGCCTCGCCGCCGCCGCCCGCCGCCGCTGGGAGGCTGGGAGGGTGGCCACCTGGCTGGGTGGGCTCCCCTGCGGCTCCGGGCAGTGCTGGTGGCTGGAAGGAGGGCGGACGTTTGCTTTTTTTTTTGGGGGGGGGGGAGGGAGTTCTTTTTTGGGTAACTTTTCTAACAAGCTCTGGCTTGGTTGCAGTCGTGTGTTGCTCCGGGGCGGGGGGTGCGCGGAGACCTCGCCCGCGCCCCCCAGGAGTCCGCGGTCGGTCGGTCGGTCGGTCGTTGGGGATGCTGTGCAAAGCCGCCTGCCTCGGAAAAGAGGAGCTTCTGTGGTACCCTCCTTGGAAAAGAGGGGCTGGGTGAACATTTTTAAAACAAGAATCGCGATTAACAGCGTGTTTGGGACCCAATGGGCACCGGCTGCGGTGAAACTGTACATTAAGGTGGCTGTGGCTTCCGGTTTGTTCTTCTGGAGTGAAAAGATGTGCGCAGCTCTCTCCACGTGCTCGGCTCCCGGAGAGGGCTGAGTCGCACAGGATGGGGAAGCGTGGCCGGTGGATGGTCCTCGGCCCCGTCAGAGGGGGTCTGTCGAGCGTTGCCGTCGTTAAGTAGCGGACCGGGAAGTCCCGGTCCTCCTGTGGAGAACCCCAAGAAACTGGCCAGAGCTTTTGCCGGGGCGTTAGTTGTCACATAGCACGGAGACAGTTCTCCATTCCTGTTGGTAATGCTTGGTCATATTATCAGTTCAGGTTTTTTTTTTGTTTTTTTTTTTCTCCCTGGTATTGAGTTGCCTCTGGGAAGATCTCCTCCAGAAACTTGTGTCAGGAGCCAAGGGGCATTTATATTATTTTCCTCGTGTTGATGAGTTGAAACAAATAGGCAAAGGGTGCTGGCTGATTGGAAGCACAGGCTTACTTTGGAGTTTGCAACATCTCTCGCGCCATGGGATGCAGTGATGTGTGCGGTCTACTGTCCTCCGAAGAGAGCCTGGGGGACCACGTCTTTAGCCATCACTGCGCGTGAAATAAACAATCAGGTGTCTTTGCGTCCCCCTCCCCCCCGCCCCCTTTCCCCATTTGAGGTTGAATTAAGAATTCCTCTGTTACAACTCTGCAGTTGTCAAGGTCTAAAGAGACTCTTGGAAAACTTCTGCTTCAGTCTTGCTGGCCCAGGCATGATAATAATTTAAAAAAAAAATACCCAGGCTGAATCTAATTTTTATGCTCAGTTCACGGTAGATTTCACTCTATTCTCATGTAAACAGCTCCGGCGAATCAACATATGTGTCTGGGTGGTATCTCTCACTTTGTTTTGTAACAAAAAGCCATATTGCATCATTTAATTTGCTCAAGTCATGCAAATAGGAAAAAATCAATAGGACAAAAAGGGGTCGACTTATCCTCCTCCCCACTAAACTGCCGCCCACACACAGAGCCCTGTTGCTTATGGCAAAAGAATAACAACAACACCATTGTGTTTGTTAGTTGGTTCACTAATGGGTGAAACTAGAGAACATCATTCTCTTTCAGTCCCCAGCTCTGTCCAAATGTTCATGCCTTTTGAGGGAGCATTTGTCCAACCCCCTCTGTTCCCAGATGAGTGAGAACTGTCTTGCAGCAGGTTTTCAGCTGCATCTCGCTCTTTATTCTTACCATATGCAGCAGGGGCCTGAGATTCAGGGGACAGATATTGCAGCATTTTATCCAAAAACAGTGTAATTAAGCTCCTGGGTTGTCATTGAATTAAATGACAGAAGAGCTACTACATTCACATCATCCTGCAGGGTTTGGCCAGGATCTCAAAAGAAGCGGGACATTTAAAGGAGGGTTTAGAAATATGTGCCATTAAGTCCCCCTGTGTGCAGTGTATACTGTTGAGTTACCCCCACTATCTGCAGACCCCTGCCCATACTCAACATGAACGTGGAGAATGAAAACTTTGTTCTTAACTAAATATAGTGGAGATGCTGATGGGAATTATAATCCTTAAGAGAAGTTATATAAAGCTTTTTTAAATCATTCTTTAGGAAGCAATGTGCCACGTTAGCTATCCACATTCCTTTCCGTTTTATGTGCTCCCAATCTCCAACAAACCCCTACCCATTTGGGAAATGTGTGTGTGTGAATTAAATTTGGCACATTAGACTTTGCTGGTTTCATTACAAATGGTTTATAAACCAACAATACTCAACTTGTGCCAATCAGATTTGGTATCACTATGCCTACGCATTCTTGACCCATGTTAGCTCCCAAATGTTAATCATTTTTAAAACATGTTATTTTATAATAAACATCACTGCTTCCCTTCTTTCCCTAAGCTTTTCTGGTTTATAATGTATGTTAGGGTCTTATTTCATAATATGTGGATGGGAGAGATGATGGCTTTTTGAAAGATCGCTTTTTTTGTTTGGTGGGGGTGAGGGGAGATAATGATTTCCCCCAGAAAGATTTCTGCAACTTTTCAAGAAACTATAGGAGTAGCTTTTTCCTATGGGAAGAAACTTCACAGATAGATAGTAGCAAACTATGGAGGAGTATTGAGATGCTCAGCTGTGCCAGCAAGTCTAGTTTTCAGACTCACACATAGTCTTTCATGTAATGAACTAGCATTGAGTTCAATTCTGTAGCCATGGCATTATGGTTTTTTTAATTGAAATATATATTTAATGTTTTGTTATTTTAATCATTTTGAGTATTGCAATGAGATGGCTAGTTACACTTATAAATAACTACTGCCAAGATTTAGGAAGTGATATTGTCTTAATATTTTTGCAGCTCCTAAATACAACCTGCTAAAAGGATCTAACTCCTATTAGCCAAATTGAAACGGCTACCAACTGAAATACCCCCATTTCTAAAACTTAACTCGTAGCCACAGAAGCACAGAAGATCTCTCTCTACCTTGGGTGGTTTCACAGCCAAAGCTGTCAAGGAATGGGTGAAAAGTAATTGTTTTCAAGTGTGCCCTTTTACAATCATTTGTTTGCTCTGGCTCTTTCAGGGACAAAGCCTATTGTTGAACACATCCAACTAAACAAATAACTCATCCTGGGATCCCTTTAACAGCTGCCTTAGTACAATGATCTATTTACATATTAGCCTAAAATTGAAACTGAACTCTTTAATGACATAATCCAGCACTATAGTCCAGAGACCCATGTGTTCTGCCCCAACAGCTGAAGAACAGTGTAGGCCTATGATTTTTAAGAAATAACTTTTTAGGTACCAAGTGATCTTAAGGTGACATCTTAATATACTGTCACGTATTTTCTCCTTTTGTCCGCTCATCAAACCCATGTGGGGGCCTTTCTATCCTCCTTGTTTAGTTACTTGATAAATAAAGAGAAATACAGAAGGTCTCTGTCACCCATTTTACTACTTGTTGATAAGCTACAGTTGTAGGCCACGCTTCACTGTGTATTCCAGGATTTATCTTACCTTTCTTCTCTGGGCTTTACTTTTATGTGGCTCAAGATTAAAGGATGACCTGCCAGATGTTATAAATTAGTCAGCAACAGCCACAGTCATTACTAGGCATGCTGTAATAATGTTTCGAAGTTTTACATGATTCCCAAAGTATATTTAGTTTAAACCACTATAATTTGATGGTTTCGTATATGGCTTTTAAAAATCGAAACAGGAAATTAGCTTAAATTTCTTCTTAAGATTGATGACATTGTCAGATATAAAGTTAAGGACCTGTATAGACACAGACACATAGGCTGACAAGAAAAAAAAAATCCCCAAGACACACACACACACACACACACACACACACACAGCAGTACACATCTGTCTAAAACAGCGTTGCAGCTTGGGCTGAGTCAGTTTAATTGACTTCAGTAAGACTATTGGTTCATTGAAACCAAAGCCGGAATGATGGCTCTATCTATCTTCAAATGGGTATTTACACTGCAGACCTCACACAGAGCAAAATGTTACCATCCTGCTGGGCCGGAACAGCATGAAACTTTACAAAGAATAATATTATACTTGATTTCAGATAATTTATTGAATCCTACTTCTGAAACTTTTGATGAGAGATCTTGTGGCCAGGACACATTCCAAAAATTGTAAAAGAGAAAATTCTTTAGGCAGTAACTTCAAGCTCTTCCTGGACAGCAGCTGGGAGAGTGTATGGGGATCATTTTGTTTCAGCTATAAAAAAATAAAAAAAATAAAAAAAATGGAAGTGTGCATATTCTCCATAAAACCAAAGGTAATTACATTGCAGTGTTTCCGCCAGCAAAGGAGGTGGTTTCAGCATCCTGCAGTTGTTTTGTTCTTAGAGGGCTGCTGTATGATAAACAAACAGAACCAAGTTGAACAGTATTAATATTGGATGGATCTGGCGAGGTCTGCCAGAGTATGGACAATAAAAGACATTTAAAACATTCTTGGAATGCAAATTCTAAGTGTCTGGTGTGTATTTCCTTTTAGAAAACTTTAACCATTTAAGCAATTGTCATTTAAATAAGTTGATAAAAATTAAAATGTACATATAATTGTGACTTCTGAATATTGTAGATAGTTATAACATATTGTACATTTTTTTTCTTAAACTGGGTAACTTCTATGGAATTTAAGTTGTTTTGCTTTTGAAGATCCGAATTTTGTGATCACCTTGAATATATTTTATTCTAAATAAAAAATAGAAGCCATATGATGTATTCAAATTAGAACCTCAGTTTGTAAATGAAATATTTGCTTTAAACAATGATCTATGCATTAAAATATTAACTCCAGTTCATACTTCTAAAGAAATGATTAGGTACAGATACACTTACATAAATTGGGAAAAGGTTGAAAATTCAGTCCCATTAGGGTTTTTTTTTTTAAAAATCAGTTATTGGTTTAGACAGCACTACATTTCACGTCTCAAATACTGTGCTGATACTGTTCCTCTGTATTAATTAGGGGGACTCCTGAAATTCATTTTTTAAAGTTATGATTAAGGCACTGAGACCTAACCTCAGTGAATCAATGACACCCAAATTGGTCTTATTGAAGTAAAAGACATACTTCTGTATAAATAAAAATAAAAGCATGCCTTTTCCCATCAAAACTTACTAAATACTATACAAAAGCACTTTTATTAGACTCTTGAGTTTATTCATGCATATAACATACCTGAGGAGCTAGTTAGAAAGTTTTTTCTGGCTAAGATATAATGAATAATAAAAATTGGTCTTAAACCAGTTTGTTTCAGCTCCAAGTATTATTTTTATAGAACATGAAAGGGAGAAAATTTTCCCCACTTTAGAAAACTTTCCCTATGCAATTTTAGATTGAATATTAATTAAAATTTAAAAAATGTGATTCAAGTTAACATTTTTTTGAGAATATCAAATTAGGAATTTCAGGAGTGAAATTGATTTTTACCCAAGACACAAATAAACCATATATATATATATTTTTTTTTTTAATTCTGCTTTACATATACAGGATGCCCCCCCCCAAAAAAAATGTATATACACCCATTTCTGTAGATTCTTTTAAATTTTGAAAATGAACTGTATGTTAATAAACACTGACTTTATAATCATTCAAGATGTGTACATTTTGGGGAGGCACCCTGTTACTGGATGAAGGTATTTGGAATTTTAAAGTTAAGTATCACTCACTATACACTTTGAAGCGAAGTAAAGTGATAAAGAGATAAAGGGTCCCTCACTATAATTGTCATTTAAATTTTTTTTACACTTGAAAGGCAGATAAACCACTTTGATTTGCAAGAGTAAGAAGACTTTTGTCCATCCCCTACCCTTGGTTCTCCCATCCTACACAAGAGAGGACTTGTGTAGCCTTATAGAGGCATTCTCTATGGTCACATGGCAATTCTTTTCAGACAACTGTATTGGCTCAATCATACTTTCCTAGTTACCTGATATTACAAAATAAAAAGCAACTAAACCTAACTTCGCATCACTAAAAAGGAGTTTATTTCTGATTTACGGCTTTCAGATATTTTCTGTGAACAACAACACCGAATGTGGGAAGTTACTGGAGGAAATCAGATGTTCGCTTTGCTCTCCGTATTCTCAGAACCTGTTCCACTCACCTGAGAGGGAAGCCTTGGACAGAGACCTAGTCCTCCCCCTGCTCTGCAAAGACTATTGCAAAGAATTCTTTTATACTTGCCGAGGCCACATTCCAGGTAAAGATACATACATTACGTAAACTGCAGAACATCCTTCCAAGAGACCTGTCCTTAAGTGCCTGCATCCAGGAGTCTAAAATGTATTTCACCTTTCAACAAACCTATTCTTTCCTCATCGCTAACCTTTTCAAATTTGTAAACTTTTATTGCTGCTAAATGGGATTACTGTCATTTCGGTCCACCAGGAGTATGTTGGTTTTGTTGAAAGGTCCTGCTTTTTGTTGTTGTTGTTAAATCGGTAATACAGTCGGTGATCTTTACACTTGTTAGATTATCAGTACAGGTTTCTTACTGGTTTCTCCTTTACCCACCTACCTCAATATCAAGACAGCCTCCCCCTCTACACAGTTGACACATAAATGCAGATTGTCCGCTGACTTTGAAGGTAGTACTCCCTTAAATAAGATACAATTCAAAAAGAAAAAAGTAAAGCCGTACAAAGCACTTTGGCATATCATGACTAATTTGCACTTCAAAAACCCGGGGAGATAGGTAGGAATTGTCCACGTGATTGATAGGCCACCTGAGGCTCCGGAGGGTGAAATGCCTCGCCCTAGACTGTGCAGTGAGAAAGTGATGGGGTGCACAGCGAAGGTCTCATGCTGACAGCCATCGAAGTCTACCTGGTCACTATCATGTTCTGGACCCTAATGAACATATACATTCTTGGGCATTGATTAATTTTACCATCAACTGTTTGTAAACTTTGGTTGTTGGTTTAGTTGGAAGAATCAACACAGTGGTAGAAAAGAATTTAAGGAGACAGCTTTTGTTTAGTTAGGCAAAGTCACCCACAAACAAATCCGGAGCTAACCGTGTAGCAAACTCCATGGCACCAGAGGAAAAGGCAAGCTTTAAGAACTCTGGGATGCACTTAGATAATTTTTTTTTTCATTGCCAATCACATTTCACTTTTTCCTTTGACCCACAAAAAGTATAGACTTTCTTTTTCCTTTTTCTTTTTTTTATAGAACTCTCTTAATAACCTAAGAAAACATTTTGACTAGGGTTCCTTGCTTCCTTTGGTATAGCATAACATGATCTAAACCCATTCAATGTGAAAATATTATTATTGCCTTTATAAACTACAGTCATGTTTCGAAGGCTTTTTTTTTAAGCCAGCTGTTTCTGCCTCTTTATCACATTCCCCAAAGCAAAGTAGAATAGGTCACGGTTGCCTAGATGGCCTGTCGAGAAGCGATAACAGATTAGGTCCCATAAAGGCCTGCTGCAAATTTCACGTCTTTAAAGGTTCGCCTTGACCACCGTTAAGCTGAAAGTGATGTGAACACTTAGCATTTTCACCTACCTCGATCTGCTCGAGTTCAAGACAACCAGAGGCTGGGTTTGGGAACTCATCTGCGGGGGTCTTCCTGTATCTGAAGTTATTTTAGTTTCCAAAACAAACAACAGAAAGCGATACCCACTGTAAGAGGGAGCACAGCAAACAGCTCAGGAGCCAGAGCAGCAAGCACCTCACTCCCCAGATCAACATATGTGGTGACGAATGACAAATTTATTTTTCTACGGAGTTTGTATATATGTAAAACTGCTGAAGTGCATCAAGATGTCAAGTGCTTTCGGTGGCCACCCAGGCTGCCTTGAAAGATAACCAGATGAAAGCTCCACTCCAGCGGTGGACGCAGCAGCCAGGGCGCCTCCCCGGGACAGGCCAGCAGGCTGCAGGCTCTCGCAGAGGGGGCCTCCCTCTGGACCCACCAAATGCAAATAATCGCTCTAAATACAGGTCCCCAAAGTTAGCTGTAATAACACTATTTGTGTATCTTACGTTGATCAGTTTGTGAGCCAGGCTGATCCTTGGCACGTAGGTTATCATTTCCTAAAGTATGATGAATAGGATGGTAATCTGCCCTCTGCCCTTCCCCCAAACCCAGAAGACTCTAGAATTCTAGAACACTGATTTTTTTTCAGAAATTGCTCACAAAGCGAGTTTGTAATATTTTCACCTTAAGTCTATTTAGTGACATGGTTTACTTTTCCCTGAAGTTCAAAATGGTAAAGACAAACAAACAAAAAACCCCTAGCTACTTTGTGATTTTTTTTTAATAAGAAACTAGTTAACATATTTTGACTATGCTTATTAATACCCCATCTTTCTGTAAATCATGAAGAGGAAAGTATCCTAAGGTATGTATTTTGCTAAAGCAAATGCTGAAAGGGGTTGAAAATAACTCCAGAGACATCTTCATTTCTTCCTCCCTTGCCCAATACAGCCTATATATTTAAAAAAGGTAATATGCAAATTGACTGTCACACCCTCACAAGATGGCTGCCTATGACCAGGCTGGCAGGGGGGTTAGTGAGGGATGACCAAATGACTGAACAACAAACTTTATGGGGCAACCAGGCCAGCGGGGGGGGGGGGGCAGTCTGGGGTGACCAGGCCAGTATGGGGGGGGGCAGTTAGGGGTGACCAGGCAGGCAGGTAGGTAAGTGATTAAGAGCCAGAGGTCCCGGATTGTTGAGAGGGATGTCAACTGCCAGTTTAGGCCCAATCCTGGGCCTAAACCAGCAGTTGGACATCCCCCGAGGAGTCCCAGATTGGACAGGATGCAGGCTGGGCTAAAGGGACTCCACCACCCCCACCCCTCCACCCCCCACCCCATGCACAAGTTTCATGCACCAAGCCTCTAGTAAAAGAATAAATATGTAAATGACCTGTCCCTTTGCTTCACCTTCATGGTTTTAATAACACCCCAGTCACTTTGGAATACTCTGACACCTGAAAGATAGCTACTTTCTAGGAAATTTAATGTAGAAATATTCTTGTCCTGCTTATTCCCCCCTTCCAAAAAAAGGAGAAAATAATTTAAGTTAAAAATCACGAAAGTGAGGATACACTAGCATTTTCTTAATCATAGTTATGAATTTACTTTGGGAGGTAAATTCTTAAAACTTCTGAAAAGTACCAAAATTACAAAACAAAATAGAACACCACAGGCGCTCCTTTCTGAACACCACAGGTCTTCTCTTCGTCCTGAATTATGACAGAGTGGGTGCTTTGCTGTTCACTAAGTGATGGCACACCACACTAGACATCGCTATCAAAGTGATTTTTATCGCTCTAAGACGTCCTCTCTAGGTTACTGCAGTGTGAAATGTCTGTACATAATTAGTTCAATTGGCTTAATCCCGTTGATAATGAGGCCAAGGTCATTTTTTCCTTATCGTGATGAACACCACATGCAATGAGGAAAAATAACTTTTCTCCAGCATGCATGCTGAGAGAAAAGCTAGAACTGGGACTTCTCCACTGAGAATATTTATTCCCATGTTAGTGTTTGATAGGGTGCTTCATGGTGTAGTAGGACTGGGTTCATGATGCAGGAGAGAAAAGTTCCAGGTCCAAGATAGTTGATAAGTTATCAGGAGTTTAAACAAAAAACATGGCTGCTGGAATAATAAGTGGGCATCCGTTATGAGTGGCCTTGATCATAATATGATGATCCAAGGTGAGCTAAACTCTCACTTTGAATAGGATGTTCTTCAGTTTTCCAAAGTAGGGTACCATTTGGTGAATTAATCTTCCCTGGCAATAAATGGTAGCCCAATGTCCTGAACATCTCCCATCCAAGTATTAACCAGGCCCAACCCTGCTTAGCTTCCGAGATCAGACGAGATCGGGCATGTTCAGGGTGGTATGGCTGTAGACTGTCCTGAACATCTCAAACATGCCCTTTTTTATGTAAAAGACTTCTGAGTCTGCTTCCTCCTTCACACTTAGATGACTCAGTGAGTCTAAAATTTGTAAAAAGCTCAGAGTAATTAATTGTGAACCTTCTGTTTTTGCTTTGTTTTTAATTTGCTAAAAGAGTGTGGTACCCCCCCAGGAACCACAGAGTTTATGAATCGGCACCATTAATCTTCTGATGTCCCATTTGAAAATGATTTTTCATTTCCTCCTTTGTCCCCAGCTAATAATTCCTTATAAAAAGGAATCAGCCACCAGCATTGTTCCTTCATTTCCCCTTAAGATGTTATTGGTTTGCAGACTGTAAGGCTGGAATGCAGACTTAAACAAAACAGCAACAGCAAACAACCAAAATCAAAATTTCTTCTGAATTGTGCTTTGAAATTTTTCTATGACCCTGGAGGCATAGAAAACATCACATTAACACCAGATTTCTCCTTCGTACATTCAGTTATAAATATATCCATAGTCTGACAGTCTTCCTGAATGCATGGAGTTCTTCTTGCTTGATGGTCAATTTATATATAATAAACATATACTATATATCTTATATGTAATGTAAACATATAATATATATGGTATAAACACATATAGTACATGTAATATAAATATATAGATATATTAGATATAATATATATATACAGACACACACACACACATATATACATAGCAACTGAACGACCAAACAACCAGTCACTATGATGCACACTGACCAACAGGGGGAAGACACTCAATGGAGAAGCTGCCTCCTGGTGATCTGTGTGTTCCCACAGGCAACCATCGCACCCCCCCTTACACCCAGCTACCTGGCCCCAATCAGTCCTGATAGGGGCGGGCTGGCCTACCAACCTCCCACAGTCCCTCCTCTGGTCCCACCTGATGACCAGCCTGCCCCAATCAGCCCCGGACCCTGATCAGGGTGGGAGACAGCCCCAGTCACCCCAATTACTGGCCAGGCCAAAGGACCCCACCCATCCATGAGTTCATGCACAGGGCCTCTAAAAAAATTATATATATATAATATATGGGTAAAATGTATCACCCATATAAAAAAATTATATATATTGTATACCCATATAAAAAATATATATATATATATATATATATATATATATATATATATATATATATATATGGGGGGGGGAGATCTAGCCCAAAACTGTTCAAAAAGTTTGAGTTAGCAGTTCAGTGTTCCTTCTTTTTCCTCTGGCAAATTTGTTGAACACTCCTAGGCAGCTTTCCTGTCTGCTTAGCCATTAAAGACTGGAGGAGAAAAGTGACCTTTTGCAAACAGTGAATTGCTGCAGATGAGTAAATGCTGCTGCAATGTTCACCTCTCTCTTCAATGTCTAATCACTGATTTTTTATTAAACAAAGATAACTTCTTCCAGCTGCCTTGCTCTCCCTTGCAAGGAACACCCTTCCCAGCTGCCCTGCCTCCTTTTTCTGTCCACACCTCCCACTCAACCCCCACCCCTACACACATATACATATACACACATACACTCTCAAGGACATCTGCTCTTTTTTTGCCAGGTTCCCAAAGATAAGATGTTTCTCAATAGCCTAATCAGATACTGGCCTTGAAGAATCTGCCTCAAAAATTTAGGGGTGATACATTTTACCCAAAGTTAGGTAAAAAATCTATATCAAGTTTTAACCATTTGGGACCCTCAGTTCCTAAGAATAGTGTTAGGTTTGAAGGGACTTTGGTCAAGCTCATAGGAAAGAAATATGTCTTACATAATCCATTGATAAGCCTCACTTAGTTGTCCCCAAATTCTTGTTCTTAGAAATCCATGCAAACTAGAATGTATTATACAACTTCTGAATGTCAACTAAGTTACCTCGTGCCTTTATCACAACATTGATGGGGCATGATAATCTGATTTATGACATAAAAATAAAAATATTAAACATAATGAAAGGTATGAGACCAAAAGCAGAAATTTAGCACTTCATAAATTTCATATAAAGTCAACTCTAGTAGCAATAAACTATTTTGATAGCAGAAATGATCAGAATATGGAAGTGAATCATTAATATGCCCTCCTCCCAAAAAACCAACACCTTATTACCATATTTGCCGGCGTATAAGACAATTTTTTGGCCCTGAAAAATACGTATTTGCCGGCGTATAAGAGACTGGGCGTATAAGACGACCCCCTAACATTTCCACTAAAAAATACAGAGTTTGATATATACTCGCCGTATAAGACTACCCCCCCACTTGGAGGCATATTTTTCAGGGCCAAAAAGTCATCTTATACGCCGGCAAATACAGTAACTCAAATATTAAAAGTAATGTCAAAATTATATATGATTATGCTCTTTTTATTTCATAAAAATTGTTACTATCAGAAGCCTATATTGCATTTTTTGTTTTTGCTTGTTAGAATTATTTTTCAGTGAAGGATGGTATGTCAGCTATTGTGCTTAAGAAACTTGAAAGGATATTTTAAATACCAGAGGCCCTGTGCATGAAATTTATGCATGGGGGCAGGGAGGTGTCCCTCAGCCCAGCCTGCACCCTCTCCAATCTGGGACCCCTCGAGAGATATCTAACTGCCCATTTAGGCCTGATAACAGGCAGTCGGACATCTCTCTCACAATCCAGGACTGCTGGCTCCCAACTGCTTGCCTGCCTGCCTTCCTGATTGCCCCTAACCGCTTCTGTCTGCCAGTATGATCACCCCCTAACCATTCCCAGGCCAGCCTGATTGATGTCTAACTGCTCTGCTCCCCTGCCAGCCTGTTTGCCTCCAACTTCCCTCCTCTGCTGGCCTGGTCACCCTTAACTACCCTCCCCTGCAGGGTTGATCACCTCCAACTGTCCTCCCTTGCAGGCCTGGTGCCTCCCAACTGCCCTCCCTTGCTGGCCATCTTGTGTCCACATGGGGGCAAGATCTTTGACCACATGGGGCAGCCATATTGTGTGTGGGAGTGATGATCAATCTGCATATTACTCTTTTATTAGCTAGGATAGAGGCCTTGTGCACAGGTGGGGGCCAACTGGTTTGCTCTGGAGGGTGTCCTGGATCAGGGTGGAGGTTCCCTTGGGGCGTGGGGCGGACTGAGCAAGGGGCCTGTGGTGGTTTTCAGGCCAGCCATGTCCCCTGGTGACCCAAGTAGAGGCCCTGGTATCTGGAATTTATTTACCTCCTACAATTGAAACTTTGTAGCCTGGAGTGGAGCCAAGCCTTCTGCTTGCTTCTGGCTGATGCCATTTCTGATTGCATTTGTTTACCTTCTATAATTGAAATTTTGTACCCTTGAGTGGAGGCCTGGGCCCGCCAGGGTGTGTGGAAAGCTTGGCTTCCTCTATTGCCTGGGAAAGCCAAGCCTCCCTCCTGCTTTCTGTGGCTGTAGCCATCTTGGTTGGGTTTATTTGCATACTCGCTCTGATTGGGTGGTGGGCATAGCTTGTGGGTATAGCGGAGTGATGGTCAATTTGCATATTACTCTTTTATGAGGTAGGATAATTTTTGTTTTGCAAAATAATCATTTTCTCCTATGAGTGAAGTATAGAAAATAGCACCTACATATTTGAAAATGGTGACTCTGTTATCAACATCAATTTGTTACCCAATCATTCATTATAGTGTATAACCTTGAGATAGTTATTAGATTTATTTTTAATCATATGTAAGTGACAATATAGTAAGAATTATAAAATGGCCCGAACTAGCACCTAATGGTCTATCTCTTTCTTGATTCTAATTTGCTCTTTTTAGGAAATTATTAGTACTCTAGGGCAAAAAATGCTGAATAGTGATTGGATAAGCTCACCAGTGCAACATGTGATCACTGGGGAACACCACATGGGGAAGCTTGAAAATAAATCAATGCAATAACAAGAAATACTGGGTTTCATATAATGTGTACTTCATATGAGCCTTTTAAAATATTCAATATGACATAATTTCACTTTTACTGAACATCTCAAGTTTTGATTAAAAAATGAAAATCCCAAACAAACAAAAAAAAGTTTTTCATTCTTTTTTGTCTATATACTTTCCTAGATTATTCGTAAAGTTCCTAAAAAATTCTTTCCTTGTGTTTTTATCTTTCCAATAGGGTGTTTTTACATGCCACTATTTCTAACGAGCCTTTTTTACATTTTTTAAAGGTTTCCTTCAAACTACTGCTGAAGAGTTTTGCTTTTATTATGCAAAAAAAGATGGTGGATTGTGCTTTCCAGATTTCCCAAGAAAACAAATCAGAGGACCGGCGTCTAACTACTTGGACCAGATGGAAGAATATGACAAAGTGGAGGAGATCAGCAGGTTCATAAAGATAATGTTCTTTAAACCTTTAAAAAAAAAAAAAACCCTGAAAAAAACTTGTGGTTTTGAAAGTGACTCATCTTTCTTTGCTTATGTCCAGCAGCTATACCCTCCACATGCTTTTTTTTTCCTTTCAGTAGTATGCTTCTCTAACGTCATATTAGCGTAAATGCTTTTAATGCTTAGATTACTAATCTTGTTATGAGCTTGGCTTCTCTATGATTCATGTGAATTTTATGAGTATATTTTTAACTTGAAATGTATGCTTGCTGTTAGGTTATGTTGCACATTATTATTAGCCAATCAGACTTTTGTAAATAGGTCTTAGAACTTTCTCTCGAGCGCCCTTCTATAAGGTTTAATTATTGTGACTAAAGCTCGTTTTAATTATAGCCACTGAAAGATGAGATAATGAGCTTATGAAGTTTTAAAATGTATGTATTTTTTGAAGCTAGGTGGTGTGTGAATGGCAGTTCTTTACAAAACTTTTTAAAAAATTTGTTCAATTACAGTTTATGCTCAATATTATTTTGCGCTAGTTTTAGGTATACAGCATAGTTAGACAACCATACACTTGACAAAGTGTTCCCCTCAATATTTCCAGTACATGTTCTGAAGTTCTCTTTTACTTTCTGATTGGGGGATGTTTGGTTTTATTTCTCCCCAATGGAAAAGAATTTCAAAGAGTCATGTTGTGCCCTTGGGTTAGCAGCCCTTCAGGACCATCTAAAGGAAATGTATTTTGCAAGGATGCTAAGTGCATCCCTTCCACCCTTCACCTTAAGCACCGCTTACGGGTCTCTTTCATTTGTCTAGAAAGCACAAGCACAACTGCTTCTGCATCCAGGAGGTTGTGAGTGGGCTGCGCCAGCCCGTCAGCGCCCTCCACAGCGGGGACGGCTCTCACCGGCTCTTCATCCTGGAAAAGGAAGGTTACGTGAAGATACTCACCCCCGAGGGAGACATTTTCAAGGAGCCTTATTTGGACATTCACAAACTTGTTCAGAGTGGAATAAAGGTTGGCTTTTTAAATTTTATTTATCTTTGCTCTGGCTATGTTAATTTTATTTTAGTGGTATCCTCACTAAAGGTATTTCTTTTATAATAAAAGAATGTTTAAGGTGACAATAAGAAAACACCATAGGGGAACAATAACTATGGTAACTGAATAGGCACAATGACAATTTTTCTAACTTTATTTATGTTGTTGACACTATTACAGTTGTTGCCCCTCCCCCCGCGTCGTTGCGCCCCCGCCTCCCCTTAATGATGTTTGGTAACTATTAAGCGGTGCAAGCAGATTGGTACTTGGACATGCTTTCCCTATGTAATTTTCACATTTAAAATTATTCTTGGTTTTATAAAGTATTTGTTGAAATGTTATTTAATAGGTATAATACTTGCAATTATAGATTTGTATATCAGCATTTGCTAGTGTAAACTAAGAGGTCTTTTGGTTATTTTGGCAACTGCAAATCATTCTTTACCACATCTGTGCTTGAGCCTGTGTCATAAAAGATGCTACTTCTGCTGTGCCTTCCTTGAATAATGTTTTTACAGGTAAGTCAAATATTTTTATCTATGGTATAACAAGCCATCTTGTAATATATTAGCACATCTTTTGCCTTCTTTCCCACTTCTCCAGTTTGAGTTAAGTAATCTGGGAGGTATGTAAATAACATTACCAAATTTGTTTCAAAAGAGAGTAATGCAGTATAATATTAGCAGTACTAAGCTGTAAAGCAAATTGTGACATTCTAAAATTGAGGCAGTGGAACAACTCATGACTATTTTAGAATGAAACAGTTAACTGTATGCGATTGGGGAAGAGCTGTATATGATTTGAGAAGAGCTAGTTACCTTTTTCCATTTTTAACTGGCAAAAACATTAAAGGAGGATTTATACTCTTCTACTCCTATAGAAATAAACTCCTTGCTTTCTTGAGCTCTACTCATAGGTAAGAACATCAACACAAGAACAAACAAGTTGGAAAAAATATATTCCTCAGATCTATATATTTGGTACTTACCATGTAAAACAATTAGAATGACTTAATTAATATAGGAAATGTCATATTGTTGGGACCACCCACCTCAACTTCCTGGGTGACAGCATCACTGAGGCTTCCTAAGAGAGGTGCCTTATGTTACTTCCAGTCCCTTACGGAAAAGGACTTTGGCACCGAGACACAGATCATTTGGAAAATCTGTTTAGCCCAGTAGTTTCAGTTGTCTCCCAATAATTTTTTTCTTTAAAATCCATTGCACATAATCAAACGTCTCTTAAAATGATGCATTTGCATTTTGCACATCAGAGTTCAATCAATGCATTCTGAAATGTGTTCTGATCATTCACTGCCAGTGTCCCTAGTGAGGGTAGAATGAAGATGCAGCCACAAGGGCAACACCCTGTAGCACTGTATTTTTCCTACTGTGCAAGCTGAGCAGGCTCTCCGGAAAAGAGAAATTGCCATCCCATCAATTAAATAATATAACTTGTAGCATCTTGACATACTTCCTTCCAATTTTTATATTACCATTGAATGAATTTTTCCTGAGTACAAAGCTAATACAGGTCCATATTAATAAATGCAGAAACATACAAAAGAAGATGCTTTCTTATAGTTTTTATGCTAAAAAAAGCTTTAAGATAAAATTGAAATCAAACCATATAAACATCTTTTTAGCCTTCTTCCTTTACCTAATAATATATTATAAGTAAGTTACCAGATTTGGAAATTTTTCTTAAGAAGTCCATTTCCTTTTTATGAGACATTTGAGATGACTCTAGTCTTTTCTTTTCTTTTCTTTTTTTTATCATTGTTACTTATCATTCTTATAGATGACTTTCTTAGAATTAATAAAAAGGGCATTACTGAGTCCACCATATACGTGCACATTAACAATTTGCTCTAAAACATGTTTTCAAGTATTTTCAAGGTTAATAATAGTTTTCTAATATTATTTTAGTAAAAATGTTGATCTTGAAAGGATACGTATGAGCCATAGCTGGTTTGGCTCAGTGGATAGAGTGTCAGCCTGAGGACCAAAGATTCGGTCTCGGATTCGATTCCAGTCAAGGGTGTATGCCCAGGTTGTGGGCTCAATCCCCAGTGGGATTGAGAGTGTGCAGGAGGCAGCCAATCAGTGATTCTCTCGTATCATTGATATTTCTATTTCTCTCTCCCTCTCCCTTCCTCTCTGAAGTCAATAAAAGTATTTTTAAAAAGAAAGAAAATATATATGTTAAAGTGTAAATGAAAGAAATGAGCTAAGAATACTTTAAATTTTTGTTTAAGAAACAACCAAAAACTAGTGTTCTTATTTCTGTTTTTAACTGTCTTCCTGTTACATAGTTTCTTTAGAGTCTCTCTTTTTAAACATATGCCCATTCACTGGGATAGTCCAGGAAAGTAACTTCTCTGCTATTGAGACATTGCACCGTGCCATAAACCTGCACACGCCAGGCATGCGCCAGTGTGATGGTTCTGCCCTAGGCATGATTTGCAGGCCTCAGGGAATTCTTCAGAATGGCCCTCCTCTGCTTGGAGAGCTCCAGGGCTTGAAATAAACTTTAAAATCCATTATCCTATGTAGGATGAGTTGTTACATAATATTTTAAAGGGCAATACTTTAAATTCTGTTCATCTTTGACACTTGTGACACCAATAATATACCAATCTATCACATGCATATTTGAATGTATGTAACAGTGAGTGATGAGACCACGTCCTTATCACCTCAATGAGGTTATATGACAACTGGCCTGTATCTTAGTCTCCTTGGAACTCCTGTCACAAGTCACGGATTGGAAGCAATAGAAGAGGCAACTAGAGCTATGATGGAGCAGGTGCCAATACATCCGTGAGGTGACCCTACCATTGATTTTCATGGCGTGTCCTTCAGAGACTTCTGAAGGGAGCATAGTCTCACAGCTATTTCACAGTGTTGTTTCAGGCTTCTTGATATATGAATTGTTAGTATGTCCGTGGCAAGGTTCTGTTCGTCAGTAATCACTTTGCCTAAGCAATGCAACTCGGAATTTTCATAAATTATTATGCATATCCCTTCTTTACTATCCTTTCCGTTTTAAAATCCCAAGAGAGAGAAATAAAGCTGTTTTAATGGAGCACAGTATTGATGGCAATGCTCAGATCACAGAATTAATAATGTATACTAAGCCTGACCTTCCTATGTTTGAAACGGAAACAAGACAAAACACAGTGGGACCCCCCATGATATTAATTAATGACCAGCATGAGTGTATTAAATCAGACTTAAAGCGGAATTCCTGATTATAAGGGTTCCCAAAGCTAGTGCTGGCTGTAAGGTAATCTGGAGTTCCTTTTCTGCTGATTGTCAATTAAGACTTGATAGTGACTCCTGGCCCATGGAAAGGGACTGATCTTTTCGTGGCCAGGAGCTGTACTTGGTTATCTCCTTACTCTAGCCCCGATTCTAGCCAGCCAAGAGCCAGTCCCTGGGAGAACGTGGACAGCTCCTCCCAAGTGAGTCCTTTTTGAGGCTAAAAGCAGTGTCTTGTTTTAAACACCCAGGCTGCGCTGCCTGCATTGTGGGAGATTTCAGTACTTGGGAGTGCTCACTGTCTGGTTGCCCGGAGCAGAAGTTCTGTACAGAAATGCAGAGCACAAGTGAAAGAATTGACTTTCTTTTGCTCTAGAAAATAAATTGTGGCATTGGATTAATGGAATACATTCTATGCCATCTGAATTCAAACTGCCGTCTCATTTAGGAAGAGATCGTGTCACTCACAACAGCTCAACTCCTGCAACACTGAAGTTTGTGAAATTGCCAAGTAAAGAGTGAATCAGAAATGTGTTTTTAAAATATGCAGTGGTCAGACAGATCTTTGATGACAGTGCATTGTACAAGCTAACCACCAGTGGGGACATGGTGAAGAGTGGCTCAAATGCCCAACTGGTGAGGAAACTTAACGTTTCCTGTGTGTGTGTGTATATGTGTGTGTGTGTGTGTGTGTGTGTGTGTGTGTGTGTGTGTGTGTAGGGGGGAGGCATATGCATTGTTTGTTATTATTTTATCCCCAAAGGGGAAATTCCCAGACATTGGTGATTTGAAATCTTTAAGTTGAGCTTATGTCTGAATCCTAAGTCTCGGGGCAGGTACTGGAACCAGCATTATCCCAAGTCCTTGGGAAAGGTAGCCCAGTGTTTTCTCAAGAATGACTACATAGTTAAATTGCCTGGGAACTTTTAAAAAATTCCACTGCCCACTATCTGGGGTTAAACATACTAGGCATCGGTATGTTTTGAAAGATTTTCCAGGTGATTTCGATATGTAGCCAATTTGAAAACCCTGGGGCTAGACCAGTGTTTCCCAAACTTCTCTCATGATGAGAATCACCTGGTGGAGTTGTTAAAATACAGATTCCTGAATCCCAACTAAGAAGTGCTGAACTAGAATTTTTGGGAACATATAGGTAAAATTGTATACTTAACTAGTGCTCTAAGCTTAGTTTTAAAAAGTATACAATTTTACCTATATGTTCCCAAAAATTCTAGTTTAGCACTTCTTTTTTTAAAATATATATTTATTGATTTTTTTATAGAGAGGAAGAGAGAGGAATAGAGAGCCAGAAACATCGATGAGAAGGAAGCATCAATCAGCTACCTCCCGCACACCCCACACCAGGGACGCACCTACAACCAAGGTACATGCCCCTGACCGGAATTGAACCCGGGACCCTTAAGTCCACAGGCCAATGCTCTATCCACTGAACCAAACCGGTTTCGGCTAGTTTAGCACTTCTTAGTTGGGATTCAGGAATCTGTATTTTAACAACTCCACCAGGTGATTCTCATCATGAGAGAAGTCTGGGAAACACCGGTCTAGACTAAGCCAAACCCTGGCTCAGACTCACACTGAATGAGATACATTTTATCTGCCCAGCCTATGCCCAAACCCAAAGACTGAAATGAACACTGGGACCCAGTAGTTGGACACCACCTGCCATTTGCCCCGTACCGTTGGTCATTTACTCGGCCTCCACATACTGCTTGTCCACTCGGATTGAGGAGATGAGCTAACTTCGGCAGCATGTAAGATTCTTGATATAAATTTTTGAACACTGGTATTTAAAGATCTCAGCAATTAATTCTAATTGGACGATGGTTTTACTCATTAAAATTTCCCTGGTTTTGTTCCTTTTTGGAATCTGGTACTCATCTAGTTGACAAAACTATTATCATTCCTTAAATATGTAGTTTGCTAAAAATACCTGAAAACCCCTTGTAAAAAAAATGACAAGGACACCAGACATTTCTCTAGTGTGATTTCACCAAATGTCTGACCACCAAGGATCCCCCCTTGGCTTTGTGTGTGCGCCTCGGCCAAGACCAGCCTTCACCTGTCACCTGCAGGCGGCCCTTAGAACCACCAGGCCTTCCCTCTGGCCCTGAGTGGTGGGGATGGTGAGGCTCACAGCCATGGCCCTTCGGCTTGCGGCCCGCAGCAGACAAAGCTGAAAGACTTGTCTGTCACTAGGACAAGTGTGACTGGACTCCTGTCCCTCTCTATCTACTTGGATCCTCGTTTCAAAAGAAGCTTTCTGAAGCGGCCCTTTTATGGGGGGAGGAGAGGACGTGAGGCTGAAAGCTGCTGATTGTCCGGGTGACTGAGCCCATTGAGGTGAGGCTCTTGAGAGACAGCGGCCGAGCCCAGGAGCATGTGGGGAGGACGCAGGGTGCGCCGGGGCAAGCCCGACGGGGCGGCCTCTGATTTCACATGCTTGTAAATCACTCACATAATCACAAGCAGCGAAAGTGGGGTGGGTGTCCTGCCTTTCTGAAGTTAGTCAGAGACCTAACCGTTCACATTTCCCTCTGTCTTCGGCTTGCGATCTGATGAGATGTTGATGCATTTTTGCGAAAGCGAAATGAATCAGTGCCTAAGGTAGAAGCAATTTAGTTTCTCAAGTAGTACTGAGCATGTAGCACGCTCACCTATCCGTAAGGCGGTACTGGGCCAGGTACCAAGTGCTTCCTTGGGAAAATGGTTACAGGTCTGGGTGTGCTCTGTTAACAGAAAGCAGCAAGGCAGATGTGGTAAACGTTACAAGAGAAGAATCACCATTTGGGAACGTGATCAGCTTTGACCTATCAAATTACTGCATTTGAAGTTGTTAAACCTCATCTAAAACAGAATAGTTATAGTGCTAGAAATAATCATTAGGTACATTCATTCCAAAAGTGGTCTACCACTTTTAATTGAATAGTCTTCTCCCAAATAAAAATTTTTCAATGTCTTCTCTCTCTCTTTTTTTTCAGTTTAAAATTCTGGTTCTAAACCATTAAATTAAAATGTAGTCAAAATATAGATCTACAAGTAAAAATTTTTAATGCACCTATCTTTTTATATCAAGGTAGTAATGATATGGTATTAAACTCAGGTATATGTTATGGAGTATTGCTGACACTTTACATAAAAATGTCCTATACTCTGTGAAAAATGTTTTCAATTTTAAATCAGTTTTTATTTAAAATCTACTATGAATGTCCACAGAGAAAAGCAAAAATTCTCTTTGTGATGTGAAATAATTTCAGTGTAATCTTCTGTTTAGTTATATCAGTTTTCATTTCTGGTTTTCTTTTCTTTTTTTTTTTTCAAATTCAGTTTTTCCCCCCTAATATATTTTATTGATTTTATACAGAGATGAATTGAGAGGGATAGAGAGTTAGAAATGTCGATGAGAGAGATACATCGACCAGCTGCCTCTTGCACACTCCCCACCAGGAATGTGCCCGCAACCAAGGTACATGCCCTTAACCAGAATCGAACCCGGGACCTTTCAGTCCACAGGCCAACGCTCTATCCACTGAGCCAAACCGGCCTCGGCTATTTCTGGTTTTCTTATTTCTTTATTGTGGCCTTGGCAATTCTAGTGATAAAACAGTTTTATAACTATGATTGTGCATCTATGTGGTGTATGCCAGTGTAATAAGCCAGCTTAGTCTATAATTTATTTTCCAACGTGCATCCTCTTTTACTGAAGCCACGTACACAACATCCCTCCCATTGAGTAAAGAAAGGCCTGCCGTCTCCCACATAAGCCGCCCGAGCCACAGGTGAGGCCAGGAAAGGGTTTACATTCAAGTCCTCACATTTACCTAAGACTTGAAGGACAGAGGAAATAGTCTATACATCTGACAAGCCCTGTGGTAATCATTTAAGACAAGTAAAAAAAAAAAATCTGGACCCATAAGGTCCCTGCCACCTTAAACAACAGCAACAAACAAACAAACATCTGATTGAACCTGGCAGCCACCATCTCTCTGTATGTGACACAAAGAGACCTGTCGATGATGTGAGTTGTTTTCCTTTCCAGTAACTATTTTATCTAATGAGAAGGAAATAGCAGGCGGTGTCACAATACTGCCTCTAAGCTGTAGAAGGCAGCCCAGCCTCCCCTTTAGAAACATTCAATAGCTTCTCTTCCCCAATGCTACCGTCTCCAAGCAAGATGTCTTATTAGCAAGACACCCTGGTCTTCCTTCTTCCTCATCATAATCATTTTTGGAACATTTACTTTGCTAAGCCGTTACATAGATCATTTCTGTGATCCTTACAGTAAACACGTGAGACGGGTATAAATGGCCCATTTCACAGGTGAAGAGCCTGAGATCCAAAAGATAAGTCAACTCCCCAAGATAACACAGCTAATAAGTTGCCGATTTCCAAGGCCGTTGTCTGAGGCCATGCTCACACCACAGACGCTGCTGCTGCCAGCCTCCCCTAAGCAGCACTGCATGGGGCAGATTCAGGAGCCCGTCCCAGAAGCAGAGACTGGACTGTGGGTGCTAGCATGCTCAGGACAACGAGCAGGCTGAGGGCATGGGCTCCGGACTGGGTTCCAGGCACTGCCTCAACACGAGGGGCCGTGTGTGTGTGTGTGTGTGTGTGTGTGTGTGTGTGTGTGTGTTGTTTTTTGGGGCTCTAGGCAAGTTATTTAACCTCTAGGCTTAGTTTCTTCATGTGTAGAATGGAGATAATAAAAGGTTTCACCTAACACTTTACACGCAAGACCTCACACGAGTCTATAAACACTAGCTGTTATCATCCATCTCACTAACATGAAAAGGAGGGGGAGGAAAGGAGAATGAGTCAGCTCCATGAGTGACCCACTCACAAGTTCCAGTGGCCACTGTGCACGACACCCTCCCGGTAGCAATATGGGGTTGAACAATAACGTATGGGATTTCTGTGACGATGTGCACCAAAACTATATGGCAAATCCCACGGAAACACAGTTGAGTTGATGGATGGGTGTGGGTTGTCTTTAACTCAAACAGATAAATCTGGAATAGATTTGTACTTGAATGCATCACTAGAGAAAGGCAGCACCTTTGTTCTCCCAGCATCACCTATCCCCACGAAGGGGAGGGCATTGCAATCCACCTCATTCAGCCAAAGCCCCCGGTTCCTGGAGTGTGTCAGAGCGCATGCCTAACGATGATGAAGCACACACCAGCTGACCCGGGAGTCTGGCAGCAACCTTTCATCAGAACTTCCTTGCTTTCAGAGTAGTTTTTCTAAACCTGGATATTATAATAATGTATGTCTTTTTGTGTGTTTATTTTGGAACACGGTTTGTGTTGATCTGCCCTCGAGTTAATAAATTGTGGGATTTGCAAAGGAAATATACTGGGACTGAAAACTAAGAAGGCACGTATTTTTTTGCCCGCTTAGCAATGACTGCTCAAAGCCCAGATTTAGAACCTCGGGGTCTGGGGAGGGGGCAATTGGGCAAGCTGCTCTAAAATTAACGTGTAATGTCATGATATGGAGAGTGTACTACTCAAGCAACAAACATATTTCTTTTTTAAAAAGCAGATCAGCAAAATGGTCCAGGAAGTCAGGGAAGGGAACACTTTAAAGAAAGGTTACTAAGTTAAACAACACTGACAACAAACCTCACTTAATGTGTCTGTGGGACGTGCTGAAGATCAGGTATAAGGATGTATACATGGAATGACCTCAGCTACCTCCTTCCCAGAGCCTAGCCTACAATAGACACTTTTCCTGTTACATTACCTCATGTTTTATAGAAAAATTTCCTAAATCTGCAATCATGTCTGCCCTTTGGTTTGTCTCTTACCTTCCTATGAGCGATTTTGGGAGCTTACGTAGCATTTTGCTTTTACCAGGCTTCTTTCATTTTTATAATTATGTAATAACTATGTAGATTTACTTATACAATATATGAACATTTTATCTATTATAAATATGTCAATTACTACCATTTATTTTAATCTATGTGTTGGTAGTATTCATCCATTGACATTTAGTTAAAATCTATAAAGTACGTCTGTGATTATGGTGATCTATCCTAATGGCAAGGGTTCCAGCACTAGGGACATATCTAAAGTGTTTTTTAAAACTGGATCACTGCCTAGAGATTAAAATCAACTCTGGACTCTTCAGTCAAACTGTGCTTTGGAAAATGAGGTGCAATTTGTCGAGACCATTCTGTAATGTGTTATAATGAGAAAAGCTTTTTATAAATCACCTAATTTTCTATCCTAGCATGACTTTGTGATACCAGGTGACAGTGCATATGGTCACAGTGGCTCTCAGGAATTACCACCAAAAGGGAGGTAAAATTTGAATCAATTAGAGCGGGGGTGGGGAACATCTGGCCTGTGGGCCATATAAGGTCTGCAAAACGATTTGGCCTGGCCCTGCCAAGGCATTAGGGGTGAGTTAATGAAATGTTTGACCAGATCAAGCAGGCTAATTTTTAAGCTGAGAATTTTGTATGGCCTGCAAATGACGTTATAAATATCCAAATGGCCCTAGGCAGAAAAAAAGGTCCCCACCCCTGCAAGTCAATTTCCTTTTTATTCTATCTAGGCATGCCATATACAATTTCAATTTACATTTTAAAATATTGTGTAATTCCACAAGCCTGAACCCCAAATCACGGAAAATCTGTAAAAAAAATATCATGTGTGTTTAAGATAAAATGTATGTTCATTATTCTACCATACATATATGTGGTAGGACAAGACCAGAAAAAGAGAACATTAATGAATTTGGTCTAAATTAATTCCGTCATCGCCAGCAGATGAAATTATTTAACTCAATCATGGAATCGAACCCAGTAAATGGAAGCCAATACAGAAATAAAACACTATGAGTATGAGGAAGGATCTTAAAGGTCTGTATACTGCCACAAAACTTTTGAGAAAGGGACATTCATTTCAACTATTCAAAGATCAAATATTCTGGCTCTCTCTTTAAGACCAGCTAAATTGTTTGCCTTTTGAAAAAAAAATTCTAATAAGTTGTTTCTAAACCAGCCTCTTATCCTAAAGCACCTTTGATCCAAACGGATCACAACCTTAAATAAAGTGACATCTGTCCCCAGGCTGTTTCTAGATGGGGAAAACACATCTGCTCTAAGGACCCTTAGCCAACAGTTTGAAACTGTTCAGAAGAATCCTTTTAAAAAAGAAAAAAGGAGAAAAAAAACTTGAGCATAGTGTGAAGGGAGGATGCTTAAGTTTAGGGGGGGGGAAATTAGGAAAGCACTAGTCTTAAGAGGATAAAAAGATAATCAAATTTAATTCCCATTAAATGTTTAGCCTTTTTCTGAAAGGTTTGGTGATGAGGCTCCCACAGTGAAAATGTCTTTGTGGATGGATGTGAACACACCTGTTCAGGAAAAGTGAAACAAAACCTGAACTGACTTCCCGCCACACACAGGTCACCAAACATCTGTCATAAGTTATCAATTACTAGCCTCGACTGGACTCAAGTCTGTGACCTGAGGTTGAAAAAGCCACATAGCTCATTCTCTCTCCTACGCAGCCTGTGGTTTTCCCTGTATACCACCATTAAAGCTTCTGTCTAAATCTCCAGGGGTCTGAAGATCAGATTGACCCCATGACATTAATAATGTATTTACGCCCGGGGTTGCTATGAACATTACCCGAGGGCTGATCTTAGTACGGCTTCTGTGACTTGCAGTAATGTGGCTAGCTCCAAAAACATTCACCTAATAGTTAGCATAGTTCCTTAATTGCATGAGTTTCTTAATTGCAACCTAGAGACAATGTGTCTTTGTGTGTGTGTGTGTGTGTGTGTGTGTGTGTGTGTGTGTGTGTGTGTGTGTGAAGACTTGGCTTTGATTAAATATCAATACATATAACACCTCTGCACACAAACAAGCAAAAAACCAAAAGATGCTGAGGTGAGCTTCTTCCCTTGTAAATACTTAACTAGAGGTACCACTGAGTAGAACTTTTGGTGACAGCATCAGCTGTCAACACCTTTGATCCTAGAGTGTCACATTCCTGAAATATCACCTCGGTTGGAGAACCAGCCACTGCCTGGCCATAGCACGCACCCATGCTGGATGCCAGCACCAGGACACGGCTCTGCCTGTCCTTGAATGACTTGGAGCAATTCGCTTAACTTTCTAGGATCTCTGGAGCCTCATCTTTGAAGTCTAGGCTAAAGGACACCTTAAGTCCTTTCTAGCTCTAAAATTCTGTGAAAATAGAAAGCAGTGCATGAGAGAGGAGTGCAAGTGGCCAGTGTGGCTCTGGTGTGGGAAGTCCCTGCTTGCCCAGGCTCAGGTTATTGCTTACTCTGCTTTATGCTGACAACCCACCCCACCCCCTTTTTCCCTTTCTACCCCACCCCCCTGACACCTAGGTTCAGATCCAGAAACCCAATCAGCGTCTCCCAATGCAGAGCCCACTGGGCATCCCACCTCCCTGGCAAATAGGTGCACTATCCATTCTGTATGGTCACCATCTCTCCAATTACACGTCTAAAAGCAGAGTAACTCGGCATGAGCAAGACTTCAGGTTTTCGGTTCATGGCAGGAGAATGTCTTTAATGTGCAGGGATTACAGGGTTGTAAGTTTTCAAACCAAGTTTGAAGGTGAAGATACACCATGACCTTGAAGTGGGCAGTGTTTGGCGCGCTGGGGAGAAAACCAGTGTGCAGCTGAGTGAGGGGGTGGACAGGAGTGGTAGGAGGTGAGAGCACAGAGTTGAGCGCCGGTTTGCCTGGTGGGGTGTGGGAAGTGGGCGTCAGATAGTGGAGGGTCTTTGGCTTTTCCTTTAAGTGAAATGAGGAATTCTGGGCAGATAGGAATAAAAGAGTGACATGAGTTGACACACTTTTAAACAAGGGAATAGCAGCCGTGTTGAGAGTAGACTAGGAGGGGCAAGAGTAGGAGCAAATGGTGGGGAGAATACTGACTCCTGGCACTAGTGCTGCCCCTGGGCCAGTCACTGCCCACTGGAGCCTCAGTGCTTCGTCGTCAAATGAGAGGATTTATAATAGCTGGGGCTCCTTTCAATCCCAATGTTCAGTGGGTCAATAATTGGAGGAATACTTAGAAATTGGCCCTATTAAGTGTAAGCATTGTGTACACATGGTGTTTACTGAATTTATACTTCTTTCCAATAGTTTTAAGATACAAATTTTGAAGCAGTACATTAGCAACACGGGACATTTAATGGGTTCTGGTGGAAAGTTTTAAATTACAGGAGAATAGCAGCTGTGGTAATGTAAAGAAGAGGGCTCGCTCTCTGCCAGGGATAAATGATAATTCGTGAAAACGGTGACCACAGCTAAAGACAGTGTGTACACACACGTTCCTCTTTGGGGAAATGCACATTTAAATAGCAAAAGGAGGTCAGATGTTTATTTTTAAGAGGATAATTATACTTGGATTTAGCATAGAAGAGGCCAAATCAGGTACCTTGAAGTCAGAGAGGACTAAAATTGACGATGGAATACAAAACTAGGGACCTTTGATAAGGAGGACAAGCAAATGTTGAGGGGAATTTCTAACTCTTTAAATTATAAAACAATGACATGAGTTATAAAGTACCCATAATTCACTCTCAAGAGTAGAAATTCCCAGATATATACCCTCAGTGAGTTTCTTTCTCCTTTATTGTTGGCCATTGAACCTCATGTAGCTAGTCAATCTTCCAGGCTGTAAATTGAGCCAGGGGGTGGAGGGGGGGGGGTAGCGGGTGGGGAAGGAGCTGTCTGCTTTTTCTACCTGCTTGTGAATCTACAAAAGCTGATGTGGTTGTGGACAGAGTAAACTAGATGTGAGCAACGGAAAAGGGTGGGAGGGAAATGCTTGATCATCTCGGTTGCACATGCAAGGATTTCAGGGTTGTTTCCTAGGGAGAAATCTCGTGGTGCCAATTAACCTAACTTATTCCAAAACAATTCTCTATTTGGAAAGAATAATTTTCATTGTGGGTGATCCTGGAAATTGTATGCCTCCTCCCCTGTTATTACTGAGATGTGTGCTTTGCAATTGAACGTCCCGGCTTCGCTTCCACGCGCTGCATAGATTCAAGCTGTATCCCACACACAGTGGCAGGTAATCTGTTTTAATTTTGTCCAGGGCACACATATTTTAACCTTTAGTAATTTTTTTTTAATGTGGAAAAACCATCTCTACCTAATATGAAAGCCAAATATTTCATGTCAAAATTATCAAAGACACTAAAAAGCAGGAGATTTGTTTTAATCAGGAAATGGCTTTTCTTGCAAAATGTTTAAAGTATGTTAACGTTCTTGGCTTCCGTGGCATCTTCCTTTTTCTTTGAAATGCTGTGAGTGCATTTTCCCTCCAGTGTGAGCAAACTGGACTAGGAGAGATTGAAAAGGATTTAACTGGCTTGGTAAATACATTCTCCATTTTATTAGGCTGTTTTGGCTATTTGGATTTCTATCGTATTTAAACACACACACACACAAAACAAATAAATCAATTAACCGATGTTCATTTGAGATTTAATTTGGTGAACAGAATATATGTGCTTTTCATCGGGTCACGCATCTTTTATTTGTAAGTCTGAAACCACCACACACAAAGAATTTAATTCTGACAGACATTTGTTCTCCGCATAAATACTCTCAGGGCCAATCGTTGTCCCCACTTAATCATGCTTCTTAAAAGTGAATTCCAGAAGACTTGAGGCTCCAAATGACCCCTGATAAGGTGAGTTGTCAGTAAATTACTTTTATGATGTGCCCTGGGGAAGCAGGCCTGCTAGAAACTTGGTAGGAAGCTGGCCCCCTTTTGCCTGTAGGGGGGTGACCTTTGACTTTATCTAACCTTTGCATTTCTAATTCTACATTTCTGGGAGGCAGTTAGTCCCATGGTTGGATATCATATTAAAAGAGAGGCCTCTCCCGCGCCCACAAGATAGGGTGGACCACACCTTTGTTGTGAAAACTCCCAGATGAAGCATGCCAGTAAGCTTCTTATTTCCACAATTTAATTTTAAACACCAAACATTTAATGAGTTGAAATAGAAATGAGTTCAAAATGGATTCATAGTCAAAGGACGACTGTCTTGAATGCCATTTGGAAACCATAGTAGAAAACATAATCCCGGTAATTTTGCTCATTTGAATTCATTGTGGCGCATGAAAATTTATAAGAGACATTAAAGATGAATAATTATATTGCGTCAGAGTAAATTTATTTTTTCACAAAATATTTAGTTATTGAAAAAAGGTTTTGTCAATTCTTGTGTCATTATGAGAAAGGTTTTATTGTGCTATTTGGGGATAGTAATGTACATCAAAATTGATTAGTTTGGGGTGAAAAAGACATACCTTTATTTGACTATATTTGACTGAAAACATTGGGAAGTGATGCTTTTTACAGGATATAAAATACAAAGTGATCGCCCTGGCTGGTGTGGCTCAGTTGGTTGGGTGTCCTGCCAGGAACCTAAAGGTTGCTGGAACCTGGTCAGGGCACATGGCCAGGTTTTAGGCTCGATCCCTGGTAGGGGCATGCAGGAGGCAACCGATCGATTTTATGCTCTCAGGTCAATGTTTCTTCCTTCTCCCTTCCTCTCTCTCTAAAAATCAATAAACTTTTCTTTTTTAAAAAATACAAAAAACAACAAAGTGATCATTAATTTTTCATTAATGGCCAGGGCCCAATTTAGGTAGATCTAGATATCTATGTTTTAGTTCCATGAATGTCTAATGTTTCTTCTTTTACTATTGGTTTTGGATAACATTTAATGGGCCAGTATTTTTAGTTCTTCCCTAAAGAAAAGTATTTCATTGCTCAATTTTATTGTCTAGAAGTGGCATTATATGATTTTTCAATATGTATATATATTTAGAAATTCATATATATATATAATATTATATATATATATATATATATATATATATATATATATATATATAATAGAACACTGGGTGGTTGAATGAAATATTACTAAAGATAAACTTTTCAAAAAAATTACACACCTAATTTTTAATCGGACAATGTTTAGGTATGTAAGTGCATAGACTAAATGTGGAATATTTCCATAATCTCTTTGATTTATATTTCATGTTGTAGCATAAGCAAAGTCAAGCGGCGAGAGCTTTGCATTTGATATCAACCCTTTGAGGAGATCAGCAATAAGCAGTCATAGACACAATTAATGTTAACTTCAGTAATTTTTTAGTGGGGAAGGAAAGAGATCAGCACATTCTTTCCTGTAAACCAAAGGATCTGGCTCAAGAGTGTATATAAACAAGAAGGAAGTTTTAAATATAGCTTAAATGCCACCCAGGAGAGAAATTCAATGGTAGAAGAGTTGTCAACAGACAGAGAACAGGTTTTAAATGATGGGGGAAATATTAAACTGATGACACTAATGTGAGGAGAACACAGGCATCAGCCCAGGATGTCCTCTTCCCCCGACCCCACCCCCAGTTGTTTATCTTTGTATCTGGAAGACGACATAGTAACATAGAATGTAGCCATAACTCATTGATAACCCTAGAAGATTTTACTTGGGAAAAAAAATGGCAGCCAAACTCACTATTTTGAAACACACTTGAAAACAATAGTTAGAATAAAACAGATGAGACATTAAGACACTAATATTCAAACTGCCCTTCGATGTTTGCTTATGTTAATCCTACCAGAAGCATTTCTTTGCCCTCATGCCTGACACTGCTGAGATATGACTCTGTGATTTTTGTTTGTGTGTTTGTTTTGTCATAAATTCTGATGGTTTTAACTACCACAGCCTGTTCCATGGCATCATTGTTTAGAGACTTGCTGTTCAGTTACCATTAAACAAGGACTCGGAGACACAGACATATGTGTTAGGCACTGAACAGGGGCCATCTCTGGAACTCAACCCAAAACACAGGACCATGGAAGGTGGTTCCCCAGGAATGTGTGGTGGGCAGGATAAGCAACAGGGAGAGAAACCAGAATAAATGACCTGGTACATGCTGTAAGCAAAGCTAAGTATAAGAAAAGACTGGGAGATTCCAATGGGAAGAGCAGGTAACTCCATCCACCTGAGGATGGGGCACCTCACATAGGTGGGCAGAAAAGAGGGAAGAATCTTCCTTGTAGGAAACATCGTAAAGGGATTGGGATCAGGCTAAACATGTCACCTGAGTCAAGAGACAGTCCCCAGAAAGGGTCTTACACACTCAGCTAGGGCTTCTGGGTCTCCACCTACAGGAGACAGCGGGGACAGTTATGGCCCGCACTCCTGCAGTGTGTAGGCTCCTGTGGTACCAGCGGTTTCTTCGGGCTATTGTGACTGCCCTACTTCTCCTGTGAGAGGTTTTGGGAGCTTCTCCTGGTCTGGAGGGCAAAGCAGCTTAAGTACTGAATCTAGAAAGAATTGAAAAATGAATGCAAGGAGAGAGAAGATCCTCAGAAAAACAGAAACTCAATTCAAATGGGCTTTTAATCAAAAGACAAAACAAAACAACTCTTGGCTTGGCTTTCCCTGTCCTGGCTTCGCTTTCCCCTGCGTTGGCTTCATTCTCGGGCAGGCTTTCTGCCTGTGGCACAGACCGTAGCAGCCCCAGCTCACATCCTACCAATTTAGCAAACCCAGAGGAGCAAGAGCTGTTTTTCCTTTGGAGTCCCAACAGAAGTCACAGAACCGATGCCCCTCGTGGGTTTCAGAACATGTGCTACCATGATTAGCCTGGGAATGTGCCCTTCTCGGCAGCCACAGGCAGGGATCAGCATAGTCTAAGCAGTTTTCAACCGGTGTGCCATATGAATTTAAAAAAAAAATTGACAACGGCCAACACAATAATGTCTTTCTGGTATGAATGAATCAAAATTACACTTTTTTTTTTGGCAGTTCAGCAAAAAATATAAAGTATTTTTTGGTGTGCTGCAGAATTTTAGTCATTGGTTTATATATGCCATGAGAGGAAAACGTTGAAAATTGCTGGTATCAAGCTCAGAAGTTTGAAAATGAGCGTGTTGTTACCAGCCGACTTTCACTACTCCTTGGAAAAATAAGATTCCTTTCAATTGGAGTCCAGGCTCTTACTATTCAACCCTGCCTTCCTGCCTCCCCATGCTTCTAACTACTGGGCTTTACTCTATGACACACTTCCGGAACATTCAGGGTCATAAAGCAACCCAGCCAAAGCTTTCTGCTGGTACAATATACCTGATTGGATGGTACTTTCTTAATGTCCACATAACACTAGTTTCTTGCTTATGTCTACTTTCATTTTTAAGACTTGTAGACCAATCTACCTATATTTGATGTACCAATAAAATCTGCACCAGGAAGCAGTGCTGAATCACCAGAAGCATTGGGCTCAAAAAGACTGACTTAATAACTTCTAAGTTGGAGAAAATGACTCAATTCACTCACCCCATCTCACCCCCACAAAAAGTAGGTGAGGCCCTGAAAAAAACATCTGTACAACCCCCGTCCTCTCTTTACTTTGAAAGAGAGTGACTGTCAAGTTTGTATCCAAACCTATAAGAACATCGGAAGTATATAGGAGTCTGCCTGAAAATGCTTAAATAGATAATAGAAAGCATTTAATGATAAAGTTTTGTATTTTTGAAACATATAATTTTTTACAGTCTATGCTTCTATAGTTCACAGTTTCTTTCTGATGATGCTGAGTTCCATTATGTATAATCTAACTAACCTTGGTAAATGATTATGATATGTTTTTAACTTGTCTTTAGTCATACTAGTGTGATTAATGTGCTGTAGACTAAAGAGTAATATTGCCATGTTTTACACTTCAAATACTCATTCACATAAGCCTTTTAGTATGCCACGGCTAAGTATTTAATATGCATATTAAAATCTGTTCTTATTTATCCCCTTAAATGAAGGCAAAAGTCTAAAAAGCACAAATTCTGACTCTATCCAAGAATGTGTGTACTTTTATCTCAGTTAGGGAAATCTTTAGTCAATTATTTTCTCATTAAAGCCTTTGTCACATTTAAACATATTCTTTGAATTAATGCTAACTATATGCAATAAGCAGTCAAATTTTTTAAAAAATTCCTTTTAATGGAAAAAAGATAGCTTATGTATTATGATGCTTAAATGACAGACTTCCCCGCTAGTTCTCTCTGCTTGAAAGTGTGCCTAGGTACTCACGATCCCCCACTAAACAAAGCCCTTGTTTTCCCTAGCATGCATTACACCATTGTCTGCCACAGCCATTCCTTCTAAAAGCAATGTGTAATGTATTCGTGTAAAAAGTTGAAATGATTTGGCCCTTCTGCTTTTTGTCACCACACTAGCCCTTTATTAGAGTATTCTCGCTGCCACCTGATTATGACCATTGATGGGAAGCATTTTCCTTTGAAACTGGCTTTCCACTCATGGAAGATCCGGGTAGGGATCCGGCCAGAGGATTGCAAACCAGAAGACAGTAATAAAGCTACATACTGTTGGATCAGAAAGCCGTCAGGGCTGTGGAATCCAGCTCAGAAACTATCTGTTTTCCAAAGGTGTCCGTATAGTAGCGTACTGACTGTTTGCCTTGTGCTTTGTAGATCTGCAAGAATAATATGGCTCAGCCCTACAGGGGGGAGATGCTGTGGCTGTGTCATCCATTCATTGGTGGCTTTGTTCACCAAGCTAACGTTTAATAGGACTTCTAACTGAGCCAGGGGAACTGGGAAAAGTCCAGAAATTCTGTCTCTATCGTGTTGATGGATTACAGGGAACTAAACTATAAACAGATAGAGATTTACAGAATTAGAAAGATGGAGGGAATTAGGGCACTTGGATTAGTGTCTCAGAGTTACTCTCTAGGTAGGTTCAAATACTTCCCCCTTTACTTGTTCCCTTATTTGGCATGAGGCCATCTCATTGTTCCCAGTGTTGACCTACAAAACGCTAAAGTGAATGAACTTACCGTTTATCCATCCAGGGAATGGGAAGCTTTTGTTAACTGAATATTTTTATTAACTAATAATTAAAAAGATTCACTGTGAAAAAATACCAATTTTCAAAGAATATACTTGAAATTTTCATGAAAACAGTACCAAACACAATGTTCCTTAGATGCAAACTTCTGAGATATTGTAGTATGCAGGTCATCAATAGACATATTTTGAGTTTCCCATCCCTCACCATCCTTTACATGAAACCCATAAGGCTAGGGAAGTTCTTGAATTTGGGGATTTTCAGGTTTATACTAAGTCAATCGGGTTCACATAGGATGTATTACGTGACAACCCTGGTGGGGTCTGGGATAGCACATCACAATATTATTATCAATATTAATATATCTGCGGAAAAACATCTGAATAGTCAAACTGAGCAGAATAAATAAAGACCTTAAACTGCTTCACAACAGTTCAGGTCTCGTTTTCTGGCAAATAAATTTGCATAAACTTGTTTTTAAACAGCCTTTCAAAGCTTTCGGGACTCAGAATTGCGTAGGAGAGGCTGTGGTCTGCTTAGATCCCAGCGCTGTGCTTCAGCAACTCACTTGTCTGGCCATCAGGTCAATATCAGCTTTTAGGGACAGAGCTGGGAAAACAAAATTAAGCAAAAACAGCTCCCGAGCTTCAAAGAAAATAGCTGTCACTAAGTGCTTTCGTCACAAAGTCGTAGAACTTTGAGAAATCAAAGGGACCTCTGGAGTCATTCTACAGTCAGGGAAACCAAAGCCGGCAAAGACGAGATCATCCGAGGTGGGTCAGCCACACAGAGAGAGCCGTGCTGCCACGGCATGCTGTGTAAAATTCATCTTCCTTGTTTAACACGCCTGATGTTTTGCTATAGGTTCTCCCAGCATGTTCATGTTTCAGACATGGGAAGGGATAGAGGGGTCTCTCAAGGCTGCTTTTCTGAGAAGTGGAAACTGATAGCAGGGTGAGAAGCAGCAGATTTGCGTGGAGAACAAACTTCATGCCGTAACCTACCCAAGGGCTAGACAGCGCGACTAATGGATTCGCGGCAGGGTGACAGTACCTGTCGGTTGTTCAGATGCTCTTAATCAAAGGAGACCCAGTGTTTTTCCATAAACGTAGAGGGAAGGTCTACGTGGCACTGCTTGTTGCCAAGCTATTTGCCCTGGGTGAAACTTACTTCTTTCAAGACACCCCCAAGCATCAGAAAGAAGAGCAGTCTCCGCTGCTCAATGATATTTCAATTAGATGAGATTTCTTAAGGGAGAGCGATATGAAATAGGAACGAGTGTTGTTTGCAGGATAAAATAAGTGCAAAGCAAAATACAGACAAGATTGCTTTTTTTTTTTTTAAAGGAGGATACTAAGACATACAGAAAAAGTTAAAATTGTATTTATAAAAATAAGGAGGTATGAAATACTCTTTTCATTAAAAATCATCAGTCTGATTTTTATAGCTTAGTCTGTGTTAAAATGCAAATACCTCTGAGAAAGCAGACCATACCTTTATCGGACTTTTTAGTGTAGTGAGAACAAATTTCAGCTCTTTTCTCAAGTGCGGATCTTGATGGGGAGAAAGCTGGAGGATGTTTGGTTTTAGAAAGGTCAAAATAGTTTTCAGCAGAGAAAGAAAGGCAAAATCTGAGAGAGTTAACACTGAAAACAAATCTCTGGTTTTGTAATCTGGCCCACACGAAAATAGTAACTTCCAGAATCAAGCTCCATTGAGGGATCATGGAATTTTATATTCTTGGTTAAGAATTCTTAAACTTTATTAATTTGCTTAGACTGTTAATATGCAATCTGATGGATGTTCCTCGTTTTCTTTTTGAGATAAGAACTCCTCAATCAGATTGAACAGAGATAAAATATTTTCTCAGTCTTGATCCTCACGTGGGATAAATGATCAGAGCCAATGCTATTTACTTTAGTCTTCATTTTTATAGAAGAAATAAAGAATAAGTACAATGTATTTATGAAGAGTTTCTGAATATGAAAGTTGACCCATGGTTAAAATAATGGAGCTAATAATTTTCTTTTTGTTTTAGTAATGTTAAAGAATTAACAAAAGATTATTGTGGTTACAATGGTAGATTTGGGGAAATTAAATTTAAGATTATAGTGAAATAATTTAAACCTTGCAATAAATTATACCACATATATGGATATTATATAACTTGTGGGCCAGAGTAAAGTATACTTAAGACATACAATATAGTAATGACTTAGATTAAGTATTGGCAAACTACAGACAGAATCTGGCCCATTGCCTATTTTTATAAATAAAGTTTTTTTGGAATACAGCCATGCCATTTGTTTACAAATTATCTATGGCTATTTTTGAGCTACAACAGTGGAGTTGAGGAGTTGCCATTCAGAGACTATATAAGCCTACAACACCTTGAATATTCATAACCTTAAGAAAAAGCAGGCTGATCTCAGATTTATATGGTCAATCAGTTATTCTCAATATACTCTTCTCTAAGAAGTTATGTTGCTTTAAATCTTTGAAGACACTAGACTATTACTTATACAGCAATATTTGAATACATCAGGGATATCTTGAAACATTAGCATAGTTCTCTAAATGAACATTTTAGTTCTATCAAAAAAGTCCTACTTTTTTATGGTTTATATTTCCTAGGACTTTGAATTTTTTAGAACATCATTACAGAGAACTATTTTGTTGTCACTGTTGTTGTTACTCCTCACCCAAGGATATTTTCCCCATTGATATTTAGAGTGAGGGGAAGGGAATCTGCAACCCAGCTACATGCCTTTGACTGGGAATCAAATCTGAGACCCTTCAGTAAGTAGGCTAATGCTCTAACCACTGACCAATAACAGTCAGAGCACAAAGAACTATTTTTTTGAGGGTAGTTAAAAGCAAGTGGTTTAGGTGCTTTTGATAGCATTCTGCAACTTTCTCCTGTAAATTACTTGTGTGAAATTTCCACCAGTCATTGGCATGCCTGGGCTTTTGAAGCATACATACCTCACATCCCAATCCTGTTGTCTTGAGCCCCTGAATACACTGCTGTTCTCCAACACGAAGTGCACCACTGACTGTGTTACCGCATCCTTCTGCAATATATGAAATAGCTCAAGGATGCTCTTTATAAGTTAGAACAGCCATGGGCAAACTACGGCCCGCAGGCTGGATCCAGCCCGTTCGGCTGTTCTATCTGGTCCACGGAGCCGAAAGAGCGGAGGGCTCTCCTGCTCTCCCCTCCGCTCCTTCACCAGCAGCCCAAGATAAGAGTGCCAGCGTGGTCAGGTTGCTTTTGTTCCGGCCCTCCGGTCCAGTTTAAGAACCCATTGTGGCCCTCGAGTTAACTCCTTTACTGTAGTGCTAACCTTCACTGCCATCATCTGCCAATGTTCCTAGAGGTCAGGGACCATACTGATGTCATTAACCCACATGCCAACCTTTGTCACCATTTACTATACAAGGCTGTTATTTTCATCTAAATGTGTACTTTTAGAATTTTCCTCCTTTGCCCACGCTCAGTAGCTGAAACATGTATTAAGGGTGACCATTGCATTTACCGCCCAAACTGAGATACTTGTGAGAGTCAAGAGAGTCTCTTAGTCATCTTACTAGAATGCAGACCAGAACTGTGTCCAGGCAAACCGGGATATGTGGTCAGCCTACGTTTCATAAATTTTGAAATTATAAAATATCCTTACCTATATCACATCTGATCATTAGCTGTTTATCATAAAATAGACACGAAGACGACTTTGATGAGGGCAACAAAATGACTAAAAGCAAAAATATGTTCAAAATTGAGGGAGTGTCAGCTAACTTGCACTTGGCACTTTGTGTCTGCTACCAGCAACATGAAGACCAAGCTTCCTCCTTTTGCTTCCTACTTCCCTACCTTCTCCTTCCAGTCATCAGGAGAAGCAGGTGTCTGTAGGGCAGACAAGTGCCATGAAAAGTAGGGGGGGGGGGGGGCAGGAGTAAGAAGGGGGCTGATGTAGGGCTGTGTCGGGATTAGGAAGCAATATCTTGCACAAGCCATCCTGGTTCATTTTTCTTCCTTTTAACCGCTGCTTTTTAAATAAAAATAAAATAAAGCATAATTGAGCCTCCATTGATCTTTCAGTCAGCTTTACTTAAACAGTCAAACTTGAACACATGTTAAATTATGCAGTTCACTATATTAAGCCAGGACTTTCCAGTCCACCCAGAGTTTCCAGTAAAGTTCTGTTTGACCTTTGTATAAAAGACCACCTTTACTAGGTGACTTATTTTTGCTGCCCTCTTGGGTGGTCGAATGAGACAGATTTCCCTGTTGAACAACATACAACCTTCTTTTTGCCAACTGAACATTACACTGGGATGTGGCTTGGAGGAACAGTTTCTCAATACTATAAACAACGGCTTTCTTGGAACAGCTTGTTGCTTAAGCATAAAGAGGGGTTACTCTTGGTTTCGCCTTGAGTAGCATATAAATTGGTTGAGGAAGTAAGTGTGGCTGACCCACCAAATTACAGTGGCCATAATATAATTAAGTTCAGCATCCTCCCCGGAGGCCCTAAGCAGTATTATTATGACACCAAACTTAAGGAAAAGGAATTTTTTAAGAGCCAGGAAATTAGTGAGAAGCAGTCTTTGGGGGAAATGTTACAAAGTCAGAGGGGAAAAAATCAGTAAAAGTTACTCAAGAAAACAAGTTGTTTAAAATACAATATTTTGTTTTCTGTGATCCTGAGTATGTTAAGACGATATCTTTCAAAAGAGTAGATTGTCTAGGGATTCAAGATTTAGGATGAGGAACAAATAGAGGTTCAAGGTGCACTTGCAATGCTGAAAGCAAAGGAAAGATAGAAAATGTTCCTAAAAGGAATTATTGGAAAGAAATTATTTCTCTGCTTATCCAAGTTAAATTGTACTTTAAAGTAAAGTTTCTAATAACAACTTGGACTATCAAATTATAGACTTGGTATAGACTATTAAAAAGTTATTAAAGGCGTAAATGACTAAGTGGAAAGAAGGGAACAAAGGAATGAAGTTGTAGAGAGAACTCGGGCTCACCATCAGGCCACAGTGTTCTCAGCAGAGCCACCTGTGCAGCTGTCAGAGCTCCCCCGTGAGGCTTCAGACTGGCCTCCACAGTCACAGAGACAGTTTCTCGTAATATGTAGGAAAGCATAAACACCAAAAAGAAAGATGCTTAGACTGGGTGGGTTTCCTTCCAGGCATTGCTCTTATCTCTTGGGCTCCCTGACAGATTGGCTTAAAATGAACTGACAAGGTTTATTTTATAATCAATTTCAAGGGTGATTTATTCTTTGGTAATATATCCAGCTTTATCACTTTACCTAATGGTTATATTCAGCTAGTCCTCATACCATTCACTGACTATTGCAGAATAACCGGGTAATCCTACTTATGTGTGCTTGTCTAGGCATCAGCCATCCATGCAGTAACTCCTTCGATATCCTAGTAATATTCTCCTCACATCTCAGGAAGGCTACAGTGCCATAAACATTGCTTTCATATAAGTATAGAGTGCTTTGAGGTAGGGGATTGCTGCTCAGTATGAAGTATGACCCTACGATGGTGCTGGTCAAACGGATCAAGGGGCTGAATGTAATATTTGGCAGATCCAAATCTCATACAGACAGTCTTCTATATACCTTCAGTGGTTGGCAAACTGCGGGGGTTTGCCACTCTTGACTAATGAGTTTGTGGACCACTGGTTTAGATAATGCATTAATTGCATACTAGTATAAGACTTAATGCTGCAGTCCTGCTTAATTTCTCTAAACTCCATGGAGGATATTTCAGCCTCCAACAAGTAGGAACTAAGACAGTTTATTAGCCGAAACCGGTTTGGCTCAGTGGATAGAGCATCAGCCTGCAGATTGAAGGGTCCCAGGTTTGATTCCAGTCAAGGGCATGTACCTTGGTTGTGGGCACATTCCCCGGTGAGGGGTGTGCAAGAGGCAGCTGATCGATGATTCTCTCTCATTGATGTTTCGAACACTCTATCCCTCTCTCTTCCTCTCTGTAAAAAATCAATAAAGTATATATTTTTTAAAAGACAGTTTATTAAATATGCTCAAAAATCAGTGTGCTTTACATGAGAAAGGAGAATCCAGTCCCTTTCCCTTCTTTGGTTCTGTGTGGAGTTGCCCTAGATTAAGCTGGTGCTTCAGTGTCTTCCTTCCTCCCACCACAAAGCCATATACGTTATTGGGTCTAGTGCGTGCTTTAGGTGTTCCAGGTGCCTGATCACTTATGGAACGTTTTTGCTGTTGGCCCATAGGCCATTTCAGCGTTATCAAAGCTAAAGCTAAATCTTACACTATTTGCATACACATTTTACTTGAAAAGAAGGCCATGTACCTTTTTGAAGTTCTAATACCCGTGTTTCCCCGAAAATAAGACATCCTCCGAAAATAAGACCTACTTCATGGAAACATAAGACATTCCCTGAAAATAAGACCTAGCAATATCTTAATATAAGACACTGTCTTATTTTCGGGGAAACAGGGTAGTTTCAGAGACTTCACAAGACACTCCCTACTTAATCCTTGCAATAGCCTTATAATCTGGGTATTATTATTTTATAAATGAGAACATTTAAGTAATCTCCCTAATAATCTACATCTAGAAACTAGGATTCCACCTCATGTCTGTCTGACTCTGGTAACTGTGAAAATCCACCCAACAACCATCCAAAATCCAACCTGTGAACATCTGAAGACATTTTGTTCCAGAATCAGCACTGATTCCCAACTCTGCTGTCTTCTGCCAGCATCACACAGTAGAGTCACACACAGTTAGACCTGAGTCATGCTCCTGCTCCCGTCAGCCTCTGATCCCAAATGTTCTCAACCTTGGGACAGCTTGTGGAAGCAGAAAAGAAGCTACGCTTGGTTTGGCCTCGAGCACTATGAACTGTACAGGAAGTTAAGTGTGGCTTCCTAGGAGCCCCAGTTGGATGCTGGTTGATGGAATGTCTTGCTATAGAATTAATTGGACACTTCTTTTTTTTTAAGTCCTAGGCAGTCAACAGGTGAAAATACATTATTCCTAAAAGTTTTGGTAGAAAGTACTCACCTGTGGTGAGATAATCCCTTGGATGGGTGGGAAGTTGGATTTTTCCTACCGAAATAAATTGAGAGTCTAAATATTAGAATTTGTGGAGAAGGATTATGCCCTTCTCATGTACTTGAAGAAGCTTCGTTCTTTTGTTTTCCCAAGTCCATGTCATACTCCAAAAAAAAACCAGATGCCACGGGGAACGTGTAAAATGTCGGAGAAGCTGTGAACTGGTAGCTGTTCATTAACTCTGCCAGATGAAACAGTTGCAGAATGGGATAAATGAGGAAGTGCATCATCTAAGGAAGCTATATGCAAGAATGGAAGGGTTGAGAATGCAGTCTCATTACACAAAACTTAATTCTCCTGTCTCCTATTCTGCATAAGTTGTAATTATAAATTGAATGTGGATAATTGCCATGAATGTTTTATAGATTTAAAGTGGGAGCACCAGCAACTATAACTATAAATGTCATCCGAGCACTAATTTCTCCAACAAGCTTGACAACTAGTTGTGTTATAAGTGTTATATACTCAGGGACCATGCCATACCAGTAGGCAACTATCATTTGTATACTGAAACCATTTCAGTAACAGATAAATACCTTCTAAAGAATTTGGGTTATAAAAATGAAAAAAAGCTTTTCATAGGTTGCTGGATTAGGTCACACAGTTGTCTCAGTCTATAGTGTTTAAGCCACATCTGTACACTTGTGATTTACAAAGATAATTTTACTTCAGAGGGCTTTTATGAATGTATTTTACTTTACCCAGAAAGTGTTCCTTATAATAAACAGGAAGCCTCACTAAATATAACCCAAAGGTTAAGCAATGGAAAGGCACATTGATGATGTCATACATTATAAATATTTTTTTGTACTTGCTAGTTTATTTCTAAGGAAATTATGAGAATGACATCATAATGATGACTGACTTTTATTAGTGTTTTTGCTCTGAAGCTCTAGACAAATAGTTATGAAGAAAAAAAAAATTGTCTAGCTATCCCATAATACTTTACCTGATGTTTTCTAGTGACATTAATCCTAGGAAGTAATTCTAAGATTACTATATTACCTTTAGTTTTCTTTTACACCTCTATCATGAAAAACAGCATGGTAGGTAAGCATGAATTTTCTTAAAACTCATAAAGGAAATAATTATCTTTTTTTCTGAACTATTGCTTGGTTTAGTATATAATTCAAAAAATAATTTTAGATGATCATTTTATAAACCATTAGTTGTTGCTATCAGAGGAAGGCCTTTTTTTAAATTGCAAATTTTTAGCAATATGCTTTTTTGTTCTAATAAATACCAAATGAAAGCCATTAATATCCTATTACTTCTGAAGCTTCATGCTAGCACTTTTTCTAAATTCTTTCAAATGACTTCATTGATAAAATTGAGCCTTAGAAGACTGTGAAATAAAGATATGTATATAATACATGAGATGGAGCTATAAATCATACAGTCTTTTATTCATACACTCAACAAGTATTTGCCTAGTGGGTGCAGCCATTATGGTAAGTGCTGGGATATGACCAAAGACTAATAAGACATGACTTTCAGTCAAGATTTCTCCTTTATGGGGTAGGAAGACTAGTCTGGTGTCCTGGCAGAAGGTGTTAGGAAGAAAAGAGAGGGACATGCTGACCTCAGGTCAGAGAAGACTGCAGAAGAGTTCTTGCAGAGCAACCAGGTGGGGATCCAAACAGAGGGAATAACCACATGTAAAGGTATCGGGATGAGGAAGGCCAGGGAACAAGAACTGACTGGCGGGAACAAGAACATGAGATAGAATGGAGAGAGGCTGGGGCCGTCTTGGGAAAAGTTTTCATGTTCCTGTTAAATCACTTGGTCATATGCCTCAGGTGATGAGAGTCAGAAAGTTCTGTCTTGCCGAAACCAGTTTGGCTCAGTGGATAGAGCGTCGGCCTGCAGACTGAGGAGTCCCGGGTTCGATTCTGGTCAAGGACATGTGCCTTGGTTGCTGGCACATCCCTGGTGGAGGGTGTGCAGGAGGCAGCTGATCGATGTCTCTCTTTCATAGATGTTTCTAACTCTCTATCCTTCTCTCTTCCTTGCTGTATAAAATCAATAAAAATATATTTAGAAAAGAAAGAAAAAAAGAAAAAAAAGAAAGTCCTGTCTTGTTATTGCTTTCAGGAGGCAAGGTAAAATGATGGGGTTCGTCTTTTACAAACCTGTGTGGAGGTAGTGGGGTAAGCTCTTATCATTAGAGGGAGCCAGTGGAAACAAAAGACTTGTAGCCAGGGAAGAAAAACAAGCTGTCCTTTATCTTGTCCATTTAGATTTACATCAGGGAATTCATTGAGTCAAAGGAAACTTAGCAGTATCTGTGCTGTAACCAGCTCAACAGCCCTGAATGCCAAAGTCACCCTGGCAGCAAGCAGGGCTGTCGTATCTCAGGCCCTTTCCTGCTCCAGATTGTTCTGGAATGATGTAGGGTATTGTACAAAATAATATCTCTGTATCTGTGATGGTCTACTGTTTATCGCACGGTAGAAAGATTGCCAGTTTTCCAATTTAAAAAGATAACTTTTAAAATCATTTTTATAATAATAAAATAGGGGTTCCCAGAAACCTGAGTTTTTAACAGTCACATCAATATCGCCTTACATTTTGGTTATAAGTGTAAGGAAAAAAATCCTTTAAAAGTTTTATATCATGCATATCAATTTTGATAGATAGTTTTACATTTCCTGATTCCCACTAGCCAGGCATATAGGTATAACATAAAAGACAATATATTTTTGCATCTAAAAATATTTAAGAAAGAGTAGAATGAGGCAGGGTTTTTTTATATTGCTGATAAATTGGTGTTCATAATTGGGTTGATGAATAACTACTTCTAGAAATTTACTTTGTTGACCTTATGAGGATTCTTGAAATATTTATGTAGCTTTTGCTAATGTATTTGTGTTTAAATATTTTTATATTCATAAACATAAGTATCTTTGTTTTATTTATACAATTAAATAGGTCTATGTGAATCTAGATTGTATATATAAAAGGGCCTTTTTAAATTATTTTTTATTTCAAATATTAAAAATATACAGTAAAACAAGCAGCTTTACTACAAATGTCACATCCAAAGAGACTGCCATCAGCAATGGCCCCACTGAGAGTATCTCTCCTAAAGTCATTTTGCCACATGTGCCATCAGATAAGGGAAAAAACCAAACACTGTATCCAACTATGTTGTACCACTTGATGCCATCAAAATGCAAAAAACACACTCCGTTTTTCCTATCACAATGAAAAAATTATAAGTGCTTAGGAGGAAAAATTGAATTACCATTTCTTTTAGAGCCAACTGTATACATTTCAAGGGTGGCATTTTGGTTTGGGATAATAGACAGAGAAATGAATGAAAAAATGATTATTGATCCCTGAATATAATCTTAAACTCCCCATCCTTCCTGACATTTAAGGATAGTACTCCTGTCTACTGTCATGTCCATGAACCACATGCCCGTCCCCCACCCTCCACCAGGAAGAATAAAAGTGCTAAGAAGTAAGCAGCTAATACTGCCAGCTGAGTGCTAATGATTCAAAATGTTTAGTTTGTGTATTTTTCATTTAAAAGAAAACTTTATGGTGTTGAAGTTATAATTCATTTCAATAGAAAAAGTCAGGAAAATGGAACCTTCCTGATCATACCATTTGCCCTGAAGCTCAAAATGCTAAATTACCTCCCTACAGTCAAGTCTGAAAGTCAAAAAGCAAGAATTCAAACACTGTATATTCAGCTCTGGTATCACAGAGCCTACATTTGTTCCACTCTGATGACATGTGCCCTCAAATAGAACTCCTCACAGTCAGAGAGCAAGAATGGGAGCACATATGGACTTCTGTGCTCTTTCTCCAACTAGAGTACAGTAGCCCAGCCATGGCATATAGTAATACTGTATTGGCTAGCTTCTGTTCAGCACCAAGAGTGTGTCTGGCCCATTAATCTATGAGATAAGAAATGCCCCCTATTTTAAAGATGATAAAACTGAGACGCAGAGAGCTAACAAGTAGAAAAGCTACCTTGCAACCCCAGGCAATCTACTAGTAAGTCTCTGAGTCCATACTCTTGAACACAATGAATAGGAATTTGATGCACAATGTCACAGAAGCAACTGGCTTACCGTATTTGCCCAGGATGGCTGAGTGGAGAGCTGAGATTTGAGAGCAGATGTAGATGCTGAAGAGAGTGGGTGCCAGTGGGCAGGAGAGTGGAACACTTCATTTGCCCAGGAACTTGTCTCTGCGTGGCGATCCTGAGAATTAAGATAGGAAGCATGAATGTGCCATCAGTTTTGTCCAAATTGTTATGTATGTTCATTTATGAGTATATTACTAAACTGATCTGTCACTATTTGGCTCTTCCCTCAGTTAATTAAGAACACAATCTCATGCAATTTGAATATCAGAAATTCCCCCAAATTCTTCCTTTTGATCCAAAATTACATTATGTCTAGCTACTTAATGTAGATTTTCCATTATGGTCAGAAGTATAGGGAACATACTTCCTTTGCTTTGAAAATACCTACTGGCGAAACATCCATGTAAAGGGTGAACAGCCAGACACTATTCCTCCTTAAAATAAATCTTCATGAGGTTAAGGCAAGTTAAAGGTACTCAGATTTATTTTTTAAACATAAAAAACCCAAGTGCCCCCCTTTTCGATTTTCTCCATAAATCTTTCTCTGATTTTATAATTACTTTCCTATCTTTAATATGGACTTCAGATTTTTCAGGTCCCTGTATTATGTAGTTCCCACACTTAGTTCATCTTAGCAGAATAATATCATACTTTAATGATTATAGAAAATACTGAATTGCAAAACTTTCTATTTTAAATTTTACATAATTTAATGTTAAAGATGCATTTTGAAAAGTATGTATTAGTTTATTTCATTCAGAATTAGTATAAATATGTAATACATCAAACATCAAACAGAGTTGCTTAAGTTGGATATCTGAGGCATAGCAAATGTTTAATTTCTAAGTGTTGATTTGTAACTAATGATATTTTAGTATTTAATGTAAGATCATTTTAGTATAAAAATGGTTGTTTAGGTCGATCATTTTTTTAGTCCTTTAGTATTACTAGAACTCTGCATTTGATCATTTTGTAAAATTGCGATTAATGAAAATACCAGAGTCAAAGAACTTGATTTTGCTATTTTGGTAAATTACAAGTTTAATTGACATATAAATCATGTAAATACAAACTCTACTCAGAAAATAATTTTAAAAGTGCCATAATTTTTATTTGACCTTGAAGTTCCAGCAATCTATTGCATAACTTCTCAAGAGAAGTCACATAGAGGAAACCTCATATTTTCTTAAATTTATTAGTGCTTCTTGGTGGTCTAAACTGTTGGAGGTTTTTTTTTTTCTTTTCTTCAAGGTTTCTTTTTCAAAGCAATAATCTTACTTAATTGATTAATGTTTGTTCTCATATAAGTCAATTTGAGTTCTTCTTTAGAGTAACAATAGGAAATATGCAATACCAAAGAGCAGTGAAACGGGACTAGGAAACTCAAGTCCACCAGTGTTGTATTTCTGGATAATGATGTGAAGATAATGCTTTTAGCTGCATGACCACCATATTAGCTACACATCATAAAAAAACAAACTTTATAAAAGCAAGAGGTCAAATTAATTAAAAACAATTTTGTTCCCTTTGCTATAGTTAAGGATTTATCTTTAATATTGTGATCTTTCTTTCATTGAAAGGACCCCAAGGGTCCCCTTTTCTGATAGGAGGGGAAAAAATATTTTTCAAACTACAAAGGTATAATTCAGATGAAACTATCAAGGAAATGCTTTATGTTTGGGGGTTTAAGGCTTAAAACAAAATGGTCAGACTTTATAGCTCAGAGATTTTTTAGCTATCAAGATGGTAAATGAAATCATATGAGTTCATTTTATTTTATTAATTTTAATATAAAAATTTAATATTATAAATAATTGCATTAAAATTTTGCTTATATTCTTATATAAGTTAATAGTCCTTGAGTTCAAAAGACTTTTATTCATAAATTGGGACAATTATTTATCTTTATTATAGATTCAATCCTCTTAAGAAAGGTACTTCCAAAACAAAAGGTACTTCCAAGCTGTAAGTCAATTGAAGGACACCTTCTTACCCATCAAGTAAAATTAATTTGGGGTTTTAAGAAGTTAATGCATTTTCTAAATTGTTTCCTTGTTACAAAGAAATTATTTGCTTTTCAAAAAAATATGCTCCATATTTGTCAAATATACTTGTTTTTAGAAATATTCATACTTTAAGAATAATCCTAAGGAGGAAATCCTTAAGAGAGTGAGAAAAAGAAAAATTGAAATTCCCCAAACATAAACAAATATTTTCTTTATTCTCTAGCATTATCTAATCTTGGGGGTATGTATATTTTTTAATGGATGTACATATTTTAACATACTCTTTGAGGAATCTCCTATTCTTTATTAGTTTTTAATTGCATATCCAAAGCTGAATCTGGATTCACTATCTTACTTATAAATATTTGAAAATATTTCTCTGAGATAATTTTCAAAACTTTGCCAATATTAAGAATGCATATATAAATCTTGGAAGTGCATTTTTGTATAGAGTTTGTTTTTGGTGGGGAGAAATATATTGCAATTTGTCATCAGTATTATTAGAGAACACACAAATGTTGGGTTGATTTTGTTTCCACTATCCCCTTTCTTTGTTTATAAAGACATTACATTTAGAGTATATAATCTCCATATTTTTAAACTGAAAAAAGTAATATTTCTACAGTGGCCAGGTATGTATGTTTCAACTCTAAAATAAATATTCAGATTAACTCAAGTCTTGCAAATCATCCATTAATAAGCCACTGGTAACATATACTCTCTACATCTCCCAAAGAGAAAGAGATCTTTATCAAAACTATGTGGTGAGGCTGATGCTAAAAATAAGTATAAATGTGCCTTTCCATGCCTGCAATTTTCTGAAGTCCAAAAGTTCTTTGGGTGGTGGGCAGCAAGATAATAATACTTCTACATAATTTAAATGCATTCCTCATCAGATTAAAATTTAGGGCTACATGTTCTCTCCCTCCAAATCACATTCCCGTCCAAAATCTTATTAGATGGATCAACTGAATTTAAGGATGGTTCTTACATCTCAGTTGTAATTAACTGTATCTTCATTTCAAATATCACATTGGAATTTACACAGGGACTTTAATTTCATTGCCTCATGTGTGAACTTCTGGGAGGGAAGAAAGTATCTTACTGAGGAGTTTTCACTTGCCTCACCCCCTCATCAAACAACCAGGTGAACTTCTTGACAGGGTTGCTGAGTGTTCTGCTCTATTTTTTGGTGATCTGCTAGTTTTTATCTAAACATGTTTCATCTAAAAATCCAGTAAGAGATACTTTTTCCTTCCTGTTTAATTAATGATTTTTTAATTCTTTAAATTCTGGGTTAATACACATTAAGATTTGGGTGCTTCATGTGAAAAGCAACAGGTGTGACAAGTATGTTAAAAGAGGAGAAAAAAAGAAAAGAACAGAATAACCACGGAGGGAAAGAATCAAAGAGGACTGAAGGAGAATGGGAATTCTACACTGGTGGCCACAGGCTTGCGAGAGCTACCTGTGCGTGGCTCTGCACACACCGGTCAGTAACATCAAGTAGTCCATCCGAAATTGGTTGTGGGGATCGTATTTACATCACGGGAAAGCACACAAATCAATTCTTTTCCAGATTATCTCAGTTTATCAGCACATTGCCCTAAAACCTAAATTAACCTTTGTGTTAAAATAACAGATATAAGCTTCATGATATCTCACACAAGCTAAAATAACTGAGGTGTAAGCTTCACTGTGTTCCCCTGTGGAGCTTTGGAAACCCAAATAAGACTATATCAGTCCTGCCCCAGCCTGTGAACAATGGGCACTGATGGGGAATACAATCCATTCTTTGTTAGTTCATTTCTTCATTTAGGATATATTTGGTGGGGTGATGTCACAATGGTTTATAGTATTTGTCTTCTAATCACAATCTCTGGCACTTCTGGTTGTGCATTTTGAGAAAGTTACTCAAATACTCTACCCAGAAAATGAAGGATAATATAAAATAGCATTAAACTCTAGATTTGCTACAAACTTTAAGAAAATAATTCTTGCCAATTACTTAGCATCCTCTCTGGCATATAGTAAGTGCTCAATACATGTTACCTTTTATGAGACGGCTTCTAGTATAGATGAGGTCCTTTGTAAGACACCAGAAATACCAAGATGAAGTCTCTGCCTTCAGGAAGCTTACAGTCTAGAGGAGAATTGATATAGTTGTTAGTTTACACACCTGAGATTTTGCCATGTCTAACAATATAACTGCCCAGTATTTTACCCTTTTACAAATCAGTCTAGAAATGTATACTTTCAAAAATCTGAGGTCTAAGAAGTATTCAACCTGTAGGTTGTAACAGATGAGGTTAGTGTAGTTACAGAGCTTTTCAAATTGCCATTTGTATTCATTTTTAATTTCCATAAATATTCTTGTAGTTTTTGCTAAACATTTTATTTATTTTCATGTAACCTAAACAGATACACAAGCTTAAGAGCTTTGCTTTCTCTTTGTATTGCCAATTTTTCTATAAATTTTCCTTCTTCAAAAAAGTGTTCAGTACTAGGATTTTGTTTCTGAGAAAAGTGTAGACTTTTTGTCATTTTATTATTTTGCTACTTTATTATTGCAAATAGATGTTTCACAGTTTAATTTTATTGAAGCATTTTATTTTTTGGAAAAGATGTTTTAGAGAACTGAATTTTGGAAGACCACTGATATTATTAATATTTCACACATACTGAGATAATAGTCCCTAGTGTTCAAGCCATTCCCTGATATCATACTGGACTCCTTGGGCAGAAGATAGTGAAGGCTGTAACACAGCTAACCACCACCTAGACAAGGTGAAAGATACATGGCAATCTATTAAGTAGTATACCATACTGTATCAACTATCATAGTTCAAATAGGTAAAGAGCCTAGGGAAAAATACAGTTATGAAATTCAGTTCCATTTGACAAAGATAAAGCTTATATAAAAGAAATCATGTATATACATACATCAACTATTGTGACCATAATTATTTTAAAGTATATAACTGAGTACTTATATATATATATCTTCCCCCATAGGCATGAGATGTCAAAAGAGCATTAGTACAGGGAATAAGCAGCAGCTGGGAAGTTGGACATTCTAGAAAATAACTACTTCTTGAGTCTTCTTTATGTGTAGGTTGTAACTTAAACCCAGGGTGACAGATTTATTTTGTTTATGTTTGAGAAGAGTGGGCAAGAGTCAGTGAAGAAAGTTAGTGTGGTTTCCATGTAGTTGGTCTCCATCTAGAATATATTTCATTCTCCCACTTGCACTTTGCTAATCTGTGTTTGCATTTGCTACCTGTTAGAAGATAGAATATGTGATCCTAAACATATGCTTGATATGGACTGACTTCATACCCCAGGAGACGCTTCCAAAAAACACTGACTTTCTGGGTATCTTCTAGCAGGTCTCCATTTAAAGAAGGCCATGTTCTTTGTCGGGGGAGTGTGGTGGAGGTGAGCTTGGGTCCTGTCAGCATTTGAGAATCGTATATACTTTTTCTCAGAGGACCTAGAGTGATGAGTAAAGATAATCATAAAGAAGCCTTGAAGAGATGAGCTGATCCTTACCATTTGGTTATCAGGAAACCAGAGAATAACTTGAATAAGTGAAAGACTTAACTGAAAGAAAAACCAGATTACCAGATATCAAGCTATATTACCAAGCCACAGTTCTCAAAACTGACTGGTACTGGCACAAGAACAGACATATAGACCAATGGAACAGAACAGAGAACCCAGAAATCGACCCAAGCCATTATGCTCAATTAATATTTGACAAAGGAGGCAAGAGCACACAATGGAGTCAAGACAGTCTCTTCAATAAATGGTGCTGGGAAATGTGGTCAGATACATGCAAAAAAATGAAACTAGATCACCAACTTACACCATACACAAAAACAAACTCAAAATGGCTAAATAACTTAAATATAAGATGGGAAAACATAAAAATCCTACAAGATTCCATAGGTAGCAAAATAGCAGACATATGTCATAGGAGTATCTTTATAGACACAGCTCCTAGGGCAATGGAGACTAAGGAGAAAATAAATAAATGGGACCACATCAAAATAAAAAGCTTCTGAACAGCAAAAGAAACCAACAAAACAACAAGAAAGCCCACTGCATGGGAGAACATATTTGCCAATGCTATTTTAGATAAGGGTTTAATCTCCAACATTTACAAAGAACTGATGCAATTTAGCAAAAGGAAGATAAATGATTCAGTCAAAAAATGGGCAAAGGATCTAAATAGACACTTTTCGAAAGAGAACATAGAGAAGACCCAGAGACATATGAAAACATGTCAAAGTCACTAATCATCTGAGAGATGCAAATCAAAACAACAATGAGATACCATCTCACACCTGTCAGAATGGCTATCATCAACAAATCAACAGACCACAAGTGCTGGTGATGATGTGGAAAAAAAGGAAGCCTCCTGCACTGCTGGTGGGAATGCAGACTGGTGAAGCTGCTTTGGAAGACAGTAAGGAGTTTCCTCAAAAGGTTAAAAATGAGACCCCCATTTACCCAGTGATCCCACTTCTAGGACTATATCCCAAGAAACACCAATCAGAAAGGATATATGCACCCCTATGTTCATAGCAGTGCAATTTACAATAGCTAAGATTTGGGAACAGCCTAAGTGCCAATCAGCAGATGAATAGATTAAAAAACTGTGATACATCTACACAATGGAATACTATGCTGCTACAAAAAAGAAGGAACTTTTACCATTTGCAACATCATGGATGGAACTGGAGAGCATTTTGCTAAGTGAAATAAGCCAGTTGGAGAAAGATAATATCACATGACCTAACTCATATGTGGGATATAATGATCAATATAATTTGATTAGCAAGAATTGGTCCTGAAACAAATGGCATGGTGGGGTGTGTGTTAGAGAACAACCAAAAGATTTGTATGCATGAATATTAGCATAACCAGTGGACACAGACACTGGGGTGGTGGGGGCTTGCCCAGGGTGGGAATGGCTGGGGGGGGGTCAATTAGGGGAAAAAGAGACATATGTAAAACTATAGATAATAAACAAGCAAACAATAAAAAAGAAAGAAAAGCCAAATCTGGAAAAATAGAGGAAATTTTAAAGAAAGGAAAATCATTTATACACCAACCACAAGTGGAGTGCCCCAGCTACCCACATTTCTGCCCAGCTGACTACAAATTCAAGGTTGCCCATATTGGGCTCAGTAATTCACTAGAATAATAGAAAGTGTCTTACTGATTTATTTTAAAGGCTAGGACTCAGGAACAGTCAAATGAAAATAATGCATGGGGGGAGGAGGGGAAAGAGCCTCCAAATCCTCTAGGTGTGTCACCGCCACACACCTCAATGTGTTGAACAGGCTAGAGCTTCATACCCCATTGTTTGGAGGAATGATTGATTAAATTATTGGCCATTGGTGAGTAAGCTCAGCCTCCTGTGCTACCCTACTCCCAGCAGGCTGGGGGATTGAAAGTTCCAATCCTGTAATCACATTTTTTTGGTTTCTCTGGCTACCAGCCCATCCTGAAGATTTCTAGGGACCCACCGAGAGTTACCTCATTATCATAAACTCCAATAAAGCTGACAGGGGTTCGTTATGAGTAACAAAAACTGTCCCTTTACTCAGGAACTGGGGATCAAGACCAAATATATTTTTTCATTCTATCACAGAAACAAATCATGCAATATCTCCCCACGCTAACGAGGGAACCTTGGGGGATTGACTCCTCTTCTGAGACCAAATTAGACTTGGAATCAGGGAAAAGCAATACTTCTCATCTTTTCCAGGAGTTGTGAAGAAATTAATACTCTACAGTGCTTCAAAACTTATGAATAAAGCAAAATAATACCATTTCAGTGAGCTTAAAATCTGCCAGTTAGTAGAGCTAACATTGAACTTAACCTTCTTGATAAACACAGGAGCCTTGCTCTTGACAGATGCTCCACAGCATCACAGATTCTGAAAAGTGGGAGAGAAGAGGAGGTCAGAGGCATGAGATGTGCCATGTGATAAGGACTCAGTCCACTGTTGCTGGCTTTGAAGAGGGAGTACAGAGGACACAAAAAAGAAATGCTGATGGCTTCTAAACACTGGAAAAGGAAAAGGATTATCCCCTACAGCAGTGGTTCTCAACCTTCCTAATGCCGCGACCCTTTAATACAGTTCCTCATGTTGTGGTGACCCCCAACCATAAAATTATTTTCGTGGCTACTTCATAACTGTAATTTTGCTACTGTTAATGAATCGTAATGTAAATATCTCGGTTTTCCGATGGTCTTAGGTTGAGAACCGCTAGCAGGGTCGCCTAAGACCATCGGAAAACACAGATATTATTTACGTTACGATTTACAACACTAGCAAAATTACAGTTATGAAGTAGCAACGAAAATAAATTTATGACTGGGGCTGCCACAACATGAGGCACTGTATTAAAGGACCTTGGCATTAGGAAGGTTGAGACCCACTGCCCTAGAGCTTTCAGAAAGGAACACAGCCCTGCCCACACATTTATGGTAGCCAGAATGAGACCCAAGTTGAACTCCAACCTACTAAGTGTGAGGTGATTTTTTTTTACAGCAGCAATAGAAAAACGAATACAACCTGGTATTGTGTTTGAACCAATAATTCTAAGACAAACCTATTTCACATTTTTTGAACAGCAACATGTTCCTGCCTCAGAGAAGCTACGGTGTGCCCAAGGAGGGGCCCGTGTAGTCTCCAAGTCCTCTTGTCCCTTTCCTGAGGTGTGTCAGCAAATCGTAGAGATGGGAGTGACCAGCAATAAAGGGAATGTAATGACTTGCCTTATAATACAGTACATGTTTCATAGAGAATTAAAATTATTGCCACTCTGTTCTTACAGCAATTCTTAGAAGCTCCTTCATTATTAAGAGTGCAACAATTCTACTGGAGATCTTCATCCATACCTGCGCACCTGTGTCATGTACATAAAATAAATTAGAAGGTTGTCTTACTTTTTGCAAAAAATGCCTAGTAATTCTTCATGTAATTTAGCTTTCAGACAGCCAAGCTTTTTTCTTTTTCTTACCAAGTTTTGAGTGTAGAAACCTCAGGTGTTAATATACTAATCAGCCTTTGTGTCAAAGTTACCCAGATTCTTTGTTTATTCTCTTTAGTACTTGTCTTTGGGTCATGCATATTTCTCATAGTGTAGCATTGCTTAGTCTCCCCCCAAAATCAGTATCATAAGCATGGTGGAAATAAAACAATTGAGAATGGTACTTTGTTATCTGCTTCCATGTATAAGCTCCTTAAGGGCAGGGGTTGGTGGTTTTTTTCTAATAACAGTCTTTTTTTAAATTTATTTTAGAGAGAAGGGAGAGGGAGGAAAGGAGGGAGAGAAAGAGAGAGAGAGAGAGAAAGAGAGAAACATCGATGAGACAGAAACATCGGTTAGTTGCTTCTTACATATGCACCCCAACTGAGGACAGAACCGACAACCTGGCATGTGCCCTGACTGGGAATTGAACTGGTGGCCTTTTAGTGCACTGTATGACGTTCAACCAACTGAGCCACATAGGCCAGGGTGAGGGGTTGGTTTTTATTGATTGTCTTAGCCCTAGCACCAAGCACAATGCCCAACACATAGTAAGGTATTCAATAAATATTTGTTGAACAAACGTCAACTACAAACTTTTTTTGAACAAGGCAGTAACAAGGAATATCTTAAACTTAGCACTGCATTGTTTACTTTAATGGATGTTTCTTTTTTCTCTCTCTCTCAATGCCATAGCGCTGTTTTATAGACTGCTGAACTTGAAGCCAGTCACTTGCCAAAAGGTCGCTAAGAAAAACTATGCAAAATGGGAAATGCTGCTTCCGGTTCAGTGCTGCCCAGTCCTGTTTCCTAAAATATACATTCCTTGAAAGAGATTAAGGCAAATTTTTAAAGAGGCCAGCAGTCAGGAAAAATTAACTTGATCCCTGCTGAAAGAATGAAGGGAATGTTTTCTTCAAAATAATATCACAGCCCTGCCAGCATGACTCAGTGGCTGAGCATTGACCTATAAACCAGGAAGTCACAGTTTTAGTCCCGGTTTGATGCCTGTATTGCAGGCTCCATCCCCCCCGTGCAGGGTGTGCAGGAGGCAGCCAATCAATGACTCCCTCAACATTGATGTTTCTACCTCTCTTTCCTTCTCCTTTCCTCTCTGAAATCTCTAAAAACATATTTTAAAAATATATAATGTCACAGTGAAAGACCATGCTCCACAATTCCTTTTAAAAAGAAAAAAATAGGTTCTGGTATAATCACTTTGTGAATACTTCTCTTTTTCAAATGCTACATACTTTGCTTTCTTCAGAGACCAGGAATATTCTCAGCCAATTGGTTAGAACGTTGACCTGTCCACCAGGATAGAGTTTCCTCCAACTATAAGACCAGATCTGATCTTGTATTTATACCAAAGTCACCAATACTCTTTGGGGGGTGTTTGCCTCTCTTCTGTTGACCCTGTGAAATTTATCCTGAGAGCTGAATGGTAATTGGAATGGCAGTTTACTTATTAAGAGTCCCTAAGGGTGAGAGGGGTGGCGTGGTTATGATTTACTCTGAAACATGCATTCATCTCAAAGTTCCATAGTGCATATGGACATTATTTTCAAATCATTCAAACACCTGATTTTGAGGAGTCACTTGTGCTTGGTGTGGGGCTGTCTGGAAGTAGGTGCCGTATTGGGAGGGCCAAGCAGAGAGGAACCAGGGACTCATGGTAGCTTTGGATACTCCACTGAGGCAACCCTAATGTGTTTGTAAATTACTTGCTGCCTGCTTGTGATAGGTGACACTTGGGATTTGCATAAATCTCTTTTCCCATCAGTCTTCCCACAGTACATGAATTCTACTCTCCTCGTTCCTGAAAAGCAACCAGCAGTTTTAAACCATGTTGCTATCCAACTCCAATTGTATTTCAGATGATTTGATTAGAGACTACAAAAGAACTGCTTTCAACAAAAGCTTCTTAGAGTGGAACACAAACAGTCATGAAGTGGGCATGCAGCCCTTTCTCTGCGCTCACGGCTTCAGAGGGAAGCCTGTACGGAAGAGGAAGCAGCCACACACTAACTCCCACCCCCCGGCCTCCTTATGCCTCTGCCCAAGGAGGTGTAAATGTGCAGTGGCTTTCCTATAACCGAATCTTAGGTGCGCATCCCAGCTTTCAAAGTCTCCTAAGAAAGGGCAGGGATATTTGTTTAACAAAGGTGTAAACAGAAAAACACCAACATCAACTTCATATTAAAATCATCTTAACAAGGTCATCCCTACAATAGAGGCGTGTACATAAAATCATCGTCATTAGATCCTTACCCCTCAGTGAGATTATTCTTTTTTAATTTAAATTAATATGAAACCTATTGTGACATGCAAAGGAGATTTGAACGACTATTTGGTAGTTCTGGGATATTTGCATCAGCTTTCTTATTTATACCCTCTTCAAGTGTGGATGTTTCCACTTTGGATGGCACATATCTGAGAACATTTTTTTCCTCTAGTCCAGGAAATCAGTCAACAGTGTATACTGAAACTGAGCTTTTATGCCTAAAAATTAAAGTAGTAAAAATCCATGTAGAACACAAACTACGTAGTTTCATGCTCTGCAAGGAACACATGCTATTCTAGAGAAAAAAGGAAAAAAGCACAAGAGTGCCTCCACCATCCCCTTGTGAAGTCATTGCAGTGGTAGAGGTGTTTTTCCCTCCTCAACCACTTACTTCCAAGAAGCAGCATGTAGCTTTCTGCCCTAGGTCGAGCTTTTAAGAAAACGGTGTGTAGAAGGCGATGCGCTAACAGCTGCCCGTGTCTGTAGCCACTGTCTTCACCTCTGTGGGTGACTCAGCAGACACCGGAGCCGACGCTTGGCTGCCGTACTAGAATAGGAACTTGAGTCTCTGATCTAGATAATTTTAGATACTTTGATTTCATTATAGAAATTTCTAGACTACTTGTGGGATAAAACAAATGTTAAGACCCTATCGAGTTTCGAGCTGAATTAGCAGAAAAGATAAAATGCCTTTCTATTTAAGAACATGATGATGTTTTAATTGTTACAGCATTTGGCATGCCTAATGTACACAGTCCTTGACATTCATACAATAACAAAAGAAAGTTGTTTGGGATTTTTATTTCCTAGTGTCCCCTTCCCCCTCTCGTATTTCTCCCGCCCCCGCCCCAGCCAGCCCTGGCTTCCCGCTCTCCTCCCGTTTCCCCATCCTTCTATGAAGAAAATCTCTGAGCGTGGAGGGGATGCCTGTGAAAATACCTCGCTCCACGTAGAGAGACCGAGGCTGCTTATTACCTAGCGATGATGAGCAGACCACCAGCGTTGTGACAACCGATGCAGATGCCTCCGGGGTAACACAAAGGTTTACATATTACACAAGCCATTTGACTGTTTTTCTAAACATATTGCCAAGACAGTGGGAGTTGGCAGCCCACACTGTGTTTTAGGTTTTGGAGACTTGGATTAGGAGTGACTGCTGATTAGGAACCTTTTTTATTTGTCTTCCGTGCACGACGAGCAACATGGTAACCCGGCAGAGAATGCGTCCCGGCACTTCACCTTGTCTGCCTAGCTTCCCAAGATCACAGGCGCAAAGCACTCGACAGCAGTAACGCGAGGGTCTTGTGCCTAGATAACCGCGCGAGACAACTTGCTCCGGCCCTTAAGGAGTTCCCCAAAGTGAAATGTTTTATAATCCCTCTCTGTGCAGCAGGCGAGGAAGAAAAGGAAAGAGTTTGGGCAAAGATTATCCAAAAGGAAGAAAGAGACTCTTTCGGGGGGGTTCCCGTCGAAACACAATAAAGAACATAATTAACTTTGCGATTCTTTGTGTTTTTCCTTTGACTGCAGGGAGGAGATGAAAGGGGACTGCTAAGCCTTGCATTCCACCCCAATTACAAGAAAAACGGAAAGCTGTATGTGTCTTACACCACCAACCAGGAACGCTGGGCCATGGGGCCGCATGACCACATTCTTCGAGTTGTGGAATACACGGTGTCCAGGTAGCGCTGAAATGCACCGAGGCATACATCTTTTTCCATCTTCTTTTCTTTACATCTCTTCATCCTTTTTTTGTCTCAAAGTTACAAATAGATAGCCACACAGTGGCAATAATTAAACCCACAATCTCCATCTTGCTTAAACCCCCATGCGTGTTTTTAAGGAAAATGGGGGGGCGGGGGGGACGACAACAACAAAACAAAACAAAAACAAAAAACCAATAGCTTAGGCACATTTCCTCAGTTACCTTGCAATCTAAATGCTACTTGTGAACTTTGGAAAATAACGTAAATTTTTTGGTGGTTTTTATTAGCCCCAGGCCAAGCCTATGGTTCCTTATTTACAGGCCAGGGGTCTGCGTCCCTAGGTGTGTACTCGTTACTTTCCAGTGGCTTCGCCTTCCCGCGCTCACAGCCGTGGTCTTGTTTCTGCCCCGCCATGTAGGAAGAACCCCCACCAGGTGGACCTGAGGACCGCCAGGGTCTTCCTCGAAGTCGCAGAGCTGCACAGGAAACACCTGGGGGGACAGCTGCTCTTCGGCCCCCACGGCTTGCTGTACATCATCCTCGGGGACGGGATGATCACGCTGGATGATATGGAAGAAATGGATGGGTTAAGGTAAACAAAACAAACAAAAAACCAGGCAGGCTCCCATTTCATGTGAACGCGCCAGGAGAAAGGCTCGAGGGGCCAGGGAGTGAGAAGCAGTCTGTGAGCTGTGTCTCCCGGGCTAAACATTTCACTTGGTTTTCATGCCTGCACTGGGGATGTGAAGAGGCTTTCAGTAGCGTGTGGTGTGATGTTTTTGAAAGTCGCTGCACGTGGATGACCGAACACAACTTAAGGCTCTGTTGGCATCCTTGCCCGAGCCAGTCTTTAGCATTCTCTTCTATCGATGCACGAAGCAGAATGAGAAGGCAGAGAACTAGTAGCGCTCGCAGCCCTGACACGCAAACAGCACCTCCTCTCTGCATGTCCACACTGCTGCCACCACCCCACAGAACGGACCGACATACTCAGTGAAGTGTCTTGCAGAACACATAATAGATGGGTCAGCAAAAAATAAAAATAATAATAATAAGAGGACAGATGCAAACAGCAGCCCCCTCCTGAGGGTACAGCTTGTGGCCACTTATCTGAAAGCAGACTGCCCCTCGCTTTTTTTCCCGCCGTATGGAATTGGGAGCTGGAATGATGTGGCCTCAAACAGGGGCATGACCTGTAGAGCAACCTCTGTGCATTTGGTTTTGGTGAAATACGTAATAAAAATGAAAGCACTCATGTCGTCCTCCTATTTTCCAGTGACTTCACAGGTTCTGTCCTCCGGCTGGACGTGGACACAGACATGTGCAACGTGCCTTATTCCATCCCCCGGAGCAACCCGCACTTCAACAGCACCAACCAGCCCCCCGAAGTGTTTGCCCACGGCCTCCACGATCCAGGCAGGTGAGAGCACCCGCCGGCTGCCGGCCTGCGTGAACGCCAGGCTGGGACTCGGGAATGGAGAAAAGACAGACGGACAGATGGGTCCAGACCCAGAGCAGCAGGGAGTGGTGCTCGAGGCTGTGCCGCTAAAATCACACAGGCTCACTATCCACGCCAGTAGTCAGCATGCTCCTCTGTTAATGCACGAAGCAGATTTAGGAGACAGATGAGACGTGAAAAAAGGACAGCTTCATGGGGGGGAAATCGCCTTCAAGTTTTGGAGGGCTATTATTAGAGAAGCATGGTGGGCCAGTGTGATGATTCAAAACTCCCGTCTGAATAATTAGAGATAATAAACCTTTTGTCTCCTTGCGCCCATCTACACGGTGCTTTCCTTGCATATTAAATGGGGGTGGTGCGCGCTACCTTGCAAGGATGCTGCAACGATCAAAAGCATGTCGCTACAAGTAAGTCATGAAACAGGGTCTGACACACACATGGCAGATTCTAAATAAATTATAGTTCTTACTTTCATGGCTTCACTTAATACGCATGATGATGCAGTACCCGCTTATAAGAAATTGACTACACATTAGCATTCTTTTCCTTGAAAAAAAATTATACAAATACTAAAGGAATGCTAAATGAAAGACTGGCCACTTACTAGAATGAACCATAAAGAAAGGAACCCTAAGGAAGAGAGAGAGAAGCTTGAGGCACATTTTTAGAAAATATTTTTTTTATTGATTTTTTTTACAGAGAGGAAGGGAGAGAGATAGAAAGTTAGAAACATCGATGAGAGAGACACATCGACCAGCTGTCTCCTGCACACCCCCCCACTGGGGATGTGCCCACAACCAAGGTACATGCCCTTGACCGGAATCGAATTTGGGACCTTTCAGTCCGCAGGCTGACGCTCTATCCACTGAGCCAAACCGGTTTCGGCTTGAGGCACATTTTTAAAATGTGATGCAGTCTACCCACCTAATGCTGTGAGGAAAGCTTCACCCTGTCCTCGATCCGCTGGTCACACCAAGGGCCATCGAGCCCGGTTGACTCCTTTAATGGCAGCAGAATTATTGCTATTTAATGTTTATGGAGTGTTCACTGTGTGCAAGGTGAGCAGTTTTCGAACTTTTCGGTTTTATAATCCCTCCTGCCCTTCATCTCCCCTCCATCAAAGTCCACGTCTACAGTTCATTTCCTTTTTGGCATCTCAGCAGATCTTTAAAATCTGGGCGACAGGGAATACTTAAGGTGGGTTCAGGATGTGGAGGAAGCTGTCACATTCCATTCCCGCAGCTCAGCTCTCGCGGATACCACCACGGAGCAGCACTTTGAAGTCCAGGGGCCTGAGTCACCGCCGGCCCGCCGCCCGCCCGCCGGCGCTTTCGGGCACCCTTCCCGGGGGTCCTGGGCCCTCCGTGTAAAAACACCGTGGGGGGCACTCTACGGGCCCGACGTGGGGCAGGGCGCCTGGGCTGCTGTGGTGCCCCCGAGGCAGAGGGCTGGAGACGCACGCACGCCTCCCTCCGAGGTTATGCTGGAACATTTAATAAAGCAGAAAGGAAACTAAGTAATTATTATTGGCTAGCCGTGAAGCTGACTTTTATGAAGCACCTGGGTGCAGAAAACTGAGCTAGATACTTATCTCCTTGTGGCTCTTCGGGGTGCTCCAAGGTAGCTGGCCTCAAGCCCCTCTCCCCCTTTTTGGAAGACTTTAAACTCTTTTTTTTTTTTGAGCAGTAAGTTCACAGCAACATTGATTGGAATGTAGAGAGATCTCCCACAGACCCCTTGCTGCTACACATGCAGAGCCGCCCCCGCTACTGCCGCCCCCACCAGAGAGATCCGTTTGTGACAGCAGAGGAGCCTGCGTCAACTCATCAGAGTCACTCCAAGCCCACAGGGCCCATGAGGGTCCACTCGGTGTCGCACCTCGTATGGGTTCGGACAAATGTACAACATGTACCTGCCTTTACGGTATCAGACGGAGAAGCTTCCCTCGCAGCCACTCTTTTACATGAGAAACTAAAGGTTCGAAGGGTCAAGTGGGTCTCAGTGGACCTAGTATTCAGCCAGAGTAAAAGCCTCATGCCCCCCCCACACACACACACACACCACCCCCGCAGCAAAACCATTGGGCGACCTGGACCTTTCTTCCAGATTTGCTCTTTCTTACCAGAAACGGGGCAAACCTTTTTGTGGTTATGTCATAGTTTCATCCGGAAAAGAAAAGCAATATAGGAACATTTCCTCACCCTGTGTGGATTTAGTTCTACCTTCAGTCACAGCCTGTGGATGTCATGCTCCCTGCCAGGCACTGTATTCTGTGCGTCCTTGACTTAAAGAGGACAATTAAGGGGCGGTCGACACAGAACAGCTAACCCATCTCTGGCAGGTCAGTTTCCCTAATCTGGATGGAGCATTTGGAGGCAACAGTTTTTGTTTTGCTGTTTTTCAAATAATTGCAACATGTTGCCCAAAACCCAGAACCTATTCTCAGATTGTTTTATTCCTTCATTTATTAATTTCTCAAATGGTTTTTGTTTTTAAGTCGTTAATGTGTATACCTATATATGTTTGCCTAAAACAGTGATTTTTTTAGAGGATGATTTGGCAATGTCTAGAAACATTTTGGTTTTTCACAACTTGGTAGGATGGGATCATGCTACTGACATGTAGCAGGTAGAGGCCAAAGATGCCGCTAAAGGTCCTACAATACCCAGGACAGCACTCTGCCCACCACCACCACCATTACCACCACCCACCAAAAATGTCAATAACGACAAAGTTTGGGAAACCTAAAAAACGATGCAAACACCATCTTCCACATTTGCAGGAACTTCAAAATTATAGTATTCAACTTTATTCTTCCTCAACCCAAACTCCCCATGCCTAATTCCTCATTGACTTAACCACTGAACAAACATCCCCAGGTGAGAACTAAGTAATACAGAGGTGGCTCCTATCCTCGTGGAGTTTTTTCAGTCAGTGACTTAAGTCACAGAAATATTCTGGCCCAGAACATGAAGACTGCAGTCCACTGAAAGACCTCAATGGTCGTGGGACCAGCTTTATTGTGTTCCCTAAATTGGAGTGCACTCTTTCCTTTGGTAGAGCAGCCCAAGTTTTGGAATGTAGGAGTTCCATGGAAGACACACAAAACTAATACAACAACTAATTTTACATTGTGTGTCGCCAGTGGGGGCTGATGCTGATTCTTATACTTACCAGTTTGTTGTACACGTGATATCCTATCCAATAAAAGAGTAATATGCAAATTGACTATCACTCCAATACACAAGATGGCCTCCCCCATGTGGTCAAATATGGCTGACCCCATGTGGACAAAGGATGGCTGCCACAAGATGGCCTGCAGGAGAGGGCAGTTGTGAGCTGTTCGGGGTGACCAGGCCAGCAGAGGAGGGCAGTTGGGGGGAACCCAGGCCTGCAGGGGAGGGAAGTTGGGTGAGGGCAGGCCTGCAGGAGAGGGAAGTTAGGGGTGACCAGGCCAGCAGGGGAGGGCAGTTAGGGATGACCAGGCCAGCAGGGGAGGGCAGTTAGGGGCAATCAGGCAGAGGCAGGCAAGCAGTTAGGAGCCAGCAGTCCTGGATTGTGAGAGGGATGTCTGACCGCCCATCAGACATCCCACAAGGTGTCCCAGATTGGAGAGGGTGCAGACTGGGCTGAGAAACACCCCCACCCTCATGCACGAATTTCACGCACTGAGCCTCTAGTTCCTTAATAACAGACTAGTAAGTGTTTGAAGTCAGTGTGCACATTCACAGTGTAGGGAGATACCCAGAGAAATTAAAAACTCTTCTCTAGAGATCATTTAAGATTCGGCAGATACACAAACACGTCAGGATGTTTCCTTCAGCCTCTTCTAGCGGATCCAAACCAAATAGCCCAAAGGATCTGCCAGCCCACAAAGACCTCTGTGTTAGAACTCTCCAGTCTGAGCTTGGAAGACACAGATAGGAATTCATGGGTGTCCCCTTTTGTTACACAGATGTGCCGTGGATCGACATCCCACTGACATCAACATCAATTTAACAATACTTTGCTCAGACTCCAATGGAAAGAACAGGTCATCAGCCAGACTGCTACAGATAATAAAGGGGAAAGATTATGGTGAGTACAGCATCATTTGTTGGTTTTGGTTTGGTTTGGTTTTATCTTATTTTAGTATATTAATTGAAGAGAAAAAGGATTTCTGCAGAATGAGCACTGGGAAAGCATGAAAACACTGGCCTAACAGTGGTGAAGGAGTAAATTGCTCACTTTTTAAAGGTCCAGGAACTCTTATAAGCCCCCAGGGTTCCATTGGGGTAATTACCTTTCCCACAGATTAAATGGTGCTCAGTAAATCCAAAAAAATGTAATGGACCTTCAAAAGTTAGCAGTTTATATTTTGCTCATATGAGAATCAAGATGAATAACTTCTATTTATGTAATATACAAGGGGAACTTGTCTTAACATCTTATATACAGAGTAAAAAACAAGTGTTAAGTGTAAGGAATTTTTCAATAACCAGCATGCTAGTATTAGCAATTGGGAAAATTATAAGTGTTTCAAATAAGAATGTAATTTTTTAAATGTGTTTATTTTAGGGAAAACAAGGTAATAGCCTTGCAAAGACATGTCATGGAAATGGGATGTTTAGACATTATTTTTAATAATGTGACTACTAGAGTTATTTAGAGATACATATTAAATATAAAATTGTATAATATGAAGTCAAAGATACTTAACATCTTTCAATGTTTTAGTATTTATCCCTTTTGGAGGAAGCAACATATCAAATATTATGATTTAAGAAACACAGTAGATTATGAAATTGATTGCTTCTTCTATTTACTCATTAAATACAGATATTTATTCAGTACCAAGAATGAAGCAGCTGTGTTAGTTCATGTGGTATTCAGTTATTTTACTTTATTTTTTTTCAGGTATTCATGCATGTGTGTGTGTGTGTGTGCATCTTACAAAAGCCAAACCAAAGACTAATGTGGTTTGGAAAAAAAAACCTAATGAGTCACCAGCTTGATGGAATTCCAGCTATATTTGTAGATTAAGCTGAATTCTACAAGCACATTATTTGGGGTTCAGCTGAAAATGGTTACAATATTGGCAGCCCTACGTTTATGTATTAAAAACACATCCACTGAATCTTTTCCCAATGTATACATTTATCAAATCACCACAACGTACACTTTAAATATCTTACAATTTATGACCTAGCCAGTTTGGTTCAGTGGAAAGAGTGTCGGCCTGTAAACTGAAGGGCCCTGGGTTCAATTCCAGTCAAGGGCATGTAACTCAGTTGCAGGTTCGATGCCCGGCCCTGGCCGAGACATGTGCGAAGGTAACCAATCGATGTGTCTCTCTCACATCTATGTCTCTGTCTCTCTCTGAAAATAAATGGAAAAATATCCTGAGGTGAGGATTAACAAAACAAAAATAAACATCTTACAATTTTATCTGTCAGTTATACCTCAATAAAACTGAAAACAACAAGTAACCATAGCCACAGTGCTTACTACATACCAGCCCTGGTAGTAAGCACTTTACAAACTTTACTCATTTCATTCACAGAACAACCCTATGTGATAGGCACCAGGCCACATTGTACAGATGAGGAGAGTGAGACACAGGAAGGTTAAATATCATACAACATAAAGTGGCAGGGCCTGGATTTGAACCCCAGAGTTCAAAGTTATGTATCTCTAAATAACTCTAGTAGTCACATTATCAAAAATAATGTCTAAACATCCCATTTCCATGACATGTCTTTGCAAGGCTAGTACCTTGTTTTCCCTGACTCCAGAGTTTATGTCCTCAATCATTCAAATAGTCTCTACATCAAGGTGTTCGTGGTATAGTGGTGAGCATAGCGGCCTTCCAAATAGTCTACGTCTCAGAGTACTGGTTATTTAACATCTATCTTTTCTACGTGTTATAATATCATATTCATCATAATCACATGGTGGGGGGACTTTAAAATTACTGTCTTTCCACAAAAGTTTGTGCCTAAAATGCTGCCTGTTGATAGTGACTTGTTTATATTGAGCACATAATGTACTGAATGAGTAATAAGTAATTTTCAGATTGATTTATAACTGACTTCAAATCTTTTCCACTGCAACTAGCATATGTGTATTAAAGTGTATAGTGACAAGTATGAAAAGAGTGAGGTCATGTCCACGCACATGATTCAAAAGGAATGACTGCGTTTGGCTTTGTTAACCACACAACTCTATCAACAAAACTATTAACATACTTTAAATGAAGATATTACTTGACTAAGTGACAATACGTGAAATGTGCAAATGTGGTTTTAAAGACCTTTTATGCACTATACTTTTATTTTCATTAAAATGGGAACCGTTAAACAGCGTATATAATGTCTAGCTCCATTTACTAAACATATGCTGAAGCATTTTTATAAAAAATTCAATATTAAAAATTAAGTATTATTTTAAAGTATTTTGGTTCTAAAGTAAGTAACTATGGTTTCCAAAATATCCAGATTCTAATTGCATTAAAAACTTTCTAAGTCTTGGCAGTTACAATAACAGCAAGCACGTCAGAGCATTCCCATTTCATGAAGCTGTACGTGGAAGCCCTTGAAATTTATACCAGTGAAGCAACAGGAGTAACTATTTTCACTAAATATCTAAAGCAAGGCTCCAACTCGCACATGATGGAACACACTTGAGGGATCTAGTAAATGACTGGAATAACCGCGGCTGGGCCTGCACCGCTTTTGCTTTATGAAAATATGTTTCGTCTGATCTAATGCTATGTGCATTTCTTTCCAGAAAGTGAGCCATCACTTTTAGAGCTCAAGCTATTTAGCAGCGGTCCTGTGGTTGGCGGGTTTGTTTACCGAGGCTGCCAGTCGGAACGGCTGTATGGAAGCTACGTGTTTGGAGACCGTGATGGGTAAGCGTCCTGATCCCATAAATTGACATATTGAGTGACATATGCATTGATTAGGGGGCAGGCTGCCATTAAGTATTCAAGTGCGTGTCTCCCTTTGGGGCTCAGCTCTGGGACACACACAGATATCATTTATGTTTAGTTCCACTATCGTATGGTGGTCTAAAGAACTACCTAAGAGATGCTTTTTAAACATCCTTGATCATGTCCATAAAATAATTTTCTTTGTGTACAACACCACAAACATTAAATCTTAGAATAATATAATAAAATGATTGTAGCAACAGGTTTAAAATAAATCATACCTTGATGTTGAATCTTCATCAATTATAAAAAAAATAATAATAATTTTCTTTAGTACAGAGAAGTCCTCAGGACTTTTGAGATTATGTAAGCTCTGCCCTTCATCCTTACCAAAAATTTGCCATGATAATGAGTAGTTTGAAAACTGTGGTTTTATATGAGTTTATGAATATTTTAAAGACAATCTTGGAAGGCTGAGAATTTTTGCTTTTGATTTTGATTTTCAGGACTTTGGGCAAGTTGATTAGTCTCAAGAGGTAGGGATACTCCAAAATTAAATTTTGGTCTAAAATTAAGGTCATATTGTAGATAATTATAAGAAACTCTGTGATGAAACCCAAATTCAGAATCTTGTTTCCCAAGCCCCTGGCATTCAGGCACATGGCAGAGCTGATATGCTTGGGTCACTACAGGACTAGAAAAGTATACTGACTCCCTTACCTCCCCCTGCCCTCTCTCTGATTGATAGCTCAGCATGGAGTCTAGTGCTGGAGAGGAAGTATCCTTCTCTGGAGGAAGGGGCGGGCTTTTCTCAGACTCAGGTGCCCTGGGGGAACAAAATCGTAACTTTAAGTACTTTCTCCCCATCTGGGAATTTCACAGCATTCACACACATATTGGGCTATAATACTTTTCTCTTTAGAAGCCAGGCCTATGGCACAACAATTATTTATGGAGTTTTAGTTTAGACAACTGCTTGTGTGTGTGTGTGTGTGTTTTAAGCAACGGTGTGTTTTTACTGTAGGTTTGTGGTATGTTTGTGTTGCAGGAATTTCTTAACTCTTCAGCAAAGCCCTGTGACCAAGCAATGGCAAGAAAAACCGCTCTGTCTCGGCAACGGCGGTTCCTGTCGAGGCTACTTCTCAGGTCACATATTGGGATTTGGAGAAGATGAATTAGGTACCGCACAAACTTTTCTATTAAGTTCCCTTCTCATCCCTTTGCCTGGGGGTTTTGTTCTGCTCGGAAGAATAAACACCACCATTCTCATTCTCCTGTGTTGGAAATGTAACCTAGAGCAAAGATGACCTCCTGCAGAGATTTCAGATGGTCCAGTTATCTGTTGGGTTCTCTCAATAACCTTTCTGTAGGGGGCCTTTACATCTTATTTCCACTCCAGAAATATGTAAGTCAACAAAGCAGGAAAATGAGAGGCAGGAACAAAAGGAGAACTTTTGAATCCCAAAGAGAGAGGGAAATTTTAAATGCCTACTGATATTTTTGATGCATCTAAGTCATTTGTTTAGATTCTCTATCTGAAAACCTTCCCATTTATTCATGCCTCTTGGAATAAATTAAAAGTTTGTTGCAATCCAAATTTCACTTATCCTCTATTTCCTAATTTTCATTTTGTGTCCATTGGGATGTAAAATTTGTGCAAAATAATCTGAGTTTATAGATCTGCTTTGCAACAGAATGGATATTATCTTCTTGTTGATGATCTATGGAATCAAATACAATTTATTTGTTGGTATCTATAATAAAAGCCTAAGCAATAGTTATGGTGGAACGACCAGAACAGCCAGTCTCTATGATGTGCACTAACCACCAGGAAGCAGATGCTCAGTGCAGGAGCTGCCCCCAGGTGGTCAGTGTGCTCCCACTGGGGGAGTACCACTCAGGCAGAAGCCGGGCTCATGGCTGGTGAGCGCAGTGATGGTGGTGGGAGCTTCTCCTGCCTCCACGGCAGTGCTAAAGAAGGAGCAGCTAGCTGAGCGGTCAGAAGCAGTGAACAAGCAGGCAGTAAGGAGCGAGGCGTCCCAGACTGTGAAAGGGATATCCAACTGCCAGCTTAGGTCTGCTCCCTAAGGGGAGCAGTCTAAACTGGTAGGCAGACACCCCCAGAGGGGTTCCAGACTGCAACAGGGTGCAGGCTGGGCTGAGGGGACCCTCCTCTCCCCCTCCCACCGTGCATGAATTTTGTGAACCGGACCTCTAGTATCTCTATTGTGTCTGCCAAAAAAAAGTTAAAACTGGAATGTGATCAAAGAGTGGAAATGCCATTAATTTTAAATTTTAGAGATAAATGTCACTTTTATAACACTTCCCTTTAAAGAAAGATGACAACTATGCCCCCTTTAACATCAGAGATGAATTTCTCAGTGTTAAGAAAGAGTTGTGTTTCCCATTGAAATCAGAATATTTTCTCTAAAAGTACAGATTTGGTTTTCCTGCAAGAAGGATTAGTTAGAAATCATTCCATGTCATTTCCTTACAGTAGGTTAACAAGGAACTCAGACAAGATTCCTCAAACACATAACACATATTTCAGAGCCACAGGAATATAATGATTCAAAGAAGAGAAATCCAATCTGTCCTTTTCTTGTTCCAGCATTGGAAGCATTTTACAATTAATTTTCCCTTGATATTATCCTTCCCCATTTATAGGACCCAGAAAGATACCCTTTTTCTCTTAAATTATCTGTAATGTAATTTATATTTCACTGGCCAACTCTTATTTGAAAATACAAATTAGGATTAACTTGCTCGTGCCAGAGTTAGAGATGAATATTTAGATGCTGTGACTGAATCGTTTAGATTTCCCCAGACCTTCCTACAAATGATTCACCCTCAGTCATCCTCTTAGCGGCAGCATCACTGGTTAAAATATCCAACTGTCTGTCTACACTTAATACTATGTTGGGAGCAGAACCAATAAATAAAACATGCACAATCCTTCCTTCTCCAAAGCTATAATGTTGTGTATATTTTATAATTAAAAATACACTTTCTCTGAATATTGATTTAATGTGAAACTAGACTTAATTAAGAGAAATTTAAGGAAATGAGTAAGTTTTGGAATATTTGAAAAAAAACTATTAAAAGTCTGTTTTTCCTATGTAGTTTTTTAAAAAATAATATTTGTTGATTTCAGAGAGGAAGAGAGAGATAGAAACATCAATGATGAGAGAGAATAACTGATTGGCTGCCTCCTGCATGTCCTACACTAGGGATCAACCCACAAGTTAGGCATGTGCCCTGACAAGGAATCAAACCTTGACCTCCTGGTTCATAGGTAGATGCTCAAACACTGAGCCACACTGGCTGGGCCTATGTGTGGGGTTTTTTAAACTATAAAACCAGGATGGGTTTGTAGGAAGAATCAAATGAGGTAAACTATTTAAAGAACTTGAAAGATAAATGTTAATTTTTTACTTATATTCCTTTGCTTTTTAACTTCATTTTTAGTTTCTCTGTTGTGTGTAAGTTTTAAGCGTAAACCATGTCACGTCCATTTCAGTGTTTTCTTAATACGCAATAAATAGAGGGGAATAGAGAAGTATAGAGTAAATTAAGAACTATCTCATGAATGAGAACCAAATATAAGTCTTAAAGCCTTATAAACATGTAATCATAAGTATAGCTTCTAACTCCCTATTTGTGTTATCCACTCTGAATGAACACTGAATTACATGGCGGTACTGGTAATAAACAAGAGTGGTTCTCTCTGGACAGGGTCTGCTGTCTGTTGTGTTTCACCATAATGAACACAGCCTAGCATCACAAGTTAGGGAGGCAGAGTTGGGATTGAGCCTCAGGGTCTCTCTCTCCTTCTGTCTTTCCAAATTTTTATTTGTATTGTTTAAAAAGCTAAACATTAAAAAGGTGCGAGTACCCCAATTCCATCTAGCCTCAAATTATCAATTAACAGTGACAACAGGGTAATCAAACCTTTCAGTCTTGGGCAGAACAAATCAAGATAAAACTTGCCATTCAACACTCATTCTACAAATACATTCTGTGCAAAGCTCTGTTCTAGGTTTTGTGGATTTAAAAAAATCGAAACCGTTGTCATGAAATCCATATTCTAAAAATATATACTGTACGTCAATTGGTAATAAGTGCTTAGGAGGAAAATCTAGTTGTGAAGAAGGATACAGATTGATGGGGGTTGGGACAAGTGCAATTTTAAATAGTATAGTCAAGAAAGATGAGGTTTAAGCACAGACTTAAAGGAGGGAGGGGGAGGGGACCCACCGAGGAGCTACTGAAAGACAGGAACCTGAGGCAGGAGCCTGGGACAGGAGCCTGCCTTGTGTGGTCAAAGCCAAGAGGCCAGTGAATCTAGAAAGAAGTGAGTAAGGGGCAAAGCATTGCAAATGAGGCAGAACAATAAGGGGCGAAGGGAGACAGCACAGGCCACTGTCAGAACTTGGCTTTGCTCTGAGAGAGATCAGAAGCCATTGGAGGCTATCGAAACGAGTGTGATCCAATTCATGGGATCTAACTTACTTGACAAGAATCACTGTGGCTGGTATGTTGAGAGAAGACACAGAAGGACAAGGATAGAAGCAGGGTGATCGGTTAAGAGGCTGTTGCCAAAATCAGGGTGCGAAATTAATAGAAATTAATAGCTGCCTGCACGGGAGTAACAATGGAATGCGGAGAGAAGTGGGGGGAATCTGGGTGCGATGTGAAGGCAGACGTGTGAGACTCTCATAGATTTTAGGCAGGTGATCTTCCTGGGGAGGGGGGGGTGTAAGGGTGGGGGTGTGTGCATACATGGGAACACACACACACACATACACATGTATAAATACATTTACTGTGGAATAATTTATTGTATTTCTCTCTGCATAGGGGAAATTTACATTCTATCAAGTAGCAAAAGCATGACCCAGACTCACAATGGAAAACTCTACAAAATTATAGATCCCAAAAGGTAAGATTTCTTTTTGCATTCCTTTGAGTCAAGAAATATTCTTCTCCACATTATTCTAGCGCGTTCAAATTAGTGATGGGCAAATTACATTGAGCAAATGAGAAAGATGACTGCGTCTGCCCTGTGCCCGTGCCACGGTTGTCCTGAGAGGACCCTCGGCCCCAGTGGGTGAGAGCTAGGCTGGACTAGGCTGAAACTCAAGAGCCTTGTTACTATCACACCTTCAGGTCGTTCTTGTTGCACGGGAGCAGCGTTATGTGTGTGGAATGAGTCCTCAGTTAAATGTGAGGAAGACCCAGATGTACAAGGAAGTGGCTTCAGCTCTCCTGGGGAAAACAATGACACCCCCTCACACACACACACACACACACACATACCCGCTCCTTGTCTTTTGAGGAAACCAGAATACATGCTGGCAGACATTGCAGCTGCTCCCTGTGATTTCTGATAGGCAATCAGGGGAAGTTACTTTGGCAGTTCAACATATGAGCCTCATTTCAAAACTCCCTGGAAGTTCACAGCTCGCATGCAGGCTTCTGTGACTAAACAAACGAGAACTAAAAAACGTGCTTTGTTATTTACCTCAGCAAAGAGGAGGCTTGAATGTTTTAATCCTTTGAGGAGTATATGTATTCCTGCCCTGCTCCTCTCCAACCACCGATCAACACACACACACACACACACACACACACACACACACACACACGGTGTTCAAATTATCTTGAATCACAATTAGTCAGTCGTTGATGTCATGGATAAAATTGGACTATCAGAAGCTGCTAAAAGTATATACCGTCAAATAGAAATTAGTCACAAGTTTGGAAACAACTATCACAGAACCTAAGCACCCTCACAAGCACGGCCATTGTTGGGCACCAGTAGTCACGGGAGCCCCGCTGGCCCCCGTGATGAGCTTCACATTAGCTCTCTGCTAACTTATCTTCATAAGCCCATTTACAAGCTTAAACTCCTGGGTTCCAAGCCTTTTAGAAGAACAAGTTCTAATAACCTGAAACGTTTACCAAAAGCAGTAATGTAGCTCTAGTTTAAAAATATTTTCCCAAGTTGTAAATCGTGTATGTTTTTCTGAAAAAAAGTCACTAACAAAATGGAGGTTCCTGCCCTTGTACCACAAAGCACTGTCTTTCCTGAGGCAGTTCAGAACCAAAAGGAGAATACTCAGTTCTAAACTGTCGGTCCGAAGTACCCCATCCAGGCATCGGTCCCTCGGCGATAGCATCCCTTCGCTGCCTAAGGAACACGTTTGCTTTCACAGTGAGACAAGGACCTGCTGTGCCCCGCGGGGCAGGGGGGTGGGGGGGGTGTTCTTTTCCTCCTTGAATGTGAAGCCAGTGTTCTCTTTGTGGAAAGCAAAGTCATGAATGAAAAAAATGTCAGATACCACAGTAACTGTTGAAGTTGGCGCTGTGAAGAACGGAATCCAAACTCATGTTAATTCATAAAATACCAGCATCCTAATGATTTCATAATGAGGCCTGGGGGTTTCACTCAGATCTAACGCTCACCATTCGTTTCAAAATAGCCATTGTTATTCCATTACGTTTGTCAAAGTTGGCCTGCTTTTGCAAGCTTCCTGGTAGTGGTGTAATGAATTCTCCCTCCTTCTCCTCCTCCTCCTCCTCCGGAAAATCTTTCTCTCTTCATCTGGATTGTTTAGTCTGTTGGTGGTGCACGGAGGTGAATTTTACACCTTCAACCCATTATTAGTGTCTAATTACCAGGGTTGCCATGAGGGACCTTGGCTTTGTGATCTGAGGGCCCCCTCTCATAGGGTGGTCTCCGAGTGACATACCTGAAAGGCCTGACTTCTCATTATGGTGCCTGTTTCTGGTGAGTCGTGTCATGTGTGGGGCCAGGGTTAAGATGTGTGTTTGGTTTTCAGAAGGCTGGGGGAGTAACAGAGCCCCAAAGACACGGTCCTTGTACACAGGCAGAGGCATACATTTCAAAATCAAACTGACTGTAAGAAAACAAATGTTTTCATAAACATTTGTTGGGAGCCTCAATCTGTTTTGATTTGGATGCCAACGTTTATTATTACAGTATTTCGGCCTAGATGAATTGAATTTCTATATAAGTAGACACTTTCGTGTATGTGAGCGGGATTATTTTGCAAACACAAGCTAATTACTGGCCTTGCAGTGTTCAGAGTATCTGCTTCAAAGCAAAAGTGTTTTTCTAAAACTTTTGAGGGAGAAAGAAAGAAAGAAGGCCTCATCAACTGGAAAAACAATATATAGACTTTTTTTGTCGTATCCCTAATCCATCTCCAATTAAAATCTTAGGTTAACTCTAGTCTGTGGAGGAGTCCCAGATTTGTAATGTTTGCAGAATATCTTTCAAACATGAATTGACTCCTGGCCCTGGAAGAGAGAAACAACAAATTATAAAAATTTTATATTCTATATTAGATGTCACAGAAGTCACTTTCTTACCATAGGATTTTTTTCTACTTTTTCCTACACACACACACACACACACACACACACACACAGTCACTCACATTCAAGAAAGATGAGGGAGTTTATAAACCATTTGTAATATTCTTAAGTCCCTTTGACAAGAGCAGGCAAACTTCCCTCAGGACAATGTGGTCTGAGGCTGTATGTTACACAGTCATGTACATAAGTGCAAAATCATGTGCAGTGGGCGGCCTTCTCAGAAGAGGATGGTAAGATAACCTCTTATAAACATCAAGTGCTGCCCTAGCTGGTTTGGCTCAGTGGATAGAGTGTCAGCCTATGGACTGAAGGGTCCCAGGTTCGGTTCCAGTCAAGGGCACAGACCTTTGTTGCAGGCTTGATCCCCAGCCCTGGTCAGGGCATGTGCAGGAGGCAAGCAGTTGATGTGTCTCTCTCACATAAATGTTTCTCTCTGTGTGTCTCTCCCCCTTCCTTTCTCTCTCTCTCTCTCTCTCTCTCTCTCTCTCTCTCTCTCTCTCTCTAAAAATCAATGGAACAATATCCTTGGGTGAGGATTTAAAAAAATCAAATGCCATTATTTATCACGAAAGAAACTTCAGTGAGAACACAACCAGGTTTCTCTAAGGCTTCGCTAGAACTCTGGAGTCGTTTAAGGACGAAGCAAATCATTTTGCCTCGGTGTTAGTGTCCTCCGAGTGGAGCATTACATCTCGTGGTGGAGTTGCATTAGGATCAAGTCCACACCAATCACTTGCTGGGCCCACGCACTGGGTCCCCCAAAGTCCGTAGTAGGGGTTCTGCATGCCTTATCTGGGAGCTCTTTCAGCCAGCGGTTCCAGAAAAGGATGGTAAGATTCCAACCCAGTGAGCACGAGACCTGGGCCACAATTCGAGTTTCACATAGTAGTGCCCCCTGGGACTGGCCGAGAGCAGCAGCAGGTCTAGCCGATAGGACAGAGAGTCCACTGGGCTTGTCTCTGACTCTTCCTTAGTGTGGGCCCTGGGCTAAGTGGGTTCCCTAGGTGTGTGTCCCTTCACCTTTGCTATAGTCCTGAGTTCACGCTGCCCTACACCCTTTCTGCAGAGAGCTATGGAGGTCATTACATACTAGATTTAAAACATTAAACTCTGAGTATTATTGGTATTCATTCCATGCACTGAGGAATTATTTTCAGGTGATCTCTCAACGTTTAAGTTTGTGTTAGTCCCAAAGTTAGGGTAAAGGTGTCCATGGAGCTGTAAAGAGCTCTTCGTACCTAATTTTCAAATATCCAAAGCATGCCTTGGATGCTTGCTCTTTATGAAACCTTTTCAAGGTCAAACAGTGCTCCTGGGGTGTAGAAACTAGAGAATTCCAAAAAGAGTTATGCATTTTCCAAGCTTTATTATGTGTGTGTGTTTTTGTTGTTGTTTTTTTGTTGGGTTTTTTGCACTTTTGACAAAGGTTCTTTCATTTTTGTTTCAGATGAAGTAAAGCAAATGACTTTTTTTAAATTTTGAAACATTTCTGGGGTTCTTTCTCCAGGAATTTACATAACAAAATCATTCTTAATCATGTTGATTTAATTACCATGTACCCAGTCGTGCTGTATTTTAACATACTGCTTATCTGCTACCCAACCAAGTCCCACAGACCGTTCCCTTAAGGGGTCTATAAATGAACAATGCAAATTCCAGGCTTGAGAGGTCATTTTACAGAAACGCTGCACCTCAGACTCCTGTGTGACCAATATCAAAACTTGCTCCTCTTGCCGCCTCCCTACCGCTCCCCTCCACGGCCCCACTTACTGCCCGCTGTTTATTTTCTTAAAATATCTTCATCCTACTCTTTATTACACTGGATGCTGAAGAGTGCTTTTTTCCAAAAAAAAAAAAATCACTTCATAAGAGGAAATCGGTTCTGTTTATCCTCTGCATATGTCTCAGGGAGCCGGCAGGCAGCTCTGCCATCCCAAAGAAAGTCATGCATAATAGAGAGGCTTTAGCCCAATAAGCCAGTCTAGTCCCAATTCATCAGTCAAAGTTTTATGCAAGTGGCCCCCCTAGGTTGATAAATCCCCACAGTGCCTGTTGACCCAGCTGCCAAGCCTCTTGCTGCAGGCGGTGTTTTCATGGCCACCCTGACAGTAATACAAACTGTTTAGCAGCTCCATTGACCTTTCAGCTATTAACAGGGACACAGGCTCCGCTAGGGACTAGTTTTCAAACATGACAGAATTTCTTAACACTAGAGGTCATGAACAAGTATATGCCCTATAAAAATCCATTCAGCATGGTGGATTTGAAACCCAAAAGACAAGGAAGCATGTCCCACAGTTTGGCTATCCTTATTTTGTTACATATCCAATAACTAAAAAGTGGATTTATCTGCCAGGGTGTATTTTTACCCTTAATGTGCTACATTTTATGTTGTGATGCACAATATCTTTTTAACCAACAAATCCCTTTTAAGCCGTAAGGCAGCCTCTGAAGTTTTAAAGAAACATTACCAAAAAAATGGGGTGAGAGCAAAGTCAAAATTTCTAATGAATGGATAAGGATGCATACATAATATATGGCAAGAGCCTAAGCATAACTGGAATTTTATTCATACTTTACCAAGATTTGCTTATGGTTGTTTTTTTTTAATTGTTTGAAGCATTTGCTTATGTTTCTGAATAAACTATACTTAGGGAATCCCTACAATGCTATGTGAAACCATCACAAGTTTCAAAGTGAATAGAAAACATTACGTAATAATTTAAGGAAAGAAATATCTACATGACCATGTTATTTTTAAATGGTTATATAATTCTTCTTATATGTATATCTTATTTCCTGGAGACATGATCCATGACCACAGCATTCAAAGGAATTTTCTGCTTTGTACTATGTAGAATGCTCTTTCTTAAATTACCAAATTTAAATGTTAGAATACCAGCTCCTAGAGTAATTATGTAGATTGCTATGAAAACTTGAATTACCACTTATAAATGGTATTTGTAAGAGAGCATAAAATGGAGAATATGAACAGAGAAGAACATATTCTTTAAGATGACACTCCTTTGTTAAGAGTCAAAACTCATAAAAACTTGGAATTCCCACATTTCTCCCCTGCCTGGAATGATGGTAGATGACTAAACCTTCTGAATGCCTTATACTTCTATTGCAAAGCAATGTGTCACCAGATATTGTCTTACTTGAGATAAAGGCAGATTTAATCTTGCATAAAACAGCCACATACATTTGTAAAGAGGTGTTTTCTAGAGGAAGGTATAATTTTTAAAGAAAAAATAACTGCATATTATCATTTTCTCACTAACCTATTTTAGTTGGGTTTTAAAAGTCTGTTGTTTAAATGACTTGTTTTTATCGATATTGACAAATTAATCAAAAAGTGTAACATCAAAATTTGGGAATTTATCTTCATGGAGTTTATATATCAGAAAAAAGTATTTGAGAAAGTTCCTACTAGATGCATTCAGTTCAATTTAACAAACATACATTGAATGCCTATATTTTCCTAGCACCAATGAATGTTAAGTAGTTGAAGGAGATAAAATACTTTGGTGGCTTAAATGTCATCTTTCTATACCATCCTTCAATCCTAAGCTAATTACTGCCTCCTCTGTATTCCTGTGTTACTTCATTTATGCCGTATCGCAACCAAGATCATACCGATTTAGTCTGCGTTTGCTTGTCTGTCTTCTTCTCGTGGTTTGTCCATGAGGATCAGGATTCTGTTTTGTTTGTATCTTATCCCCGTGAAGAGCACAGTATTTGCCGGAGTAATGACTGGACTTGAAGAGGTTTGAATATGTAGCTTTTGTCCTCAAAGCTTTATTCCAATTGGGAAGAGAAAAGGAGAGGATAATCTTTTCCTTAAGAGAAGTGAAGTTCTGTAAGAAACGGGCTATGTTTTATGTAATTTTGAGTTAAGGTATTCCCAATAGACTAACAGTTTAAAAGAGAGGATTTATGGGACATGCCAAGTGAGGAATGTTAGTTGTCAACTTTATAAAGGAAGAAAAAGATGATTTTTCCAGGTATTTAAATTTTAAAAAGGGAATCATAATATTTATTTATATGACAACCACACCATCTTATATAAGCTAAAGTAAACAAGCCCAAATATGAAATATTTTCATCCATCGGTAGATAAGTATTTACTAAATCTTAGGCAGAAAAACAAATTAGAATTCTGCCCGTAAGCTCTATAATCCAAATATATGGTGAAAAATAGTCAAAGCATCTAATTGGAGGGTCAGTGTGGAAACAAGGCTCAGATACCCACCCTGAAAAACTGCACTTCAGAACTGGACCCCTGTTCTCCATCTGCCTTCCTTTCCTCGGCAAATTCCCATGGGAATCAATTCCCTTGAACCCTGCCTCAAACAGTCACCATCTTCTAATTGTTGTCCTTTAACCAGAGCCACTTGCATTCTTGATCTAAACGGTGTCTTCTCTCTAGACTCAGCTGCTTGGACATAAGCCCTACTGTTGAGTAGTACATGAGCTGTGTGTCTCTATGTTTTGCATGACATACAGAATGTAATATATTTTTTATACGTTCTACTTCTGGGTCTCTTTTTTTGAATGTGTCAGAAAAAGGGTCAACAAGTGAATAACAAGTGGACCTGAATAACGGAATTCTAGTTACCAGGGAAATTTGAACAACACTGCTTACTGAGTGCCACCTGGCAAAAGATGGTGGCCTATGACTCAGAAGAACTTCCTGGCTACCAAACAAATGGCTCTACTGATGGTCAAAGACACTGCCATTGTCTCACAGAGAAAGACTTTTAGTTGAGGAAGACAGGGAGCAGATTTGAACGAGTCAACCACAATAAGAAAAAGTCAGCGATGGTGCTCTCCCTTTCCTAGGCATAATCTTTTCATACTTTCTCCACCTTATCCAGCCCTGCCCCGGGTCCCCAAAAGACACCGTTGGGAAACAAATGGACAATATCCGTTAATGTTTTCTGAGTAAAAATATGCTCAGTCCACGGAATGCCTTAGGAAGCTTTCTAGAAATTGATCATTTCTAGATTTAAATAAGGATTTTTTTTGAATTGTCATGTTAGTTGTAAAGCACAGTCGTTTCAACTCAGATTGGGACTTTTACTGGAGTGAAGAGCTAGAGAAGACACTATATATTTTTAATATGATCTTGAGTCATTGTAGAGACAGCCTGAGGTCAGCCTCCAAATTATTATTGCCGTTCACAGTGCCCACAGGGGCATAACAAACAACCTATCTCAGGAACAGGAATCTAAAGGGCCTAATTATTTGCTTCTCTCAGAAAGCTACCTCATTACCTCTGGTGGTTGTGACCTATAATTACCACTTTCTTTGATATGCTACTGAAGGAGTCTCACCTCTTTGGCTGTCCTGATGATGGCCATTTGACTGGTGATGGTGCGTTTATTTACATTCCTTAACCCAAAAGAGCTTTCTCATCACGCGGGGCCACAGGTAACAGTTCCTGATGAGAGAAGTGTACCACCACATGTCTTTCCCCAAAGGTGATTAGACAGGGAGTAGTTAATTGTGATCATGGTTCCAGCCTGACTCAGCTTGAAAGCCTCTTCTTTCAAAAGCAGTGAAAACCATAAAAATCTTCAGAAGGCATCCTGATCCCTCTCTGAACGATGGCAGTTATAGAGCAATTAAAAGAAAATCTATGACTTTTTACTCAGCAGATAAGATGTTTCTCTTTGCTACCAATAGCATTCGTTTCCTTCATAGCAGAATAAAATTAAACATTTTAAAATGTATATCTACACATTCATATATATCATATATATATCTATACATTCATATATATATATATATATATATATATATATAAAATTCTTTGAATAAAGACTTGAAATTTTGAGTCAGTAGGACACACACTCTTACACATACATAGTGCAATATCCTTTCCAAAAAAGTTAGCCTAAAAATGTCTCAAAATAAATGTAAAATTTAAACAAAAATGGATTCCCAAGCTTTTTAGGCTATAATAATTTATTTTACTGAATACCCTTAGCCTTGTTATTATGAAAAATATTCCAATAACAGGTGAAATGTATCTCAGATACTACAAAAAATTTTTGTAGATCTGAAAAAAAATGTTAATGTCTATACATTTATATTGTTAAAGTTGTCTTAGCCAGCAAATGTAAAATATTACTATAGCAAAATTATATTTTAATCAATGAATTTTGATCATGATGAAGTTTCTTACAATGTTTGCTAACGTCCTCTTTCGTTCAAACTGCCTAGTTTGTTTCCTCTCTGGTGTGTATTTTCTATTCCTAGAAAGTTGTCCAAAAAAAAAAAGTTGTCCATCTTTCAGAGTCACTTAAAAGAAAGGTCTGCTTAGAAAGCTAGAGATGTACTTTGTGAGCTACAAAATCACTGGATTTCATTCCAATATTGATTTCCAACCAATTACCATCTTTTGTTTCAGACCTCTAGTGCCCGAGGAGTGCCGAGCAGTGGTCCAGCCAGCCCAGATGCTGACTTCCGAATGCTCCCGGCTCTGTCGGAACGGCTACTGTACCCCCACGGGGGTGTGCTGCTGCAGCCCAGGGTGGGAGGGCGACTTCTGCAGAATCGGTCAGTACTGCCATTGCCCCAGTGGGAGACTGGGCAGGGGACAGTCCTCGGGAACTCAAGAACTTAGCACCAGGTCATTCCTTCTTGCATTATGGAGTGCTCAACATTCAGCCATTTCCAATAATGTTAATGCTCACGCTGCTCCTGAACTAGCTAATGAAAGCTTTGCCCTTTTCCCAACGTGAACATTTCCCATATATAAATTAGTCATAAACATAAAAGGCTTTTAAATAATTGCATCCTTCCCAAAAGTAAAAAATTAAAAACAAATCATCTCCATAGGCTCCCAGTCCTGGGTTTGAGATTTCCCACCGGCCAAGGACTTGGTGTCTGCAGAACCCCTCTCCCAGTGTCAGCATTTTCCAGGCGTTCCATAAATGCCTCTCGAGTTTAACTGTTCGCTTTCTGGCTATGGTGCACTAAAAACAGCATTCTTCTGTGGGCATTATTAACTAAGAGGGGGAAACACAGTTACCTAAGGGCATATATGAGATGTTTAAACCCTTTTGGCCACTCCTTTGTGAGCCATCAACTCGGTGTGCAGATGCTCAGAGAGAGAGAGCAAAGGAGGTTTATTCCAGAGTTCCTCTAGCCTTTAACAAGGGATTTCCTCAGTTACATGCCAGGATGTTCAAATCCTACTTGGTGTGAAGTGAGAAAATGACATAACTTTAGATCCTGAGTTTAAGATATATATGTTGAAAATGCATTTTCAGAATAAATATGTTTCCTCTTTCTTTGTGTCTATATCAGATGAGGAGTGTTAACTAAACCTATTGTGGTAGTCATTTCACAATCCATGCAAATCAAAGCATCATGCTGTACACTTTAAACTTATACAGTGGTGTCTGTCAATTATTTCTCAATAAAACTGGGGAAAAGATTGCCATACGGATAAAAAAATGCATTTCCAACAACCAGCATATATATATTACATCCAATAAAAATTTTAACCTCTGCTGTTTTAAGTATTAAAGTATCTCTTGCCAATGAAAATTAAAATCTCCATTCTTAATTCATAAATGTTAATTCTTTTCTTTACCATAAACATGTATTTTTTCAGAAAAATTACAACTATCATGTGTCTACTTTGTATATTGTATGACAAAAAGTAGCCAATATTTAAAGTTACATATATAGCCTACATTTTAAGCTTAAATTGTTTCAGCACTAATAACATTTCATGGTTGATTAATACTATAGTTACTATACTATCAGTGTTCAAATGCACTAATATTCTAATTTCTGAGACTATATCTCTCCTCTACTCCCTCTGACTCCTGACAATATATATTCTATCATCCTCCTCTATATTGTGTCCATTCTGTTTTATTCCTTACTTTGCATTTTGCATAACATCTCAAACTACTAGATCACAAGTATTTATTGAGTGCCTTTCAGCAATAGGATGTTTAAAATGGTGACAAATTATTTTGAATATGGATGACATTAAACATATACCAAAATAGGTAATAATAATAATAATAATAAGTGATATAAATTAAAATTTATATTTTAGAGCTATTTTAGAGCTAAATATAGAGATATTTTTGAGCTAACACTGAGATTTATTTCGATAAAGCACTTTAATCTTTCCAGTAAATCAATTAAAATAATTTAAACATATAAGATAAACCAGAACCATTTCATAAAATTAAACCATTTGTGATATTTGTGACCTAAGCAAGAATTTTATTCCTATACTCACATAGTTCACTCATCTCCCACAAATTTAAGAGAGAACCATCTATTTCCTTTTTGTTCTTTTCCATGTGTCAACCACAGACCCCCTTTTTATTACTGCGTTGCAAAGGTTAAAAAGACCCTGTCCCCTCAAAGTATAAGGAAATGTATTCACGGAATTTGATTCTGCCAACAGGGCTGTACCTCCAAGATTTATCCTATCAGCCAAAGGCAATTAAGTCATATACCAAATTTTCTCTCTCCATCTCATTTTAGCAGTAAGTCTTTACATTCCCACCAATACTGCAGTGCTAACAATCCTTTTATGGAGAGATTCTGTGCTGTAGAGTAGCCCTGAAAAAGATTGCTAAGAACATCTTTCACTGGCCAACTGCACTGAGCGGGGAAGGACCTTCCATGTGTGCTGGGAGCAGCATATGCTGGTATCTCCTAGGAGCCATGAGGAGGGGTCCTAGGAAGTTCAGGTGCTCTCTACTCCATCAAAACCAGGACTGACACCTGGCCATCCCTTCATGTTGTTCGGAGATACTCAAGCCATGGCCTCTCTCGTGGGCCAGGCCCTTCCCACGCTGAGGTCCTCCCCGGGGGAGTGGGAACATAGCATTACATGGAAATGCCCTAGTGGGGCCGAGCCTTGCAAAGAACTGGAGTCCTTGTTTCGAAGAGTCCATTTTGCAAGGGATATAAAAAATTGTTTCCCATGATCTTTGATTTCCTGGCCAATGTCTCCCATTCTCTGCTGAGGCCTGGTCCCCCCAAATAACTATGTATTTGAAAGCATCCTTCCCTTCTTGTCTGTATTATCTTTTGGATTATTTTGTGACCGGCCTCCTCCTCCTCTCCCTCCCTTCCCTTCCTCATCGACTGTTTGTGCTCTTTCTGACATACACGGTGACATGAGTGTGATTGTATTGCTCTTTTCTTTTCCTCCCAGCAAAATGTGAGCCAGCCTGTCGGCATGGAGGCGTCTGTGTTAGACCCAACAAGTGCCTCTGTAAAAAGGGTTACCTTGGTCCTCAGTGTGAACAAGTGGACAGAAACATCCGCAGAGTCACCAGGGCAGGTATTCTTGATCAGATCATTGACATGACATCTTATTTGCTGGATCTAACAAGTTACATTGTATAGTGTCTGGGACTGTTTTGACTCTTCCTTTACCAATGGGCATTTATTTTTCATCCTGTCATTAAAAAGAAAGACTGCTATCCTGTGATTTCATTTTCTTTTATTAATTTAAAAAATAGTTTCCAGAAATGTGCAGATTCTGTGTGTGTATGTTGGCACGTTTGTTCACATACGCACGTACACGCACACACACACACTCCCAACCCCTATATGTGTGGTTGCATAACAGATGGGTTTTTTAAATATATATATATTTCCTTGTGTGGAGTAATTTACACAGAAATTCCATTGTAAATTGATAACGGGATTTTTATGTTACCAGAAGAGATTATTTGACTTCCCAGGAATTTTCTGTCTGTAATAACTAAAGTCAACTATAATGGAGTTTTGAACCATTACTGTGCAATCTGATGGATCTAATAAAAAAAGGCAATATTTTTATATTAAAGGACAATAATGTGAGAATGTTTCAGAACTCCCTGATGAATTTCTAAACGGGCAACTTGATTTAAAATTGTAATCTCCATTTCTATCATTGTATCCAATTACAGAATGTTATGCACTTACCTTTTTATTGGCAGAGAAATCTGGTTACTCTAGCTTAATATCAAGATTGTTCTCAAGTGTTTTATAATTAAATCATAACAGCATATTCTAAAACCAATCTTCCTAAAAGGTCTGCTTTTATTGTATATTTTATTTAACAATAGGCACTGGGTTTGTGTTACATATTTATATTTTTTATTTTATTTTTATAATATAGACATCACCTAGATGAAACACCTTTACCCTGTCCTGTAAAATACTAAAGTTACATTTTTCACCACCTTAATTGGAAAGAAGGGGAGTGAGAAAGCAAACAGTCTTAAATGTGCTGTGGATCTAACCTAGCAATGTGTCCTTGTGCCAACATGTAATCCTTAACGACGGATGAAAAAGCAAGAAAACAGCCAATCCTTATAAAATGCCAGCATTAAACATTTGTAAAGTGCTTTTCACCGTAGCAAGACTGTCAGTGTATGTGATTAGAGCGTAACAGATTGCACATCAACCCAACCTCACTGGAGAAGAGCTCACTCGCTTTTAAACAAATCCTGGCTGTGTAAGCTGTCACTTGTACAAATTTTTCATAGAATCATTCTTGCCAAATATGACTTTTCATGTATATGTTCCTCAAGATCTCAAATGAAATTCCTCTTTGGTTAATGTATGAATAAATTTCTGTAAATGTTCTATTCAGGTTTTCAAAGAAATGCTATGTTCTCACTCACAACTGCAGAAAAGTCGGATAGACATTTTTCTTAATGGTTTCAAGGCCAGCTCCCCCCCCATGTCTGGATTATAACAAAATTATAAGGCCTCTTTGCACTACTGAAAAAGAACACCTCCCCGTGACACACGCACACCCACCGCAGTCTGCCCTCCAGCAAACAGCCTAAACCAGAGAGTAGTATAGACTGTGCAGCGCAGGCTGACTTTCCAAACCGCTCCTTCCTTTCAGGAATAGGAACCTCAATGAAAAAAGAATAAAAATCTTGTAAACTAGTATTTCTCTATTGATTTAAGGCGGGAAGAGTTGCAATGGAAGCACAGTGAGCGTGTATACAGAGACCACACTGTGGAAAGATTGGTTAAGCACACTGCTCTTGTCTTCCATATATGATTACTTAAGTTTCAAGTGACCTCATGCCAAATGGAAATGGGTTGAGAAATCTTGGTTCAGTGCTTAGGGGACAATGGCCTGCATTAAAAAGTGCATGCATAATTTTGCACAATTTAGATTCAATGGACAGTCTATTCAAAGAAGTTTCAGAATTAAATGAGCATGGAGACCAAATTGCCCTCTTACCCCAGAAAAGGGGTGGTCCCTTCTAGTCACACTAAGACTTCATTGGCCCAACAGTGTGACAAATCTTGCAATGAACCCTGCAGTAGCCTGCATCTGTAGGTTAATAGCAGTCTTTTGTCTCCGTTGCTTTCTCTTCATCGCCCTTTTACTGAATTCCATCACAGAAAGTTTTACAATTAAAAAAAAAAATGTCCTGACAACCATTTTTGTAAATGGACCTTACCATCTAATCGTCCCTCATTCAACGTGGTGACATTAACAAAATGTGAACTTTTTGTGAGGGAGCCAGCTGTCTAAATCTGTCAAATTGTGCAGTTTTATTACACATTCTCCCAGTCATAGTTTCACTGAAAACAATAAGAATACTGCTATATATTCAGGGAAATCTGAAAAATCCAGTGTTTCTTCTTACATCCTGAATCTTTCCATCTCTTCCAAAATAATATTTCCCATAGACAAGGTATTATATTGTCATTAGTTCTCCTACTTAAAAATATCTATATTAAGTTGAACAGACCCCGGTTTTTTATACAGTCCTTTCCTAAGTGGAAGATGACTTAGTAAAACATATAGACCCCAGGTGTCATTGCTTTTTCTATTGTGAGTCATTAGAATGAAAGACCACAATCTTCTAAAAAGAAGGTAACAAGATCTGTGGACATCATACCCAAGCAAAGAAAGGAAACTCATTGGAGTCATTGCTTTCGGTTCTTAGGAGAGACATAAACAGCAATGGTGATGGATGCCTACAGATCTTATTTTATTTTTTATGTATTTTTTGTTGATTTTTGAGAGGAAGGGAGAAGATAGATAGATAGGAACATAGATGAGAAAAAGAGGCACAGGTCAGCTGTCTCTGACTTACCCCTCACTGGGGATTGAGTCCGCAATCCAGACATGTGCCCTGACCAGGAATCGAACCAAGAACCTCTTGGTTCATGGGTAGATGATCAACCACTAAGCAACATGAGCTGGACAAGGATGGCTATATGTTTTAAATTCAGTGGTCATTTCAAACATTTTTAACTATTATTTCAAGTAGATTTTTAAAATCTGTGACTGGAGAATTGTCTTAAATAACTCATAATGAGAGACAAACAGGAATTGGTTAAACAGTGGGAGCTAAGGAAGAGTTACTGTTTCTTCCCACAAACGGCAGCATCTCCACCAACTCGGTTCATAAAGCACGCAGTCAGAATGGAAGAAATGTCCTTGTGAATGCAGGTGTGTGAGATCAAGATGAAATAGTGAAATAGAGAAATATATATTGTTATGGAGCGTAATATGTGGGTGTCAGTTTAATATGAAATGCTGCTATGGTAGACGAGAAAGAATTGGAAAAAATCTTCCTGCCACTGCTTCTACCACACTCTTGTCCTAGTTAATAGAATTTTGTTTTCTTGCCAGTGATATAATATAATGAGAAGAAAATGAAGTTGGCATAATATTAAAGTGAAAGAAAGGGATAATTTCAGAAATCTGAGTGATGATAAAAAGCACTTTTCTTTGAATTTTCAGTGTGGCTTTTGTTAAATATATTTTTTATTTTATCACAAAGAATACTCAGATGTTTTTTTCAGATTAATGGACTATCTTGTAAAGAAAGAGCAAAGAAACCTACATATACAATATATGCACACAACCTAAATAGAAAACTCTTTTTCATTTACATACTTCAGAGCAGGCACTTCTTTTGTATTTATTTCCTTGAAAGTAATTACATAAAAATGTACTACAATTTTTAATATATAGGGTGTCCCAAAAAATGTATCCCTACACTCTGAATAATTATGAAGGCAGTATTTATTAAAATTTTCAAAATCGAGCTATCCGCTGCTAAAGTATGTATACATTTTGGGGGGACACCCTGTATTTCTTTTTAATATTGTTTTTATCTCTGAATCATGTACTATACAACAAAGCCTGCTAGGTGTAAGTTATGAGATTTGATGCTACAACTAGAGTCTTCTAAAGTATACATTAATTTAAACTTTTATTAGTCTAACTTTCTTAGCTTTAAAACACAAAAGAAAAACCAATTCCAAACTTGTAAGAGGAAAAATATGGTATAACACAAGCAGCTGTAGTTGGTTGATTAATAAAGTTTCTGAGCATCTCTACAAAATGTTACCTATGATAATTATTTCTCTTCTCTTCTCTTCTCTTCTCTTCTCTTCTCTTCTCTTCTCTTCTCTTCTCTTCTCTTCTCTTCTCTTCTCTTCTCTTCTCTCTCTCTCTCTCTCTCTCTCTCTCTCTCTCTCTCTCTCACACACACACACACACACACACCCACCAGACATCCCTAATACACTCATAATGAAGATGTCCTGGGGTAGGCTACTATTCATTTTGCTGGTTACTATCCTTAATTTATTTATTTTTTCTGAAAAATACTGTCTCCTGATGTCACATTTGCTCAGACTCTGTACCGTGAAGAACAACAGATAAATATAAAAATACAAGACTGATCTATTACAATCATTGAAAGAAGTGAACAAAAGCAGAAATGAGTACCAGCCCAGATGCTCCAGTTCAGCTGGTGTTCCATCACAGCTGCAGGAAAGACACAAAAAATATCCCCAGGAGAGGGCTTCAGCTGACAATAACGAAAGTCAGTAGCCATTTCCTATTTAGGGAACAACCAATACCATCTATCCAGCCAGTCGCTAATCGGTGGTCCTTGAGGTCGGAAAGGTTGGCGACCTCTGGTTTAAAGAAACCTTTGGAGCAGTGGTCGCCAACCCTGGCAGTCTCCTTTTCCCACCCCAGCTGAGACCTGAATTTGCAGAGAACTCAAACAACGGTTCCATGCCCAGAAAATGTACGTTTTTCTATACCACCCCCAGGAAGTTAGTGAGCCAATTATCGTGAACACTGGCAACAGCTGCAAAGTTCTTCTTTAGAACAGCCAAAGGAAATATATGTTTGTTTTCTTACCTTCTTTCTCTTCATCACACCAACACGAATTAGACCTCCAATGCTTCATAGGATGTCAAAGAAAGCGGGAAACCTAATAATAGAAGCAATTCAATATTAAAAAATATTGAAAACATGATCATAGAACCTGTCAAACACTAGTCCTAGCCAACTTCAACACTCCTTTCTCTTAAATATCTCCTCATAAGTTTTGGAAGTTGCCTTAAAATAGGTGTCCATGGCAGTAAGACGCATTCATAAAAGCAGGAGGGAGGGGTGTAGTGCCGGTTTCCTGTCAATCACAGTAGCAGTTTCTCCAGCTGCCATGAGGAGATTTGTTCAATTATAAGATTAGCACTTAAATCTTCATTAAATACAAACCCAAGATAGATCCGTTATTTACTTGGCTTTACTTACTTTACTTTACTTACTATATACATTGGTTAGAAAATAAAAAGTAAGCAATGGATCCTTCGAATCAACACAAAAGTAGGCTTAAAACCTGTTATTGCTTTTTATTTTTTTGCCAGACTACATAGTGGCTTACCAAAAACTCCCCAAAAATATCAATATGAATCCCAAAGTTATGTCTCACATACATCTCAAAGTCAGACACCATGTTTCAGTCAGGATGTTTTTGCATATGTAGATGAAGTATTTACTTAAAATCAAAATACATATATCCATATGTAAGCAAATTCACTTAAAAGTTTAGTGAGTTATCTCAATTGGCTATAATCTTTGAAGTTCATTTCATTGTAGCACATAGAAAGAACAGAATATTAACTGTGATGGGAAATTCATAATAGCTAGTTTTTAATTGTGAAAACAAAGTTATAAAATAAGCTTTGTCTTCACAGTTAAAAACTTATTCTTGTACATTTCCTTTTGAACTAAGAAATAGCTAGCCAATAGTTTCCACTCAGATGAACAATGTATAATCAGGTTTGGTATAATCTATGCCCAAAATATATGTTGGATATTTCTTTACCTCATATTCTTAAAATCTGAGGCATAACTTTCATTATAGTAGAGTCTAATATGATTTAATACATTAATACAGTCTATTTGTAGTATTATTATTGAGAAACCAAGTTGATAATCTTATTAGGTATCAGATATTTCCCATATCTTATTACACTTATAGGACATTTCTGGACATGCATTTCACCAAGAATTATATAGTAATAGGATACATGACACTGAGGTATATTGGAAATTTTGGAGCTTGATTGCCTAGGATATGAGAAAGAAGACTATTTATTTAAAAGAAACCCATTTAATTAAAATGAAAAAAATTACCAAATTATTATCCTTACTCAGCATTAAGACAAATTTGAAAAGAAACTCCCTTGTCTTTCGGGGCTTTCTCTGTGATTGATTCTGTGCAGTTTTAAAGAATTTTAAAGAACTTTATCATCCTTCTAATAGATTTTAGTTTTCCTAGTTGTTTATTTTCCTTCAGGTTGTTGACAATTAGAGCAACAATTTGTCTGTAATCTCACACACAGAAGCTACCAAAACCAATCCTTGCTGGAATTCCTGTTAATAAGAGGCAGAAGGCTGTGTGAAAAAGTATAAAAGCAGGTACAGGTTTGAGGTAGCAGAGTTAATATATATAGTAGTTGGAATTTCTATAAATGTTCTTCTGAAAAGTAACATGAAAAGTCATTAGCTCAGATAATCCCTCAAAATTTGAATTAATTTGATTTTTTAACCAACCTTCTATTATTCAGTCAGCCAGTCATTAATTCAGCAAATATTTATTGAAGTGCCTAGTGTGATTATGTGATATAGAAAAACAAGGACATCGATAGTCGGGGATTGTGAGCCCAATGGGCATAATGAACATGTTTGAAACAAAAGACACTAATCACACCCAACCAACTCCAATTCAGCACTAGAATCAAGCAATAATAGTACAGATGGCCTAAAGTACATCTGTGTGTATCTGTACATGTGCACACACCCATGTATATATATTTATCTATCTGTACAAACACTACATATGTATACACACTATCTATGTAATATATAATATATGTATAATGCATATAAATTCTAACAAGTGTATTTGTGTTATCTTTAAAATAGAACAATTGTATCTTGAAGTGGTAAATGCAGAGAATTGGTTTTTATTGTTGATCTGTGGATTTAATGATTTTTTTAGGTGAAAAGGATGTTTAAGTGTATAATTTCTTTTCTTAATTTAATATATTTATGTAAATGCATGCCTGAAATTTGGTTAGACTGACTGTGTTTTGTGCCCTTTAACGTGATCAAATGTATTAAACTTTATCTTATGACCTGATATACATGTGCTATTTTAAAATTCTTTTTTATTTTAGTATTTAAGAGTTTTCCTAAATATTCATACTGACTATATGAACATCATTCTTTTATATTCTATACCCAAACTACTTCTTCAGCATATTCTTGCCTTTTGTCATTTTTCATATTCCAATTTTAAAATGTTACTCCCCCAAATATATACCAATGTTAAGGGTCAGTTTCACTGTATAGATAGATTAGGCAGCCATGGATATTATATTGACTTTAATGTACTCTAAGTTGTAAGAGACTTCAATCTGATCTTGAAATAAGTAAGAATTAATAAGTGAAGAGTGTAGAAGAGCAGTTGAGAGCCCCAACTGCCAAACCTGAAGGGAAGACGCATGTAGGAAGGGGAGGAGCACGAAAAAAGGGGGGTGGCAGATACCCCAAGATGTTGTTGACCTTTCCATTTAACTTCCAGTTAGCCCCACCGAGAGTATTTCTATAAGCTCAGATATGCTCTTTTAAACTTGAATATTAACTCTGCTAATATTCTTTAGGAGAGCCAAATACTTTTCATCTAAATCTCCTTTCTCCCTGAATAAATACTCATCAAGAGGAGAAGCTATTTCTCTACAAGAGATGTCTATTTCTAAGAGAATAAAATGTGTTACAAGCTTATTCACAGAGTCCCTTCACTCACGTGACTCCAGAGCTTTAAGTTAGGCGATGTGACACCATGAGAAGTGTCCTTTAATTCACTCCACGGTGGCTCGGGAAACACCAGAGACCTCTCTCTCCCTGAGGCTCCGCCCTCCCAGGTCTTAGAATCTGTCCCAGGCAGTCAGCCCTTAACCATGCTCTCGGTTTCCTGTGCATATCTGGCCTCTCCAACCAGAATATAAATCTCCAGAGGGCACATCTCCTGCTTTTAGAATCCCTGACAGACTCAGAGAAGCTCTTGCATACTTGCCATAAGGAAAATAATGACAAGGTTAAATGTCACAGCTTAGGGATAGTCTCTGGCTGCTGCTGACCTGGGTTTCTTCAGTGTCCCTTGATGGGCTTAGCTCTGCCCTCACCAGAGTCATCACTTCCCTGCATTACATTCCCTGCACTGCAAACATTTAAAGTGGTTTCTGTTCTCCTCCTTTAGATTGATTCAGCTACATACATAATAAGACACAGAGGAAAAGGGAGATAACATGGTAGAATTACAAAGGGTCATGGAGATCGTCTTTGGGAGAACAGGGGAGAAAACCATTGCCTTGAATGCCAACGTGATCACAGCAAGATGCAGTCAGAAGGACCCCACCTCTGAACCTGATATGTGACCCTTAAATTGCTTAAGTGGCCCCCTGTGGAAGAGGCCACTATTCCCATGGTTGTCCCTAAGAATTTTCATACTCACATTTGTGTTATTCAAATTATCAGCTGCCAGTTTGTCCAGGAGTCTGATAGCTAATGTGAGAGAGTTCAAGGAACTTGCTTCTTTACACGCACTTTTTAAAATGAATTTTTTTAGAATAATGTACTATTTCTAATGGAAATACAACTTAAAGTAGTAGCCACACTTAGTATCTGATCAGAAGGAAAAAAAATAGTTATTGTTTTTCTATTGGAGTTCCAAGGAGTTTTCTCTGGAGATTAAATCCTACCATCATTCAAATAAATGACAGAAGAAAAGGAAGAAAAACAACTTGGATGAAATATTTCTTCTGCATTTTCATAACTCAATTTATGTCTGATTTCTATACAATATTTTCTATGGTTAAAACAAACAAACAGAATTTAAGAGGGAGGAAAGAGGAGGCAGGAAGAGAGAGGGAGAAGCCGGGGTGGCTCCTGACTATAAAATTCATTCTTCTTGGGACTGTGCCCACAGCAGAAACTACTTGAGCTCACTCTTGCAATTTAATAAGATGTCGTCAGATCCCTTTCATATATTTATAGCCTTATAATTAAAACTACTTGATGCAAAATCCATGTGCTTCACGTAAAGCAATTTAGATGATCATAGATACCCTGTTCTGTGATCTACAGTTACCAAAGCCACGCGGGCCAGGTGTACTTGCAGAATCCTGGGCCAGGACTGTCAGATGTGGCTCCTGGCCTTGTGTCTCCAAGTTAATTAACCAGGTGACATTGGGTAAGTCTTCACTGCACTGGCATTCAGTTTCCTTATATATAAATGGAAACTGAGGTTCCCGCCCGCTCTAACAGGTATTGTTATTAGATATCCTTAATCCCAGGATACATCTGTATTTTAAATCTGAAATTGCAAATCTGAGACAGTAGCCCGTTAACTACCCCTCTGCATTAATGTGCGGTGGCTAAACAATGAAAAAAGGCAGCCTTAGTCTCCCAGCCTCTTCTCCTCCACCCTCTGTGGTTCGTTGTTACTTTCTCTGATGTGTTTATTCTTTGGGTCTTTTTCTGATCCTCCCATCCACATACTATCATTCTTTTTTTTTCCAATTGTAGTTAACAATATTATTTTCTATTAGTTTCAGGTGTTAGACAATCATATACTCTACAAAGCGATCTCCCCATATTTTAAGTACTCATCTGGCACCATACATAGTTATTACAATATTATTGACCATATTCCCTATGCCCTATTTTACATCCATCTGACTATTTGTAATTGCCAACTAGAACTTCTGATTCCCTTCACCTCTTTCACCCAGTCCCTCAACACCCCCCTGGCAAGCATCAGTCTATTCCAGCCTTGGGCAAACTACAGCCCGTGGGCCAGTCTATTCCAGCCGTGGGCAAACTCCCGCCCATTCGGCTGTTCTATCCGGCCCGAGGAGCCGAAAGAGCAGAGGGTTCTCTTGCTCTCCCCTCCGCTCCTTCACCAGCAGCCCAAGATGAGAGTGCCAGCATGGTCAGGTTGCTTTTGTTCCAGCACTCCAGTCCAGTTAAGAACGCATTGTGGCCCTCGAGTCAAAAAGTTTGCCCACCCCTGGTCTATTCTCTGTATCTATGAGTCTGTTTCTATTTTTGTTTTATTTTTTTTTTTGTTCTTTAGATTTCACATATAAGTGAAGTCATATGGCATTTGTCTTTATCTGTCTGGCTTATTTTTCACTTAGCATAATATCCTCTAGGTCTGTCCATGTTGGCACAAATGGTGAGATTTCATTCCTTTTTTTTAAATAAATCTTTATTGCTCAGATTATTACAATTGTTTCTCCTTTTTCTCCCCCATAGCTCCCATTCCACCTGATTCCCACCCCACCCTCTGCCCTTCCCCCTTCCCCATTGTCCTCATCCATAGGTTATACGATTTTAATCCAGTCTCTTTCTGCACCCCCACACTCCTTTCACCCTGATAATTATCAATCCACTCCCTTTCTTTGCCCCTGATTCTATTATATTCACCAGTTTATTCTATTCCTCACATTTTTAATTCACTTGATCTTCTTCCTCTGCTTAAGTAATACCTTTCAGCATTTCATATAATACTGGTTTGGTGGTGATGAACTCCTTTAACTTTTTCTTATCTGTGAAGCTCTTTATCTGACCTTCAATTCTGAATGATAACTTTGCTGGATACAGTAATCTTGGTTGTAGGTTCTCCCCATTCATCACTTTGAATTTTCTTGCCCCTCCCTTTTGGCATGCATGGTTTCTGTTGAGAAATCTGATCTTCTTTTTGTCTTTTGCCCTTGGCATATTGATGATGATGTGTCTCAAAGTATTTTTCTTTGGATTCCTCTTGTTTGGGGTTCTGTATGCTTCCTGTACTTTTAAGTCTATTTCTTTCACCAGGTGAGGGAAGTTTTCTGATATTATTTCTTCAAATATGTTTTCAGTATTTTGCACTCCCTCTTCTTCTGGCACCCCCATAATTCTGATGTTGGTGCGCTTGCAGTTGTCCCAGAGGCTCCTTATACTGTCTTCAACTTTCTGGATTCTCTTTTCTTCTTGCTTCTCCAGAGGAGTGTCTTTGGCTCTTTGACATGATTCTTGTGTTCCTACATTCTGCTGTTGGATCTCTGGATAATATTTTCCAATTTAGTCAGTTTATGTATACTTTTTAGTTGGGTCTCATGAAGTTTATCGAGCTTTTCTAGGATATTCTTGCATGACCTTAGAACCATAGTTCTGAACTCTATATCCTCCATCTCTTTTGTTTGAGATCTATTTCCTTGTCTCGGCATTTTTGCTGTTTTTCAGAGTTGGTAGGATGGCTTTGTGTGTTTGGTGTCTTATATGGCCCAGTGGGTCAGCCTCCTCAGTTACCTAAGGTAGACACTCTTGGTACTCCCCTTTGTGGACTGCGTGCACAGCCTTGTTATAGCTAAGTCTTTATTGTTGTGAATTGACCTTCAGGCCAATTGGATGTAGGTATCAGCTGTGTCTACTCTGGGATAAGTTCTGTATTGGAGACAGTCTTATAGGATCAGACTTGAAAAACTGCAGAAGCCTCTGCTCAGCTTGGATGGGGCGGAGTCTCAGGGCTGAACTGACAGTCTTGGCTTCCGCCCTGCCCTTGTGCACTCGCCTGAGTCTCTACCTGACCTCTGCCTTCCGTGGCTTCCCTGAGTTTCCGCCTGACCATCCCAGGTTCCCCGGGCAAGAGTGTGGGTGCCCCAGGGGTTTGCCTGGACTTGGGCTGGTCTCTGTAGTCTGGAGCTTCTGACACCTTCCTCTATGGAGAGGCCGCCTCCACAGTCAGACCTCTGCGCGTGCGTACTCACTCCTCACTCGCAGGCGACTATAGACCCTGCCGGCTGCGGCTCCTGGGTCCCCGATCTCCCAGTCTCTGAGTCTCTGGGTGCCTTTCTCTACAGTCCAGACACCACCCGTATGAGCCTGGGACCATGGGGTTTCGGCCGGGGTTGGGGTTCAATACAGTCAGAAAGGGTTCTGTGCAATAGGGGATTCCTCCCCTCCCGCCAGGCAGGCATTCGGCGGCCGCACTTCCTCTCCACACCGAGCGTCTCCCTACCTCAGCACTTTGCAGCTCCCAGTCCAATCCGTGAGCCTCTCTCCTTCTTATAAGACTACATAGGCCGCCATCTTGGTTCTTCTCGAGATTTCATTCTTTTTATGGCTGTGTAATACTTAATTGTATAAATTAAATGTACCACCACTTTTTACCCACTCATCTATCAATGGGCACTTAGGTTGCTTCCATATCTTGGCTAGTGCAAATAACGCTGCAATGAACATAAGGGTATATGTGTGTGTGTGTGTGTGTGTGTGTGTGTGTGTGTGTGTGTGTGTGTGTGTGTGTTTTATTTAGCTTTTTAGATTTCTCTAGATATACTAATATACCCAGAAGTGGAATAGCTGGGTCATAAGGCAATTTTTGAACCCTTTAACATCTCCTAAAGTTCTCATTCTACATTTCTGAGACACTTTCTGATCTATCATGGGTTTCCCTTGTGCTGGAGAAATGCACTGTTATAAGAAGGCCACCACTCCCTTCAGGGTCCTTAGTGTCTAGTTTTGCAACTATCAGAAACGTAATTGTCCCTTCCATGATCTGTGTTCTTAAGACCACTATTATAGGCACCCTGACAGATAGATAGCATATTCTGGGCAGATACAGGGTATAAGCTCCTGGGAAACATTATCTAAAAGGCAGACAATTCATGATAGAGAAGGAAGAGTAAGCAGGCGTCTGCTGGGGCAGCCCTAACAGTGCCACCAACCAGCTGAGTGGCTTAAACAGCAGAACTTGATTGTCTCCTAATGCTGGAGGCTAGAAGGCTGACATCCAGGTGTCCACAGAGTTGGCTCCTTCTGAAGGAGCTAAGGGAAGGACCTGTCCCAGGCCTTTCTTCTTGACCTACAGATAATCTGTCTTCTCTGTGACTTCACAAAGTCTCCTAATACACGTCTCTGTGCTCAAAATATCCCTTTTTATAAGGACACCAGGCATGCTAGATTTGGGCTCACACTAATGACCTCATTTCAATTTGAATACCTCTGTAAAGACCTCATCTCAAAATAAGGACACATTCTGAGGTACTGGGGCTTAGGACCCCAAATTATGAATTTGTGGAGGGAGGGAGATACAATTCAATCCATAATGCCATGCCCAGAAATCAAGGAGGTCTCATTTTTATTGTCTTAAGTGGTGCTTCTCCAACTTCGGTATGCCTCCTGTCACCTGGAAATTCTGCTAACATACAGACCCTGACTCAGTAGGTCTGGGGTGGGGCTGTGGTTCCGTGTCTCTGATACACTCCCAGGTGACGCTCACGCTGCTGGTACCTGGACCAATTGTTAAAGAACAGGATCTAGAGCATGGTTTACAGACCGTGCTAACTTCAAGGGTAGAATAGGAACATGGAAAAGACTTGATGGACACATGACTTTCAGCCTCCAAAGCAAACAGTGATGTGTCCTATATCCTCATTCCAGGCTTGTGCTCAGTGGAGTGGAATGTACACAACACAGAGTAGCTCCTTGTGCATGGTGCTCCGTCATCGCCATGAGGCTCCTCGCTGCTGTTACTACAGCTGCTGTTTTTATTTTCAGCAACAGCATCATAATCACCAAACAAGGACAATATTTTCATGGATGTTGGAATCCATTTATCTGTTCAAAATAAACTGGGTTGCTAAAGCAATATGTACCATAAAACAAAATATATGCTTGTTTTGGGCTGTGTAAATTCTGCCAAAATTGTGTGTAGTAATAACAAAAACTGAGTTGTTCAGTTTCTCTACCAAGAGAAAAAAAGTTTAAAAGAAAAATATCACTATGAATAAATATATTTTCAAAAGATATAAACCTTGGGGGGGGAGAAAAAGAAAATGAACTTCTGTGCTATACTGAATTTTCAGAAATACATATTTATACCTTTATCTTAACACCAAGATACAGTCACGTAACTTAAAGTTGTGAACACATTGAGAAATATATCAAAATGCCTCAGAAGCATTGTGAGTGCTATTCACTATAGAACAACACTGCTGATCTGGTTCAAATATTGACGTATTGCTTTTGAACAGGGCTGCCCATAGACCTGTCTGCGATGATGGAAACATCCTGTCTTCGCACTGCCCAGCACAGTAGCCACCGGCCACACAAGGCCATTGGGCACTTGAGAGGTGGCTGGTGTGACAGAGGAATGGATTTCACTGTAATTATTAGGTAACAAGTTAGCCTGCCATGAGCTCAAGGCTAGGACACAAGACCCCTGTGTCAGAGGAGCTTGTTCCTCACAGCAATAGCCATAACCAGTAACTAGTTTCTCTGAGCCCCAATGCTCAAAGAAAGGACCAGGTAATACTTGCACATGCAGTGGGTGAGTTATAAAAGAGGAACTTTGGGGTTAGGATACCCAATCTTTTATAATAGGCAGGAGGCAGACCTGTCTGACCTTTGCATTAGAGCAGTGTTTCCCAAACTTCTCTCGTGATGAGAATCACCTGGTAGAGTTGTTAAAATACAGATTCCTGAATCCCAACTAAGAAGTGCTCAACTAGAATTTAGAGCACTAGTTAAGTATACAATTTTACCTATATGTTCCCAAAAATTCTAGTTTGCACCTCTTAGCTGGGATTCAGGAATCTGTATTTTAACAACTCCATCGGGTGATTCTCATCCTGAGAGACGTTTGGGAAACACTGCTAGAGGGAGAAGCTACCTCTGCCTTCAAAGGCTGTTTGCTATACAAGCATCCTTGGGAAAATAGTTCAGAAGAAAGCCATTTGGTGCTTCTGCTTACAAGATGTGCAGAAACATGAAAGACCTGCGGAGGACTGCCATCCAATGAGCACTTTACAAACACCAACTCATTTAACCTTCTCGACGACCACGTGAGGCAGGTAGCACTGCACCATTTTATAAAGGAAGAGACGGAGGGACACAGAGTTCCCACAGCTGCTAAGCCGTAGAGTGGGGACTTGAAGCCGACAACGTGGCCTCGGAGCAGCACAGTCCCACGGAAGTGTTGCGTGAGCCACGTGTATCATTTTAAATTTTCTAGTAGCCACCTTGAAAGAGTAAAAAGAAACAGGTGGAGGTAATTTTAATAATGTATTTTATATGACTCCGGGTACCCAGAATATGATCATTTCAACATGTAATCAATATATAAATCATTAATGAAATACTTTATATTCTTTTGTAATACTTTAAGTCTTTGAAACCCAGTGCATAGTCTACACTGACAGCATCTCTTAATGCAGCCAGGAAATGTGTTAGCAAAACACCTGACAGTTGAAAAAGTAGATTCCCATACCCAAGGCGTTCCAGGCATACTTAAAAGCCTCCAAGAACTGACGCAAGCGTCCGTTTTAAAGAGAAACTCGTTAGAATTAGCGCATTAAACATTCCGCTCGAAGTCACAGCAGCCACACCTGGGGAATGGCTCCCGCACTGGACAGGATAACCTTCCGGCCCACGCACTGCCCTCTGTGCTCTCCCACCTCCCAGAGAACGTGCGTTAGGAATGTGCAGCATGTCACCTTCCTTCTTTGTTCTCCCACGTTAATTGTTTAACAGTCGCAGCTGTTTATTTCACTGGGCCTGCCCCGGGGGCAGCTGAGAGAGGCTGTGTGGTGTGGAGGTGCCAAGCACAGGCTCCGCCAGAGCCCCCAGCCACCCATCCTCCATCACTTCCAGTCACTACTCAGCTGTGTGGCCATAAACGCATTTCCTGACCTCCCAGCGCCCAGTTTCTCCATCTGTAACAGAAGGCAATCACAGCAGCTCTGAGGACTCAATGCGGCCATTCATGTAAAGGGTCTGGCACAGTGCTTGGCACACGGTTCTTGCTAAATAAATATCAGTCACTACTTGGTAACTAGAGTCAATCTAGCATGAGAGATCCAAACAAAGTCTAATAATGCACCATTTTAAGATGTCCACTTGCTTCCTGGAGAGAGGCTTGGCTCACTTAGCTGTGCAGCCCAATGCCCCCCTCTAGTGCCCCAAACCTTGAACAGCAGGCATCACCCACCAAACCTCCAGACCAAATCTCTGAAAGACTGTGGTCATTTCTTCTTTTTTTTAATCCTCATGTGAGGATATTTCTTCCATTGCTTTTCAGAGAGAGTAGAAGGGAGGAAGGGAGATGAAAAGGGGGGGAGGGAGGGGTAGAGAGAGAGAGAGAGAGAGATGTGAAAGAGATACATCAATTGGTTGCCTCCCATAAGTGCCTGACCAGGGCCAGGGATCAAACCTGCAATCAAGTACTTGCCCTTTACTGGGAATCGAATCCGTAACCTTTGGTGCTTGGGCAGGTGCTCTAACTATTAAGCAACACCAACCAGGGCTGTGCTCATTTGTTAACCTCAGATGCTACCGTATTTGCCGGCGTATAAGACGAATTTTTGGCCCTGAAAAATACGTATTTGCTGGCGTATAAGACGACCCCCTAACATTTCCACTAAAAATACAGTGTTTGTTATATACTCGCCGTATAAGACTACCCCCCACTTGGAGGCATATTTTTCAGGGCCAAAAAGTCGTCTTATACGCCGGCAAATACGGTATGTCTGAGCCAAGTCCCCAACCCCTGGCCCTAGTCACTAGCACTCTGTTTTTTGATCCGGTCTCTCTGCCACCTTAACAGTTACGGGGGTCCTGTGTAAAGCAGTGTATGATCCTCAGAGATGAAGCAGACCTGAGTGTCTGCGTTTCTAATCAGTTCCCAGGTCATTTCAATGCTCCTGCCCCCACAGACCCACATTGAGTAGCAAAATTTTAGGAAATTTGACCTATTATTCCAACTCTTTCAAAAGTTAACCTACAAATTATAAGAGTAAGGAATTGCAGGATTAAACTAAATGTTGTTTTCTTTTTTCTATGAACACGTGCAGGAGGAGAAGCCCTAAATGCAGACTGAAGCTGAAATACACCTGAACATTAAGGATGCTTCAAAGAGAGCAAGAGAATGAGATGGTAAAAGGGTCAGTATGGGCATTCTCATATTCGCTTGACTTCAGGCGTAACTTAAGGTCATGTGCTATTCTAACAATATAGACTACCTATATATTAATGATAACCATATAAATTAATCTGTGTGCATAGGTCATACCCCTAGACAATTTGGACTAGATAATGGCATGGGGGTGGGATTGCCGGACCAACAATGGAAACTGAGTCAGAATCTTGTAGTCACTGGTCAGTGGTCTTTCCAATGTCATATTTGAAAGTCAATTAAAAGGCTAACATTTGAAATTGTCATCTAAGCTTATTTCATATTTGGTAAACTGGATATAAGGATAGCTGCCACATGTTTTGCCAATATCAGAGGAGATACCACAGTAAAGTGCTTTCAAAATAGTGTTTCATGGCCCAGCTGGTGTGGCTCAATGGTTGAATGTCAATCTATGAACCATGGGGTCATGGTTCAATTCCTGGTGAGAGCACATGCCCAGGCTCCTGGCTCCATCCCCAGTAGAGGGTATGCAGGAGGTAGACGATCAATGATTCTCTCTCATCATTGATGTTTCTATCTCTCCCTCTCCCTTCCTCTCTAAAATCAATAAAAAATATATTTAAAAAAATAATGTTTCATGGATATGAATACAATATATTAGAAGTCTGATGGTCCAAACTGTCTCAGAATCTCTTTGGCAAAATAGATAACATTGGTTATTTCTGATAAGAAGAAAAGGAGAAGGGAGACTTAGAGTTTATTCAAATTGGTCTATTCATTTTTAAAAAAACAACACACACACACACACACACAAAAATTAAAATGACTTAATTACTTCAAATTTCTAGGTATTTGTGTTGCCTCCCACAATGAGACTGCCAAGTTCATGATAATATTTATCCTCATCTTGTTTTCAAACATTTATTTCTGATGATGAGTTTAATTCACAATGCAGTCATGCTTTGTTGGTAAGTTTGCTCATTATCTAGCTGGACTTGCTTTCTTACCAACTTTGGTAAAAACCGAGTCCGCAGGGCTTTTCAGGCGTGCTGCATCTCAAGCATGACAGTCATGTAGCGGGTCTATTGCATTCATCTCATAAGGCACTGTGCTATCATTCGGGGCCTGAACTCACACCTTTTCCTACTTTCAACTCCCCTTCCACCCTGGATTTATGTGAAGACTGGCCCCTATACTCCCTAGTTTCATTGTAAGAAATGACTTTGCTTCTGTTGGTTTCTTAGGAGCTTATTTTAAAGTATTTTACTTCCTTTTTTTTTTTTACCTGAGATCTCATATTAATGTGTTTCCCCTGATTGATTTTTTTCTACCGTATTAGATTTCCAAAAAGCATTCATATCAATGTCCTATTCTTACCACAAATGTAAAGGGAGAAAGTTTGACTACCAGAGTTAGAGAAAAAAACAAAAATAAATAAAATAAACCCAACCCTTCACCTCCATAATGAGAGAAAAATCAAATAAGTAAGGTAGAAGGAGGGAGGGAAAATGGAGAAAGAGAGAGTGGGAAAGAAAGAGGAGAAGAGAGAGAAAAAAAGAGAAGGAAGAGGAGGAAGGAGGGAAAGAAGAGGAAGTTTGGAGGTTTTCTTCCTGTATACATTCTCTCTTTTTATTTATACAATAAACTTGATCTTGGGACTAGGAAACACTGATTTCATCATACAGTCACGTTAAGAAAGAACACTTATAATAATCCACCAATTAATTAATAAGTCGTTACTGAAGACTAGTCTGTACCCTGTGGAATGTATATAGAGCAGGTTCTTCATTCTCAAAATGCTGAGGACTGAGGACATGGGGGGAGAAACAATGTGCAGATATTAAAGATAACACTGCTTGTGTTTAAAAGTACTTATCAGGCAAGCAATTTTTTGTTGTTGTTGTTCAATCGAATCTACTTTGGTTACTTAAGACCTGTGTTTGGGGCCTGGGCCAAGAGAAAAGGATGAGATCTTATGTTACAATCAAGGTTCCAGGTGAGACTTTGACTTAGTCCCTTAAATAAATGCACCATTACTTGTCACCTGAGCACTATTAAGATCCCAGCTATTCCCTTATCTCATCTCCAGGCCTACTAAAGCACTGGGCCAGCAAACAATATCTTCCACCACCACCTCGTGTCACTGGCCCCTGATTTCAACCTCTTTGATCGGCCTGCTATTCAACTGCAGTTCAATATTCCTGCTCTTCTTTTTGTTATTGTGTTTAGGAACTATTTCACTAGAGGTAGAAGCAGCTGCAACGAAATACAAAACCAGATTCAGAAAAGGTTATTAGCAGGCCCAGATAACCTGGGGTTATGACAGTATGGCATTGTCATAATGCTCCAAACATAATGTCTCTGGTTAATGTTCTATAAAGTTGAACTCCCTAATGAAAAAATACAACCTGAAGGTTGCTTCAGAAGTAAAACAGAAATGTGGTGCTTTTCAAGGTTATGACTTCACACTGCTAATCTTACTTTATTGTCCAATTTACTTATATTTTCGTTATAAAAGAAAAACATTTGTAAGGAATTCTCATCTGAAAACCACCATGTGAAGACACTCATTACACTTCCTCTGGAGACTATCCAGGTATATTTCATATACGGCATCCCTAAAATGCACTCAAGAGATTTCACAAAAAAATCTACTTGAAAAACTATTCAAATCTCAATTCCATTTGTCCCCAAATGACTTTCTAAGCAATTTAACAAAAAACTTGAGATATTGGTAATAGAGAGTTGAGATCATTAAAGAAAAAAACTTAAAGGGAGCAAAAAATGTCCAGCAAATAGTTCCTTATTGAGATGTGGAAAATTATATGGAAAGGTAATCAGTGGCCAAATGTCTCACTACATGACCAAGTAAAATGTGATCCAATAATCAATTAGTCATCTGCAGGGGAAATGCCCTTGCGTACCAGCTGCCCTATACTAGAGGACTTAGAGTGCTAGTAAAACTAGATAGAGCATAAAAAGTCTAGAGGAAAGAAGGTACCCAACTAGCAAAGGTTACATCTATAAGAATGAGGTCTGGTTCATGGGCTCTTGGGACAAGAAGACCAAGGAATACAGACAGAGCCTCAGAATGCCTGTTTCAAATGAGAACTCAACAGCATTGGAGAAGTGTCAACTTAAAAGGAACAAGTAGGAGAGACTTCTTACTTCTGCTGTGTAGTTATTGGTGCATCCTTTAGAAGGCAGGTGGGTCAAAGGGGAAAGACCATTGCACAAATGATGTGTTTTAGTTTCATGAAAGAATTGAGTTGAAGAATCAACTTGTCCTGGTATTTGGGCATTCATTCAACACTCAGTTAAACAATGATTACACATCCCTTTAGGCTAGTGGTACAGGAATAATCAGGTCAGGCAAGGCTCCATCCCTCAGAGAACATACATTCTAAGGAGAGAGATATAATTGAGACATTAACAATAAACACTATAATTACACACGGTAATAAATGGTATTGTGGCAGACTGTATTTTTCAAGGTTGCTTGCAACAAGATCTCCCCTCCCACATGCTTTTCTAGAGTCATCCTCCATCAAGATGTAGGGTCCTCTTCCCCCACCCTTGAATCAGGGCCATTAAAAACTAGAAATGATGCTGAGTGACTTTCAAGGTCACTGTCATAGAACGTTATGAAACTTCCACTTTGCTCACAGGAATTTATGGCTTCAGCTACCATCTAAGCAGTTGGACTCCTCCAAGGTCACTATGCTGAGAAGAAGCTAAAACTGGTCTTCCTGAAGAAACCATGAGACCTGAAAGACACTGGTGTCTAACCAGGTCCACTGCTCTGGCCCCATGCTGTTCTAGCTTCAGTGACCTCCTAACTATAGTCAACTGAGAGACTTCAAGCAGAAACCACCCAATTGAGCCTTTCCTCGATTTCTGTCCAAAAGAAACTTAGAGATATAATAAAATAATTTCTTTTAACCACTAATTTTTAGAGTCATTCATTGCATAGTAATTGATAAGTCAAACAGTAAAGAGGAAAAGGAACAGAATGATGGCATAGAGAGAAATTGGGAGTGAGAATTCCTTTAAACAGGGAGACCACAGAAGTCCCATCTCAGGAGGAGGAAGGGGAAAGTTTGGAAAGAGGTATTCCAAACAGAAGCAAAAATCAAGACCTGGAGGTTGTGGTCATGGAGGCCAGACTAGTGGGAGCACTGGAAGCAGAGGGAAGAATGAGGTTGGAGATGTAGGCAGAAGACAATTATGTAAGGCCTTGTGGGCATAGAGAAAGAGTTGGGGGGTTCATTTTAGGTGCATTGGAATAGGCCTTGTGTGCTTTACAGCCACCACCACCAGTCCATCCTAATTTCTCCAGCTACCTTGGTGTCAAGGTTCTCCCTCCAGGCGTTGGTGTATGATCATTAATTCTACAAATGAATGAAATTGAGTGACATCAAGTGAAAGCATGCCAACAATCCCAATCACCAGTTTCTGTTCATACTGTTGTGGACCATGACTTCTCTAGCTCATAGATTGACACTCTATTCTTTACAGAGTTCCCTGCTAAGATGTCTGGTCCTGAACTCGCTCAACTTTGTACTCCTTTTTTAAATCTTCACAGTTATGTCCCTATAAGAAATTTCATTTTTTAATTACCCCCACAGATCCTACTGTGGATACACGTGTTGAATGAATGACTTGCTAGAACAATGCAAACACACACACACACACACACACACACACACACACACACACATGAAAAATGCACCAAATGTTTGATTTTGTAGCCAAATGTTGCACATTTAGTAAATTGTAATCTGCAAACCTGTCCTTAACTATACATCCTGATAGGTTGTTCTGGGCAAAGTTCTTTGTGCCCAGGCCTTCAATAAATCTGCCCTTGTTTCCCAAGTTTGTGGAGTCTGGTTTTGAAGGGAGCACTTGAAATTCTAAAGATACTCCCAGGCATTTCAGCTCAGTGAGCAAAGAAGGGAGGTGGAGGGGGATGGGATGAGTTGGGGCAGGGTGGACCGGGTGGCCGACTGGTTCTTATCATAACTGTTTAGTTTCATTTACATTTTTCTCTGTGTTGCGTGGGTCCAGGTCAGTGTTATTTGATGTGGAACACCTGCCTTCACACAGGGAGAGCGCAGCCAGCCCTGCCAAGAGCAGCATGGACGTGTTTGCTCTGTAGAATTGGACACCCACAAGCTTCTGTCTGGTTCATAGCATTCTGGCTCAAAAGGAGTCACCCTATCCATAATGACAGAAGTACCAGAGACCCTCCTTGGAACTTTGGCTCCTGTGGGTAAAAGCAAGTCCGTGTGCTTAAGCCACTTGATTTTCATTGGGAATTTGTATAGGTCTCAATCCGCTCTTTGCTGAGACATGAGTGGGAATTGAGTATCCTAGCTATCTTGTGCTAAAGCTGATTCTCAAGAAAAGCTTGGTCATGTTCCATCAGAGCTGTATTCAAAGTGAAGGTCACATGACTCTGAGCTTCCCAATCCCAAGAATCCAGAACAATTGCAGGCTACTGGACAAACACACAGGGGCCTCAAGCACAGCACTTCTCAGACATTAATGGCCACACTAATTACCTGCGCACTTTATCCAAGGCAGATTTAGATACAATGGGTCTGGAGTGGGGCCCCAGACTCTGCATTTCCAATAGGCTTCCACATGATGTCGATGCCCTGGTCTGGGACCATGTTTAGGGTGGTAAAAGTCTAGTTTAGGACCCAGGTTTTACAGCTCGTCTTTCTAGCACAATCCCCAGACCAGCAGCATCAACATCACCTGGGAACTTGTTAAAAATGAAAATCCTCAGGCCCCACCCAGACCAGAAATGCCAGCGATGAGGCTCAGCACTCAGTTTTCATGGGCCCTCGGGGAATTCTTATTTACCCTGGAAGTTTGAGAATTAAGATTCAGTCAGATGAACTAAAGAATTTTAGCCACTGTCTCTAAACTTAGATCTAATAATCAACAACTCTAGAGTCAATCAGTTTGAAGTATTTAACACAAATCTAAAGTTTAGGATTTAAATCAATTTAAAAATGTTTCATCCTCATCATCAAGACACAACTTCCACATAAAAATCCTCAGAATTTTTTCACATTTAAAAAGATGAATCCCTTCAGCCCTCATTTAACAATTTTCTGGTTCAATACTATGATCTTTGGACAAGTCAAAAACTCTGAAAGCCAGGCTCTTAATGCTTAGGTATGGACTCCAGGTCACAAGAAGCACTGAGTTCTCAGAGTCTAGGTATATCTTTGAACATTTCCAGTGGCCTTATGGTTACCTGAGAAGGAAGCAAAGAGACAGCTCAGTGATATCTCAGATTGACAAACAGCGGTCTCAAGAGTCAGTCCTTCTACTGACACAGAGTGAACCAAATGGATAACCTCCTAACGTGACCAGCAGGACCAACAGGCTAGTAATAATTAGGCTGCCTTCCAAGCACAGGCTGGAAAAACATCTCTGACCTCAGACCTTGAGGCAAAATTTCCAGGGCTGCCAGGCCCCTGTTAACTGTCTATCACCTTTGAAAGTGCAAAAGGGCATGTTACCCCACAGGTCACCAGAGAAGGTGGGACCTGGAGCCTGTCCAGGCCACAGCACACCACGGGGACGCCTGTGATTCAAGGCCTACAGGCTTCGTACCTACTCTGGTTTCAACTTTCACAACTGGGACCACTTTGCAATTTCAGTTTTAAGAGTAATCTTGGGGAGAAATACATAAACCCCTGACTAATACCTTCTTGACTGTAACTGTGTGAGCCCGAGACTGCGCAGCAATGGAATAACGCTGACTAATAATATGTTAGACCCCTACAGCCCTTTTCATATGAAGACCTCAAAGCACTCCACTCAGATGACTTCACAAATCCTTGAAACCACTTCTGGGAAATATATGGGAAATATTGTCTCCATTTCTCAAATGAAAAAAAAAAAGAGAGAGAGAGATAGCATCTGGGCACTGCCCAGGTCTCACCTGCACTCCTAAAGTGGGGCATTGAAGGAGCTCAGGAAGGAGGAGGATAGAAGAATCAGGAAGGAGGAGGATAGAAGAATGCCCATCCAGACAGGAAACAACTGTGGCTGTAATGTAAGCAACATTCATCGTGGAACCAATAGAATTACTGAAAGCCAGAAAGAGGGTTGGCTTTTGGAATGTTTGTTGCTATTGTTTTGTTTGAGGATACATACTTTTATATCTCCATGCTTTGCTTTAGTCTTTCTTCGGGTCAACGTAGGTTTGGGGGGGAACGGGGTTGAAGGGAGGTCATGGCTTTATCTCCCCTCATTGCTCAAGTTCATCTTGTGACGTTCTGCCCAAAGGCCAGTGGCTAAGCTTCCACTTAAGATTCTGAGCCTTAGTTTCCTGACTGATCCCTGATTCCAACTTCTTTTTCTCAATCCCGCTTTTGTAATCCACATGTTATTTATGCAACAGTTGCAAAAATCTCCCTAAGGGGCGGTGGAGGATACTATCAAAAGTACCTCAGATTTCCTTCACTGATAAGTTAATATTTAAAACTTTTTTAGAATGGTGCAATGGCCTTTCTTTTTTTTCTTTCCGATTTTAAAATGTCAAAGGCTTCCTGACATGCTCTGGCCATGGAAATGGAACATATTTTCTCATTAGGTTAATTAATGGCTCTGCTTGGGTGGCATAATTTGGTATAAGTTTCCTTTTAGAATTCTGTCATAACTAAAAAGGATCTTATTTTTGTTATGTTTTGTGGTGTCTTTAAATTTTTATGACTTCTACTTTGTTTAGTCTGTGTGTAATCCTTCTTTTGAAACCTAATGTCCTAGAAAATTTACAGTTTTCTCTCAAAACTGGCACTTTTTACATTTTACGGTGATTCCTGTTTCTTCGGGTCTCGCTAGAACTTCATTTAAGTCCTTAAGGTGTAATTCGCAGCTCAGGGAATTTATGATTACATCGTCAAAGTAAACTCCCCAAGCGCAATATATTAAACCTGACAAGACGCCGTTCATTAATCTTTGAAATATAGCCAGGTGTGATGTAGTGAAGGGAGCCTTCCAGCTGAGAACAGCTGAAGAACTCCCGACTGCCCCTCACTGGGGAGGATTCCTTCCTCTTCACGGCCAAGGCCACCTGGGTGGGGACCGAGAGGGCCAAGGGCCCTTCCTCTGCCAAATGTGGTGTGCTCTGTCTCTGCTGGTGTTCCTACAGCCCTGCAGCTTCTCACCTCCTCACACATTTGTTCATTCAACAAATATTTATGGAGAGCCTACTTTGGGTCGGGCACCAGGGGGACCTAGAAAGACAGCAGTGGCTGAAACGGAAACAATCCCTTGCTTCAGGTGGCTTACAGTTTTGGGTCTACTTATAAATAAAGGCCCCAGGACTCTCACTCTATACCACCAACCCTTTATGAAACGACCACCTTGGCCGAATGGGCAGCATTTCTCCTCTGCCCCGACGTCGCTCTGATGCTAAATGACTCCCATTATGTGTAGGTCAGACTGCACACAGCTTGGTGAACGCCTTGATAGAGATCTGTAGGTGGCATTATCAAGAAGGAGCAGCCACATCCAGCCTGAGGTCACCTGGTGCCTGGTCAGAAAAGTGAAGCCCAGCTGATCACTATGCAGCGCTCCTCTAGAACAGCGTGGAAATCCAGACAAGAGGCATTTCCCCAGACCTTTCTGTTTGCCTCTGGGAAACATGGCAGGCTAAGTACAACGTGGCATTCTGAAACAGAAAAAGGACATACGGGGAAAACCAGGTGAGATCTACACATGTCTGGAGTTTAGTTCATAGAAATCTGCCAATACCGATTTCTAGTTTTGCCCACGGTGCCGTGGCAATGTGGGTGGGAACACAAGGGAAAGAGAGGAGGATCTGCAGGAATGCTCTGTTGACAACTTTTCTTTCCTTCTAAAACTACTCCAAAATAAAAGGTTTTTTTTAAAAAAATGTTTGCTTCTGAAATAGAACCCTTAAAATGAATAATAAAAAGCTACTTTTTGAAAAGGACATAGTAGACATAGGGGGAAAGATATAGCTCCCAATGACATACTACAATTTTGTTCTTGAAACTAAGGAGAAACCCAAAACCCAGGAGCTGATAGTCTACTAAAGCAGTAATTTTAACCTTTCTCATCTCATTGGCATATAAATTACACAAAACTAATCACTAATATTCTGTGGCATGCCAAAAAAATTTTGGGGGCCAATCTGACAAAAATATTGGTCTAATTTTGATTCATTCACACAAGATAACTGCTGGCTATTGTCATTTTTTTTTTTTACTTGGCAATATAAGGAAGAAGAGGTCAGTGTCCCTGACTAAATAGTCAGGTATTGCTTGTTTTAAACATTCTTGCGGCACACCAGTTGAAAATCACTCTACTAAAGAAATATTCTCACTGTATATTTCCCTCTTTTTCTCATGCTACTTTTAGTTGCTCTCATTGGTTTTAAGAAATCCTTTAAAGGTGTGTGTGTAAAAAAGCACAAATGTGTAGAAGAATCATATGTCCTGAGTTAAAGAATCAACATTCCAATCTTTTTATTTTTTAATTTTGAATGTACAACACTTGTTCTTTCCATCCCTAATTCACACACTCACACACACATTCTCAGATATACTCATACACACTCACACTAACACACACTCATATATATATACTCTCACACATTCACACATGCTCTAACACACTCACACACTAACACACACTCACATATACTCACACACTCTCTCTTTCACACTCACACACACACACTTTCACACCCCAAATCACTACTGAAGCACAGCTACCTTGTCCTTTGCTATGTACACACACGCCCTTCATTTTCCTGCACTTGCCTGCCCCTTCAGAAACATAACAGATATTCATGTGCAGGTGGAAGCTGTTCAGGAAGACATGCCTTACGGCAGCCAGTAAGCAACTCCTGCTTTGTTAGTTACACTGCTGTGCAGTTACACAACATGTGCCCTACATGCTCCTGTACAAATCTCATCAGGGTGGACTTCCCATCTCAAAAATCAAAACGGTGGTGACGAAAGCAGTATTGTTTCAGCTAGCTGCATACTTGACAAGATGATGGCTTTGTGATCCTCCCAATAAACTTCTGCCACCGTGAGGGATGCCCTCGAAGAGCAGAGTCACCTTCTGCCACCCAGAGGACACTTATTTAGGATGGACCCTTCTTCCCATCCTAAATGGGGAATGAGTCATAGAACTAGAATATTAGTGCCTGGAGCATGCTTAGAGATCATCTAGTATCTTTTTATCTTATTAAAGACTAGAGGCCCAGTGCACAAAATTCGTACACAGATAGGGTCCCTAGGTCTGACCGGTGATCAGGGCCAATCAGGGCCTTCCTTCGTTCTGCACCATCCCCTGGTGGTTAGTGCATGTCATAGTGAGCGGTCAAAAACCCAGTCAGTCAAGGGGACAATTGCATATTAGCCTTTTATTATATAGGATGAGGACAACAGGCCTGGGTGGGGCTTATGCCTTATTCCAGGCTTTAACGCCTTATCTGAGCCAAATGCAGACACCCAATGCCAGGTCCAGTGTTGCCGCCTCTATGCTACACTGGCCCATCATTCTGTAGCCCTAGCTCCAGGGGTTTCAATACAAATCCTCAAAAAGTTGCCTTTGGGTTTCATTCCTTCAGCAACAGCATGTGCAAACATCCATTTATAAACCAGGACATACCACACACAGGCCATTTGTACTTGATGCTGTTGTTATCACTATTATCCACACATTGGCCTGTGGGAGAGGCATGATGCATGCAAATTCTATCATTTCTAAGCTGGAAAGAAAGGACATTTCTACGTGCTGACCATCATCTTCTGCTCTATCCCTTCTGATTCCACTGTTTTTCCATGGGGTCTTCCGTTCTCTTTAAGAAACCGCTACTTTAAAATTCCTTTCCTTCTTTGGGACTTGCATTCTCTCTCTTTTGAATATATATAAGCTGACAAGGAGGACTCACTGGAGAACCGAGCCCAGATTTCTAGAAGGGCTCTGCAAATAGGAAATAAAACCACATCACACCACGCATCTGCCAAAAGTAATAAAGCCAGCCAGCCTCAGCGCCCTCTCAACTTCGTCAGCAACCAACGCTTCTCATTTCGCCCTTTCCTTGCAAAGGAAAAGGAAAAAAAAATGCCCGGCAAAGAATGCCAGGCAAATCAAACCCTGGGAAAAATAACACCTTCAAATTCAGGGCAAAACGCTCCTTTCCAATCCTTGCTGCAGATGCCATGTCTGGTATGCTTGGCAGGGACATGACTCTTGGAGCAAGATGCAAAACACAGGTTAGAGGGAAGATATGGGCCAGAGACTGGTTGTTAATTTTTAATCCATAGTTAGAAAGTCCAAGAAATCTCACTATGACTTAGTGTATATAAAAATCAAAACAAATCCAGATACGAGACAGTCTCTTATATAACTTTAAGAAATACACCTTCCATCTTCCCACAAATTAGATGAACCAATTGCTCCTCAAATCAGCGAGTCTGTGCTTATGATTAATTAGCAGGATAAATGACAAATTCAAGAGTCAGTATTCCCAATATTTGCCTCAAACAGAAGCTGCTGTGGGAATTCCACCCTGGAAAGGCCATTCTTGATTATTTCCCTTTTTCCAATTTGAATTTGCCTGCCTCCTCTCCCCAATCAGTAGGCCAAAATGCCCAGTGTTGGCTTTCATTTTTCCAATCAGCCAAGAGTAGCAACTGAGAGAGAGCCAGCCAAACAGACTGAGACAGACAACCTTCCTTTGGATTAAAAATCAAATAACCAGGATTTTCATGCCTGCTCCCCCGTGAGCACATTGTGTGGCCTCTCTAGGTTCTCAAACTCCTTCTGAGTCCCCCAACACTCTGTTTTAATAATGAGGATCATTTCTTCCAGCTCTGATAATCTGATTTTATTGTCTGTAAAATTAGACTTATTTAAACAGGCAGGACTACATCTATATCTTTTTAAATGACTGTCATGTGGCACATATTTCTATCTGGAGATGGATATTAAAGGGGATAACAAAAGTCCTATGACCAGAAAAGAAGAATCTTTCTGATTAGGAAATCACTTGTGTTTCTATTCATTTCCTATCCACCAGACATTTGCTGCTTCTTGGACCCAGAGTTTCTTCCATGAGAGAGTGAAAACAGCAACAAACCTTTTCTTACAATGATTAAAAATCAACCAAGATGATGATACCTTTGGAGGCATTGCTTCATGGGTAATGCTTGTTTTAAAACAGGTTCCACCATGAATTATTGAAGGAATGAGCGGACATGTGCTGAGCCCACACTCTGAATTGGAATGGACGCTCCATGTTCGCCATTCTCTGACTCATCTAATCACAGCACTTAGAGATATCAGTGCCCACCTGATGTGGCTCAGGTGTTGAGCGTCAACCTATGAGCCAGGATGTCACGGTTTGATTCCAGCCAGGGCATATGCCTGGGCTGCAGCTGATTGATGATTCTCTCTAACCATTGATGTTTCTCTCTCTCTTTCCCTTTCTTTTCCTCTCTGAAATCAATAAAAAATATTTTAAAAGAGAAATATTAGTATCCCCATCCTACAGAGGTAGAAAACTAAGGCCCAAAGTAAAATCTCTTAAGGTCACTTAAATGAAATCAATACTGGACAGAAATTTAAACCAAATGTGACTATTTCCTAAGCCTTCCCACTACAACATTTGAGCTTCTTTACACAGTGATTTGCCTGTCAGAGAAGCTTAGCTTATTAATGCTATCTAAATTAAATTTCCTTTCTCGAGATAAACTGAATATAGAGGCATGTGATTATGTATTTAAACTGTCAGGCACAAAGTGTTGGCTTTGGTGGGTATTAACATAAATTCAAAATAAAGGATAAAAGAATATTCTTATTTGTAAGTATGACACGCAACCTATGTTCCCCCTTGCAGAAGATCCACCCAATGTTCCAAAAGCCAGCGAGGGGATTTCACAGCGGGTTGAGAAGATTTCACACAAGTTGCTCATGTCATATACTTCCCTAGCTCACCCTGACTTCCACCCAGGAAGTTTCAAAGGGGCAAAAGAAGCGGGAGGAAGAAGCATGGATGCAGGGCAGTGGGTCAAAGGCATGCTTTGTAGAGTTGTAAGGACCACCAAAGTGAAAATCAAAGAACCACCCTGATAGCTTTGTTTTTGGCCATGGAAAGTTCACTGGCTGGGATTAAACTCCCCAAACATCTCCTTGTCCCACCCTCCCTCCACAAACACACACTATTTACTTACTCCTCTCCACTCTCCCAAACTGACAGCACTAGGGGCTGCTAGCGGGATAGTGGGAGGAGCTTCCAGAGTCCTGTTCCAAGGGATTAGAAGAGCTCAGGTTTCACCTGACCACCATCTCCCCTCTCCCCCCCATTGACTCACTCATAAGGCACCCATCACTCACCCTGACAGGCACACCTTACACCCTTGGCTGTCTTCCTGGGAGGTGTTTATAAATAAGGGCACCTGTCTGTGAAAGCCAGCCGTTCACAGGAGTGGCCAAGGAGACAATAGATGATATGTTTGGGGAGTTAACTTTTCCAACAACGATATCTGCGCTATGTAGACTTTTGTGGGGTTTTGTGTTGCAAGAGAGAGAAACTGGTTCCTTGTCTTTGTATTGGAAACACATCTGCAAACCTGTCACGTTCTACGGCAAGTGAAGCAAAGGTAAACATTTAATAGTACTTGGAAATCCACCCTTTCTCCATTAAGGAGGGTTAAAACATGTTGGTTAAATGAAAAGTTTGGCTGAAACTAGATTCTTCTCCAAACACAAAAGGAGATTGTAATTTCAAACATGTTCCTCCTTGGATTTAATTATGAATATTAAGTATTGGTACCCAAGTGCTAGAGTAACAAACCAAAGTAAAGACCACCCATCAACTTAATTCCAAAGGTTCATTTCATGTAACTCAAGCTCCAGTTACCCAAGAAGAAGAGATGCTATTCACAACTGCCCATAACAAAAGCAAAGGGCTTATGGCAATTGGATCTTTTCATTTTTCACCAGTTTATTTTCAGATAGCTAGGGAAATGTTTTCCACTTGTGTTTGATGACATGATTTCTAAAGCATCCTGACTAATTTCTCAATTAGCCAGAATCACCTCAAATGCCTCCTACATTGAATCATTGGCCCAAAAGGGTATGATTCAGTGATGACATTTAAGCAAAACTTAATTTGAACCTAGTAATGTATAAGATCCTAATTCACAGAAACAACTGAATTTCTCTTACATTTATAGTACTTGCCACATCTTAATTAATACTTATTTGTTTTTAAGTATTTTCATTTTATTCAGGCCCAAACACTCCAACCTTCTTCCACCAACACTAGCATTCCATCTTTCTCCCTTGCTATTTTGGATGGAAACAAAAGATTCTACCCTTTGTCATTTCAAAGTCAAGAGTGCACTCCTTTTTCCTCTTGAAAATAGGAAACCACAGATGTTTCAAAGATCTGTGATTTAAATCATTTCTGCAATTGAGACATGATGACAAAAACAAAAACACATTTTTAATGCATGTTTGCTTGGAAAAATAGACACCCAGAGGCATAATCCAGTTAAACTGCTTGACCTGCATCAAATGTTGACAATTCCAACTTCTCTGTTAGAACAAGAGAACTTTCTGGGAAACATTTGCAACAATTGCTTAAAAGTCCCGCCACCTAGTGGAAGAAGTAAATAAACTAGACCTCAGGTAACCTGATGGATGAGGAGACATTGAGAAAAATAGTTTTTCTATCAACCAGGCTTCTCTTAACAGATCATATTGGGTTAGCTTTAGACCTGATTTTCATAACATGCCAAGATTCATAGAAATGCATCGTTTTACTCTTCCCTGTTCACACGCATCACATTCAAGATAGGAAAGACTTCAGTGCAAAGTGTTGGAAAGACTTCACTGCAAAGCGCTCAAACCTATAAGTGGAATCCACAAATAGCTTATGGAAATCATTCTGTTAATTTGCTTTGGTTGATAGTTTTCAAAATGGATTCCACAGAGTGGAGAAATAAACCAAATCCCCTCCAGCTTTCCCTGGTGGTGGACACTCAACTAGGCATTTAATCCTCCAAACGCTCAGCAGGAGGACTCTTGATGGAGGGGATTCCTTTACTTGGCTAAGGGAAAACATTCTGCCTGAACAGGAAGGTAGATCATTAGTGGCTGGACCTCACAGACAGCCATGAAGTTTCTGGAAAAAACTTCCTTAGTAGTCATGCTGAAAGGGGAGGCTCTATGGGCTAATTGAGTAAGATCTGCAGTGCATGCCTGGCCCAGTGTTATCCCCAGATGTGTTGTGACAGCAATCAGTTTCTCAGTGGCCTGGAGGAGTGGACTTGCCTCCCTGCCTATGTGGCCTAGGAAATATGCCTCTGTGATAGACACCATCAAAAATAGAGCGGGATTACTGTACACTGCAATAAACGTGTTTCTATGATGCAAGGCCATTAACACTCTTACCATGTGCCAAAGCCTAATTTAGATGCTTCTTGGCCTATGATTAAATGCAAATGTTATTAGGCAAATGCCTACTGGTTCTTTCTAAAAGTCCAGGGCTATTCAGAGGGAAACAACATTTGCTTCTAATAAGAAAAGTTTGATTTCAGGCTCTCTTCATTATATCTTCAATTCTATCTCCTATCTCTGGACAAATGATCTACTGGCAAATACTTATAGATAAATGATCAACCAGCGGACATTTGTGAAGTTTAAGTTAACATGTATGAAACACTTTGAAGAGAATTGCGAAAGACAGACCTACCATTCAGTATTCAAGAGTTATGTGCCTTTATTCAAACTTTCCATTATTTGTTCAGTTTTTTTAAACAAACACCATTGTTTACAGACCCAGATTTGATTTCACAAAGAATGTATTTCATAATTTAAGACTAAAGCGGTTTTCATAATTTAATTATTAGTATTGCTACATTCAGGAAGAGTTTTTCCATCACTCGTAGAGAAAATATTTTTTTGTTTTAAAAACAGGAAAACCTTTAAAATTGGTTCAAAACAGAAGAACTACAGAATTTCCAAAGAATGTAAAATATTTTTTCTGCCACAAGGTAATTATTTTTTATCCTTTTATCAGTCATTTCTAATGATTTTCATAGCCATTCATATGATTACATGGTTGCCTTTCATAAAGAAATAAATTAGAACTAATGAATGAACTTGAGACCTACCCTACAAGAAGTACTAAAGAGAGTCCTTCAAGGTGAAATTAAAGGACATTAGACAGTTAACTCAAATCTATGTGAAGAAAAATGGGTGACTTAAACAACAAAAATGATCTCACAGTTCTAGAGGCTGCAAGTCCAGCACCAAGCCTTGTAGATGGCTATCTTCTTCCTGTGTTTTACATTGTCTTCTTTCTGCGTGTATCTGTGTCCTAATTTTGTCTCTTCTTTTTTTTAAAGGTATAATACCATATATATATTGATTTTAGAGAGGAAGGAAGAGAGAAAGAGTGATAGAAACATCAATGATGAGAAAGAACCATTGGTCAGCTTCCTCCTGCATGCCCCCTACTGAGGGGTGAGTCTATAACACAGGCATGTGCCCTTGACCATATCGAACCTGGGACCTTTCAGTCCATAGGCTGATACTCTATCCACTGAGCCAAACCAACTAGGGCTAATCTTGTCTTCTTATAATATATCAGTCATATTGTATTAGGGCCCACCTTAACAGCCTCATTTTAACTTAATTACTTCCTTAAAAGACCTGTCTCCAAATACAGTCACTCCTTCTGAGGTACAGGGAGTTAGGATTTCAACATACGAATTTAAGGGTAGAGGAGTCATTGTGTCACTTTTGTCTTAAGAGACCAAATGCTTTATGAATAGAAGATGTCCCTAACATCCTCTGTACAGATCAGTATAATATGGACTACAAAATATAGGAAGTCCTTACTCAGTGTTGTTGATAGGTTGGATGGCTTTAAGCGAAACAGCATATAATGAAACCAATGTTACCATAGGCCAGTGGTTGGCAAACTCATTAGTCGACAGAGCCAAATATCAACAGTATAATGACTGAAATTTCTTTTGAGAGTCAAATTTTTAAAACTTAAACTTTTTCTAACGCCACTTCTTCAAAATAGACTCGCCCAGGCTGTGGTGTTTTGTGGAAGAGCCACACTCAAGGAGCCAAAGAGCCACATATGGCTTGCGAGCTGCAGTTTGCCGGCCACAGCCATAGGCTAATGGATACACACAAGAGTTAAGTTCCTAGTATCATATCAACCTTCTAACAAAACGACATTGAGTGAAATTATGTTATTTGAGGACCATTATAGAGCCAGCCAAGGTTCCTCTCCCAAAAGAACTAAAGGAAAAAAATATTGGAAACAAATAATGAAAATACTATACCAGGAAGAAATCTGCCAGCTTCCTGAGTAACATGACCAGATTCCTGACAAGTAGTCCTACCACAGTCCTAACAGTTTTCTGTCCCAGTTTTGAGTCTCCACCAGAAACTCCAGCCAGTGGCTCTGGGCGGTCTTAACTTTATCGCCCCTGGAGACTTGATATGACAGACTCACTTTGCATCTTAAGACTGCATTACACAGCCATTCCTGCATGACTTAAACAAAGACACTGAGGGCCAGCAAATAATGCTAGACACTCTTCATCCTGGAGATAGAGAAAAGTACCATCAGCTCTGCATGATTATAGAGTGTGGTGATAGCATGATTTACAACCAGCGATGTCAACGTGGCTGTTATTCAGGGTTATGGTATCAACAGACTGAGAAATACACTTAGGCCACATCCCATCACTAGCCACTGTCATCTGAGCAGCTCGATGATATTGTGATCCAGGATTCAAGAAAAATATTTCATTAAGGAGATGGGTGGAATGTGAAGACATGATCACTGTGATCAAAGGAGCAATAAAATATGCTTATTTCTGCCTAAGAAATGCCCTGTCAGTTATGGAACCCATCCCCATTCAACTCTGTACCTTGTTGTATTTTGCCCAAGCAAGTGCTAGCTTTCCTTACCACTGGAATTTCTGGCTCTTCTTGGCTTCCTTCCTGCATATATTGGATGGCTCAGAGAGCATAATGAAATACAGGTAGACATTTCTTGGTCAGGAAGCCACGCCAAATTTGTTTGCTTCCTTATGCATGTCACCAGGCCACAGGGTCTTTTTCTTCTTCTTCTTCTTCTTCTCCTTCTTCTTCTCCTTCTTCTTCTTCTTCTTCTTCTTCTTCTTCTTCTTCTTCTTCTTCTTCTTCTTCTTCTTCTTCTTCTTCTTCTTCTTCTTCTTCTTCTTCTTCCTTTAACAGAACTTTGTCTAGGCTCCCAGTCTTTCCAGATCTGTGGCAATCTGGGTTCTGTTTTCTCTCCCCCCGATGCACTTTCGGTTGGTGCCTTTTTTCAATCAGTTTCCAGATGTGGTTGCATACTTGTTCATTTCCAGCACATTGTATCCTTTCCTGAACTTCTGCATAATTGCCTGCCATGCCACCTTCCCTCTCCTCCTCTACCACATAGAGATGAATTCCAGAAACCTGTTGCAATTGCTCCAAATTTAGTTGCTCTTCCACCCCCAGCTGTGTGTGCCCCAGCCCGGAAAGTGAAAGGGATGCTTGGTCTGCAGGAGAAGCCCCTTCCTAACAAGCTCCCAGCTGATAGCCAGATGCTGTGGCGGTCCGGGCCCACTGTTGTGTAAAGTCTCTGCAGAGAGGAAGAATGTTCACTGGAGCCCTGAAGCACAAACCGCAGTTTGTTTTAGGACTTTTTTTGTTTTTAATAATCTCTTTGTGCAAATATCAAACCAGGAAGCTAGAAACGTTTTTTTAATTATCACTGAACAATATAAAAATTGTAAAGAGGTCTTCCCTTGTGTAATACTTCTTACATTTGGCACTATTTGGAAATGAGATCTTCCGCATAATTTTTTAGACAACTGAAACATCTTTTTAAGCCCCAAACTGTTGCAAATCTTCACCATATTTAGGTAAATCTTTCTAGAATTCTTAACATTTTAGAGTGTGCTGATCATAATCTAATGTCTTCCTAATGATTCAGGGTCAAGGTTATGAATATCAGCAGCCATGCCCTTAGGTTTATAAGATTTTAGTCTACTTTCCCATACACTAGGGGTTCTCAACTCAACACTTTTGACATTAGGCCAGATGGTCCTTTGTTGTGGGAGTGTGGGCTGTACAGTGCAGGATGTTTAGCAGGATCCCTGACATGTACCAACTAGGTACCAGAAGCACCAGCTTCTCAGTGGTGACAACCAATAATTTCTTAAGTGTGAGAATGTGCACAATCATCACATTCTCAACATTGATCTAGATGCCCTAGCCCAGCCATGGGCAAACTACGGCCTGCGGGCCGGATCTGGCCCGTTCGGCTGTTCTATCCGGCCCGCAGAGCCGAAAGAGCGGAGGGTTCTCTTGCTCTCCCCTCCGCTTCTTCACCAGCAGCCCAAGATGAGAGTGCCAGCATGGTCAGGTTACTTTTGTTCCGGCCCTCGAGTCCAGTTTAAGAATGCATTGTGGCCCTCAAGTCAAAAAGTTTGCCCACCCCTGCCCTAGACACTGCAACAGAAAAGGAAAGTTATGAGGATTGCCCAGCTAGAGTGCTCAGTGGTTGAGTACCAACCCATGCACCAATAGATCGTTGGTTCAATTCCCAGTGGGAGAACATGCCCAGGTTATGGACTCCATCCCCAATAAGGACCGCAGGAGGCAGGTGATCTATGTTTCTCTTTCATCTATGTTTCTATCTCTCTCTCTCCCTCTCCTTCCCTCTCTCTCTAAAGTCAATAAAAATATTTTTAAAAAGTTATAAGGATTGGAAGGAAAGAAAATACTCTCTTTTTTTGCAGAAGGCGTGACCATCTATATGAGTAATCTAAAATAATCTTCAAACTAATAGAATTAATAAGTGAATGTTGTATACCAGGAAGAAAGCTGGGAGATTTCTTCCTGGTATAGTATTTTCGTTATTTGTTTCCAACAAAAAACAACTGGACTATGAATTTTTTTAAAATAATACATACAATTTTAAGAAAAACCAAATAATCAGAGAAGAATCTAACAATGCTCTGACAGTTATACTGAAAACTACAAAATATTAAGGCTAAATTAAAGAAGACCTAAATTAAAGAAAGATACAACATGCTAATTGATTGGAAGAGCTCAAGATCACTAGATTTCAACTTCTCCTAAATTTATCTATGATTCAATAAAATCCAAAACAAAATCCCAGCAGGGATTCTTTTTAATTAACAAAAAATCTAAAATGTACATGGAAACTTAAAGAATTTGGAAAAAACAATCTTGAAGAAGTTAATCTGGAAGAATAATACTGTTAGATCATAAAACCTACAATAAGGCTACAGTAATTAAGATTGTATGATATTGGACAAATGGAATAGAAAAAAATACTGAAAACCAGTTTGAAGAAATAATGGTTGAAAACTTCCCCCACCTGGTGAAAGAAATAGACTTACAAGGCCAAATAGAGACACAGAGCCCCAAACAAAAGGAATCTAAAGAGGACCACACCAAGACACATCATAATTAAAATGCCAAGAGCGCCAAAACCGGTTTGGCTCAGTGGATAGAGTGTTGGCCTATGGACTGAAAGGTCCCAGGTTTGATTCCAGTCAAGGGCATGAACATTGGTTGTGGGCACATCTTAAGTAGGGGGTGTGCAAGAGGCAGCTGATTGATGATTCTCTCTCATTGATGTTTCTAACTCTCTATCCCTCTCTCTTCCTCTCTCTGTAAAAAATCAATAAAATATATTTTTTAAAAATAAAAATAAAACAAACAAACAAACAAATAAATAAATAAAATGCCAAGAGCAAAAGACAAAGAGAAAATATTAAAAGCAGCAAGAGAAAAACAGTTAGTTACCTACAAGGGAGCATCCATATGATTATCAGCTGATTTCTCAACAGAAACTATGCAGGCCAGACAGGAGTGACAAGAAACATTCAAAGTGATGAATAGCAAGAACCTACAACCAAGATTACTCTACCCAGCAAAGCTATCATTCAGAATTGAAGGGCAGATAGAGCTTCACAGATAAGAAAAAACTAAAGGAGTTCATCACCACCAAACCAGTATTGTATGAAATGCTGAAAGGTATTCTTTAAGAAGAGGAAGAAGAAAAAAAAGGTAAAGATAAACATTATGAACAACAAATATATATCTATCAACAAGTGAATAAAAAAATCTGATGAACAGAATAAACTGGTGAATATAATAGAATCAGGGGCATAGAAAGAGAGTGGACTGACAATTTTCAGGGGGGAAAGAGGTGTGGGGATGCAGGAAGAGACTGGACAAAAATCATATACCTATGGATAAGAACAGTGGGGGGGGGTGGGTAAGGGCAGAGAGTGGAGTGGGAACCTGGTGGAAGGGAGCTATGGGGGAAAAAAGAGGAACAATTGCAATAATCTGAACAATAAATATTTATTAAATTTAAAAGATTAAGCAAAAGAAATGATTAGATGTGTTATGAAAGAAGATATACAAGTGGTCAGTGAATATATGAAAAAATAAAATAAATTTTTAATGTGGTGGGTAACCTATATGAGGATTACCCTTCCACTGTAAACAACTAGAAACCCAACAAAATACATGAAACAACTCTTTTCAGACATTGGACAACAGGCAGCATTAGCCTGTGGTCCCTGAGAAAAGGGAAGCAGGTAAAATGAGTCCCATGACATCCTGGGCTTTCTGCCAGGTAGCAGTATGTAGGCAGTTCAAGGAGGGGGTTATACATGGCCAGTATCCTCACATGGTTAAGAAGACAGAGCCCCAATCAGTCTGGCTCAGTGGATAGAGCAACAGTCTGAGGACTGAAGGGTCCCAAGTTCCATTCCAGTCAAGGGCATGTGCCTCAGTTGCAGGCTTAATCTCCAGCCCTGGTAAAGGCCCATGTGGGAGGCAACCATCGATGTGTCTCTCTCACATCAATATTTCTCTCTGTCTCTCCCTCTCCCTCTCTCTAAAAATCAATGGGAAAGTATCCATGGGTAAGGATTAACAGAAGGGAAAAAAAAAGGAGATAGAGATTAGAGGTCAGGGAAATCAAAGTGAGTAGAATTTATGGAGCAGAGATGAGGAAACTCTGAAGAGAGAGATCTAAAGATCTGCAAAGGAGTTCTATTGTGTATTTGGTAGAGTACCAATTACAGCCATGGAACAAAACACCTTGAACCTGGGAGTAGGCAAGCAGTAGGCCAAAGCCTACTTGGGGTTAGGAATATGTATAGTTCTACAGTCAGAGTGGAGAAACTTCATAACACACAGAGCATTCAGTAGAGACCTCAGAAGGTCAGACTTTATATTGGGGATAAACTAGCACTAGAGTAAAGTCTGCTCTAACCTCACCCTAACAAAGCTTAGGAGAATCAAAAGGATTCATGTGATCTGCATAAGTTAACTGCTTCTCACAACAAAGTACAACACTCTTAAAAGGAATATAACAAAATCAGGAGCTTGACAATGTCAAATTCAGTGTGTAGAATCCAATAAGAAAATAATCAGCCATGCAAAGATTCATAGGAATGTCACATATACGCAGGAGAAAAATCCACAGATAGAAACAGAACAAGAAATGATGAATATGACAAAATTATCAGACACTGACTAGGCAAAAAGCAGGTTGGTTACTCAAAGGTCACTTTCCTTTAGCAGATGGCAGGGTTACTCAATTAACATTAATTTGACTGGTTTATTTCCCTGATTCTATTTCAGGGAAAGCTGAACCCCTAAATTAGGTCTCATTTTAGTGACATAGGGCATAAGTGACTCCATATTAGGCCTGTGGTATTTGAAAAAAAAAAAAATCCATGACAGAAAGGAATACTATATAATAAAAGGCTAATATGCAAATTGACCAAACGGTGAAACAACTGGTCGTTATGATGTGCACTGACCACCAGGGGGCAGTCGCTCAATGCAGGAGCTTCCCCCTGGTGGTGTACTCCCACAGTGGGGAGTGGAGCACTGATCAGTCAGAAGCCGGGCTCACAACTGGCTAGCACAGTGGCAGTGGCGGGAGCTTCTCCTGCCTTCGTGGCAGCACTAAGGTTGTCCGACTGATGGCTTAGGCCCACTCCCCCAAGGGCTCCTGGACTGCGAGAGGGTGCAAGCCGGGCTGAGGGACCTCTACCCGAGAGCACAAATTTTATGTGCCAGGACTCTAGTATTACAATGAGAGTACAAACAGAATGCAAAGGAAGGCCATCAGTGTGACACCACAAATAATCTGATATCTGATTTATACTACAAAAGATGAGCAGAATTCCAAACAACTGAAGAATTTCTGAAGTAAAAGCACGGAATTATAAAAAATCACTTTTGAAACGGCAAAGGTTTCTGTGGCTGCAGAGAGTGCACGGGGTGGAATGATTCTCTTCAGGAGACCAGATACCTGTAAACAATGAGAATCCACGTAAGTTTTCATTATCTTTCTATTTTTCCTTTGCTTAGGAAGAAGGATGAGAGGAGCACTGCCCACATCGTTGCTATAGATCAGAGTCTGTGAAGAGGAAGAATAATATGTGTACGTCGGGGTGGGAGTGAGGTACTGGAGTTCCAGAATGGATAATTTATTCCAAAGTAAAAAAAACCAAGACAGAAAGAAGATGCAGGGGAAGCAGAGAGGGAAACCAGTACAGCTGGAAAAAGATTAGAGAAAATCACAGGAGGCCCTGTTTAGCCCTAATTTCTGTGGTTTTTCTGATGAAGATGTGGTGTTAATGGTTTCAGAGTTAATCAGAGAGCCATGTGTCTTAAATCTGATATAGAAGCCAGATGAAAACAGACATCCCACTTAAGTGGTATTTTAGTGACACAAAGGCTGAGAGGGGGGGAAAAAAGAGATTTGCATAGTAATGACCCTATCATTGCTTTAAAGCTGCATGGTATTTTCAGAGCCCCTGACAACCACCAAATCAGGAATTCAGGCCACACCCTGGGAAGGCCGGCTTCCTTTTGTTAAAAAGAAAAACGGAGGATCTCTGAGGTCAGTTACCCAGGCAGTGAAAATCAAAAGTCCTGACTCCCCTCCAACCACTGGAAGATTTGCCGTGTGGACCCACCCACACCCATGTAGGGCATTGCCAAAACCCCAAGAAGTACCATGATTAAGACCCATGCCTTTCTCTGGGTACTATTTCCACCAAGGTTTCTTAGGTCTCTTCCCTGACATTTCACAAAAGAGAGAAAAAATATGCCTGAGAAAAAGCCAAGTGTGAAGAAGAATTTGATCTTGGCATCCCCTTCTGAAGGTTCCTCTTACTTCCTCAGCCCATGGCAGGCTTGTTGTTGAGCCAACACATAAAGGGAACACAGCTTCGGCTTCTATAAAAGACTGCACCAGGAGCAAGAGCATTAATCAGATGGATAAATAACAGCAATAGCTAATAATTATTGAACTCCTACTATGTGTCAGGCATGATACTACAAATTTTACACATCAAACTTACAAGATTCTAACAAAGATTTTATGGAGTTACTTTTATTACTTCCAATTTATTGGGCCTGTGGTATTTTTATTAAATATATATATATATATATATATATATATATATATATCCTGTTTCCTCGAAAATAAGACAGTGTCTTATATTAATTTTTGCTCCCAAAGATGTGCTAGGTCTTATTTTCAGGGGATGTCTTATTTTTCCATGAAGAAGAATATGGTACACATTTATTGTTAAATGAAAATAAAGGAAATTTATTACCTGTATACAGTACGGTAGTAGAGTAGTTGTCAACACAAACCAGACAAACTGTGAATCCTACAGTATCAAGAATTTACTCATTTATTCAATGACAATCATGTCATCATCTTCTGGAACATCATCATAACAATCCAATTCCTGAATTTCCTGGTGAATTTCTTGTGACTCCATTTCTTTCAGAATCAGTGGACCAAATCTCTCATGTTTAGTTAGCAATAGCACTATCTTTAAGTGAGTACTTCTTGTCAAGGTAGCCTGTTCGCAGTGCATTTGCAATGCCACTGTCAGTGATTTTCTCCCATGAATTCTTCACCCAAGTCACAACTCCTTGCAGTTTAGGTTTCACAAAGTTTCCAAGCTGATTTCTCTCCATTCACACAGCAGTGATGCCAGGACTCGGAGTAACTTCACTGGTTGCTAGACGCCAGTCGGGGCGGCCCTACCGACCAGTTTATGGTAAATTAATTTTCATTCTGAGACAGAGCCTGGGGGCCTTATTTTCGGGGGGGGGGGGGATGCCTTATATTTCACTCAGAAGAAAACCTGTAAGTAGGTCTTATTTTCGGAGGATGTATTATTTTCGGGGAAACACGGTGTGTATATATATATAAATTTCAAAGAGGAAGAAAGAGATAGAAAAATCAATGATGAGAGAGAACCATTAAGAGACTGCCTCTGTACACCCTCCACTGGGTATCAACCCACAACCAGGCATATACCCTGACCAGAATCAAACTGTGACCTCCTGATTCCTAGGTCAACACTCAACCATTGAGCAATACTAGCTGAGCTATTACCCCCATTTTATAGATGATGAAGCTGAGGCACAAAGAGATTATACACAATATTCAGTCTCAGTTGTCTGATTCCAGGGCCCATATGCTTAAGCGCTATGCACACCACCTCTTTAAGAAGAAATAAGAAATAACACCAGTACCGGTCCTGATTACTCGGTGCTGTCTGTGGGTGCGAGCAGCAGCTGCTGGCCCCAATCGCCCCTCAGATCTTCTCTACCTCTCCCTTCTCCTGAGGGGCAATTGGGACCGGCAGCCACCTCTCACCCCCACTGCCGACCCCATTGCACCCACTGCCAATGCCCAGCACATGTTCCAATGGCCCCTGAGGGCTTCTCCACTTCTCCCTGCTTCTGAGGGGCGATCAGAGCAGCAGCCGCCACTCACACCTGCTGATGGCCCCACTCGCACCCCCTGCTGGCGCCAGCCCCAATTGCTCCACGCTGTCAGGGGGTGAAAGCTGGGCTGGAAAGCATGTGGGAGCAGCAGTAGCAGCAGGAGCAGGGCTGCGGGCAGACTGGGGGCTGCAGCAGGAAGGGCCGCTGGACAGGGGCACAGAGGATGGGCTGAGACCCACCCCTGTGCCCACCACAGCCTCGTGTCCCACAGTTCCTTTCAAGGTGCACGAACTTGTGCACTGGGCTCCTAGTAAATAAATAAAAGTCAATCTGACAGAAAAATGGGATTTCACTAAAGATATCCAAATGGTAAAGGAAGATATTTTTTAAAGTGTTTAATGTCATGGTCATCAGGGACAGGCAAATTAAAGCTACAGCATGTACACCAGAATTACTAAGATTAAAGAGACTGACAATATCAGGGGCAGGTAAAGATGTAAAATAAGAGGAACTCTCACATACCATTAATCAGAGCATAAACTGGCACAGTCATTTTGGAGAAGCATCTGCCAAAAGTGAACATATCCAGACTCTGTGGCCCAGCGATGCCACTCCTGTGTTTACGTATACTCAACAGAAAATCATATATGCTCATAAAAAGCACAAACAAAAATGTAATAGCACTTTTTTTCATAAGAGTAAAAAAGTAGAAACAACCTAAATACTAACAGTGGAATGGATAAGTAGATTGTGTTATATTTATAGCAGGGAGAACTATACAGCCATGAAAATGAACTTTTGCTGTACACAATAATTTGAACAAATTTCATAAATTATAATGTTGAGCAAAAGAAGCCAGACATGATGCCTTGGCAGGTATGCTAAGTGCTTAGAGCATCAGCCCACATACCAAAGGGTCACAGGTTCAATTCCTGGTCAAGGGCATGTACCTGGGTTAAAGGTTTGCTCCCCATTGCCTGGTCAGCGCGTGCAGGAGGCAACCAGTTGATGTGTCTCTCTCACAGCTATGTTTCTCTCTCTCTCTCTCTCTCTCTCTCTCTCTCTCTCTCTCTCTCTCTCCCTGTCCCCCTCTCAAAAGCAATGGAAAAAATATCCTCTTATGAAGATTAACAAAAAAAAGAGAAGCCAGACACGAAAGTGGACATACATTATGATTCCATCTATATCACTGGTTCTCAACCTTTTTAATTCCTCGACCCTTTAATACAGTTCTTCATGTTGTGGTGACCCCCAACCATAAAATTATTTTTGTTGCTACTTCATAACTGTAATTTTGCTACTGTTAATGAATCATAATGTAAATATTTATGTTTTCCAATGGTCTTAGGTGGCCCTGCTAACAGTTCTCAACCTCTGCGTTGTGACCTACAGGTTGAGAACCGCTGCTGTAGAGCCTAAGACCATCGGAAAACACAGATATTTACATTACAATTCATTAACAGTAGCAAAATTACAGTTATGAAGTAGCAACGAAAATTAGTTGCTACTAACTTTCTTAAGTTAGTAGTATTATCATTTAGTTTAGAGCATTCACATATTCTATAAACTAAATGATAAATTCCATAAGGATAAGACCTTATATGTCTTTAGCACCTCCTATGGAACTTAGTTCAGTGCTAAGCAAAGACCCAAATTTAAAAATTAGAAAATACATTGGATGGTAACCACCTCGGTAAAGAATTAATATCAATGACTATTATCCTAAGAAATGGAGTGGTATCACTGTAAACATATCACTTTAAAAAGGTACTGTTTTTATTTATTTGGAGATTGAATTCTACAAATTTTCCTTAAAATGGAACTTTTTTTATTTTAACTTAGTTTCAACATTTAAAACAATTCTTATATTTTAAGTACTTATATCTGGGTATGTATCTCCATGACAATATATTTGTTCGGTAAATAATTGTTAAAATTTCAACCCAAGTGCATCTTGAGTGGCAGACAAAAGTCAACCCGGTTTAAAAATTAGGCCATTAACAATCAAGAGTATCAGGAATTCACAGTTCAGATGGTCAGTTATTTTGTGTTTTCTTTCCAAGACGACCCAATCAAAACGTCACATTTACATGTTGCAAATGCAAAAACACTGAGAAGTGCAAAGTATTTCCTAAAGGCGCCATTATGACTCCTTCAGCACTTTACAGCATGCCACTGTCCACTGTAGACGTAGAGAAGCCGAGGTGCGGAGAGTAAATGACACGCTCAGATTTACACCACTTTTTGTTTTGGAGGCAAGAAGGCTTCTGGACTAGAGCTCTAAGAATAATGAAGTCTAGCCTCCTCATTAGCTGCTGGATCCCAGGAGAGAGGAATGAAAGATATAGTTGGGCCCGAGCTGGCTTGGCTCAGTGGATAGAGCATTGCCCTGCGGACTGAAGGGTCCCAGGTTTGATTCCAGTCAAGGGCACAGGCCCAGGTTGCAGGCTCAATCCCAGTTAGGGACATGCAGGAGGCAGCCAATCATCATTGATATTTCTGTCTCTTTCTCCCTCTCCTTTATTCCCTGAATTCAATAAAAAATATCTCTAAAAGAAAAAAAAGAAAGATATAGTTGAGAAAGCTAAAATTAAAGGGAATGTTTTAAAATCTCTTGGTTCCCCTTTTAAAGGTAGGATTTGAAAAACTTCATTTTGTAAGGTATTCATGGGGACCTGGAAAACTGCTCTTAGCATTTTAGCATAAATTAAAAATCATTTAAGCAGCCCCTCTATTCAGCCCTTGCCAGCTGCACATTTATTTTTTTGGTCAAGGAGGTTTTGCTGCTGCAAATGAAGAGGAAATGAAGGCATTAGAACCTGGGCATATCTGTAAAAAAAACGAAGAAGTGAATGTGGATGTTGGATTAAGTTCTCTCGTAGCCACAATTCCATTTATCTGGGCAAGGGATTTGCCCCCCAACAAGGAACTCTTGAAAACATTCTCTGAAAACTTAGGCTGTTGTGTAGGATCTAGAGTTGCTGCAGGTGTTTCTTAAAAGCTCATTAGCCCTCCAGAGAGCTATGAAAATAAAGCAGCTCCAGACCTGAGGAGAGCTCCGTAAGCAAGGTGGCCAGGTGGGAACACTGCGGGGGAGGGGAGCGGCGGGGGGATGGGGGCTGTTCCTATGGCACCTGTGCTGCGGAAGGAGTGACCTGAGCAGACAGGATGCTCAGCTCCAGTTGTGGACAAGCAGCATCGGGAGTGGGGGGATGGGAAACGGGGAAGTGAAGGATAAAACATTACTTGCTAATTCTAAACATATGTAGCCTGCACATTGGTGAGTTGAGTTTGGCAAAGGGTGAAACAAAATCTCGCTGAACTGCTTTCCTCAGTGACAGCTCTATTTGTTGATTTTTCCACTGGCACCCAGCTTTTGGAGTCTCCATTTTCCTAATTCGGAAACAACAGAGGGCAGTCATCGCTCATGTCTGAATACAACACTTGACATCCATGTTTTCCTACGGAGATCATCCTCTGTGGGCCTGCAAAGCATCAGTCTCACTCCGGCATGGAGCGGAGACATTTATATGCCCGCAGTCTGGTGGGCTCGGCCACCACAGACTGTACCTCTCCCTTTCCTTCCTGGCTCCCTCCATTTCCCAGAGCTCGGCGGAGGCCGATTGGGATATGGCATGAGAGGTTTCTTCTCGACCCATTTCCCCCTGTTAATAGAACATGGCAGAGGAGAAACCCGTGAATGTCAAGTCACCAGCTAACCCAGTTGGAGATGGCCCATCTGGAGTCAAAATCAATCGGGACTCTCTTCCACCAGAGGAGGGGCGGGAGCAGGGAAGGGATGTCCCCAGCTACTTGTCATGGAAACTGAGAGTCACATGCACCGGGGATTTATCTGCATGTGCTGCAGGAATGGAGAAGACAGAGCACATCCTATCATAACTAATATTGCCAGAGATTCTTTTTCACTGTGCTTATAGTAGGACTGGCTAGGAAGTGAGGCAAACTTGTGAATCGTTATTAACTCTCTTTCTAATGGTTCAGGTGCTTCTGACTGCATAATCTTATGCATTAAAAATGATCTCTAAGGTAATAAGTTCCATTATTTCTCCCCACACTTCTGTTTAATCTTGCCCTAGGTTGTGAGAGAATTGTAGCCCCATTTATGATATTATAAACTTTGTCTTCTTTGAAGGTAATACAGCTGGGATAGTGTTCGATTTGAGCAGTTTATAAACTTTTTGAAGGGTACATCTATATCTATCTCAATATTTATCACAGTATCAGGAGGGGCGATGGGAAATGGGGAAGTAAAAGATAAAACAAGAGTGCTTGTGGACATACTGATACTTCAATTGGTATCAACAAATATTGACTGAATATATATAAAATGTCCAACTACTTTATTTGTATTGTCTGGGATATAAAGGTGACCAAGAAGAGATCCCTACTTCCAACGTCTTGGTACTGTAGGAGGAGGTGATTTGAGATTTACAAATATTACAAAAATGCCCTGTGAAGTAAGAGGAGGATCATGAAAGAAGTGCAAACATGAAGGGATGCTAAGGAGGGAGGCAGCCTCCCTGGACGTCTGCAGAGAACCTGACTAGAGGGAAGGTGTTTCAGATAGCACTGACAGGCTCAGGGTCCCAACAGGCAGGGCTGAAGAGAGGAAACGGTGTGAGTGTGATGAGCACAGACAAGGAATGGCCGCAGATTCACCAGTTTTTCTGTTTGATGAGGAAAAAGATACGTCAAAAGAAAAGTGAGCATTGAAGCTGGAAAGGTAAATTTAGTCTGGCAGGGTTTCCTCAAGATGCAGGTTATGAATGAATTAAACAATTCCTACTAGCACTTGCTATCTACTCACAGCCCTTCTATTCTATGCCCGGCCCTCCCTGTCAAACTCTGGAAAGCTACATGCTGCATTTGCAGGACTCCTCGGCCTCTTAGGACTGATATGTGGTGTAGACGCTGGCAATGAGATGTACTCTCAGGGCATTCAGGAGGCGGGAAGAAGACAGAGCCGGCTTTGTACAGCAGTGCCAGCTAACGAGATTGAACATTTCGGGGACGCTTTCAGGAGCCTAGTTTTCTGAAGTCACATAGGGATACCTCCCCACAAAGTGAAAGATCAGTCACTGCACCTTGACCCTTGGCAGCCATAAGAAAGGCAGTGTTCAGTGGCCTCTTTCAGTTCTGCAGTTAACGTGTACAGGTGCCACATTTGAGTGGGCTGTTCCAATCCACTTACCAAGAGTTTCAGTTCTTTATGGCCTCAATCCTGCAGCCAAACAAGCCACCCTGCAATTTAGTGGTTTAAAATACAAGTCATGTATTGTTTCCTATGGGTCCATTGGGGCTGCTGTCCTAGGAAAGCTCAGCTCTCCCCTCCATGGTCTCTCATCCCCTGGCAGCCAGGCACAGGATTCAGGAGAGGAAGGAGAGAGCACCTTATTCAGCCTTTTCTTGAATCACAATCTGTATTATCCCGTTGACCAAAGTAAGTATCATGGCCCGCCCAGAGTTAGAATGGGAAGGCATCACAAAGTTACAAATTAAAGTATATGGACACCTGCAGGCCATTAACTGGGACCATTCATGTAAATTTCTACCAAACTGGGTCCATTTGAAAGCTACGGGCTAGCCGTGTTCCCCAGGGGGCCATGTGCCCCGGGTGAGCCGTGCGCTCCAGGGGGGCCAGGTGTCTCGGGAGATCCGTGTGCTCCAGGGGAGCCGTGTGCCCTTGGTGAGCCGTGTGTCCCAGGGGGGCCAGATGTCCCAGGAGAGCCGTGTGCCCCAGGAAAGCCGTGTGCCCCAGGGGGGCAGTGGGACCCGGGGAGCCATGTACACCAGGAGAGCCGTGTGCCCTGGGGAAGCGGTAGGACCCGGAGGGAGGGTGCGGTGTGAACCGGAGGAGGAGCAGATTCTATTTGTGTGGTCCTGAGACATTTGGACAGTCTGCAGCCATTAGCTACAGAACACTCTGTTGTATTTCCCTACAAAAACAAATGAGAGAGTGTCCCACTTGAAATTTATACACGGAAAAAAAGGAAAAGAGAAGGAAAAAAATCTGAGAAACAGAATAAAGTGGTGAATATAATAGAATCAGGGGCAAAGAAGGGGAGTGGACTGATAATTATCAGGAGGATAAGGGGGTGGGAAAGCAGTGAGAGACTAGATTGAAATCGTATAACCAAGGGATGAAGACAATTGGAGGGAGAGGGGTCAGGGCAGAGGGTGGGAAGGGAACTGGGTGGTAGGGAGCCTTGGGGGAGAAAAAGGAGAAACAATTGTAATAATCTGAGTAATAAAGATTTATTTTTTAAAAAAAAAAGAAAAAGAAAAAGAAAGCTGCGGGCTTTGAGCAGGGTCAAAGTGACAGGAGTTTCTGTGGCTACTCCCGGCTGCAGCTTGAGCATCTCTGACTTTGTCATTTATATCCGGTGATGTTTAAAGTGTCTGCTGCAGATGGGGATACATGAGGAGTCCTCCACAAGCCTTCATAGGAAAATCTCCAAGTTTTTAGAGCAAACTACACCTTCTTCGGTAAATTAGCAAATAAGCATTTCAAGGAATAGTTTCTGGCTTGGATCCTAGCAGTGTCTGCTAATGGAATAATAACCTCGAGACCTGATCCGCCAATCAAGATTGGTGTTATCTGATATCAACACCATAAAGCTGTGCAACTCGAAAGGCTGCAAGCAGGGCTGAGTATAAGCAGGTCCTGAAGTTGCAAAAGCAAGGAGCTCGGATGCCCACAGAACCCACTCTATTGCAGCCTCTCCCCAAACTAATATCTGCGGCCTCCTGAGGAGTTTCCTATAACCAACAGACTGCAGGAGGAAAAACACGTCAGGCTGGTTGACGGTTTTGCAAGATATGCCGGCACCCGCTGCAATTGAACTGCTGTATATGAAAGCCCCAGTTAGAAGTGGCCCAGTAGAAAGATGACCAGAAAGAGCAATACACAATGGGAAAAACTTCAAAGATGTGTATCTAGTTCTCCATGTTGCCTGAAAGGAGAGATAAAGAGAAGCGCAGATCTAAACGGTTCACAGGCTACAGCCATGGTTTGGCCAGATAGTCATGGATGAAAATGTACCACAATTGGAGAATTGGTTGTGGGAAGGTCTGGAGAAAAGAAAGGCCTGTAGATGAACTCCTTGAAATGGCAGAGAGTGGGAGAATGTTTGTTGTCCAATGAGGGCTCACCAATGGGACTCGTTGAAGACATGCCTACCTCGTTGGGAGGACAGAACCTGCTCTGTGAATTTCACCTGGCCTCTCCCTGGCTCCCCTGGGGCTGGCCCTGGTAGCAGAGATGGGAAGGATGCAGGGTTCAGCATGGACTTTCACTAGAGAAGAGGCAGAAAATGCTACTGCAGAATGCCTGCGGCCTCGAGGAGATGCCAGAAAACTTAAGGAAAAACTAACTCTCAGACAGATTTGAAAATATGGCCATAAAATAAAACAGGTATGGTATGACTAATATAAAATTATTTTCAAAATAATTAAAATTTTAATATATAACTATTGATCTATATGCAGACTGAATAGGAGAATGGATATAGATGAATGTCAAATATGTTAGCAGGAAGATTGAGATGAAAGATTATCCTAACACAATGCTATAGAGTATAGACCAAAGATAGGTGAGAAGAAAAATGGAGACCAAGAGGACAGATATAGGAGTCCTAATATATGTCTAATGGGAATCCCAGAAGACACAGAAAATTAAAGTGATAAAAGAAGACAATTACTCAAAGTAATGAACCCATAGATTTTAAAAATTCAGATTAATGAAGAAAAAAATGCCTAAACACACGTGGTGAAATCTCAGAACTCCAAGCATAAAGAACAAATCCTAAAAATGTCCAGAGTAAAAGAAGGAGTTGCTCACAAAGAAAGGAGAATCAGATTTACATTTGCTTTCTCATCACCAACACTAGATGCTGGAAGATAATGATAGGAAATCAGGAATAATTAAAAAAGCATAGTAAATCTAATGGAATGATAAATCCAAACATATAATTAATCATAATATTTAAAAATAGCAAAGTGCAGAGTGTGGAGACAGGAGGCAGGTACCAGCTATATGATGATTATAATAGACTAGTGACCCAGTGCACGGGTTCATGCACATTGAAAGGAAATTAATTATAAGAAATATTTTAATATCGCTATTCACCCTTTCTCTATATTAGAAGTGTCAATCAAATTCATGATCGACAATGACAGATCAAAACACACACGTGCGATTGGCACCAGTGAGAGCTTTATATGTATTGTGTATGCGCAAGTCAACTTAGCCTTTTTTTTATATAGGATAAACTTGCTTAATTAGATCTGTTTTCTGATGTAGCTAAACTTTTCCAGCCCAGTGAAGCACCCCAACTTCTCTTTCAGGTAATTGTCGGCAACACAGCAGTAAATATCAACATGAAGCAGATTATTATTTTAGATTCCGCAGGAAGAACAAAGGGTAAAATATTTAACTGCAGCAGTGTTTGACTACATTCTGCACAGTGAGAAAAACTAAGTCATTTTCCACAATTTCTTAATTCTTTTCTGTCAGTTCAAGTTTTTAAACTTTCTAAATCTCCATTTTCTGGCTAATAGGATTCTACCAACTCTTCTATCTACCTATTCCAGCACTTCTGTGAGGATCTAATGAGATGAGACACAGGAAAATGCTTCACAGACATTTGGTTAAAGTGTAAAATGTTTCACCTGACTATAAAGCAAGTCATGTTTCTGGGTTGAGAAACTGCAAGGAGGCTAGTTGCTAGGGAGAGGAAGTGGGGAGTTGCTATGTCAGATCATTTCCCATCACCCACAGTGACTTTTTCTGGGCTGGGCTGAGCTGTGGGCCACATTTTGCATCATGGGGTCTTGGCAGTGTTGGCTGCGATTTGGTGGGGTGTCACTCCAGGGTGGTGGCAGGGCCTGTGTCCTACTTGGGGGAAGCCGAGTGTTGGTTTGTCAGTGCCAGATCTATGGTGCCAGCCAATGCATGTTATGGAAGCTCCTGCATTGAGCATCTGCCCCCTGGTGGTCAGTTCACGTCATAGCTACTGATTAGATGGTCAGACAGACAGCTAGGCTGATATAGATATAGAGATAGAGATAGAGATAGAGATAGAGATAGAGATAGAGATAGAGATAGAGATAGAGATAGAGATAGAGATAGAGATAGATATTTATGAAAGAAAATGGCATAGAAAGATTTACTGTAAAGAACAAGAAATATGTACTAGAAAAATGATGCTGGAGTGTTAACATTAATATCAGTAAAACAAAAATATAAATAGAATTAAGAATTATTATATTGATATTGGTATAAATTACTTTGATATACTTGAAGAACCAACCAATGATGCAAATACAAAGCAAAACTTGCATTTTGTGGGGGGAGGAGTCCTGAAAATAAATACACTAAGTATCAACTCAAAAAGCAAAAGAGAGAAAGTTGAGTAGTATGGAAGGTGCGAGGTGGGAGGAAGAGAATACTTAAATATGCTAAAAAAATAAATTGATAAATATAAAAGTAAAAAAAAATAAGTAGCTGATTAATCAGATGAAAAAGCTAGTTCTTTGATAGCAGTTCCTTAAAAGGAGCAATTAAATAAACACTGTCAAATGTACTCATGATAAAAGAAAGAAGAAAAATTATCAACATTAGAAGTGAGGAAAAAAGTAAAAGAAATATAATTATAAGCAAATGAAATACAAATTTATATGAAACCAATTGGGAAAATTAGTTGAAATATATTATTTTGCAGGAAAAACTGAGTTACCAAAATTGACTCAAAAAGGAACTGAAATCCTACAAAGACCAATAACCATAAAAGAAATTTAATAGGAAATAAAAACCCGAAAAGGGCACAATGCCCAGAAAATCTTCTGGGCACACTGTATTAAACCTGCAAAGAACAGATAATTCCTGTTAAAGAACATAGCAAAAGATGGAAAGTTTTCAGTTAATTCTACAAGTATAGCATATCCCTGAATCATAACCAGATAAAAATAGAGGGAAGAAAACCACACACAAACACAACAAGGAACCCAAAGACAAATAGAGGCAAAAATCCCAAATAAAATGTTAGAAAATCCAACCCAGCACTGCATTAAGAGAATTGCATCCTGAACCAATAGTCTTTCCACAGAAATGCTAGGATAGTTTAACATTAGTCTCTTAGTGTAATTCATTATAGTAAGAGCTTAAAAGAAATAAAAATTATATCATTATCTAAGAACACATGAAAAAGTATTTGCTAAAATTAGCAATTATTTCTGATAGGGAAAGTTCTTCTTAAGCAACTTGATAGAAGATACTTCCAGAAACCCACATGAAGCTTTTGATGAATTACAAAGAACATTCCCATTAAATTAAAGGGTTCCTCCACTCTCATAACTCCTCAGTAGGGACTGCTCCACCACAGCAAGACAGCAAATGAGGAAACAAAAAGACATCTGACCCAGGAAACACATGATCCAACCCAGGAGAGAGGCAAAGGGAAGCCCCAGAATTATGGTGAAGGAAAATGTGGGCTGATAGATATTCAGCTGTTCTAGAGTGAGAACTAGGAGGATGAGTGGCTGTAGGAATGATAATTCCAAGGGAGATTAGGGGGTATTGAAAGAACTGTGTTAAAATGTATTGAGAAGCAATGCGGACTTCAAGCAGAGTTTTAATATGAATTTGTGATAGGTACCTAGAACATAGAGCAAAGAAAAAAAATGAGTTAACTATTAACTCTGGGGAGGGAGAGTTATTTAAGGAAATAACTGAATTATAGTATACTATCTGACTCAGTTACAAATAACATATATAGTCATATATGTAAAATGTAAACTCTGAATATTGATTCAACCAAAATTGTGATATAACCTGTTTGGGAGAATGGGGTGAGGGCTGTAAATGAGTTAATTCCTTGTCTTCCATAATAGAAAGCCAGTAGACAATATCTGAAATTTAAAACAAATAGTAGTATAAGCATATTATTTAGTTATATAAATGCAAAAACTGGGAGAAATAACTGTAAAATTTGAAGTGGTACCACCAAGGAGTGGTGGAGTGAAGAGCCTAGGTTTTGTTGTAAGTCTTCTAAAACTCAGTTGCTTATTTAAATACCTGCATGTATTACTTTGATAAAAATTAAATTTATATTTTAAAAAAGAAAGTATGACAATACCCAGTAAAGGCATAGAGAAATGTATATACTCTGATACTACCAGTGAGAATAAATTAATATTTTTAATTAATGTTTTTACTAATTTTAAAGAAAATAATAGAAAGAAAAAAGAGATAGAAACATCAATGAGAGAGAAATATTGATTGGCTACCTCTTTCACTCCCTCTACTGGGATACCAAAGAGATCAAAGAAGAAATTTAAAACATCCTAGAAATGAATGACAATGAAAACACAACAATCCAAAATCTATGGGACACAGTGAAAGCAGTCTTGAAAGAGAAGTTTACGGCATTACAGGCCTACCTCAAAAAACAAGAAAAATGGTAATAAATTGTCTAACTCTACAGCTTAAAGAATTAGAAAGAGAACAACAAGAAAAGCCCAGAGTGAGCAGATGGAAGGAGATAATAAAGAGCAGAGCAAAAATAAATAACATATAGAAAAGAAAAAAATACAAAAGATCAATAAAACCAAGAACTGGTTTTTTGAAAGGATAAATAAGATTGGTGAACCTCTATCCAGGCACACCAAGTATCAAAGAGCGAGGACCCAAATAAACAAAATCAGAAAGAGACAAAATAACAACAGACCCTACAGAAATACAAAGGATTATTTAAAAAAAAAAATACTATGAACAACTCTATTCCAACAAACTAAACAACGTAGAGGAAATGGACCTATTCCTAGAAAAATACGACCTCCCAAAACTCAGTTAAGAAGAATCAAAAAATTTGAACAGGCTGATAGTTAAGGAGGAAATTGAAGCAGTCATCAAAACACTTCCAGCAAACAAACACCCGGGGCCAGATGGCTTCACCGGGGAGTTTTACCAAATATTCAAAGAAGAACTAAAACCTATCCTTCTCAGACTACTCCAAAAAATTCAAGAAGAAGGCACACTTCCTAGCTCTTTCTATTAAGCCAGCATTACCCTAATCCCAAAGCCAGATAAAAATACTACTAAGAAAGAGAATTACAGGTCAATATTCCTGATGAACATTGATGCTAAAATCCTCAACAAAATCCATCGAAACCGGTTTGGCTCAATGGATAGAGCATCGGTCTGCAGACTGAAAGGTCCCAGGTTCGATTCTGGTCAAGGGCATGTACCTTGGTTGCGGGTACATCCCCAGTAGGGAGTGTGCAAGAAGCAGCTGGTCAATGATTCTCTCTCATCAGTGTTTCTAATTCTCTATCCCTCTCTCTTCCTCTCTGTAAAAAATCAATAAAATATATATATATATATATTTTTAAAAATCCTCAACAAAATCCTAGCAAATCCTATTCAGCTTTACATTAGAAAGATCATACTCCATGACTAAGTGGGATTTATTCCGGAGATGCAAGGCTGGTAACAATATCCACAATACATCATATAAACAAAATAAGAGACAAAAATAACATAATCATATCAATTGATGCAGAAAAAGCATTTGACAAAATCCATCACCCTTCCCTGATAAAAACTCTCAGCAAAGTGGGAATAGAGGGATCATACCGCAACATAATAAAAGCCTTATATGAAAAACCTACAGCTAACATCATACTAAATGGGCAAAAACTAAAACCATTTTTCCTAAGAACAGGAATGAGACAGGGATGCCTATTTTCACCACTCTTGTCTGACATAGTACTGGAAGTGCTAGCCATAGCAATCAGAAAAGAAGAAAAAATAAAAGGCATCCAAATAGGAAAAGAAGAAGCAAAATTGTCATTATTTGCAGATGACATTATAGTGTACTTAGAGAACCCTAAAGACTCCATCACAAAACTACTAGATTTAATAAATGAATTTAGCAATGTAGCAGAATACAAAATTAACACCAGAAATCTATGGCTTCTTTATATACCAATAATGAACTCACAGAAAGAGAAACTAAAAAAAAAAAAATCCCATATACCATTTCAACACAAAAATTAAGATACCTAGGAATAAATTTAATCAAGGAGGTAAAGAACTTTACTCAGAAAATTATCAGATGCTGAAAAAAGATAGAGGAAGACATAAACAGGAATCAAACTGGTGACCTCTTGGTTCATGAATGGACACTCAACTGCTGAGTCACACCAGCCGGGTAAGAGTATAAATTAGTATAAGCTTTCTAGAGAGCATGTTGTCAGTAAATGTCAAAAATTCAATGTTCCTATCATAATTATCCCAATAATTTCTCCTCCAGCAAATATGTGAAGGAAAACAACAGGAGTGATATGCAAAGATTTATCTAAAATGATGTTCATGGCATCATTCTTTAAAATATTGGGACACTCTAACATTCGTGTACATTATTAATAGGGGAATGATTGAGTAGATTATGTACTTCCATACAGAAGAATACTTGCAGGCTTTAAAAATAATAGTATAGCCCTAACAGGTTTGGCTCAGTAGATAGAGTGTTGGCCTGCAGACTGAAGGGTCCAAGGTTCGATTCAATCAAGGGCATGTACCTTGGTTGCAGGCACATCCCCAGTAGGGGATGTACAGGAGGCAGCTAATCGATGTTTCTCTCTCATCAATGTTTCTGGCTCTCTCCCTCTCCCTTCCTCTCTGTAAAAAATCAATAAAATATATATGTAATAATAATAATAATAATAATAATAATAATAATAATAATATATGGGTGGGGAGGGCAATGGGGGGATAAGGACACATATGTAACAACTTAATCAATAAAGAATTTAAAAAATAAATAAATAAATAAATATCATAGTATAAAGTATTAGTTTTCAGATCATGCTTTTGGGAGTCTGTAATAATTTTACAAGGCTACCATAGCAAAGTACTAAAAACTGGGTGGCTTAAAATGACAGACGTTTATCATCTCACAGTTCTGTAGGCTAGAATTCTAGGTCAAAGTCTCCACAGGGTTAGTTCCTTCTGAGGGCTGTGAGGATGAATCTCTTCCCTGCCTCTCCCCTAACTTCCTGTGTTTGCTGGCACCTTTGGCTTGTAAATGCATCACCCTGATCTCTGTTTTCATCTTCACATAGTGTCCTCCCTGTGTGTGCATCTGTCTCTGAGTCCAAATATTTCTTTTTTATAAGGATACCAGTCATATTGGACCAGAGCCCACCCTAATGACCTCATCCTAACTTTGATCATCTGCAAAATCTATTTCCCAATAAGGCCACAGTCACAGTACTGGGGATTAGGACTTCAACACCTTTTGGGGGATACAATTCAACCACAAACACTGAGAAGGGATAAGGAAAGCCACTGTTTGCTGATACTATCATGAGAGTGCACCAAGGACCTTGAGCATTAGCATGGCTGATGCTAAGCACCAATTGTTTGTGTTGAAACAGTGGTGGCTCAAAGCAATTTCTTAACCTGATAGCCTCCAAGTAAATGTTTACTGGACCTTACTGATCTTTACTGATTGTTGACCTTAGAGATGGTCTGTCTGCTACCTGTTTTCCATGCTTTACTGAGGGCAAGATGTGTATCTAAAAAAAATAAAAGCAGACAGGACCCACTTTCGGTGTGTTTCTTCAAGAAAGAAGCCCCATCTGGTCCCCAATGCCAGCTAAATTCAAATTTCTTGTATAGTATTTTCATTTGTGCATTGGCCCCTCCTTCAGACCCTGAACCCTGCTGGAAAGGTCATAGCAAAAAGCCACAAGAGGCACATGAAAACATGCTCCAAGTCACTAATTATCCGAGAGATGCAGGTCAAAACAACAATGCGGTACCATCTCACACCTGTCAGAATGGCCAACATCAACAAAACAACAAACAACAAATGTTGGCGAGGTTGTGGAGAAAAAGGAACCCTCCTGCACTGCTGGTGGGATTGCAGGGTGGTGCAACCACTGTGGAGAACAGTATGGAGCTTCCTCAAAAAACTGAAAATGGAATTCCCATTTGACCCAGTAATCCCACTACTAGGAATATACCCCAAGAAACTAGAAAGACCAATCAGAAAGGATATATGCACCCCTATGTTCATAGCAGCACAATTTACAATAGCTAGGACTTGGAAACAGCCTAGGTGCCCGTCAGCAGATGAATGGATCAGAAAACTATGGTACATCTACACCATGGAATACTATGCTGCCATAAAAAGGAAGGAATTCTCATCATTTGCAGTAACCTGGATGGAATTGGAGAGCATCATGCTGAGTGAAATAAGCCAGTCAATGAAAGAGAAACACTACATGACCTCACTCATTTATGGATATTAAAGAACATTATAAACGAATGAACAGAAAGATAGATATAGTGACAGTAAAACAACAGGCAGACTGCCAAATGACAGCGGGGCGGGGGGGAGGGTAGGGAGATCTGGGGGAGATAAGAGATCAACCGAAGGACTGGTATGCTTGCATATAAGAACAACCAATGGACACAAAACTTTGGGGAGGGAGGGCACCTATGGGGGGGGGGCAATGATAAGCTATGTACACAGATAATACCTTAATAAAAAATATTTTAAAAAATAAATAAATAAATAACATTTAAAAGTTACCTAAAACAAAAGGTGTCTATTGAGATTAATAATGGGGGCAGAGTAGGTGGATGCTTCACAGACATGCTCCCACAAACAAGCTGGAATTACAACTGAAATACAGATATGCTTCCTGAATAATCAGTGGAAAACTCACAGGAGAGAACCCTGATACCCAAGGACCAAAGGTGGAGACCACATAGAGACTGGTAAGAGGGGTGGTGGCACAAAAGGGCTGGCTGGGTGCCCACAGACAGGAACTGAAGTCCCAGAGAGATATCTCAGCTATGGGGAGATGCCACTGAGAACTCTGGAATCTAATCCCTAAGCTTGACTCCCCATGAGAGCACCAAATCTGAGGAAGGTACCCACATAACATATGGCTGTGAAAAGCAATAGGGTGCTGTCTACCAGGGAGTGGCAACTGAAAGTTTGAGCACCCTCTTGAAGGGCCAATGCATAAAATTCCCTGTGGAGCCCCCCACCTTGTGCTCTGGCAGATGGAGGGTGAAATGAATGGAGCTTTGAGAGCAGAACCCAGGACTGAGGACACGGGGGATAGAGCTCAGAAGGCAGACACCCCAAGTTTGCTGGGATGAGTCATTTCCTCATGCAGTGGAGGACATCTTTCCCACATACACATTTGCCTTGCCGGGGTGGCAGGGCGGAGGAGGGGGAGAGACAATTGACACACTCTATTGGAGACAGTTGAAAACACCTTGTCCTGAGGCCACTTAAGAAATTAAAAGTAAACGAATGAACAGAAAGATTGATATAGTGACAGTAAAACAACAGGCAGTCTGTCAAATGACAGCGGGGGGGGGGGGGGCGGTAGGGAGATCTGGGGGAGATAAGAGATCAACCAAAGGACTGGTATGCTTGCATATAAGAATAGCCAATGGTCACAAAACTCTGGGGAGGGAGGGCATATATTGGGGGGGGGGGGGGCAATGATAAGCTATGTATACAGATAATACCTTAATAAAAAAAAAATTAAAAAAAAATAAAAAAAAATAAAAAGAAATTAAAAGTAACAATTAGCCTCCAGGGAGAAGCAACTGCCCCATCCTGTTGAAAACGGTTTGGCTTAATGGATAGAGCATCGGCCTGCGGAGTGAAAGGTCCCAGGTTTGATTCCGGTCAAGGGTATGTACCTTGGTTGTGGTCACATCCCCGTAAGGGGTGTGCAAGAGGCAGCTGATCAATGATTCTTTCTCATCGATGTTTCTAACTATCCCTCTCTCTTCCTCTCTGTAAAAAATCAATAATATATATATATATATATATATATATATATATATATATGGAATCCTATTAGTCTGCGGACAGAGATGGTCTCTAGAGGCTTTGAGTCTTTGAGGCTTTGAGTCTATGACTGATCCAATTAGAAACAGCCTTTAACACTGTCCTGCACTAGAGATTGAAAAGTATAGAGGATCTACCTAAAATATAATCACGAACCCAGACAGCCAAAACGAGAAGACAAAGAAACAACCCTCAAATGAAAGAACTAGATAATTCTCCAGAAGAAGAGATAAATGAAGCAGAGATAAAAGTTACCTAAATAAAACTAACAATATTTATTTATATCCCTAGTATATAGCTAACATTAAAAAGGCAGTTTGCAAGAATGTGACCATGTTCCCAGTTCTATAAAAATACAATAATCTCTATATTTCTATCTACAGTGTTTATATTTAGACATCATTTTTTATGTAATATACCCTCAAAATATTCACATGCTAACAGGGCTACAATTGTACAAGGGTCCTTTATATACACCTTTCTGTATTATTTAATTTCTTTACAATGGCATACCTTATAAAAATAAAATACTATATACAACTATATTTTAAAGAGAGTAAGTGGTCACTTGTGACCTCTAATATATACAGGTGAGGACTGATTGAGATAGTTTATCTATCTAGCTTGGCTTATAAGAATTTCAAACCAAGATAATTTAGATGACAATTCAGTTGTCTCCAAAAAAACTAGTCCTTGCCATCCAAACCTCACAGATAAGATTGAGTTTGCAAACCCAAGTGTCTATCAATGGATGAATAGAGAAATGAAATATGGTATTTATATACAATGGAATATTATTCAGCCTTTAAAAAGGAAGAAAATTGACACATGCTACAACATTGATGAGCCTTGAAGACTTTATGCTAAGTGGAACATCAGTCACAAAAGGAAAAATACTGTATGATTCCACTCATATGAGGTACTTAGTCAAATTCTGAGAGACAGAAAACACAATGGTGGTTGCCAATGGCTGAGGAGAGGGGAGAATGAGGAGTTATTGTTTAACGGGTACGGAGTTTCAGTTTGGGATGATGAAAAAAAATCTGGAAATGGATGGTGGTTAATGGTTGCACAACCATATGAATGCACTTAATTCCTCTGAACTGTACACTTAAAATGGCTAAACTGCCGAATTTTGTGTTATATTTCTTTTACTATAATTTGAAAACAAACAATAAAAAAATCTGAACATAAAAAAATTGGGTCTTCAAACACTTCAAGTAATGTGTACCTATCTGACATTCATGTTTAATTTCATAAACTCATTTATTTGTTGTTTTTCATTAATGAACCATTATAATCATAATAATCCTTTTCTTCTTTACTGTCATTAGACTATGTAGGAAACCAGCTGTATACTTTATTCTAAAGATGGTTTTTATTTCATTATGTAAGAAGCATAGATATATTTTTGGTGAAAAATACTAAAAAGAGTATTGGGAAAGTCCATATTTATAAGACTTAGATAAACTCAACTTCCCTCCCTTGCTTCAGGGCAACCTATCCCGGGCCCACCCTCGTCCACCTCCCACACCAGGGAAAGATGGACCGAAATAATCAGGAAAACCACCCAAGAAAAGAAAAAGGGGAATCAGTTACAAATTCAACAAGCCAGAGCACAAGAAAACCCAAATCTGTTCCAGTTCTCTAGTTTCACCTTAAAGGCAAAGAACTGTAGATGCTTGTGAGGAACTAGCTCTTCAAAGCCCAAACTCGCAGCCCCTCCACGCGGGAGGTTACCAGCATCTGGAGAAAAACAACCACGATCAGAAAAGCTCTGCTTTGTTTTCATTCCTTGCAGTCCTTCAGGAAACTCTTGATAATGTGAAATGTTATTACTGCAAATGTTGGCCCAGGCAAGTTTACTCTAGAGTCTGACTATCACCGACTGTTCACAAAATAAAATCATTTTTAAAGCCTGTGAGGAGAGCCAAGTGCAAACCACAAATCAGAAAACCACCACGGCGGGCTGGCCTCGCTGCCAGAGTTTAATGTGATCTAATGGGAGGACAACGAGATGTGAGAATTTGATTTTACGACGCTCCATGAAACATTTGGCAATACAAAGGGGTTGGGCCCTACTTCCCGGTCCTTAAGCAAATATTTGAAGTAATGTTTTACTTTCTCATCAGTTTTAATTCTGTCAACCAGGGTGTAGAGATCCAGCCTGCCCTATTCATTTTTTAAAGAAGTGCTGTCTGCTTTGGGTAGTTATAGATTCGCCCAATATCAATTGGTACAGGAGGAAGATGGGCAGGCGGGGAAGGGGCCAGGAAAATCGGATGAAGCTATTTAGTGGCAGAGTATCAACTGGACTGTAGGTCTCCTCTGCGTTTGTGATTTATTCCGTGGGTGGGAGGGCAGGGGATAGCGCTCTCTGCAGCAACATTCTTTCATCAGCAAAAACTAACCCCAGCGAGCGAGAGTCAGATCTGGACTGGATCGGGTTGCCCTGTCTAACACCAAATGGAATTGGAATTCAAGTGTAGTTCTATTTCCCATCACTCTGAAAAAAAATAAAAAGAAAGAAAGAAAAGGCAAAAGAAATAAAATGGTAGCAACATTGAAATTCATTCCACACATCAAATTAACAACTGATGGCCCTATGAAATATAGAGAAGTCAGTCAGAGAATTCCCAGTAAGGGCTCGTGAACAAGGGGAAAATAAATGAAAGTCACATTTCATGCCACATTTATTTCTATTGCCAGGACAATAGAATGAGAATCAGATCTTTTTTCCTCCTCTTATGGAATAACGAATTCCTAACAATGACTTGCTTTGTCATTTTATAGCAATTACAGAGTCGACCCAATGAACAGATGTGAAGCCCACAGTCAGGTTTCTTAAAGCAACAGCTCATGAAATGCAACAGATCCCAAGACGCAGGAAGAAATATTAGAACTACTATTACTATTGACTATTTATCTAAACAATAAGCCAGAAAGTCAGCTTCGCTGACAGTTAAATAAGAACGACACTGGGTATCATCACCTGATGTGGATATAGATGGTCACAAAGCCCCCATGGACTATGAGTCTCCAGAAGGAAGGCTGAGAATTCAACAATCCTGAAGGTGTATCAGGCCAGGTAGGTTTGGCTGCCTGACTGATCCGGTACCGGCCCAGCACAATAGAAGTTTATTTCTTGGTCAGGAACAGTTTTGGTGACCGGGTCATCATTCAGGTGCTCGTGCTGATGAAGCTCTGCCACCTTATGCTCCTGGTCACCTGGTCCATCTACCTGCATCTCTTTCACCATGAAGAAGGGCCACAGAACCATTCCTAGGAGGGATTTTATGGGCCCCGCCTAGGAGAGGCATCATTTCAGCTTTACCTTCCATTGGCTAGAACTTGGTCTCAGAACCACACCCAACCTCCAGGAGGGCAGGAAATGTCGCCTGATTATGGAACCAAGAAGAGCTAAAAGGATCGTGGTGAACAGCCAGCAATCTCCACCTCAGGTGCCCTAAGCCATTCAGTGTGTGGCAATAGGTCAGAGTATACATGTTCCTCTTATATAGATTAACTGTTTTAATGAAATTTAATTTCTTAAAATGAACAACTGGCTTAAAAATACTCCTACAAAGAAGTCAACAATTGAAGATAATAGTAATAATGCAAGTACAGGCCAATAACAAAGAGAGGTGAGAGAGCTAAAGCTTCTTAAATTTTCACTTCTTTGTCAGCCATAATGTGAGGTGTTGTTGTTTGTTTGTTTGTATTGTTGTTGTTTTACTATTAAGTTACTTCTGAAAAGAAGAAAATTTAAAATTTAAAATTTCCCAAAAAATTAAGTGTATTTAAAAAGGCATATTTATATTTAATCTATACTAATAAAAGGATAATATGCTAATTAGACCAGACATCTTCCAGACAAAGCCACAGTGGCAGGGGCAGAGGAGGCAGAGGTGATTAGGGGTGATCAGGCTAGCAGGAGAGAGCAATTAGGGGCAATCAGGCAGGCAGGCAGATGAGCAGTTAGGAACCAGTGGTCTTGGATTTCAAAAGGGATGTCCGGGAGACACAACAAGATGGCGGCAGAGGTAAAAGCCTAACTGGAGCCGCCCTCAACAATTTAAAAAAATACAACTAAAATATAGAGTGGACACTATCCAGAACTACAGGAAAGTTGACTGACTGGAAATTCTACAACTAGAAGGAAAGAGAAAACCAGAAGGAAAACCAGAGGAGCTGTAAAAGCCTGAGGTACGGAGGCGCGGTGCGCGCGGGGAGAGGACTGAGCCGGAGAGGAGGGCGGCGGAGTGCCTGGCTGGCGTTCCCCAGCGGGAAGGAGATAAAAGCTCCAGACCGTGCTGAACCCCAACTCCGACTGCACTGAACCCCAGTTCTGGGCGAGACCCCGGGGGTCCCAGGCTCATACAGAGGGAATCTGGGCTGTAAGGCGGAAGCTCAGCCCCGGAGTCGCGCACATTGTGCGCAGAGGAGGGACTGTTCGCTGAGCTGCTGAATTGCCCCAGCGGGAAGGACTCAAAAGCTCAGGAATGTGCTGAGCCCCAGTTCTGACTGCACTGAACCCCAGTCCTGGGCAAGACCCTCGGGCCCCAGCCTCATACAGGGGGAATCTGGGCTGTAAGGCAGAAGCTCAGGGGAGCGAAAAGCAGATCCCCTGAGTCGCGCACTTTACGCGCACAGAGGACAGACTGTTGTTTGGGCCGAGAGAGCGCCCTAGCGGGAAGGAGACATAAGCTCCGGACTGTGCTTAACCCCACTTCCAACTGCTCTGAACCCCAGTTGGGGGCTTGTTGGGGGAGAGACTACACTGTCTGGAAGCGGGCGAAGCTCCAGGGCGCCTTTCTCTCAGAGGTGCTTGCAGCGAGTACCAAAGGACACTGAGGAACACTGAGACTCAGGAACCTCCGAGGGCGGGGCTAACCGGAAGCCAAGGCTGTAGGCTCCACCCTGAAACTCCGCCCCATCCAAGCTGAACTCAGAGAGGCTTTTGCAGGTTTCCAAGTCTAGTGGAATAAGGCTGTCTCCTGGCATAGACACAGCTGATCCTCCCAACCTACCAACTCAGGGAAGCAGCGAAAATGTCGAAACGAGGAAACAGATCACAAACGAAAGAAATGGAGGACAAAAAACGACGGGATATAGAGTTCAAAACCACGCTTATAAGGATGTTCAACAATCTCCTAGCAAAGGCCGATAAAATAAATGAGACCTATGAGGATATGAAAAAAGATCAACAAGAAATAATAAAGGGTCAGCAAGAAATAATAAAAGGTCAACTAGAAATAAAGAATACAATCTCTGAAATAAATAATATTATACAGAGTCCTAAAAACAGAATGGAAGATTGTAAGAATCAAGTCCAAGATTTGCAACACAAAGAGCCAGAGGACACTCCTCCACAGAAGCAAGAAGACAAGAGAATCCAGAAAGTTGAAGATAATGTAAGAAACCTCTGGGACAACTTCAAGCGAACCAACATCAGAATTATGGGCATCCCAGAAGATGACAGAGAGCAAAATACCGAAAACATATTGAAAGAAATAGTGACAGAAAACTTCCCCCACCTGGTGAAAGAAATAGATTTACATGTCCAGGAAGCACACAGAACCCCAAACAAAAGGAATCCAAAAAGAACCACACCAAGACACATCATAATTAAAATTCCAAGAGCTAAAGACAAAGAGAGAATATTAAAAGCAGCAAGACAAAAGCAGGTAGTTACCTATAAAGGGGCACCCATACGACTGTCAGCTGATTTCTCAACAGAAACCATGCAGGCCAGACGGGAATGGCAAGAAATATTCAAGGTGATGAATAACAAGAACCTACAGCCAAAAATACTCTACCCAGCAAAGCTATCACTCAGAATCGAAGGCCAGATAAAGAGCTTCACAAATAAATTTAAGCTAAAGGAATTCATCACTGCCAAGCCAGAATTATATGAATTGTTAAAAGGGGTTCTTTAGGAAGAGGAAAAAAATAAAGATAAAAATTATGAACGAACATGTAACTATCAACAAGTGAGTCTAAAAACCAAGGGAAGTAAAAATGATGAACAATATTAACTGGTGAATATAATAGAATCAGAGGTATGGAACGGGAGTGGGCTGATGATTCCCGGGGAAATGGGAAGTGGGGCGGGGCGGGAAGAGACTGAACATAAACTGCACCTATGGATGAGGACAATGGGGGATGGGGAAAGGGCAGAGAATTGAATGGAAACTTGGTGTAGGGGAGCAATGGGGGGGGGGAATGAGGAACATTTGTAATAATATGAACAATAAAGATTTATTTAAAAAAAATAAAAATAAAAATAAAAATAAAAAATAAAAAAAAAAAGGGATGTCCGACTACTGGTTTAGGTCCAATCCATGTCCCCTAAGGGGTCCCAAATTGGAGAGGGTGCAGGCCGAGCTGAGGGGAAGTCCTCTCCTCCGCCCCTCCCTCCATGCACGAATTTTGTGTCCTGGGCCTCTAGTTTTACAATAATGAACCTTTCTGGATATATATGGAGAGAGAAAGATAAGATATATTCTACATAATAAAAGCCCAGCGACCAAAACAGCAGAAGGACCAAAACCACCATAGCCCCTCTCCTGGGCTGGCCCTGCCCCTCAGCAGTTAGGGGCAATCAGGCAGGCAAGTGAGTGGTTAGGGGCGATCAGGCAGGCAGGCAGAGCCCCGTGACCTATCACCTCAAAGAGGGAGACCCAGGCTGCCCACCACAGCCCATGGGAGGAACGCTCAGTGGCTGCCACGGGAGGCTCTGGCAGCAGCGGACGCTACAGCGTGGGGCTGGTGCCATGGTGGCTCCTCAGTGGGCATGGCACCTGTGGCCTGTCCCAGGCTCCGGGGTCTGCTTCTGCCCATGGCTTCTGCAGGGCTGGACTGCCACTCCTCCTGCTATGATACCTGGGCAGATCCCAGTCCCTTCCATGTCTACAGGCTCTCTACCAGGGCTTGGTCCCCTGCTCAGACTCCCCAGCTTGGCCCTGCCTGCAGAGGAGCTGAAACAGACAGACATCCACAACATTGGGGCCATGACGGCCCCTTTGCACTTCCTGGAGGTGAAACTGGGCGAGGCCTCAACCCGGGAAAAGTGAGCTACACGAGAAAGAGGAGTGGAGGAAAAGGCGCCGGGAAAAGGACAAAGTGGTGGAAGCCCGATGCTGGAACAAGAAGAAGGAGCAGATGGAGTTTCTGCAGCTGGAATCTGAGTGGCTGGAGCTCATGAATAAGGAGCTGAAAACCCAGATGGAGGAGCTGAAGCAGGAGTAGCAGCAGTTCATCCTGATGCTCAACTGGCATCGCACCGCCTGCATTATCAGGACTGACAGTGTCAAGACCCCTAACTCCGAAGGCAGCCCACTGCTGGAGCAGCTGAAGAAGAAGTGACCAGAAGGAAGAGAAGAAGGATGAGATGAAGAGAGAGGAGAGGGTGGGGGGTCCCAGAGGGCTCTTCCATGCTGCATGAAAAACTCTTCAATGAGGCTCAACATTGGCCAGGCTTTTTTGTGAAACTCAGATCCGCCGCACCAGAGGAAGAAACCCAGACTGATGAAACCCAAGCACTGAGACCAAAGTAGTCCTCAGGGTCCTGTTGTGCATGGGGCCGGGCTTGCAGGAGGCAGGACAGAGGCTCTGGGCCAGAGAGACATGCAACCAGGCAGCTGTGGGCACTTCTCTGGCCTCTCCACCAGGGCACCCACCTAAAGGACCTCCAAGCAGCCAGGAAAAGCCATGAGTTGTAACTAAAATTAGGTTGAGTATGGAACTCAGAGTGACACTGTAATCTGCCTGCCCCCAGCCCTGACCCCAACCCTGACCCTGACCCTGATGCAAGGCTGGAGAAGGGCATGGTGCCAGGCCTTGCTGTACCCACCCACCGTGGTCCAGCTCAGTCCCACCCAGAGTGGCAGTCGGGGCACACTCTCGCCGGGCCCTGCTGGAGTTGCTATGGGCACAAGGCATGGGTGCCCTTCCAAAAGCACATACTCACTGAATATTTACAGACTGGCTGTCCTGGCAGGGCTTTCAAATGCATATGTTTTTTATACTTTTAAAAAATATTTTTTACCAAAAAAAAAGATTGTATACAAGCAATATATAAATGGATTTCTATAATCACTCGATGTAATACAGTACAAATATACTATGGTTTGTTTGTTATAAACAGATATTCAGCAGTTATGGCCATTGCGTGTAACTTATAAGTATTGTAGTCTGGGTGTTGGTAATGGCAGGGGCAGTGCACAGTGCATTTCCATCCTGGTAAACCCTTCATAGTACTCAGTTCTGTATTGCTCAGTAAACATTACTCTTACTTTGGAATATTTTAAAAGACTTCTAGGATAAGTTTACTGAAGTAGCACAAGTGAAATGAATTTGCTCCACCATTCATAGGCAAGTAACTGCAATAAAATGCTACAAAATGTCACTGTTGTGGCTATTTTATAAAAATTTAGAGTCAACCATCTCACAAACACTAAAATGGCTACTAGCAAAAAGCATACAAAAACAATTGTTGGCAAGAATATGGAATTGTTGGTGGGAGTATAAAATGCAGTCACTATGGAAGACAGTATGGTACTTCCTTAAAACATGATAGAATTAGCCTGGCCAGAGTGGTCCAGTGTTGAGCATCGACCTATGAAGCAGGAGATCATGGTTCAATTCCCCAGTCAGGGTATATGCCTGGTTTATGGGCTCATTCCCCAGTGTGGGGTGTGTAGGAGGCAACCAATCAATGATACTCTCTCATCATTGATGTTTCTATCTCTCCCTTCCTCTCTGAAATCAATACAAATGTATTCAAAATAAAAATATAAAAATAAAGAATGATATTATAATCCAGAGAGTTCACCTCTGAATATATAGGTAAAATCATTAAAGCAGTGTCTCAAAGAGCTACTGGTACATCCACGTATATATAACAGCATCATTCACAAAAGCAAAAAGGTGAAGCAATGCAAGCAGTCATCCTGTATGATTCCATGTGAGTACCTGGAGTAGTGAAATTTATAGAGACTGAAGGTAGAATGGGGTGCCAGGGCTGAGGGCAGGGGAAATGGGAAGTTTATATTTAATTATTACAGAGTTTCTGTTTTGCAAGATGAAAAGAGTTCTGGAGATTGGTTACACAACAATGTGAATATACTTAACTCTACTCTTAAAAACGGGTAATATGGTAAACTAGTGGCTTGGTACATGGATTCATGCACATTGAAAGGAAATTAATTAGAAGAATCAGGCTCCTCCTCTCTGGTTCCAGGGTGCTTCACCCTAGAACTGCCACTGCCAAGTCACCATAGCTCAGCAGCTCCTACATTGAGCATCTGCCCCCTGGTGGTCACTGCGCACATCATATGTACCAGCTGGTTGGATGGTAAGATGGTCACTTAGCCATATATATATATTTCTGTGTATTTTGCTATAATTCAATTTTTTAAAATATATGGATTCTTTGTAATATTTTATAGTGAGATATGAAGCGATCAAGAAAATATCTCTACCTCC